>CM045446.1:2953180-3553180 GCA_024666655.1 Dascyllus trimaculatus | reverse complement strand
GTTTGTTGTTCATTATGATCAGCAACAAGCTTAAAATAACTCCAATAATGTCGACGTTACCCCAATAATATTAGCGATCTCTTGCCGTTGCATAAATTAATAATCCAATTTCAATTCAGTTTTATTTATAAAGCCCCAGTTCATCATTATCTCATAGCATTAAACATAGCAGGATGAAGACCCAACAATCTAAAATTTCCTTTGAATTCCCTATGAGCAAGTAGTCAGCGACAGTGGGAGGTAACCAGAAAAAAACACAACCCTTTAACAGGGAGGAAACATAACCTCCGTCAGAACCAGGCTCAGGGAAGGCGGCCATCTGCCTCGAATGGTTGGGGTGAGAGTGAGGATGGATTATACATGTAAGACAAAGAGACATAGTCTATTTTCACCCAAAAAATGATCCATTTCTTTTTTTTTTTAAATATTTTTTGGGGAGTTTTTCCTGTTTTATTGATTGCAGAGTGAAAGGGGGTATAGAGGACAGAGAGAGAAATGCAGCAAAGGGTCGTGAGCTGGACTTGAACTCACGACTGCTGCTGGTGACGTGCGCCCTTGTGGTAACACCGTAACTCAGCAAGCTATACGGCGGCCCCAGTGATCCATTTCTAAATCTATTTAAGTGGTTTTGGTGCCTAGATGAGTCAAAATATACTACTATAAGAATGGTGGAAAACTGGGTGAATGTTCTCTCACTTAAAGGCTGCTAACTCACTCCTCCTCCATCCCCTTCAGCTTTTAAGTCTGGACTTTTGTTTCTCTTTGTAAGTTGAACAATGTGGCAGCCTTGTCATCAAATGAGGTGATCAGTGATCTGAATGGATGATAACATGTCTACTGAGCCTACCAGAAGGTGAAGAGACTCCCACTGTTGCTGGCCTTTTTATGATCCTCCCTTCATCAAGCTCTCTCTTGCCATCTTACACATATTACAACTAGAGGTGCATTTCTAATGGTTTCCACGTCATTACTCCGGCAAAATGATCATTTCCTCTTCAGTCTTTTCCTCCCAAAATGAGATAAAAACAGAGACGAACCACTGTTGGAGGGGTTTCAAGCATTTCCACATCAAAGGGACCTGGCGTGGGCAGGCAAAGCAGTGATGGTAATCCAGTGTGAAGAGTACATCCTCAGCAACTAACCCTGTCGAGTCGGAGCACACAACCAACAGTCCTAATCCTCTTACACTGAGTCACTGTCACTGTTTTCCAATCTTGTCTAAAAGGGAAATGGTATCATTTAAACAGGCCTTTCTTCCAGTTTCTATCTTTTCTACATTTTTTATAAGATTAGGAGGTAATACTCAAGATTATGCTCTTATTTAGTTATTATTTAGTATCAAGTCCTCTTGCCTGTACTGTGGCAGTGTGTGAGGTTTCTATCGTACTTTTAAAGTTTAAGTTTCTCTAAGTGGCTCTTCCTCTTGGCCTTCAGTCCTCATCATAACCACCAGTTCCTCCTCTTGTCTTTTTTACACTCCAAACAATTTGAAAGCTCAGATTTTGTTAACTGCTAAGAGGGGTTTCAAGAGGTGTCCTCGACTTTGATCTGTGTTTCGAAAGTTTAAAAAAAAAATTAAAAGGCTTTGCAAAAACTGAAAGTCATGTTAAACAAAGGAGATGATTAACTCTCAACCTCAGTGACACCTTAGTATTGGATACAATAGACTCAGGTCTACTGCAGTGTAGCTCTTTTGCTTGCATGTGGAAATCGTATAAAGGTGTTTGCCTTAAACTAAAGCCCAACTATTGTAACTGCAGAACTGTGGGAAACTGGACAGCTCTTCTATCTTTGTTGAGCTTTTTATCCTATATATTTAAAAGTGTGTAGTGTGTACCTCTGCTGGTCAGTCCTAACCAACCAAACTGACATAATTCCTCGGACTAGGGATTTTTGGCATTTTTCATGGCACAGTCTCAAAAATAACAGTAAAACTGTGTTATTCTTGCTGTTTTTACACACTTAAGACCAACATTTGACTTATAAGTGGCTTTATACACAAGCTCTGGAGTTCGAGCAGCAAAGAAACTGAGTGAAATCAATCCCTGATATGTGAAGTAGGGATAGAGGGAATATCTTAATATCTGTATGGTATGTTCACATTAGTTAGATACAGATGGATTTTGTATTATAAGGAGGAAAGGATGGAAGGAAACCAGGCAGAGAAATGTCAAACTGTTCTGAGAGAAGGAATTGGGAAGATCAAAATTGTCCTTGGGTACTGTTCTGCTGAGGAATAGTTTTGAACAATGAAAGCAATAAAAAGGCGGAGAGATGCTACTGCCTAATTAGAGCTTTAAAGAGTCATTCCAGGTGCTCGAAGCTCCTTCAATTTCACGACACTCAGATAAGAGAGCAGAAAGCATTGGGTAGCAGCAGGCTTTCTACCAAGGGACCACAACACAGAAACACAAGTGGTGCACCTTTTAATTGGCTCTTTGTCTGGGTTCTGCTTTTAGTCACAGGTTTTAGCTCTTCTTTCTGAAAGTTTGAAACGGAACAGCAACATCATTATTTCCAAAATAGTCAGTTGTGGTCCACAAGTGAGTTGTCTTTCTGTCATACTGTCTCTCTGTCTTTATTTTTTTGTTCATTTACACTGTCATCTAAAGGTCTGCCAACTTATTTGTTCATTTATTTAAAATTAGACCAGTTAAATACTGCAGTTCTGTCCTAAATCCACGTTGAGAAAGTTGTTTCCTCCACCTAAGAAATCTCATCTCACCTTTTTAGGCTTTGAATTTGTGCAACAATTCAGTCAATTTTCCATCTGTGGTGTATTTTTTTCTTATTTGATTACACTGTAATTAGTGAAATAGGCATTCTCTATATTGGGACAAAAAAACGTGTGATGAAAGAGGAGTGAAATCTTGTTTATCTTGATGCAATCTGTTGTACAGATCCAAAGAAAATGAATTAGATGGTGTGGAAAGTAAAGTTATGACAACAGTTGCAGTACATAATAAATACCCTAGCGATAAAATTACAGATCTCTACCTTTGCTTTTCCTTTAACTGGAAACATTTTGCTTTTTGGCAGTTCACTCAAATGTATTTTGTTGGACGCTATTATGCATACATTCAGCAAAACACTTCACAGAAGAAGAAATAAATGACTGCTTTCTTTATCAGACAGGAAAGTGTAATCATAGACAGGACACAGGGGTGTGATATGTACCTTAACTATCTGGAGGCCATTGTTTCCTAAGAGATTATATTCCCTTGTCAAGGCTTTGTGATTCTTACCATATCCGCTGAGTTCAGATCCAGGATGAACCCCCATGTAGATGTCACAGCACAGGTGGTATTGTAGGAATTCGTCTGAGGTCAGGTGGAATAAATTACTACAATATAGCCTCGTGACTGTACTAGGTTGGACCAGGCCACAACCTGTTTAGGCTTGGCTTTTTTGTACAAACCACTATAGGTTTCAGTTCATCTAGGCTGACAAATAGGCACAGACAGCAACTAAACCAAAATACTTCAGGGATGAAGTTTGTCATTTATTGTCCATCACAGTTTTTGACAAAAAGAGTTGTGTTCTCCACAGCATGCCACTTTCCTGCTCTGTCTCTGAGACTGAAAATAGCCAAAAATGACATTTCTTTCATTTGCCATCATTGCATCCGCCAAGGATGTTATTTGATGGCTGGTGTTGGTTTGGTTGGTTTGTTTGTTTGTGTGCAAAGGAAGAAATGATGAAATTTTGGGACTGATCACCGTCTTCATCCAAGAATTTTTTTTTTAATCTAAGTGTAACCAGGTGGACAATTAAATGTGGTTTACTCTAAAAGCCACCAGTTGTTTTTGGGGTAACCCCCTCTGACTACATGAGATTTGGGGGCTCCACATGACAAACAGCGACAATGGCGGAGTTCTCTTTCCTTCCTGAGCGATATACGCACAGTTGGGCTGGCATTCTTATCTCCAGTTGTTTAAGAAGCTGTGAGGCTGTTAGGAGCTGCTGCGCTAGAGGCCGCCCCTGTTCATTAGGTCGGATGGGGTGAAGGCCACATTGTTGGTAGAAAATTTCAACTGTATGTAATTACATTTGTATCTGTAACGTTCCATACAAAATATGTGAATTGGGAGATTGTGTTGGGGGTGGACTGAAGCTCCTTGGCGGAGGTATGAGCTCTCTGAGTGCTTTTCTAGCTGTGATATGTCACAAAGTCTGTGAAGATTCTCAGTCATCCAGGTCATGGTCATCAACGTAGTTTCAATCGTAGCATCTGGACTCGCTTGAGTTTCTCGAAGACGTTTCGCCTCTCATCCAAGAGGCTTCATCAGTTCTGAACTCTTCAGGCTTCATCAGTCCTGAAGAGGCAAAACGTCTTCGAGAAACTCAAGCGAGTCCAGATGCTACGATTGAAACTACGAGGATGATATGTAACAAACAAATGTTATTCAGCAGAATTTTTTTTTCAACTATAATTGAGAATGCAGTTTAGTTGTATAGGAGTGTTATTTTTAGTAGACAGGGCAGCCATATATGTAGCTTGCCACATTCTTGAGTTACCCTTGAAACTATGTCCAATGATTTTCCAGGAAACATTTCATGAAAACGTTCTTATATGTGGAAACAAGTTTTCAGCAGATTGATTTTCAGTCACTAACAATCTTTCACAAACAACCAGAAGATATGGAAGAACCTTTTAAATTGAATGAAAAGCACCACTGAATATTGTGTGCATTTGTGAGTTAAGTGATTTTCCAGTTCAGTTATGACAGGAAGAGGCAAGCGGGAGGAAATGCAGGTTGCCAGATACATAGAATTACCAGTGGACAAAAGGACATAATCACAGAGGTCCAGCTGTAATAGCTTAGGGCTTATTATCTCTCATCTTATCGGCTTTTCATTCTGTTTTTATAGTTTATCTGAAGGACCAGAGGACCACAGAATTCGCTGAATAAAGCCCAAATGTAACCTTGTGCGGCTGGATGAAGTATTGTGCTCTTTTGGATCAGATATAAGCTTATAAAGCTTTGTAAAGAAAAAGTTTTTCCTGGCTTATGTTCTTATCTTATTTGCTCAGTGCCGTTTCTGCATGGAATTATTCAGTGTCCTTTTGGCAGCCGCTGCAGCTCAGTGAGACATTTAACACGGACAGCATCAGGACAAATGTGACACTTGGATCCAAGGCCTCAGTATAAACCATGGAGGAGTGGCTGATGTGCCATTAGAGTTGTCAGCAGGGCAGCATATGCCAGAGTCGAGCTCCTCTCCTCCATTGCTCATGGTGTGGTCCTCTGGGCTGTAAATTACACCAAAGTCATCATCGGGGTGTCAGTGTTTACAAATGAGGTCTGCAGAGGCCCGAACACAATCTGGAATCACCTCTATTTGTTGATAAGTACAAGGATAATGGGAGCGGTTGACCGTCCTCCTCTACCCTTGTTTCTCTGACTGGCGAGTGGATGTGGGAGAGGAGGAGGAGGAGGAGGAATGGAGGCTGTGAATTGTGACTCCATTTTGTGTCTCTCCACCTCACTGGTTCCTATTAGAGTGAGGGAGGGAATGATGAGGGTTCATCAGAGAAAAACATTGAAAATAGTCCTCAGTCTATGACAGAAAAGTAGGAGGATGGAATAAATGAGGGGACAAGACGGAGAGGTGAGAGGAAAGAAATGTGAAAGAAGCACTGAGACAGGAGTAACCGCAGGCTGTGGATGGAGGTTTCAGTTTTAAAAATAGAACCTTAGACACAAGAAGTCAAAAGAAGAGAAGCTTCTGTTTAAAAAAAGATTCCTTCCTTTATTTTGGATTCAGTACTTATTAAGATTAATACACTTGAAATTCAGATCATTAGACTTAGATGTATAGTTGTAATTGAAACACTTAAGAGATCAGTTGACGAATCATTTACTCAACTGAAAATTAGCGCATAACAATTCAGGTCGTGGTGAACAAATAATGTGAATATGTCACCTTGTTATCACCTGGGGACTGATGATACATTAGGCAATTTCTACTGTTTTATTGCATTTTACAGACAAAATATTAACAGCTGTCAGTTAAAATAATCAGATGCTAATCAGCCAGAAAAATATTTAAAGTTGCAACATGCAGTAACAGAAGAATATTCTGATTTGCAAAGAAGCAACAGGATAAAAACTTAATTGTAAAACAAAGTAAAATTATTAAATATTTGATAAAGGGATAACAGGTAAACACATTGCAAGATCAATATCTGAAGTAAATCAAATGTGAACTAATCAAATGTTAAGACCACAAACACAAATGTTATTATGACATTGTTATGTCCTCTTTAAGTCACTCAGCATAGGCACACAATAAGCAACAAAACCAATAAGATGGTGAGGGATAACATGTCATGATGGGTGTCAGTGAGATGTTTTGTGCTGTGTTTTCTGAAGTCCTCTTGTGTGAATGTGTGAAAAGCTGCACTGACTTTCAAGAAAGCTATTTAGCTGTGCATAGAAAAGTGTATATAAAAGCATTGCCTTTGTCAGTGTGTGAGGTTTTCAGCATATGTGAATGCTTTCATATGTGTAACAGGATTTTTTTCATCCGTCTGTGTGAACACATTTCTCGAGTATGTGTGAAAGCCTTTCAGTAGTTTCCATGAGAACTTTTCATGTGTGTACACAAGTGTACCATTTTTCAGTTGTTTGTCTGAATGTTGTATTGGGTCTAAATGCATACGTGCTTTTTAGTGTGATATGTGAATGAGTTTGCTTTTATATGTGAATGTGACAGGCAAATGACATTTTCTATGGATGGTAATTCTGAATGATGTCCTAAGCATCCCTTTATATTTTTCCGTGGTGCATACCAGTGTTTCAGAGTATTTAACTGTCCTTGGTATATTGTTCTGATTCCAATAACACTTTGTTTTTCTTATTTCTTTCTTTCTTTTCAACTTTGGTATGTCTCACCATTGACGTCAAGACCCACAAGCCTCCATGCTACCACGGTAACAAGCTCTGTGTTACCACATAAAGCTGAAATGAGAAACCAAAGAGTCATTATGAGTTTCAGTGACTTGCCTCCACATGAAGCCCCATGATTCACAGTGCTCAGAAAATGACATCCCAAACTGCCATCCCTAGAAATGTTATGAGCATCTGCTCATAAGTACTCCAGTATTGATTAACCTTTCCACATGTGCAAAACAGAATACAAAGCTATTAGAAAAGGCAAGAAACGGCTTAATGCCCACACTGCAGAGCACGTCTGGACTATCACTATAATACTTAAATGTTCTCCAGCTTACATGCAACGTCATTAGGCTTGGTGTGTTTTGCACTTTGCCTATTAGATGTCTGACATTTGAAGCTCTGTTGGGTCACATTCAAACTCTAAGGTTAGGTTTAATCAAATTATTGAGAGCTACACCACCTCTGGTGGTGTCAGAAAAATCATTAAAAACTATTCTCCTTTAACAATCTGGGCTTCTTCTGAACCAGTCTTGTGATTTGAAACCTTGAGAATTTCTCCTTTGAAATTGTTGAAAGCAATTATGTGTTCAGGGCAGAGATGGCTGAATAGGGTAGGAGGTGGGGCCACTAACATTTGATTTGGAGAGTACTTTGAAGTAAAAAGGGGGAGTCATTGCTGCTGCAAAAGCTGTGTGTGTGTGTGTGTGTGCATGTGCGTGTCTGTGTGCTTGGCAGTGACTGAACAGTGTCTTTTTCCCCTTCCTCCCCTTTTATACACAGGATTCAAAGTGTAAAAGAAGTTTAGCCTTTTAGTCCTAAATTGTAATAGAGTCTGTGCTTTAATCTTGCAGACCACAGCAGACTGTGGCATTAAGGTTACATGGGGATCAGAGCTGCCAGTGGAGCACTGCTGGTCCTGTAATAAAAGATTATAAAGCCATAGTCATTACAGTTCAAAGATCTTGCATCTGTAGCTCGTGTTTAGGGAGAGTGTGCGCTTGCATTTTTATGTAAATAATGTTAAGATGTCAAATATCAGAATGTTTAATCAAAGTTAGTCAAAAACAATGATTATTTTAGGTTAGTTGGTCTGCAGATTAATTTTTATTCACCTTCAGAGCCCTACTGACACACTTAGCATCCACATTCACATCAGTTCTTCTTGTTTGAACTGCTCTGTAAGTATTTATTACAGTGAGGAGTGTGCATATCCAATGAAACCGAACCATTTGACCTTTCCAAGAATGTTAGTTGCTTGTCTGTGTGAAGCGTCTTGGTGGGGAAAACCATTTTAACTTTACATCTCGTTTGACTGTAGTTACCACCTGCATGCAGCTCTGCATCCATCTCTACACCCATTACTCCGGTTTGAATTACTCATGAACTCATCCGAGCATAAATATGGTAATATCTAGATATGTAAATATCTATGCAATGATATGTTAATAAATCACAAGAAAGAGCATAACCAGAGCTTTGTAATTATGCTCGTTACATATTTGTGCATTCCAAAGTAATAATATTATGAAGACAGTTTAAATTTCAAATAAGAGCTTCACTACTTTCTTGACGCAGTTGTTTGGACTTAACCCTCTCCGATGATTGTAGTTGTTTCCCCGTCTGACAATGACATGGAATGAGACCACATTTCTGCATTGTCTCCAACAAAGAGCTGACATAACATCCCACTTTTAAAAAATAAACACTAAATACTATACTTTTTATATTGCAGTGGTTCAAAAGTTGTGGTCAAAAGATGAGCAGGGGTCACCTCAGTGCTGATCCTCTACTCTGAGGCCAAAGTCATCTGCCTGGTTTGCTCCCTGTGAAAGTAGGCAACAGTATGTGAACACCTCCGAGAATAAACACTGACATTTATTTTTGTAGGCAAAAAGCACCTATTTTTCCCAGTTCATATATCATACAGTGTTCCAGCATCACACCTCTGATATCACTACGTTCTAGAAAATCTCCTCTATGCATCTATGAAAAGATATCTCAAGTACCAGTACTTTATGGTGAGATACATGTAAAAAATATGCTATTTAATAATACATGTTTGTCCTTGATGTAAAGGCTAAGGCAAGAAATCTGGCTATAATAGGACTAGTCCTTATAATGACCAAGATAAGAGCTTAAAACTAGAAGTAGTGAAGTTAAATCAGGCTAACAAGGTTGATAAACTAATCACTTTGTTTATTGAGCAAAGTTTGTGAATAATGCTCGTCACGGCTTCCAAGATGACAAGGGTACATCCTGATTTAAATTGCAGATAAATTTCGTAAACAATCAAAATCCCAAAATATTGAATTTTACATGTAAATGTAAAACAGAGAATCAGAGAATGGTCCTTTCCAGGAAACTGGCACCAGAAAATTTAAATCAAATACGAAGGTCAAGTTGTCTCCTGAAAAAGAAAATAGGTTTGGACTGAAGAAATTGCTGCATGGAAAGCAAAGATATCACAACATGCAGTTAATACATTTAAAAAACATACAAACAATCACTTGTAAATACACTATTTACAAAGACACACACACAGTTGAAGACATAATGAATGACTGTTGACAGTTGTCATTGAAAAGTGTGACGAGAACATCCATCCATCCATCCATCCATCCATTCATTATCTGTACACCGCTTAATCCTCTGTAGGGTCGCGGGGGGGCTGGAGTCTATCCCAGCTGACTTGGGTGAAGGCAGGGGACACCCTGAACAGGTCGCCAGTCTACCAGTCTATCACAGAGCTACACATAAAGACAGACAACCAAGCACATTCTCATTCACACCTACGGACAATTTAGAATCAGTTAACCTCAGCATGTTTTTCGACTGTGGGAGGAAGTGACTAGTCAGATAAATAATTTACAGTTAACTGATCCACCAGACTACCTGAGTATTAATTTATTTTAGTAAACTGGTCAGTATCGTTCGTTAAACTACTTCACCATGTAATATGTAAAATGTGTCCAGTGTGTCAAACTAACCTCGGCTCTAACAACCAGCAGGGCTGCTTTGCTCCTCTGTTTGAGAGGTAACTGAATTATCACTGATTTGTCTGTTCACCTCTGACTGGAACAACACTCAGAGGGTTTGCTGTGTTTTCCTCGACACTGCCTCGACAATTTGATTAATTGCCACGCTGTGAAAATATGGTGTGAGTGATCAGCCGCTGCCACCTGCTAAGCCGAGTCAGCCAGATCCTAAGGCCTCTCATCCTGTCATCGGTGTATTTACTAGGTGACCTAAACTACATCTACATTTACTGATTATCTGGATTTTAATGTGTGCAGAGGCACTTTTTGGAAATTTACCCTGAACATGCATGATTCATTCACTGCCAAAATCTATGTAGACGTGTGTCAAATATGTGATAGGTTGAGTTCTCAGGGGTAACATTAATAGACTTTTAATATTCTAAAACCTTTGTTCATTTTTTATTATATTATATTATATTATATTATATTATATTATATTATATTATATTATATTATCAGTACTAAGTTTAAAGTCTTTGATTAAACCTGTCCTTGCTGTATGAAAACTAGAAGTCACTCAAGCGAGATGCAAACCCATGCCGAGTGCCTTCCTAAACATGGCAGGTAGCCCTGTGACCTTGACCTTTGACTTTTTGACCCCAAAATTAATGGGTGACCAGGGTAGGTCAAGATCAACATCTGTGCGAGTTGAGATGAATGAGTGAGTGAGTGAGTGAGTGAGTGAGTGCGTGAGTGAGTGAGTGAGTTTGATTGTCCTATCTGTCTTCGTTATCGAGTTATGGTGCAGACGTACAGACAGACAGACAGACGGTAGTAAGTCAAGGTCAGAGGTCAAGTTCAAGGCCAAGAGGTGCAGCGTGGTAGTCCTACCCTTAGATATACCTTAGATATAAGTTCATCATTGCAAGCTTATATAGTAGATTATAAGGGGATTTTGCAATAAGTAGCCCTGTGACCTTGACCTTTGACCTTTTGACCCCAAAATTAATGGGTGACCAGGGTAGGTCAGGATCAACATCTGTGCTGAGTTTGATTGTCCTATCTCTATTTGTTCTCAAGTTATGGTGCGGACATAGCCACCCACATACATATATACGTATAGACAGACAACAGATGGAAGTGACCGCCCTACCCACGGTCGACCAGATCAGCCGACTCCATCGGCATGGGTAATAATCCCTACCTGTTGTAAAATGGGTCTTTAAAGGACTCAAGTTTAGTCCCACAGTATGGACAGAAAGCTTTAGAAATGAGTTTCATCTTTTTAAATAGACCGAGTCACTGCAGTTTGGTATTCTCGTTAGGATGAATGATGTTGTGTGTAAAAGCAGAGTACTATTTGTTCATGCTGGTTTGGTGAGTATTTTTTGCCCCATTAGAAACAACTGAGAATTACAAAGTGTGTCTTGTTTGATGTTTTAATGTTCTTTGTGCACTTCATTGGTATCACCATTCTAGTAATGGTGCTGTTTCATTTCCTGACGTGCAGTACTCTGCTTGTTTCCTGCTGTCACACAGTTTTATCACATCTTATTTGGTTTGCCAGTTGTAAACATTGTTGGTGCTGATAACTCATCTGAGTAAAATCATGAGGGGCCTCGGGTTATTTTTGGTTTTGGGAGGGGTCAGCAGATTAATTCAATGAGTAGCTGCCATTAATGATGAATACAGTGGTGATCAGTCAGTAGTAAACACACCACTCGTCCCTCTTGCTACCTACACACTTGTTGTCCTTGCACTTTCTCAGCCCTTTTCTACTCTCCTCCTGTGGGAGAGGAGCTGCAGCAAGCTGCTTATTACAGGTTGGTTTTTGTTTATCATTTGTCATTCAAGAGATCATAGTGTGCCATGGCATCCTCTTTGTAGCAGTATAACGCAGAAGCCCACAGGTTATACTTGTTACTGTGATGTCAAAAGGTGCTGTGAAAAATTTTGGATGCAACTAAACTATGGCGTTGCAGCACATGAATGAGAAGGTTTGCACCAGTGCCACCAATGTCAACAGTACCTCTGGAGCCCGGTAGAGGGAATGCCACATGTGTTTGTCTCTACTACTGCAGTGACTGCGCTGTCAGACACTTAGACATTGATGGACATGAGTATTCCACAAGCAGCCAGCCTGTCCTTGAAGGCTGGTCCAGTTGTGTTTCGTCTGATTTTAATTTTGCAGAGGTCAGACTCAATCGTCTCAGACGTTGTTGAGGACAGAGATGCATCAGCATTTCTTTGGCCTTTGTCTTGCTCTGACGGTCATTATTTTTCTGGCTGCTGAGCTCCTGAAAAACTCCTGAGCTAGAAAAGCTTGTTGTGTTGCTAAGACAACCAACGACCTTGAGTTGTCATGTCATTAACTGCGGATTGAAAGCATATTTTACAGAGGGGTCCAAAGCATGTTAAGTAACTTTTTTTGTTAAAAAATCATGATGAGAAGAAAAGATTCAGATGACTTAAAAGCTTGAGTCGTGAGTTGCCTGTATTAATCCATTTTTCTTGTTATCATTACTGAAATATTTGAAGCAAACACCAACAAATGTTTTAGCCCTGATGAGTAAATTGTATTTGAAGGGTCGACAGAGTCTGGCCTGGCCTTCAGATGGAGTGATACGTGGTGTAATCGTGTTTGGGGAATTTAGCTAAGAGTAGTAGAGCAGTGACCTGTGAAAAGGGTACACCTGTTAGGGGGTTTAACTGACTCACTGCTGAGCCTCTGTTTCTCTCCCTCTCTGTTTCTTTCTCCTCTGTCTGTTCATCTGTCTCCCGACCCCTCATGTCCTCTGCTGCAGGTTCATCTCCTGAAGGACCAGCTGAGTGCCGAGGCCACAGCTCGACTGGAGGCGCAGGCTCGAGTCCACCAGCTGTTGCTGCAAAACAAAGACCTCCTGCAGCACATCTCCCTGCTGGTTAAACAGATCCAGGAGCTGGAGACCAAGATGTCTGGACCAAATTCCAGTGAGTGGATTATTTAAGATGCTCATACACATACATACAAGTGATAGAGTTCCTTTTTAGGGCCGGGCAATATAGCTGGAAAGTTTATCACAGTAGAATGTTGTATTTCAGGCAGTAATAACCTATTTTTAATTAAGGAGAGGAGCATTATTTTAATATTAACTATCGTACTTTGAATTTAACCACTAGCTTGTTTATCAAGGTATACAGATAATAATTTTATTGTCATTACAACATTGAAAAACACAAATGAATAAATCTAGGCTACACATGGAAAAATAAATGAACAAGGATAAAGGAATGATGCCACTCGGATACACGTAAGGTAAGGAAAGTTTGAACAGCTTGTCTGGACTGGGTACCAGCGGATGGTGATACCTCCATGCACAACATCTAGTCCATCAACCCTCAGCCCTGTGTGACACAGGGTTGTGCATATTTTTAGAACATAAAGCACATCTTGCGAGGACAATCATGGGTCATTACTGGCGGCAGCATTCACCAGGGGTGTGGACGGAGGTAACTAGAGGTCCAGGGGGCCGTGGAGTAGCATTCCAACACTGACAGCAACTGAGGCCGAAGGAGGGAGCACCCTTGGAGTTTGTGTCTATCGCTGTACATATTGCTAGCCTTTTATCTCCAAGCCCTAGTTCATACCCATTAATGCATACTTTCTGATAGTGTAAAAGTACATACACGGCAATCTACAGTATGTACATTTTCGTATAGGGCTCTTTGAATACAAAATGTAACATAATGTAAAGCCAACTCAAGAAAACAAGCGAACAAAAATAGGTTGGTAACCACTATAATATGTGTATAATATGTTCATAAGTGAGGTCATAAGTGATTGATTCAAAGTAAGATTTTGGCTATTTTGGGTAATACAGTGGTCCCTCGTCTATCGCGGGGGTGAGGTTCCAGAATCCCCCCCCCCGATAGGCAACAATCTGCCAAGTAGCGACCTTATATTTATTTTTTTGTTATTATATATATTTTAAGGCTTTATAAACCCTCCCCCACCCACTTACAAACCTTTCCCACGCTCCTATAAACACTTACTATGCTCTTAAAGACTTTCTACACTCTTAAACCTACGTAATTTTAACAACATATAAAATTCCATATGCATAATTCTGTATATCTTTGTCTGGCACTTAGGTTCGGTGCCAGAAGTGTTAGAAGGCGTAGAACGTTTGGGCGACATCGTAGGGCTTGAAATAAATTCATTTTTTTTACGAAAATTTAACAAAAACACAACAACGCAGAGCAACACTACACGCAGCAGTCAGACATCAATGAAATCGACAAGGCGAGATGCTGAAGGTATGTTATACACAGGAGATGGAGGAGACTGATGCTACGGTCGCTGAGGCAATCAACGTCCAGTATACAGAACACAGTGCTCTGGTTGGTGGCCTCCAATCCATCAGCCAATAGTGTGCCTTGTACGATCTTACGTGGGCAAACTAGCTCAAGCAGAAGCAGCAAACATCTTTTTTTAGAAAATGTTTGTAATAGAGCCGTGTTTCATAGTACACATAAAAGACTGTTATAGCATACGTCTGGCTAATCTTTATCCTTTAAGTAACTGCAGTAAAATGTCACTAAAGATTCCAGAAAACTCCTGGATACACTCTTAAAACTATTTTGTGGTCCTTGTCTGTAAGTCTTACTTTTCATCTGCTTACACTGAAATGTGTTTACAGGTTCGTCATTTCAAATTTATCTGTTGACCTTTAAATGTTTAATAATAGTCAGTTAATTTCTTAATCAAAACATGAATAGTAAAAGAGACTAAATAGTGGTCACACGACAATGTAACATGTTCAAAAGATGCTCTGTAATAACCCCATCCTTAGTAACCCGCCTAGTTTACCAGGCACCAGCACTACAATTGAGCCTCCTGAGAAAATCTACCAAGGAAATGACATGTAAAAAAGCTTGACTGAATCAGCCCTAAGTGGGATATCTCACAGAAGGGAACTGAGTATGCCAGAGGTGCTGTGACAAAACAATCAAATGAACAATGACAGTGACACAAAAAAAAGACATGAAAGACAGACATGACAGAGGCCGAAAAATGGTAATTCAGCACCTCACTCTGTCAGGTTAAAGTACCCTCACACAACAGACGAAACATCCAGCGACACACTCAGACACTTTAGGCATGAGAGCGCGGACACATTCAGCTCTGTGTGCCCTCATACAGAAAGCCAGCAGAGTGAGTGCACAGCAGACCTAATGGAAATTCCTACATTAAAGCCTTCTTAGTACCAGTATGGGAGTAGCCTGTGTGCTCAGATCAGCCTCTCACTGCTCTGTTTCTCAGTCTCCACTCTCGCCCTGGTGCTGTTCGTTTGTCTGTGACCTCCTCTGCCCTCTCCATCTTTCCCCACACAGCTTCACGTATTTTTAAGCTGTTACTCGGCGATTCAGACAGACAATCTCCTCGGCGCAGTCACAGCCTGCCCTTCAAATGTCACCCTGCAAGAAACAATATTTTATTTTATCAATCCAACATTTCTCCAATTCAGTGGTGGGAAATCTTTTCTCATTGGCAGCTTTGCATGTTGGACTTTTTAATATGCACCTCATTTCACACAAGGTCAGGAGAACCTTTGCATTGACGCACTTAAATAAATCTAAGTGGAGATGAAATATTAAAGCACAGTGACAAGCAACGGTATCTTCTTTTTACACATTTAGAGCAACCGACTTTTGTCAGTGCATATGTTGACTTGTAAAGCAAACGTAACAAACATTAGTCAGATTGTACTTCATCTGCAGTGTGTCCGTTTCAGAGCTTTGAGATTGTGCATGCTGGCTCACTAGAATAAAAAAGTGTTTCAAAACTGTCAGGCTATTCACAGAAATTACTTTCATACGTTCAGTAAAGAACATAAAATTACAGTTTTGCAGGTAACGCTGTTTCACATTTCTTTCCAGCAGAGATAAAATTTCTATCTACAGCTGTAGTGAGCACACCTACAGTCTGTGCAAAATCATTTAAATGTCAAGTGACTCAAAACTGTGTCGCCTCTCAATAACAGCTACGAGAGTATTTGCTCGTATGAACAGTCAACAACAAATACTTTACAGAGACTATATTGGAAATGCAGGCTCAACAGTAGAACCACAATGCAACATGAGGAGGTATAGAACGAGCCATTGTACCACTAATCAGAGGTCGTCCTCTTAAAATGACACCACAGGCAGGGCGCCACTTGCACAATTTTCTAGGCCAGCGCTTCAGACTTGGCAGAGGTTGACAATGGAAATCAGAGTTTCTATGACAGCTCAGACAGTGAAAAGGATGCTGCATAATGTCAGGCTGTATGCACGGTGTCCAAGAAAAGAACCCTTGCTTCCTCCTTTACTCAAAGCTGCAAGATTAAACTTTGCCAAAGAACATTAGAGGGATCCTGATGAGTATCAGGAGCATATTTTTGGTCCGATTAGACCTAGATAACTTTGTTTAGCTCAGATGGTGTCCAGCATTTTTGATTTGAACTTGCCCAGGACTACCACAGGGAATACAAAGTCTTGACAGTGAAGCATGGAAGCAGAAGGGTGATGATGTTAGGCTGCATGACTTCAAAAGGTGTCGGGGAGATGGCATTTCTCGATGCACCATGAATGATGGTGGATATATCAAAATACTAGCTGACAAGATGACCCTCAGTCTGCCAAAACTTGGCACAAGAGAAATATTCCAGCATGGTAACCATACACAGCACAGTGCCAAAATTACACAAGAGTTTCTAAAGAATAAAAAAAGTGAATCTATGACCTGGACAGTTGTGTTGCGTCACTTGAATCCAGTAGAGAACCTATATTGAAGAGGGAGATAGAGAAACACAACCCTTCCAGTGAAGAGGCACTGCAAAAATTAGTCTGAAGAATGACAGAACATGTCCTCTGAAAACTGGTATGTTCCACGCTGAGGAGGATTTAGTCTGTCATCAGAAATAAAGGTGGACACACAAAGTACTGAAAAAAGCAATCTAAAATTTGGATCTCAGTAATGAAAGGAGTACTGACTTTGATGCATTGAGTTCCTGCTTGGTGCCTGTATTGTTAGTCTCTAATTTTACGTAAGAGCAACTGTCCAACTTAGAAGTAATGCAATTATTTGATGCATCACCAGCATTTACACAGCTGCCCCTACCAACCGAACCCCATGCACTGTTACAATTAGAAAGAGATTGAAAGCAAATGATATTGGAGGAGTCATATGAGACATTTCTGTGAAAAGTTTGCTAGATGTCGTTGCTTTTTGTTTTTGCTAACTCTGAGTTGCTATCTGAGAAAGCTGTAACTGCTGTGAACTCAAGCTGATTACAGCTGCTGCCCTCCAAGAGGGAGTAAATCACTGGCTTTTCAGGGTAATTTTCCATGTTTATTTTGGGCTAGTATTTGATTCTGAAAAGATGAAGTGTTTCTTTAATGCATCTTTTTCTCAGTTTTTCAGCCCCAGGTCTGTGCTGTGTGCCCGTAAAGAACAGTGCAAAGCATGTTTCACCGAGCAGCTGTGATGATGATGAAATGCTTTGAAACATGTTTCTTGTTTGCTTACCCTCGAAGAGAATGCATTGATTTATTGGTAACAAAATGATTTATTGTATGAGGATTTGTAAACCTCTATTTACCACAATTCACAGGTATCTATATCTCATACATTAGTCTTCTGCCAGCCCAGGTGATAGCAAATGAATTTAAATCACAACACAGTGGAACTTTACAAAGTGCTGTAAAATATTTAATCTGTCATGTCTTATCTCTCCCTTCTTGTGTAGTCATCACTTCTTCATCCTTTTCTCCTTTCTCCAGTGGGATCCCAGGACAGTTTGTTGGAGATCACTTTCCGGTCCACGGTACCTCCAGTGATCTGCGACCCCACAACACCTAAACCTGAGGTGTCAGCCCTCAACCTGACCACACTGGGCACCAGTGATGGGACCAGCAATGCCTTTTCATCCTCCAACGGGACTCTGGGAAGCCCACTAGGTAGGGACCAGTGTCTACTCAAACTGGAGTGTTTCCGTTTCCTCCCAGGACCCCCAGGGCCTCCACCTCCTCAACTCCCTTCGCCTCCCCCACCGCCCAAGACTAACAGACCAGAGATAAAAGATCAAGAGGTGTCTGAGGGTCCAACAAAGCTGCTGTCTCACGACTTCAAATCACTGGGCTGCCTGGAATTTGCCAGGTTTCGTGAGTCGGGTATCGCCTCAGAGTACGAGTCGAACACGGACGACAGCGATGACAGGGAGGATGAGGACGAGGGGGAGGACGAGGAGGAGGAGGAGATGGAGATCTTTGGCTGGGGAACAGATGAGGAGACGTTAAGGCTGCTCAATGTCCTCAACAGACAGGGAACTCCCGACTGTCTGGGAGATGAAATAGCGGTGTAACATTTTAACCAGCCCCTTGTGAAGAATCCTGCTGTCAAGATAAAAAGGAGGAGCCTTGACCTATTTTTCCATTCACTTCAAACTACTCCGTAACAATAACATGTAGGGACCTAACCTCTGTCAGAAGTGCACAATGAGATATATACCGGGTAAAGACGGGCCACTATTTTTAGATAATAGACAGCACACCTCTGACTTTCATTTGCACTTTAATACATAGATATCAGATATCCTCAATAGATGTTTGAGGATTTACACCTTAAGGTGCATTCAGCTTGAACATGAAGCGAATTTTGAAAGCTGCAATTACTTAGCAAATTAGCTCTCATTCAGACAACTTGAGGCCTGTATGACAAAACACCGCCCTGTCTGTCATTTGATTGAAGTCCCTCCATTAACTCAGTGGGCCTACTAACAGCCAAGGCAAAAAGCTGAACCGAGCAAAGGTGCTGCATTGGCCACTTACACAGGTGCAATGCCACGTTCTTGGTATTTACTTTGTAACATGAACACCACATTTTTACTGCACTTTTGCAATTATTGCAGTGAAAGATATAAAAAAACCACACTGCTGTTATGCTCCTGTTTGTGAGTACTTCAAACTGTGGCAGTGTTTTGGCTTTTGATAAGCCTTCAAAGGATCAATGTGTTCCTCTTACTGGAGGTCCTGATTCAATTTATTAATTATCCTGGATTAATGTCTGTCTGAAACAGCCCACGACACT
The DNA here is from genome assembly GCA_024666655.1 of Dascyllus trimaculatus. Classification (NCBI taxonomy): domain Eukaryota; kingdom Metazoa; phylum Chordata; class Actinopteri; family Pomacentridae; genus Dascyllus; species Dascyllus trimaculatus. Next base: position 3,534,191 of record CM045446.1, on the reverse strand, counting down.
TTTTCACTGCAAGCTGTTTTCTGTCTGAGTCCATACTTAAAAGAACTTTGGCACAATAAATAAATAAAGATGTCATAAACTAAGGTGAAAAATCAACTTGAGTAGCGAGACGTCAGGCTATGTATTGTTTTTGGCAGGGCATCAGAGAACAGACTAAACCTTAAATCACTAAAGTGTTCTTAAAATTTGATTTTTGGAAAAATGTTGAAAAATGTTAACCCAATCCAGAGCCTGCAGTGTTGTTAGCAAACATCCAAAAGGAAACATCTAATGTTCAGGTGTAAATAACAATTTACAGTGTATTTATTTTCTGATATGTCATCAATAGGGCTGAGGTTGTTGAGTCATTGAGGTTGTATTGTCACCATTCTTAATTATTGCAGTCATGTTATTCTATGATTCTTGGTCCTAGTCAAAAAAATTGTGCTTACCTCAAATCTATAGGACAACATAAATGTACAGACCCAGCAGAAGTCTATAGGAGATAAAACTGGTATCAGTTTCAGTCTGAGTGCTGTCATGCTGCTAGCCTGGATGTCAGTGTCTCATTTGTTGTCATTTTGCTGCCAATAAATACAGAATTTGTTTTAGGCGGATTTAAAGTGAAAAATAAGATTATAATAAGACGAAAATTTGCTTCACATTCAGTCTGAAGACACCTTAAGAATATTATTATCACCTTATTACACTCAGTTGTACACACCTCAGATGCAAGTCTCAAGAGACCACTGTTTGAATCTAATTTATATGCATACTCATGCATATCCTCCTGTTTCTTAAAACCTGTTTCCCTCCTTTTCTTTTGCCTCCTTTCTTGATTACACACGCAGACATCTTATCCGTGTATAAAACAAACTCACTCACTTACATGCTGCATAATTAGCATTCAGGAGCTTCGTTTAAAAGCATTCCCCTTTCAACTGATTGAAATTTGAAATGTGAGTCTGTGTGTACGCTGGTCTCTGTCATGTTATGTTGTGGAGAAGTCAGGATCTAACAGCAAATCAAAGCAAAAGCTAAACCAGCTGCTGTGGTTTGAAAATGTACATATACAATATCTCCTTAAGGTGAGTTCAGGGGGCAAGCCTTCAATTTGTCAGGCCTGAGTGTAGCTGTCAGTCATGCTGACAGGAAGAAGACGGCAGGATTTGGGACTGCAGCGACTTGGGACTGATGAGCTCTTGTCCTTGCTGGAGTGCAATGTGACTCTTCTCATGATGAAAGATCAACACTTGGGCCTAATTTTTGGAGGATGTTTGATACAGTCTCTTTGTGTGGAAAAGGAAAGCCCTTTCTTACTCTGTTAATATTTAATGAAAGGCTATTTTTAGACAAAAATCTGTATCTGTATGTACAAACTTTTTTTTTTTTACGTCATCCATCAGAGCTGTTGAACTGCTCCGTCAGTGACTCCGGCAGGCAGCCCTCTTTTTGTCTCCTCACAATTTGTTGACTTGGTAGTCAGAGCATGTTTGCACTCTTTTCACTTGTCCACACATTTCCCCACTTTTTAATTTATGTAAAGCTGGGATTAGTTGGACCTCGAGGAACGCTGTTTGTTTCTTTTATTCATCCCATAAACAAAAACTCTTCCCTCGTGCCAGAATAGCGGCTCACGGATGACAGCCAAAAGTGGTCTCGTTTGTTAAAACCCAGCTCTGTGTATGGCCTTCAGGCACAATGCAGTATTAAAGTATTCATTTTGTTTCACAAGGAAAGCCACAGAGGTTTCATTTTGTGTACTGTAGCCTCAGTTTATCAGAGCAGCACTCCTGTTGAATCAATGCAGACGGTCCAGTTTTTGGCAAAAGTAGAAGGTGCAGAGATTTAAAGGGGAATCAGGCCAGATCTCAAAATGCTCAATATCACAGCGCTTCAGCCTGATAGGATCAAACCAATCAGTGAGAGTCCAGTAAACTGACTCTCAGTGAGCCACCTGCCATCTGAAGGTGTTTGTATTAAAGGATAAGAGAGATTCAATCTGAGATGTTATTTCTCTAATGTTTGTTTGGAAATTTGTGCCAAGTCGGACTCACACAAGAACTAACTCGTCTGTGCTCATTTCTCAGTAGCACAAAACTTTCTAGACAGAGGCGATTGATATTTAATCCCAAGGAGCGATCTTCATAGGTACAAATACATGAGTCAGTCCAATGCTGACTCGTGACGCAGTTTTCCACTGCAGGATTTGGCGTGCTGTTTTAGGGCGGCCCAAACCTTTCTGCATGTTCAACTGCAAGAACTGCCCATACGGAACATCTTTCAGGTCCGTTTTCAGGGGAGAAAAAGTAATTATTTCAGGGTAGATACTTCGGAGCGACACTGCTGTGTAGGTCTCAGCACTGATTGGTTAAACTCAGAGAAGACAAATGCTGGTTTGTCAAACCTGGAGAAGACAAAAAGCTCAATTTTTCTCTCATATAAGAGCCCTCTTCTCTCTAACATTGCCATCTTCAATGTAAAATAAGCTAACATAACAACCCTCCATTGTTCTATTTCCTGTATACTCATAGAACTGAAGTTACATTCAGTAACTACTGTTTAGTTTTGTTTTGGTCCATTAACTTGGAGTTAATGTTGCAGTCAATGTGTCAGATCCTACACAGCAATGGGAACGGAAAGGCTGAAAGGCCAGATCAGGAGGCCATTCTTTCACCTTCCTTAAGTTCCTGCGGTGGAAAGCTGCCTTTGGAGACTCAGAACTTACTTGAAGTATACCTGAAGCTATTTGTCCGAATAACTGGGACTTGGGGAGACTTAAACACAATAAGAGCACCAACACAGTAGCAGTAAACTATGCCAACAATTAACAGCTATGGTTAAAGAGTTGCTACATTTCACACTCTTCATCTTACCTCAAAAAACACATCTGTGTCCTGTGATAATGAACAAAAATGCTTGGATACACAAACATTTTTAGTATAGAAACAAGACAAGAAATTATGGGAGACATACAGGAAAGATCCCTGGCCAAACTCAAGATATACTCAAATATTTCCCAATTCCACGTCGACATCCACTGCTCTCTGCAAGAGTTTCTATGAACTGCTCACTTTCCTTTTTCCATGATTGACCGACAGGATGGACAGATCCACCATGAGTCAAACCAGCAACAGTATGGATGTCCTCTTTGCTGGAAAAACCCTGCCCACATCTCTTCTCATCTTCTCTCCTTGTCTGCTCTTTCTTTTTCCTCTGCTATTGTTCGTAGATGTTGATTTAAATCATTTGAATCATGTTTCAGCTTCTGGTGCAATCAGCATCAAACAATGCAGTAATTAATTGTAATGAAGCAGCTCTAGAACATATCCAAACCTGCTGCAGTAAATAATCAGCCAAACCTCCACACTGATTTGGCAATAATTTAAAAAGATGTCCCCCATGTCATGATTCGAAAATTACATTTAATCAAATAATGCATTACATTATCGGGAAAGAAATTACTTCATTATCAGGCTCAATCACAGTTTTGATTTATGTAGAGAGGTAACCTTCAAGCCTGGAGACGGAGTGTGTCTGGAGACTAAGCATTGTGAGACTGAGATTGTGAAAGCAGTATCAGTAAGGTGTTGGTACTTATCTCCTCCCTCTCATGGCCTCAACTCACGAATGTGATCATTTAAAACAGACAAAGGAAGGCAGAGACAAATTCTGTGGTATCTGACGAAGCTCAGTGGCTGCATAACCCTCATTCAGCCTGGTAAGCTGCCATCTCTCCTGAGGTTGAGGAGGCTGCTGCCCAAACTGTGAAGAAGCCTTTCAAACAACACAAAGTAAACACAAAAAAAGTCTGGGATGTCGGAGATGTCAGCAAGATGTCTGAAATTTTAACCATTTCCACTACCAGTCAGTGTAAGACTTGTGCAATGTAGCAATAGTTTGGTGCTTAAAACTCACTCTGAAAGTATATACATACCAACTCTCTATGCAAGCTATTCAAACAGAACCAAACATAAATAAGGTATAATATCCAACAAGTTATTTGACCAATAAGACCAAGAGTGAGGTCACAAGACCTTTCCAACCTACCTCATCCATGTTCTATTTTGTGATGCAACAATTAAATATTTATTTATCCCATCCGTCTTTCCCTGAGGACATTATGATAAGCAGAAGGAAAATGTAACGTTTTCTGTTTCTGCATTTTGCCTTCATCTTGTAGCCACATCTAAAGTAGCGTTTCTTTATTGTAAACCTACCTATGTATTCTGGTCTGACTTTTCATTCTCTGGGGTCGGTAGTCTCTTGTTGCCTCCTCTCCTTTATTCTATACCTTCTATATTTCTATCTCATATCTTAACCTTATTCTACTGTCAGCTCTTCAACCATACTTTTTCTCAGACCTCTCCAATGTATCAGACATACTGTATATTCTCTTTTCTCTTGCTGCTCGTATTTATTAGTGATTCATGTTGCACTTGCCGGAAAAAAAAAGTACAGCTTAGCCTTTCACCTTGACAGAGAGGTTAGTAATTACAAAGCGAAGGACCTGTGGAGGAGAAAGAGTTATGAGAAGCAGCTTTTCAGAAACTGTTGACTAATATTTCACTGTCTGTTCGGGGGTTTATAGACTCAGAGGCAGGGCCAGGGTACTTGTGTGGCAGGTTCAGTACAGTTTAAAAGTTCAAACTCATTCCGCCTTTCTTAACTAGTTATTGATTGAGACTCTAATGAATTTATGGGGTACAGATAAATTCTGGAGAGAAAACGGAGTGTGTGTATTTGTGGTTTCTTGTGTGCAGGTAGTATAAGAGTGAGGTCATCTATCACACTCCAGTGTCAGCAGACAGCTTGGACGACTGGCGCACTTTTAGCATCCAGCGGTCTCTCAGACAGCCATATGTGTGTTCCACAGTAATGGCAGTCAAAGTAGTCTCTGTTAGACCATCTTTGTACATTCATTGATTTCTTCTAACAAAGTTTTTCTTTCATCGACTTTCTGAAAAGCTGATTTTTTTTCCTAAGGTGCTGTCCATACTGTGAGACTAAACTTGAGCGCTTTAAAAGTAACGTGTTGACACAACTGTACAGTCTTTTTTTCGCTTCTGTTGATGCACCACAGTTTTTCACTGTGTGGACTTTACTTGTACATACATACACATTACCTGTGTAAAGCCTCTTTAAAATTAGGAAGTGTTTGGGCTTCTGGTGGCCTAGTGGTTATGATGTATACCATGCGGTAGATTCATCCCTTTGATGTGTATATCTTGGCCTCTTGGTGAATATTAAAGGACTTTATGCCACATAAGGTTTACATGTGACGTAGTTGTTGTATGTTGCAGTCCTTCAACAAATCAGAGTCACTTTAAACATGTATTGTAGAGATACCCCTTCTTTTTCCACCTCTTGGCTGTGACTCCCTCTGTCCATAAATTGATCGTATATGGATCTTCAAGAGGATCTATAAAGAATTAAGTTTAAGTCTCTTGTATCCGCAGATCTTTTGCTATAAACTACAAATTCTAGTCTGGCCCTAAAACTTTATCTTTGTCTCAGTTTGTCTCTCTCGCACACTCTGTGGATTCCTCCCTTCTGTCAGAATTAATTAAATCTCCAATGGGACTTGTCTTTGCCATCTGAAGGCCACATTGCCAGCCAGTCGGACCAAGCAGCTCAGGGTTTGACGACTTGTATTGATTTCCCCATCACAGGCGTGTGTTGTTTGAAACTGGGGTTAACTACTGGGACGGCAAGGGAGCAGTGAATCAATACCCAATACACAGCTCAGTCTGTCACCTGCAGAGGCACACTTATAAACACACACAGGTGCAAGTATAGCAAGCTTAGACCTAGCCAAGCGAAGCCAAGCACACACCTACATACATTGGATATCTGCTTGTTGGCTGTGACATGTACTGTTCGGTCTATAAGGAGTAGAACTGTGACACTTTTTCCATTACTTTGGTTCTGTACACCAGCAAATTGGATTTGAACTTTACAATGGGGCTAAATTGCTGACTTAAGTTTTCAGCACTGTTTGAGGATGTACACAGCTGTTTTGGGAAACCAGGTTCCGACTCTGGACAATTCAGAACAATAATGATCCTACACATGTACCAGTCTGCCACAACTTTAAAACCACCTTCCTAATAGGGTGTTGGTCAACCTCATGATAGTGAAACAGCTCTAACCAAATGGGGCATGAACACAGGACCTCTGGAGGTGTCCTGTGATGTCAGGCACTGGGACACTGGCAGCTGATCCTTTGGCTCCTATGGATTGTGTGGAGGTTCATCTGTGGATCAGGATTGTTCCGGCACATTCGTGTTCCTCAAACTGTTCCTAAGCAGTTTTATACGGTCTGAAAAGGCACATTGTCCTGCAGAGGGAGGCTGCTGCCTTCAGGGAATGCCTTTGCCATGGGTGGATGTGCTTCATTTGCAGTAGTGTTTAGATGGATGCTATATGTGGAAGTAACATTACAATGCAACATTCTGCTGGAAAAACCTTGGGTCCTGGCATTCATGTGGATAAGATGATCAATATTATACAATTCACCTAGTCAGTGATGTTAATGTGTGGTTGACTGGTGTACACACAAAGCGAGTCTTTTCAGAGAAAGCAGTACAGTGTTGTTGAGCGATCTGCTCTTCTGCTGACTTCAATCCAGCTGATTATGTGCTTCACTGCTGAACACTTTTACTAAAGGTAAAAGGCTTAAAGGCTGAATGAGAGCAAATACCTCCAGCCAGTTCTTGCGAAAATCCCGAAACCAGTGGTGACAATGACATATGGGTATAATGTTTATGGTCTGTGTAATTGCTGGTGTTGGGACTGCACTCTGCATCTGTGCAGTGTATTCGAGTGCAAGGTCATTTTACAGAGTATGTACAAAATGTGTCCTGAGCTTGTGAGGAGTTGGCTAAGGTTGTTTTGTTAATGTGAAGTAGTGCTGATAGAGACATAGGGAGTTAGTGGGTCACATATAAACAAACACAACAGACCATTACAGTGCAAAAATTAATGACTGTATGTGTGCCAGAAGGGCAGAGGGAATAAAGGATTTTAAAAGCTGAGCAATTAATCCCTTGGCCTTAGCATCTGTGATAAGAACCAAACAGGACTCCATCAGAAAAGATTCACACTAACTAACCTTCTCTGTTTAGTAGGCATGGTTAAGTAGACCATAACACTGACTTATTATTTTCTATCTGTCTGGGTGTATGTTAGCATCTGGATCACTAGTGTGCTTTCCTTACATTTTGTGTCCATTCAGTTTTTTTGTAACCTTAGTCTGCTAGTGCTATCATACATTGACAGTTAATGACTACATTTTCCCGCTGGGTCACTGTGGAGATGAAGCACTTGCATCTCTAGCCTTCTGCTTGCTGTGGTACAGTCAGATTATGTTTCATTATGGAAGCATTCTCTTACATTTGTCTCACCATTCACACAAACATGCATACACATTTGGAGGCAGTAGGGACTTCAGCAAAGCCAAGCTCATGTTCTGAGTACATTTTTGCTGTGCATTGGCATCTGGATGTAATGGCAATCTGCTTTGATGTTTCCATGATGTAGAGCTTGAGGCCATGCTGAGCGGCAGCTTGGCTCCAGATGTAAAGGGCTAAAAGAGCAAACCGATCTTGAATCACAGCACAGCTGAAGGCCCGTCTCGGCCACATCTGTCCGTCAGCTCATCTGTTTTGTCCCATCTCTGCTCTTTTTCTGCTGCTTCCTTTGTGTTGCTTTACATATGTGCTTACAGAAGCAAGCTGAAGAATGTACCACGCACACTGAATTTATAATGGAGGTGAAAGTGAGCATCAAGAAAACTATTCCCACTGAGGCAGGCGGGAGCTGAACAAGAAAGACAAGAGCCACCTTTGATCATTTTCAGCTTTTAGTCAGAAATATCTTAACTTTATTAGTGTTTGATGTGTCATTAGGCTTCAAAATAGGATGCACTTAGACACATTGAAGCCTCAATTTGTTTACCATATCTCCTTATCAACAAACTGAAATTGCTAAGCAGTTGTGAACTCTCAACAAGCACAGTGTGTTTCACTTGTGAGGCCCTTCATGGTTTTGGTTAGCTGGCTTGTTGCTATATGGGCTGCAGGGCTGTGCAGCTGTCCACATACTTATTTGTACTTTGGTTCTTCTGTTTTTTTGTGGTTTAGGTTCGGTCTATAATTACAGTGAAAGGCACCCTCAATGCCACAGGATACAACGATATTTATATGGCAGCAGTTTGGTGATGGCATTTTCTCCCGTTTCAGCATGGCAGTGCCCCTGTGCAGCCTGTTTCAGAAAGAACTAGCAGTTTTCCCAGTTTGATGTTGAAGAACTTGAGATGCCTGCCTAAGCTCTGGCCCTCAGCCACATCCAACAACTATGAAATATGAACAGGAACACTGACGGCTAGCTATCACCATCAGATGCTCACCACCCAGCATCTGTGTGGGTTTGAAAGACATGTTCTCTTTTGAAAAAATCGCCAAACTTATTCAATTTATCAGAGCCAGAAACTGTAACAACAGGAAGAATCATTTGATTTTCCAACAGTCTTTGAACTAATCAGGTGCAATGTGTGGTTTTGTAAGAAAAATAAATCACTTACAGCAAAGGGTCGTGAGCCGGTCTTGAACTCACAGCCACAGCTGGCGACCTGCTCTCACATACAACCCCTGTCAAAAATTATGGAATCACCAGTCTCGGAGGATGTTCATTCAGTTGTTTAATTTTGTAGAAAATAAGCAGATCACAGTCATGACACAAAACTAAAGTCTTTTCAAATGGCAACTTTCTGGCTTTAAGAAACACTAAAAGAAATCCAGAAAAAAAGATGTGGTAGTCAGTAACAGTTACTTTTTTAAACCAGGCAGAAGGAAAAAATTATGGAATCACTCAATTCTGAGGAAAAAATTATGGAATCATGAAAAAAATAACAACAAAAGAACACTTCAACACACCACTGGTACTTTGTTGCACCACCTCTGGCTTTTATAACAGCTCGCAGTCTCAGAGGCATTGACTTCTTACAGTTCGGTCACAGACGTTGACTCCAGTTTCCTCCCATTTGCTCCTCATTTGTTTTGCTGTGTGTTTTCTGTTTTCAAGACATATTGCTTTGAGTTTTCTGTTTTGAGGCTTTGATGTCTTCCTTGGTCTACCAGTATGCTTGCCTTTAACAACCTTCCCATGTTGTTTGTACTTGGTCCAGATTTTAGACACAGCTGACTGTGAACAACCAACATCTTTTGCAACATTGTGTGATGATTTACCTTCTTTAAGAAGTTTGATAATCCTCTCCTTTGTTTCAATTGACATCTCTTGTGTTGGAGCCATGATTCATGTCAGTCCACTTGGTGCAACAGCTCTCCAAGGTGTGATCACTCCTGTTTACCTGCAGACTAACGAGCAGATCTGATCTGATGCAGGTGTTAGTTTTGGGAATGGAAATTTACAGGGTGATTCCATAATTTTTTCCTCAGAATCGAGTGATTCCATTTTTTTTCCTTCTGCTTTGTCTAAAAAAAGTAACTGTTACTGACTACCACATCTTTTTTTCTGGATTTCTTGTTGTGTTTCTTTAAGCCAGAAAGTTGCCATTTGAAAAGACTTTAGTTTTGTGCCATGACTGTGATCTGCCTTTTTTCTACAAAATTTTACAACTGAATGAACATCCTCCGAGACTGGTGATTCCATAATTTTTGCCAGGGGTTGTAGTAACACCCTGACTCAGTGAGCTATATGGCAGCCCATTCCTGCAGTAATAACCACAACCTTCAACAAAGGGTAAACAAGTAGTCCTATTTTTTGCAACTGTTCTTACTAGAATGGACCAAAACCACACGGGCTAACACAAAGAAAATCACACCAGGGCAGCCTGGAACGATGGACACGTTATTTTCTCGCTGCCTCGTTTCCTTTGCTCTTTCTTTGATGGCTACACTTGTTCTTTTGTCTCTCAGACACTCCAGCAATCTCCAGGGAGCTGTGGGGTCAGACAGACAGTGATGTGGCAAATGGCTGAATGAATTATTGATCTGATGACTTGGACACAGAGGAGACTGAAGGCACCCAAACACGTCTCGCTATGCCCTGCTGTCCTGTAGCCTACGCTCTGTATGCTGTCATATTTTTTAGGCCTCCTACTTCTCTGACTCTTTATTTTCTATCATCTGAGTTGGTTTCTGGTTACTTTTATTTGAGCAGTGCAGTTACCTTACAGTTTTGTTAGTGTAAGACCAAATATCTGAATCTCCAAAGAACCTTAAATGACCTTGCAGCTCGTCTGCAATGTTTTATGTATTTCAACAGATATTTAGTGATAATGAAGTTATGTAAATTACTGCATTTTCTTCTGGTAGCTTAGGCAGTAATTTCCAAAAATGCTTATGAGCTAAGTGCCAGGAAACAGAGTGAGCCCATTCTCTGTGGCTTTGGGTTTTATATTCATGTGTAGAGGGCTCTCATAGTACTGTAACAGAGTAGTAAGTAAAAGAGAGCAGCTAAGAAAATCGTACATCTACTCCCTGTAATTACTACGCAACATGCTGTGGCGGCTTTGCACTGGGGTTTTTTCAGACCGCAGCAAGTAGAGAATCTGAATCAGTGTCTTTGCATCTTTTGTGATGGGTTTCTCCTATGGATGGATGGATAAAATGATAGATAGATACATAGATAGATAGTTGAAACTCAGAAACTTCAGTACTGTACCAGCAGATATTTTTCACCTAAATAAGGGCTGCCAAAGCTAGTTTCTAGTAGCAAAAATGTGTCCTACAGCAGTCTTAGAAGGCTGAGCCAAAGCTGCGCTGCAGTAATTGCTCTTCTGATCAAAAGTCAGCTCTTCCCATTTTGAGTTTCCACCCAGTTTACAAAAATGTAATCACTATAGGATTCAGTGGAGATTATGTGGGATAATTCATTGCATGGTCGACTTTCATTAGTATTTGTTTTAATGGAGATTTTTAGCTTTGCAAAATAAGAGTTTGTTTCATTATTGTTAGTTTCTCTCGACAGTTTTGGTGCCCTGTAGCCTAAGTGCTGTTTCTGCCAACAAAGCAATCCCAAGGGGGAAAACAGAGGGGTATTGTGTGTAGAGATTACCTCAGGTAGAAGAGGGAAAGGCAGGAGACGAAGAGGAGGCAGGGAAGAAGACGACAGGTCGGTTTTGTTAATAGGACTTCTGTTACCCCCTGAGACTGAGGGTGAGATGGAAAGGCTCGACCTGCCACGACAAGATAGCTGCTGACTGGTGTTTGGGGGGATGGATTCAAAGTTTGCTGTCCAGCTCTGTTTGCAATTAGGCGTGACCTGTTTAAGAGTAAGAGGGCAGGACAGCCACAACACAGGAGGAAGAGAGGTCAGCTTTGTAGATGGAGGTTACTGCTGTGCTTAGTTCCTTCTGATGCGCTACTGAGAGCTGCAGAAAAATGCAAGTTTAGCTAATTGAGTTTGATAAAAGTGAAATGACATCCCAGGGGGAAATTAGACTGGAGAATAGGGTGAAGATAATATGAAGAAGGAGAGGCCTGGAGATAGTACAGCTAATTAAAACAAATGACCACTCACAACCACGCAGTAAATAATATAATAAAGTAATAATCAATAATATATCAAAATATATCAGTTTAATTGGAATTTTTATCAGATCTCTGTTGGTTGCTATGTTTTTTCATTCATGTTTGATCAGTAAGGTATTTTCAACCATAAAAGTAGCTGAGAAACAAACATGTACAGGCCTAGTTTTGAATCAAGACCTAGATTTTCCTGACAACTGGTCTCTTGTGGACGAGTAAATAGAGATTGCTATACTTCAAAAGCTAAGGTTTGAGCAGTGTGACTTTTGCTGTTGAGGCAAACTTTTTAAGGAGGACGTTAGGTGGATGCATGGCTTTCCAAAGTGTCAGACACACAGACCGTGGTTTGCATACTGCATGAACCAGAGGCAAATGTCAAGCCCTTTTTTTAAACTTCAATCTTTCCCGAAGCTTTACTAAGTATAATTAGCAGCCTAACCTTAAAATCCCTGTCGGGTCATTGATTAAACCCTTAAAAACTCATCTCTGGGAAAAAGGCAATAAGGACAAATAATTCACAGGTGTTTCACCGATTCACACTTACCATGCTGAGTAGTGATCGTGCTGTAGTGGAGCCTCCAAAAACCTTTTTAGTGGTTGGATCATCGTTTTCTAGAAATGACTGAGTGATGAAGAGCTGAGTGACAAGACAAGTCCAAACACTGTGCAGCTCATCATAAATGATAGTAGCAGTGCCGGACTTCCTGAAAGCAGGTAATCAGAGCCGTGTGACCGGTTGGTGGGGCACAGAGGTGGATGAACCAAGCGTATTATAGTCTTTCTTAATATTTAGAACAATATAACTTGAATGATTAGTTTCATAAGTTTGTATGTATGTGCGTATGAACTGCCAAGAGTCTGAATCCATTTTTCCCAATACAATGCAGTTTCATAGAGGAAATATTCAGCCCTGTTCACACTGACATGTCCTCTACCCTATAAAAAACACCATCTTAACATGTTTACAAGATAAAAAACCTGATTTTCACTAGAGGGGCTTTTTAACTTGACTTAAAAGTTACAATATTTTACAGCTTCCAGGAACTAATCTACACTGTTCTCTCAATGTATCACCTTGTCATTGTAACCCAGGAATATTTCATTTACAGTGGTGTACAAGCTGCAAGTCCTCTCACTGGAAATGGTTATTGGTTTTGCGTCGAGAGAAACAAACTATTATTCAATCACTGATAGATTTTTCATCATTGTAGCTGTGCGCTGCTTGAGCTTTCAGTCCTGGCTGATTTCACAGCACTTGTAATAACAGGTGGTTTAAGACATCCCAGAGTGCAGATCACTGGGGACAGAAGATGCACTTTGAACAGCTGTTGTAGCAGAGCAGAGAAGACGAGCAGCTTGTGTCTGCATCTTTTCATCGCAAATTTTATGTCTTTCTTATAAATCATTATGTACTCAAGTTGACATATGCTCCAGTGCAGGACTAGCAGATCTCACTACTGGCTTTATGAACTATTGTGAATAGTTAATGTAAGTACAATTTAATGACTGTAGTCATAAACAGAATCAGAAATGTGGTTTAGTATGATGACAGCCTTAGTTGCATTGATTATAACTTACCCATAAAGAGGGCAGAAAATGTTCATAAAAATTTTATTACAGTGGTTTAGGAAGCCTAAGATAATTAAGATATTTTCTATAGTCAATAGAAAACAGTCTCAATAAAATAAGACTAGTTACCTCCACCAAGGATGTTGTGTTTTTGTCGGCATTTATCTGTTTGTCTGTCTGTTTGGATTTTGAGGAAATCTTCAGGAAAGGTAGATGATGGGACAAGGAACAGATGGTTAGATCTTGGTGCTGATCCGAATCACCGTCTGGATCCAGGAATTTTTTGCAGGATTCTTTAGCATTGGGAGGTAGGACAATGTGCATGTATATGTGCATGTAACTCCACAAAAAAATGTCCAGGCTGCTTGGCAAAAACTATAGGATCAGTTCCCGCTAATTTCTACAACAGATCAAAATCTGATCCAGATCCGGGCAAAATTCCGGATACTAGGATCCAGAACAGGAAAAACCTAGAGGGCCTGTGGAATGGTCATCACTGTAAGGTAACACATGAAGATCCAGACATGCAGCCAACACCAACATGTAGCTGAGACTCTGCTGAATCAGGAGTAGCCAACAGATCTGTTGTAGAATCAACAGCTATGGAGCTGGATCCAGAAGAAACCACCATTACCCAGAAAGAGATTTTGGTGAATAACTATTGAACTAATGATGATATCAATGTGAATCCAGATGCTAAGGGTATGTTTTCTGGGTCAAGGAGTCTAATAATGGAGATAAAACAATCCTGGGAGGATTATTTCTGGGTGTAAATCCCAATATGGGGTGAAATGAGCTGCTTGGCGGAGGTCTGTGCTCTCAGAGTGCTTTTCAAGTTCATATCGGTTTTCATTCCTAACCTTTTCTACTTACATAACTATATAGAAACACACTGTAAATGCTGTACATAGCCTCTGCATGGGTACAGTTCTCCTAGCCTGTTCATAGATTCTTACTGTAAACAGAAAGTCATGAATGTTACATTAGATTCTCGATAAAACCAGGAGTGAAATCCATTTTCCAAGGAGAAAATGGCTGAAAGCAGACACAGAGTGGTGATGTGAAAAGCAACATGACAGAGTTCAGTCAGATCAATCCGAGCCTTCTTCCATTAATCCTGTTCAGTCCTTCATCAGTCTGAGGCAGACTCACCAGAGTCCACCCACTTTAATCATTCATGTTATAATGAAACCAAGTAAAAAATTGATGAGCAGCTCCACCTTTTGTGTGTGTGTGTGAGTGTGTGTGTCTGTGTGTTCAGGAGAAAGAGGGAGGTGTTTTTCTTCGTTGCTTTCAGGTCTCAGATATGATTGGCCTCTTTCATATTAATACTTTTCTTATGACACACACACACACACACACACACACACACACACACACACCAGGACACACGTGTTTTTTAATGCAGCCAAGTGAGAGGTCTAATTTAATACATCAGTGATAATGACCCAGTCTGGCCTGAAGATTAGTGTGTTTATGTGTTCAAGTGAGCATGTTTTAGGTCACTCATCTTCTCAGCCCAGGGCTCATCTCTCACAGCAGCTTCCTCTGATGCAGCTTGCTCTCATCTGTTGCATAGAACAGCATTTTTTAGTGAAGAAACAGGCAAAACATAATCATAAAAAAGGGTAATAACTGCAAAAATCTAATTTAGTTCATTATCATGATAATTACAGGGCAAAAGACTGTTAGCAGCGCAGATGTCTTGTCACTTTGGACAGGTCATCAGCTGACAATCTTCTTCATTTCACTTCATTCTTTTCTTACTGTCTTACTTTCAAATCAGAAGCTGTCCTCAATACTAGAGGTCACTATGAACTTAAAACAGTTTAAAACATGATCTCTTTTCTGGAATGAAACAAAAAGCTGCTGCACTTTTTTGTCTGAACATCTGACTTTTGGATGTAACACATTTACAGTGTGTATATTATTATCCTTCCACCAGTGTCTGGGCCTAGAATTTCCTTACTTTCTGCTTGCTTAACTCACTTCGGAAATCAGTGAAATAATCTCAGGCTTAGTTTCTTGCATATTAAGATTTTTTCTGTCAAAATCTCCCTATTGTTAAGTCAGGGAGAGAAGAAAAAGATCAGAGTGTGTGTTAACCCATTTACATGGCTCAGTGTGCTCAGTGATAGAAGTGGGTTACCCTCGGCTATGAACAAAGCAAATACTTTGGCACTTTGATTGGTGATGCCAAAGCCAAACCAAGTTAATTACAACCTCACGCTGGCTCTCAAACTAGAGTCTCAGAGCTCCCTGAGAGAAAAGTAAGAACTGATTTTGCCAATTACTAGTACCGCATAATGAAAACTATAATCATAGTCACATCATAATTCATCATTATTCCTGATTAAAATAGAAGATGTCAATGAAAAATGACCCTGCGACAATGTGCGTTCATGTGGAGCCAAAAGCTGTAATCGAGGTGTGAGGAACTGTGTCAGAAGTAATTATGCTTTCGTTAAACTTTAGATACGTGACTCAGTGAGTGAATGTGTGATTGAATGTGGTTCTATAGATACAGAATATGTTGGGAGATCAACTTGATTGGCAGTGGATGTCCCTCTGGAGAGGACAGGTTCAACACTCACATAGCAAATGTTCATCTCAAAACTGAGATGTTAGTGCGTTTACAATGTAAATTTTAATGCCTCAGGCGCCTGCGACAGCTGTAGCCGGAAGCATTATATTGTTGGGATGTTCGTCCGTCTGTCCACCCCATCCTCATGAAGGCAGTGTCTCAATAACGCCTTGAGGGCGTTTCTTCGAATTTGCCGCAGACAGCATCTTGGACTCAAGGACGAACTGGTTAGATTTTGGAGGTCAAAGGTCAGATGCTAATCATGCAAAAATTTCACAAAAAACATCTAAAAGAAATGATGAAGTGATGATTTCATGCTCTGTAAAAACACCTTTCTGGCCATTAATTATCGGCGTAACTGAGGAACAGAAGGAGAGATTATGACCATACTGTATTGCAGGACTAATCTTGAATGACCTTGAGGTGAGCGTATAGATCTTCTATACTGCCACGTTGAAAATGTGTGTGAAGCATTCACATTTTAGACTTTATAGCATCTTTTCTGCAACGTCTAAGTGAAGACAGTGTGTTTCTCACTAGAGTCATATGTGTCAACATATTTACATATTTAGAAGTTTCTTCAGTTCAATTCAGTTTTATTTATATAGCGCATATTTACAACATATGTCGTCACATAGCGCTAAACATTGGAAGAAAGAACAGGAAACAGAAAACCCAACAATCCAAAGTTGCTTTTGGATTCCCTATGAGCAGCAGTCAGTGATGGTGGGAAGGAACCAAAAACCCCCTATGTCCATTCTGTAAAGCATCTTTGAGTGACCAAAAAAGCGCTATATAAAATTGATGAATTATTATTATTATTAAAAAAACCTTCGACAGAACCAGGCTCAGGGAGGGCGGCCATCTGCCTCGACCGATCAGGTTGGGAGTGAGGATGAGGAGGGAGGAAGGGAGGGATAGCAGGAGAGGTTGGGGTGGGGATGGGAGGACAGCAGGTGGTGAGGCCAGCGGCTGCAGATCAGGGATTTGGAGCTGCAGATCCAGAGACATCAATGGAGAGAACACGCAGGACACAGAACCTCAAGGGAGAAACATAGGTTAGACATATGTAATGGTGATATATGACAGTGTTTCTTCCCTGAAAATGACCCTTTCCTGCCTTAAAAATGCCTTACATGTGATTCTACACTGTTGCTTCCTGTAGAATGCATGGCTCTATGTAGTGCCTGCTTATTTTGCTTATGATATGCATTCTAGCATATAAAAACACCATATGAACATGTTAACATGGTGAGAAACTTCATTTTCACTGCAGGGAGTCTTTGACACAAGCGTAAACGTATATAATAGTTTTGACTTCCTTGTATTTTAGAGCTCAAAATAGCCTGCTAAGTTCACCGTTGTCTGAGTTTGTCTGGACTCTTGCTGTTCTCTTGGGGCATCATTTTTTCAAACACACAGACTAAACTATAATTATACTGTAGGATTAACATGAAATTTCCTTTTTGGGTAGACGTTCTCATTTCTTTGGTGTTGCAGAAGATTGCGTTATCATTACAGTGGATTCAGTCTGGCCACCAGCTGCTGGTACATGAGTGGGAGTGAGAGCTCTCTGGTTTAGTTTTGTTGACTCCTTTGTTTTGTTTCCACTAAATATCTCTTTCCGTTGCGCTGTTTGCCCTCCTGCTCTCTTTCCTGCATAGTCTGCAGGGTGAAGAACTGATGACATGTCAAAAAAAACCTGTTGTGATTAGATGGAGTATAACCAGGGTGTGGGGGATTACATGTTGGATTACACATTAGAAATAACCCTTCCTGCTCTTCTTGCCTTTCTGCCTCTGCTCTAATCTGGCTGTTGTCTGAATAATGCCGTTACACGACAGTTCCTGAAGAAAAATCTTCATTTCAGTGGTAATGAACTATAATTATTACAGATGGAGCCCTTCAGGCGTGTTTGTAATTAAAAGACAGCACATACACACTGTCAGCACTACACCATCCTCTGGAACTAAACAAACAGGCTGCAGGAGTTCTCTGGAGTGACAGTCTCTTCAGATTTAGTTTTGCCTGATTACACCTTTGTTTACTGTTGTTTTTTGTTGTTGTTTTTTTGTTTTTTTTGTTGAAAATTATTATTCTTAATCTCTGTTCTCAATACATATTGTAGTACTCCCGTGCAGAGGTTTTCAAACTGTGAGGTGTAAGCGAATTCTGTTTTTAAGTCATAACTCTATTAAGTCTGAACACCCATGCACACACACACACACACACACACACACCTATTATCTCCATCCGTCATAATTAAACAGCTACAAACAAGCTTAACTATCCGAGGAAAAAGAGGCACATTTGTAAGGATCATCACAATATCAGAGTAATCCAGTGACTGTTTTCCGTACATTCATGATATATTGTTACCAAGAATTGTAAATGGCCTGTTTTTAAGGTTCTAATTTGTCAAAATGTAAACAAATACAGGGAGAGAAAAGGGCAATGGTCTCAGCAGTAGCCAATAGCTAACTTCCTGACTCCATAGCAGCTATAATCTTCTGCTGGGGTAGGGCCTTTGATTTTATGTGAGGGGAGGATACAGTGTCGGACACTAAATACTTGTCTCCAGTATATACTACTACTACAAAGTTGTGCTAAAGCTGACGGTACACTATTCTGGCAGTTAATATATAAAAACTTAATGGGTTTTACTGTGCGTGCTGGAAAGTTGTGGCTCACGTAAGTGTCTTTGAAAGGCTACATCCATTTTTTAAAATCCACTTCATTTTTCAGACTTACTGCACACTCACATCACTGTTAGTGCTGGTATTAGTAGTGAACAGGGACACAGCGCCACTTTAGTGGTTTTAACAACCAGGCTGCAGCGCAGGGTGTTACCTCTCTAATTGTTAATGCTTCAGCAGAAAAGAAAAAAAAATCTCCTGCTTTATTCCATCTAAATCACATTGACGGCTGCAAAGACTGTCCTATCTGCCTTAATTGGTGGGATGTAGATGAGCTGCTTGCCCAAATGGAATTCTCGGTTAAGGGGTGGTAAATCTCAGCACAGGGAGTGACAAATCAAACAAAGCATTTCTTAAACAGCAGTGAATAAGCCTTCTGTCAGGAGGAGGCAGGACTCACTAACATCAAATCTTCCAATTTGTTGGTAATGAAAAGGCATTATCTCTAGAGAGAAGTGGCGGCACCTTTATTTAGGATTCAAACCACTGAGAGAGAAAGAATGGTGTTCACAAAGCGCCGTGGTAGACTGAAAAGCTTCAGTTGCTTTTTCATGTGCACTGCCTGATAGTCCATTGAAAGCTCAAGTAAGACACACAATGCCAAGCTTGACCAGATGCATTGTTTCTGAGTTGCTGTTAATATGTCGCTCAATTAGCAATCATTGTTTAAAGTGTATGGCTAAGTAGCACTGAGAGGCGGCTAATGACTGAAAGAAGTTGTTCTTAGATTTGTCAGACAGAGCAGAGCATTAAATTCTGGTTAAAGTGAAAGGAATCAGAAATGGTGAGACAAAAACATCAGACTGGTTGACTTGAGAAGCTGAGGTCAACCCAGGTCTGACTGGTAGTGCGTCACACCTGTCACTGTGTGTCAAATACTGGTGTGTATGGCCAGTCCTTGTAGCATTTAATAGCTGAGTTCAACTATATGGATTTAAAATTACAGATATCAACCGTGTCATTTTTGACAAGTCATAATTGCACTATGATTAGTCAGACAAGATATCACTAACATCACTGTGACCAGTCTAAGCATCAGTTAGAGACAGCTGGAATTCAGTGTGGATTTTTTTTTTAAATAATACCTGCAGATATCTCAAAAGTCATTCTGACTAGTCCTTGTGCAAGGCTTTCTCTTGGATAACAATGCATTTGTGGAATGTTAGTAGAAATAATGGCAGTGGCAGAATACTCGAGGGCAATCTGACATGGTAAAAGAAAAAACCAACTTGTAAACAGTTGGTGTCTGCAGTGCAACAGTATGTCTGAAAAGCAAATCACACCTCCACCTAACTACAGATACCTGCAAAGCCTTTTTGCTCTGTCAAAACATCATTTTAGGATATCTTTGATTACAGTTTAACTTGGTAGAATTCCATTTCAAGATATGTACAACATCATTGTGTCATCTAAAAATGTAAACATCTTGAATGGAGGACAAGTGCGGATATCCTGGATTAGAGTGCTGACAAGCCAAATACAGATATCTGAGAACAGAATTATAGCTGGTTATAATTCAGATATGATAACAGCATTTTAAAATGTTGATATCTGTATTGTGAAACCTGTGAATGATAAAAATGATATTCTTTTGACCTAGAAGACTGTCAATGTGGATATCTAAAACGTTGTTTTTATCCAAGATGAACTGAATTGTAGATATCTACAGTCCATATTCACAACAACAACAGGTGTCACTTTGTAGCTTCTTATTGCTGACTTGTATGACTTGAAGCCAGCTGCTTTTTTACCAGTTGTCAGAATACTTTATCATGTGGACTCACTTTCCACCATCGTGATCCACTGTTTTACTAGGGTGAGCACATTGACACCAAACACTGTGCTTACATGTACCTCAGGTATAAACGAAGCCTTTTTAAGATAAAATTTCCCACCTCACCATTGTGCTGAGTTTCAAATATAAACTGCTGCAGCCTTCTATTGTATTAAACTAAGATTAGAAACTAATATTAAACAAAGATAAGAGGCACATAATACACCAAAATGTCGTGTTTGAAATAATTCTAATCAACAAGTCCCATACCGTGACTGTTCATTGCTTTTCAGTGTGATGGATCATCACATTGTATTATATTTAAATTGTCACTTAAGTCTTGGTATACAGCTGTTTAATTTAGGAGACAAAACTCATTGTTTGCATTAGGGACGTGTATAATATAACTCTAGTATTGTTAAATGCTTCCCCCCTATCTGTCTCACTGCATTTCTGTCCATCACCATCAAATGAAGGCAAATACAGCAAGAAAAAAAAACTTGTGCTACAGCCATATTTAGGTCATGTTAATCCCATACAGTTAGTTGTAAATTAAATATCAATCAACACTTTGTTTTAGACTTCATTGATAGTATATTTCCAGTGTCCTCGCTTTCGCTGTTACTCATTTTAACCAGGACGAACTGACCTCTAGTCACAGTGGGAATACTGGCATTTGAACGTAGTACAATCGGCAGCCTTTGAGAAAATGCCAAATTTGCATTCGTTTCGAGTATACCGGAGCCCTAAAAGCACGGAGCTTTCGTGCTGGCTCAGGGACAGTCCAGCAGAGAAATGGCCATAAATAGTGATGATAAACCACATCTGTGTGTAAATGTGCCAGCCCGAGACACCTGGGCTCATTTCCAAACAGCGGGTTTCACCTCTTCAGCAGTGTGGGTTTGGAGGCACGTCGAGAAAAAAACCTCCAAAACATTAAACGTTTATACCTGTACATACATTTTTCAGAGGACATTTGTAAATCTCTCCTTCCTGGTGCCCTTCACAAAGGCCTCGTGGGGGTTACTGCATTACAAAGTCCATCCGTTAACTCTCCATTACAAGTCCAAGTGGGAGGAATGTGTGGCCTCATTGTCTACTGGGATCAATGAGAATGTTTTATAGCCGGTGCAGTGTGACACTATTGATCCTGAGACCACTCGATGACCTTGATGTACTGTCAGTACACATAAATGACCTTGGCAGACAGGCAAAACATTGAACTGAGACTTAAGGTATGTAAATTAAGCAGTGGTTTTGTCACATCAATGAATGAACAAAGGGTTTATTCACACAGGCCTTATGCTGTCCTCACAGTCAGGTTTCCATGAATGACCTGGACCTGTGACAGTATGGCCCAAAGGAGAAAAGGCTCATTTTGAATTGCCAACATAAAACACAAAGACACAAACTACGATCAAACCTAGACACATTACAGTGATGCATATATCAGAACCAAACCGTGACAGATTCTCCAGTTAGGCAGTAAATAGCGCAAAGAACCAAATAGCAGCTTTACTGAAGGCCAGTTCATAGCCGATGCTGACTTTGACTGTAGTGGACACACACCTGGTTCCACTTTGCACAAAAGTATGAGTCTTCTCCGTTGCCAGATTGATTGTATAGAACACAGAAAAAGATATGGAGGTCCCACTGATCTATCCAGGAAGTTGGCTGTAACTTTGCCCTTTTTACAGGACATATCAGCTGGGTACAGATTGGGCGGTTGCTCCGTGTCAGTTATTATTTCTGAGGTGTGCTAAGTGTTGGAATGGCATCGTCCCAAGCACAGTGGGCAGACATGGCACTTAATTTTTCTGGAAAATTTAGAACATCTTTGGGCGCCATTGATGAAAAGCATGTAGAAATCAAGGAACTTCCAAAGTCTGTCCTTCAACTGTACGTCTATTAATGGCAACTTAGAAAGGCGTAGATATCAAAGAGCTTTCTTCTTGCAGTCTTTTCTCTCATAACAAGCACTTGTTTTGAACACCCTTTGTTTCCCTTTTGTTTTCCATATAAGCAGTCTGTGCAGTCACAAGATATGGGCTGGACATGGACTCTTGCAGACGTTAGTGGAATATGAAATTTACCACACTTGAACCCCTGCAAACACATGGACGCAGAAAGCATGAATTTGCCACAAGTAGTAAGAAACTAAATTTGCTGCAAATTCTTAATGTTTGTTATTATAAACTGCCAATGATTTGCTTAGTGAATCAATTAGCAGTGTGAAAATGAAAAAAATAGTGAAATATTCCAGTTTCCCAAGCCTATGATAGCGTCTTCAATTTGGTCATTTGCAGGAAATTTCTAATATACTATAAATGTTTGCCTGGAGTCGATTTGTAAAACATTACCTGATGGACTGATTGTTTCGCATATAGTGAAAATACAGTACCGTAACTGTTTTTGTTAAGTCATAAAATTGTCAAATTCTACATGTTCTGCAATGGTTTTAATCTATCTTCAGTCTTTAGTCTATCTTTAATAAACTACCTGTCAGGTGCAAGGTCCACACACACACATTAAATCTACTGTACCATTACATTTACGCTGGACTGTGGTTTTACTTTGCACCTCTTTCCTGTCGTTATTGATTTCCAGTATGATGACTCCTGTGCCTGCATGCTGTAAAGTTAATGTACATATTTCTCTCTGTTCTTCACATATCTTTGTCTGTCTCCTTGAAGTGAACGCCGCCTGCATTACTTTGATTCATAGTATTGGATGACATTTCCTCTGGCCTTTTGGCTAATGGGCTTTTGTAGATCTCTTGATTGGGACAGTAAGTGAAATACTCGTGCGTGCAAAGATAAGCCAAGGTTACGCTTTGATGCTCCATCTGATTTCAGAGGACAATATTTTCTCTCCATTTATCGGGTCAAGACAATGTTCCTTTCAGACATGCATACACTGTTCCAGGCTGAACTCATAGCTACAGCCCTCCCTGATGTGTCCTCTGTGTCTGGGACGTGAATCAGCAGCATTTTTGTGACAAAGCAGTTCACTTATCTGTATCTTAAGAGGCAAAATGATCTGAAATCTGATACGTCTGTGTTTCATTAAATGCCTTCCGAGAAATATTTCTCTCTGAGAGGTAAGATCTTTTGTCTTAAGTGGATTGGACCTGAGCTCCCCATTGTTGTGTTGTGTTTCTGCATTTTGGTCCCTTGGTTCTGCTTCACTGTCATTATTGCTATTAATGTGCATGAGTCATTGCAGTGCTCTTCAGTTTTGTTTTCTGTATCATTCTGTGATCATCACACAGTGTTACAACAGAGCTTTACCATCAGCTGTTTTCCCATTAATGACCTTTGAAACTTGTGTGATGATGCCACATTAGTTTGTTTTGAGCAAAGCTGCAGAGTTATAATATACAGGAAGAACATGACATTCAGAGTTTACTTAGAGGAGTACTCCACAAATGTTTGTGCTCCTTCATGGAGGACGTATTATTCAAACTGACTATCTTGGATTTACTGCATTTCTAGTGGAGTATCAATGTTGATCCAGTAGCATGATGAAAGAAACTTCTGAGACAAACCTAAAGTGTTTTGCTCAGTGGAGTATTCCTCTCTTTTCTAAATGTGGTTGTGCAGAGAAAGATCCCACTTGTAATGTGTAATGCCAGAAAAGTCTGCAGCTTTGCATCATGTGCTGTTAAAAACAGACTTGTCCACATGTTTTCCTACTGTGTATTCACCACTGTCTCGCTCTCTTTCTCTCCACATATATATTTTTGCACAGTCGATCAAAGTATGTTTGAGAACTCCATTGCCCAGCGGCAGAGTCCTCAGACCTCCAGGCCGGGTCAGCCATCGGCCCGGCGCTCTACAGCATCAGCTAATTCCAACCTGGGGTCTGGCTGCGTCGACTCCCCATCCTCCGGAGGACAGCAGAGGCTGAAAAATGCCATTAACCTGGGCAAGGCAGTCGGGGCAAAGGTTAGTACAACATCAGCAGAAATGGAATATTGAGCTCCGCAGGTCCCACTCTGCACCCTGTTTCCCTTCACCTTTGAAATAAGCTTGTTTTTTGACTTTTTACAAGGAATGCGGTCAAACGCAGGACTGGGTTCAAGCTTCATAACTTTGTTGTCACATCAACATTTGATTCAAAAGTACCTCCATAACTTTCTTGTTTTATCTGCTTTTTTCCATCTTTACATTCTTTCTTTCTTTTCAGGTCAATGACTTGTTAAGAAGAAAAGAGCCCAGCCACCTCGGGGACATCGGGGTAACTGAGGTCAACAAGAATGTTGGTGCTGTGTGGAGCTGCATGGACCAACTCAACCAGACTGCAGCCAACAGGTATGCACACACACAGTCTGGTAAATTTATCCTAATCTTAATTTTAACCCTGATCCTGAGCTCATGAGCATTAGCAAAGATTTAATTGGCAGACATGTATCTCAAAGATTTTAGGATGAATGTGCGAAATACGCAATCGAATCACTGAAAGAATCATTCTAATTAACATCAAAAATGTGTGACTGCCTGCACTGAGAAGAGAAAGCTTCGATCACTGTAGATTAGACACTGTGTCAGAAAAGGTGAATAATTTAAGATTTCTCCTTTGAAATGTTTTAAATGAATAATGAAATATCAAAGGCACCTGTGAGATACCTGAAACTGAAGAAGACAGGTTCTCAGTCTGAGGTTTTCAGCTTCTTCCATGCCTTTTTTATTGTCTGCTTATCATTTACCTACACGCACTCGTACATTGCAGGTTGTTTGTGTGTGTCTGTATTTGAGGATTTGTTCCAGAAGCATTGATCTGTTGTCTCCCCACCTAAAGATCCGTCAAGCAGAAGCAGTGTTTCAGCAGCTCAGATCCCATTTGTCTTCATTTACTGGACCAGGAAAGGATTTAGCTTAGTTTACCAATGATGATCTAAAGAGTCTGCAGGACCACTGACTGGCTCAGATGACCGGAGCTGAGAGTGTTACTAAATAGCTGACTGATTCTCTATTGTTGAAACATGAATGCTTGAAATGACGTGTGCAGTGGTCTGGAGCCAAGAACATTCAGCTTTCTGCAGTTGTTCCTCTGACAATAAAAAGAGGCTGACCTCTTGATTAATCATTCATCGCCTGAGGTTTTATTTATTCCTGCACTTGGCCTGTTAGTGATGTTCTGTATAGATACATCACCCTGCTGCATCTACAGAATAAATAGCAAAGTTAACTAAGCTCCAAATGCGTTCTTGTTTGCCATCTTTGTACAACAAAAAAAGTCTGTGTTTTTTATGTCGCCACACAACACATTATTGCTTACTGAACAATCTGTGTGTGTGTCCCTGTCAGCTCCAGTGAAAGGTCGTGCAGCGGTAATCATAAGTTCTTTCTCATCACAATGGGCAGTAGTTACCATGATGATTTTCTGTCATTGTTGAAAACAGCTTGAGAAATTGGTATGTTTTTGTAAACACTTTGAATGCTCACAATGAGGAGCCATTAAAATGATGACCAGGAGTGAAAGCAGATTGAACTTCTTGCTGGTACTTTCCAGTCTCCATCCTCCTCCATCACTCAGCACGTTCTTATTAGTAGGCGAGGGCAGGTTTGTCGTCTGAGTCATCGTGCCAAATTTGATTCTTCTGTCAGTGGCACCGAAGAAGCACGAAAAAAACTTCGATGGCTATAATTCAGTAAAGTCTAATTCAGTTAGGATATTAAACAATTCATCATCTCATGATGCAACAAACAATCCCTGACAGAATTCTATTATGCTCCAAATACCACGGTGGCCATCAGCCAATTAGTTGTCAACAAGATTGGACATGCTGCATTAGGTGGAATTTGTCATTAGTGGGCGCTGCTCTCGAACTATCTAATATTCGAACCAATCTTTCCATATTTTACTTATAGATTTATTAATACGTATGCAATCCATATCATAGGCCACATGTAGACATGGCTTTCTTAGTTACTGTAAGTATTGAAGTCTCTCCCTGGTCATTGATTAAACCCCTAAAATCTCCTCACTGTGTGTCAGTCACATATTAAGAAGTTTTTTTCAATGGAAATAATCTCTTCCTACCTAAAAATGTCTTGAAAATGTAACTCTACACTCTAGAATGTGCAGATCTTTGTAGTCCCTACACAATAGTTACACAATGGTTACACACTTGTTAGCTATAAAACTGGAGTAATTCAGTCATACATAACTGGAAACAGAAACACTTAAAGATATCTGTATATGAGTTTGCACAAGATATCTCAAATATCTCAGTTCGATTGTTGTGCGTGATGCTACTCGTGCGAGGCTTATGATTGGATACTGGTCCAGCAAAGCATTCCAACAGAGCTGACATAAGTATGAGCGGCTGCTGTGCTCGATAAGATGCTTAGAAAATACTGTGAAATAGGACAAGCTCATCATCAAGGAATTTGTAGAGAACAAGAGCTTTGTTCATTTGAGACTAGGGGTCCAAATGTACTAGCAGGGAAAAGGCTGGTCATATGTGGTTTCAGTTGCAGTGCTGTAGCATGTTTCCATTGCCTCTGCCTCAGCTTCTGACATTACTACTGACATCTATAACATGTTTTCACCAAGTCAGAACTCTAATTCAAGACATCTGCAGTTACATTTTTGACTTGTCAGAATTCCAGTTTGAGATATCTACCACGCCGTTCAGACTAGTTCAAACCCAATTTAGTATTTCCAAAAAAACAAATCAGAATTATGACAAGTCGGAATAAAACAGTAGATGTCTGAAACTGGAATTACAGCGAGTCATAATTTAGCTGCAGATATCCACAGTTTGCATCGCAGGTATCTGCAGCTGAATTGTGGATATCTGTGATGAGAAAATCCAAACACATGAATGGTAAAAGGGATGTCATTTGTCCAGGAAGAATGTCTGAAATGTTTTGTTTGACTAAAAAGAACCGAATTACTGAATCTCAATACATCTCCAGTGTAGCTATTAAACACTTAAACTGCTTGCTGTAGTGTTTTTGCCTGTTGTAGCCTACCCTGTGATTTTTAAGAAATTGAACTCCCCTCATAATTATTCTTTGCCACTTTCCTCATTTCCAAACACACCCTGACAGTGACAAAACACCTCTAATATGTTTTCATTTGCCCTTCCCCCGGTGATGATAGAAATGGAACACAAGTTTAAGTCATAAAACCACAACAAGGGCAGAGATATCATTTTATTTCTCCTTCTCTCTCACACACCAGCAGGCTCAAAGCAGCTCACTGAACTTGTGTCATATGGCTTGCGGACAAAATTAAGACACCTGCACTCCTTCCTTTCAATTTGGGAGATAATCACTGTCTAATGCTTCGGGAGATTTAAGCATGGAAAGCATGTTGAATTAACTAATGAACAGTTCCAGTGCATGAACAGACAAAAATCACTGGGTTGTTTTGATGCTGAAGAGATCTTAAATGATTGTTAGGGAAGTCCTGCTGTCGTGAAGAGTGTGTTTGTTGATGGATTTGAGTCAGACGTGTTCACATCAGAGATAAATATTGAATCAGAGTAAACCAAAAAACTACTTTGTGCATGATGTCTTTGGCTGGTTTGTGACTCAGAGGAGCAGTTGCTTCTATGAGCTGTGTCACAGCCGCTGCTGCTGCTGCTGCTGCTCCACATGCTGACAGTGTTGTTGACCAAATCAGCAGCCCCGACTACAAAACCAACTTCCCTTTGTTTCAGAGCACCTGTATGCCCCTGCTCCTTTCACCACAGTACCTCTGTCTTACTTCTCTCCCACCACGCCACCCTTCTCGAGCTCTCCCTCAGTCTGAAATCCTCTGATCTAGTGAAACAACTGAACAATATCTGTGCAGCAAACTCAAGTGTAACAACTGAGTTAGTTACCAGTCTTAGCATAAAACCTGCCACCATCTGCTAGTACTAAAGGTCTTTGTGGTACCATATGGGCTTAATGTGTTTTACAGCTTTCTCTGCCTGTCTTCTATAATCTTGCCTCCCCCTTTCCTCCTCATCGTCCTCGCATGTTTTTTACCTTCTTCCCTCTTTCCTCTTTTGTAGTCACATCTCCTCCTTCGACTCCTTCCCTCGGCTGGACCCTCCACCTCCGTCGGGGAAGAAGCGCCTCCCTCGAGCACTGAAGACGACCCAGGACATGATGATCTCCTCTGACCCCGTGGTCTCCTCCCCGGATGCCGCTGACTCTTCCTCCTTCCTCTCCTCTCCTGACAGGATGCCTCTCATTGCTAAGGAGGAGATGAAGAATGATGAAGAGCAGCAGCAGCAGGGGGAGAAGGATGAGGAAAGGTCAACAGATATCCCACAGTCTGTGGACCCAGCAGAGAAGAAAGATGATTCAGAGACAGCTGGGACCAATGGCAAGGTGGATACAGTTATCGGTGAAGAAGAAGAAGATGATGCTGAGGATGGGAGCACTGAAGGAGCAGAGGAGGAACATCGACACCAGCTGCAGCTCTCTGTACCAGACCTCATCAACAAAGATCCCCCGCTGGAGTCCAGAGCCAAAACCTGCGATGTCTGGCAGAAGGCGCCGGGGCCAGACTCCCGGCTGGCCTCCACTCCCTGCTCGGGTAAAACCGCCTGCCGCATCAGCCTGGGGGAGGAGGTCCTGCTGGGGAACGGCGCCCCCTGCAGTAAAGGCACCGGAGTGAGTGCCGAAGACACGGAGCCTCATCCGGACCTGCTGTCTTTTGAGTAACGCACAAAGCTGGAGCCAAATACCACTTGAGTAAGATTAAAACAGCCTGGAACTATATTCTCCTCATATCTGCTCCTGAAACGTCTGTGGATGTAATTCAAACAGACTGCAATAAGTACTGCGGATCAAATATTCACTGCCACTTTTAAATATGTAACTCGCCCTGCTCCAGGCTTTACTGTAGGAAAAGGGAACAAGTACTTCCAGGAACTAGGACAGGGTGCCAGATCTGTTGCTTTTTAAGATTTTATAGCTTTTTGGATGATTAGATTAGTTTAAAGGTCATGGTAATAAAATCTGGCCTTCTAAAAGGGCTGATCTGAGGTCAGTCACACACTACAAGTATCTGCTCAATGAATGAAAACAAATCTGCCAGCATTAGACAATGGATGAGTAGTAACAGAAAAATGAGTTGAACTTTCAGGTTCATTTTAGCGTAGTTTATGTTCAAGTTAAAATCTAAAAGGAAAAAAAAATCCAAACTGTCAAAGAGTCGCTGTGTATTTCTTATGTTTCAGTTCTTTCAGCAGATGTATAACATGTCATGTGCTTTAGAAATGTAATGACAACCTGATTATGTAACAATGAATGTAATTACTGTGATAAAATATCCTTTAAATGGGCTAAAAATGTCAGATCTGGTAAAAAAAAAAAAAAAATAGCTTCAGATATTTTTCCCTGAAAGTGTAAACAAAGATTACTTCAAATCTTCACCAGTGTTAAGTTATTACATCACCATATACCATGACATCCTTGGCCCATTTAAAGGATGCTTTGTTACATGCTTGTTATAAATCATTCAAAAGCTGCTGCAATGAAGCCAATTAGAAACTGCAACTAATATGAGTTCTATTTACATTTAACATACTTAGATGAGCCGAGTGTTGCTGTAAGGTTTTTATCTGTGTGATGGTGTTTCCAGCAGGGAGGTGTCTTGAGAGCTGATTGCATGCTCAGGAGGAGTCGAAGGAAGTGAGAAAGAAAGGCTGAGCGAATGTGGAAGCGTTAGAGATGGAGAGGTTTAGACGGAACTCACTCTCAGTTCAGTCAGTGTTAAATATCAAGCAGCAGTTTGTGCCAGACTTTAATCAGGACTGGAAGCCTTCTGACCCGAGCTTCCACCATAACAGATCATCTTGGTCCAGTATGATTGTTCCCTCCTACGTCGGCCTTTGGCTCACACTGTGACCCTGAAAATGACCTTTTTAAGAAGTTACAATATTGATCAGTAACACAATCACTAATTTGAATCATTTTTTTTTATCTGTGTTGTCTTTACTTATTTTGAATACAAAAAATCACTAAACTTGTTTTAACCATTTTAAGATATTTTTGTACTTTCTGGGATTCCAGCATAAACAGCTTTTACAACCAATTTTATTTATGTTTCTAACCACATTAAGAACTAGAACACTTTGTTGCTGAACAGTTTCTTCTGGCAGCAAAAAAACAGACCAGCGTTTTGAATGTGAAGACATAAAATCCACATAAAAAGGCAGTTAATACTCACACACAAATGAATTTAAAATTAATTCATTAGTGGGTCTGGAACCTGGAGTTTAAAGTGAACATAAAGATAAAGAATGGGAATGCTTGAAGTTGTTGCCTGCTGACAAACATCATCTTACTGCACTGGCTGAACTGAAAGTGAAGTCTAGCAACTTCCAAACCCTGACAGAGAGTCAGGTCAGACAGATAGACAGACAGACAGACAGAGGGGTGGATAGGAAGCATTTGGAGGGCAGCTGCTGTTGAGGGCTGCTGGAACGTTGTTTTTGAGCTAAAGAGAGGCGAGATAATGAGCTGTCAGCAGAGAGAGATGAGAGAGGTGTATTTTATTGGAGCAGATCACTAAGTGGCAGACCAAAGACAGACACTAACTGCCCAGTCAGACAGGTTGTTTTTGTCGCTTTGTTTTTAGCGAGCCCAGTGAAAAGAGAAGCAATAATTCACACAGAAGAGATTTTCTCTCCTTTATTTTCACTTTATCTGACTATACAACAGTGATAACCAAAGTCAGAGCAGTTAACATATTTAATTGCAAATCATGTCCTTGTTGAGAATCCTTGGATTTTTCTGACTCATGAGAGACTCAGGTGTGTTCATCTGGTTAAAGGTGAGCTGATCTTCACCCACATGTGTGTGTCAGTGTAGGAGAAGCAGGTCCACGTTGCCATGGTTATCTTAGCACAATCACAGGGGAAAGCTGTGTTTTTAAAACACTATTATCTGAGCATCTGCTCTGCAGATCGGTGCAGCTGGACTACAACTGAATTTTGTGGAAAGCCACACAGATCCCAATCACACACTCTGAAAATAACCCATTTTTCCAAGAAGTCTCGAAGCGGGCTCCGTAAATGACCTGCTGTCCTTGTGGGGATTTGCCGACCTTAGAAAATAGCAAAATGTTCCCAGAAGACACAGGGACGGACACAGAGGCAGCTGTAGCTGCGGTCAGGTCGTGCCCAGCAGAATGAGAGGAATGTGGAGCTGGGCTCTGAGAGAAAGGAAGCTTTGTCTCCGTACGTCTCTCTCTGACTTTGTCTTACACATTACCATCCACTACCACACTACAAGCTGGAACAAAACAGCTGATGTCTCCTAGTTTTAACTAGCAATCTGTGGAACTCTTTATGGATATTTTATGGTTTTTAGTACCTGGGACTTGATTTCTAAGTGGCAGATGTTTCAGCATAATCTAATAATTTGCATCTCTATATAATAAGAGTATCACCGTTTTAAAATTTGGATGAAGTGACCCTTTAAGATCTCAGTTTAGGTTAGAAATAAACCCATCAAGTGTTATTTAATAAGATCTTCCTGTTTTATTTCCTTAAAACTAAAACAAAAGGTGCTGTGCCTTGTAGTCTGTCTGAGTCTGGAATATTTCATAGGCGACACAGAGGTTGTTTTGAGGTGATAAGCCAGTCGTCACTCAGCACAGAGATTATTGCTACACACCTGGATGAACCTGGTATCAGAGGGTCTTGACCTGATCTAACAGAACCAAACACACACAGTCAGACTGACAGCAGCTGCTTGGATTCAGTCAGGAGGTAAAAGCAATAAGACACCGAGACACTCCTCACAGAATCTGAAATGCCTTCTCTCTTAGTTTTGAATTTTCACTTTGCAAACCACTAAAGTAGTTTTTTTTTTGTTGTTGGTTGTAATGAAGGAACATCTGTGTACATTTTATGAAAATACTCTGTCGCTCTTTTTGCAGTACCTGTGAATATGCAAAGTGCTTCTTGCTCTAACAAATGAAGGAAAGCGATTTATTTTGTTACTCAGAATCTAGTTATGGCAATCTGTGTTATTCAGCTGCCTCCAAATTTGATGAAAGAAAAAAATGGTCTTGCTTTTTTTTTTTATTAATTTTTGTGTTGTTGAATCGCGTTTTGTTTCGTCTTTGTGAAGCTGGTCGACGTGATTTCAACATTGCGATGAATGAAGGAAGCTAAACGCTGCACATGAAGGCTTTTTGAAAAACAAGGGAGAAGTGGACGGCTAGAGCAGACTGGGGCTTTCTATTGATTATACTTTAACTTCTGCAAATTAAATGAATTCTATCATTTTGTATGTAAGAAACAAATCTACATGTATCAGTGATTCTGCCTTTTATTTTCCTAATGTACCTTTTCAAAGTGGGGAAGTTCCTGCAATGACTGTAATCTTATAAAGACTTTCCAGACTTAGACTCAGTGATGAGCGTCTTGTTTTTTCTTGTGCGACTTTGTGTCTTCTCAAAGATTAATAGCACTGTGTTTCTCTCCGTAGAACAAGCCTCTTTTCATTTGTCCTGGGAATGTCCTGCGTTTTATGTCTTTGCTTCGTCTCCTTCCTGCAATGATGACAGTCATCCTCCCACTCAGCCCTGCCTGCGCCCTTCCTGTTTTTGATGGATTTGTCACTTGTAGCAGTTTTCTTGCTTTTAAATCTTCCGCCTCTCTCTCCGACATAGACGGGCCCTTGTGTGCCCTCTGCGCTTGATGGATGGTCCGTTTTTTAGAGAACCAAACACTAAGACGTGGCGATGGCAGGGATTCAGGAGTCGAAGCTGTTCTGATGTTTAATTCATCTGCGTTTGTCCTAATTCATGGAAATCCCGCTCTTCCTCTTGGCGTCTCCATGTGTCGCCGGCCTTGTGTTCGCTGCTCTGCTGAGACGAGTGAAAGCCGGTCAGGGATGCGACAGAAGAAGAATGAGGCGGTTTATTTACCCAACTTCCTCATCAGTGGTGTAAACAACCAATCAGCTAAGACTCACAGGTCTTGTCACTGTTTAATAATTCAGACGTGATGCATATATGAATTCTCTACAAAGGAATCGAGGCCTTCATGCATAATGAATTATCAAGTGTGTGATAGCTGGATGCAGTTTATACAGCGCAGCAAGTTTGTTTGGTGCATGTCCTAATGTGAGTGCCTTGGTGAAGTTGTATAAACAAGTATTCCTCAGAACTGCCAACATGGGAGAACCTGTTGCTCACTGAAAACTAAAAATGTGTCTATACAAACTAAAACTCGCAGTTACTTGAACTCAGCAGAAGCTCAGATGACTCAACTTTCAGTCCGTAGAACGAGTCAAGCTCCAAAAACTTTAGAGCCTACATTTCCCACAGTGCAACTTGATGGCATCTTTCATTAGATGTAAGTCTTTAAATCCTGTATGGATAGATCGTATATAAAGATGGTATGACAGCTTCCCAAAAGTGAAGCCAAAGTATCTTGTTTTCATTTTTCTGATCAGTTTGTGATTGATTAGTTATTTGATGGTTGTATATCAAGGTGACTGACAGCTGCGTGCAATAAAACAGACACCTTCTTAACCATGTTGGTGAAGTTCTGCAGGTGTGTGTGCCGTTCTGTGTCTGCTGTGATGCACTCTAAAGTCTTGACGGAAAATCAAACAATTTCTGCGCAAATGGTCTCATAATTGATTCGCAGCAGCTTTTTCAAGGCTTTTAGGAATAAAGGGTTTTATATAGGACTATTGTTGGCTGGAACACTGGGGATAAAGTAGGCTCTGTGAGCAGAGGTTTAATTGCATGTTAGATGTTAAAATGCCTTCAAGGACTGCTGGGTTTGATTCCTGGCTCGCTGAATCCTTACCGATTATCATTCCTCTTCTGTCTTCCCCCACATTACCTGTCGCTCTCCTCTGCCACTATCGAATAAAAACAAACGAGGGTCCTGGACGCGGCCTGTGGGACGGTGGTGCTGTGTCAGTGCTGCTTGGGATGATCCCACATCTCCTTCCTTCCATCACAGCTGTGTGTGGTCCTGACCGCCACCTGTGGGTCCAGTGTGCTCAGAGGTGCAGCAGACCTGAAACTTTCAACCCACAGACATGAGCGCAGCAGTGTTTTCCCTCCACACAAGATTCAGAGCAGGGTTGCCTTTAAAGTCATGACACTTTGCGAGGTTAAAGTCAGTGAAATCAGGATAGTCTTTATCGCCAAGATGTTTACACATACCAGAAAGAAAGACACTGAGTCTTCCAAGTGCTGGAAACAGTGTGGGTTCTCTGAGGCAAATCATTACATGTCTTTTGGTCTTGGCCATTATTAATTTCCTATTGGCAGGAGGTTCATAGGATTTCAGAAGAAGTACTCTGGGTGGATATTCTATTTAAACTAGAGACCTTGTGCTTCAGTGCCCTGCCATCAGATAGTGCTGCCTCTAATGCTAGATATCTATTTCAGATTGTAAGTGCAGCCAGCAAGAAAGTCATCGTTAGAAAGTGGTTAAGACCAGAAATACCTCTAATGGACAGCTGGATTGAAATTATTTGTGATCTCTTATGATAGAAAGATTTACTGTCAGACTGCAACGGGACAAGTTATTGAAAAATAGGATAGTTGTGTATATTACAGCTGTATGACAATCATTGGTTTAATGTGAGTTTCCATTCTGGTTGTAACTTGATATGAGTATCAGGAAGGCACAGCTTAATGTTCAGCTTCTAATATCAAGCACAGGGAGAAGACTGGAGTGGAAAGCAGGCGGCTTTCAGGGGAGTCAGTGCTGATGGTCTGGTAGAGAGAGAGGTTCATGTGTTCCCTCCTGTCAGTCAGGAAATCTGTGATCCACCTGCAGTTGGAACAGCCTGTCCTGCAGCAGAGACACAATGAGGATATCAAAAGTAAAGCTCAAATCCACAAATAGGATCCTGATGCAGGTTCCTAAGGGGTCCAGGTGCTTCAAGATGAAGTGGACGGCCATGTTTCCTGCATCACCTGTGGACCTGTTGGCTCTGTAGGTGAACTGCAGGGGTCCAGGAGTGATGGCTCTGAGGTGAGATAGCACAACACACTCACATGACTTCATTAGGTCAGGGCAGCAGATCTGCAGTCACTAACTTCTGTGGGACTTGTCTTTTTGGTGACGGTGGAACAGGCTGGCACACAGCAGGCCTCCAGTGACAGGTTAAAGATGCACATCACAGTGTTATTTGTATCCGTACCAAGCAGAGAGAGATTTAAAGAGAAAATTAGGACAGCAGTCAACCAGAGGGAACAGAGCTGCTGCCACAGCAAATGAGCTCTTCAGTGAATTCCTTTCAGAGCAAAGTGAAACTGAATAATTAGATGTTCTTTGTGGTTTTAAAAAAATAAACCTCAGACTGAGTGTAAGGCTGCAGTGTCCACACATATAATATATCCTATCATTTAATGAGGCAGGCAGCATTGCAACATAACTCCTGCTCTTCCCACGTCTGTTGCCGCCCAAACAGCAGAGCATCAATAACGTCGGTCATAGCTCTGTGATTCACCAGATGAGGAGGTCAAACTGATGAGAAGACGAGAACAGCACTGTCATGACTGCTGCCATTTCTACTTTCCATACGTGTGACCGTTGGGCTGTGTGTGTGTGACTGGTATTACAGATGAGGAAGCCGAGGAAGACACACATCTGGAAAGCAGGAGGAACTCGAAGATAAATCCTCCACATTTATAGTGAAGATGACCTTTATCAGTGTGGATTTACTGAGAGGTCTGTCGGCTTATTTCCTCTACATCTCTGGAGATGAGCTGAACCAGCCATCACTAACTTTGTGCTGAAAGTTCGTAGCAACTATTGGCCGTAGTTCTAAACTAGTAACTTACTCATTCAGATTGCACTATTAAAGGCCCCATATGGTTAAAATCCCATTTTATTGTGTTTGTGGTTGTTATACATGTCGAGATGTAAACTAATAGCTGTAAAAATATGAAGAAGTTTACTACAACTGGACAGACAAGCCAGTAAGAATTTTACTGAGCGGTTAACTGACAAGCCAACAGTCATCCAGTTCAAACTTTCTGCCTCCTTCCTGCCCACAGCCTCAAGGTGAACCATTCAGAGAGACCTGCTGTCTCACCATCCATCAGAATGATTTACTTTGTAGAGCTGCTTCTGATAACTCTACAATGCCTCAGCCACAAGCAGAGAAACCAAATGTTCTGCTGTTGGCTGCAAGAGTGAACGTAACAGTCTCCATGCAGTCCGAGCAACTGAGGACCCGAAGACCCAGTGGATTACTTTCATTTTTGCTGCCAATGTCATTGCAACAATCAGAAAATCCTTAGAGTTAGCATGTTGTGCTTCAGTTGCATGCGCACAAGTCAGAGCTTTGTGGAGGTTGTAAAGCTGAGGGACATTTAGCTTTACAATTTTTGTGTTGTAGCCAGCATTTGAAACCAATAAACAAGGACTGAGTGGGTCTCTGTGTTTTATGTCATGTTTTCATAAAGCCATTGTGCTTCAGTGAAACCTAAACTCAGCCACTGTTTACATCTGTTTGCTTCTCTCCTGCTCACTGTTCTCACATATACTGTGTTGTAATGCAGCTGAATTTCTAATAAGGCTCCTCTCATTCACGTTTCTCTGTTTTTGTTGTCAGACAATGAAATTACATGTGTACAAGAATTTTAATCTACACCTCTCACTGAAAATGTAGCCTAAAATAAACTGTTTGTTCTAATCAAAAATTTGTAAGGAAATTCTGACACTTTTCAGCTTTCAAAAAAAACATTGAAAATATTGAACTTTTGTTTCATTCTTCATTTTTTTATTTTTATTTACGGTATTATACCTTTCCTACACTGCACAGAAGACATATTTCAGTAGCCATGGCTGTATCCATGGAGGTGCAGGACTTTGTATTGGAGTGAAAAATGGGCACTCAAATTCCCTCCCAGGGTTAAAGCATTTCGATCTGATGTCCACTCAGATGTGTGGACCAAATTCTGTATTAAGCTACTTTTATCCGTCAGTTTAAACAAGCCGTGTATTCACAAGCTAAAGCAGATATTCAGTAGTTACTAATGTGGCAGTTGGTAGGTGTTTTATGCTGTTTGACATTTACAAAGATCCCACCAATTCATCATTTTGGAAACTCAAACAGCCCCTCACACTGTCCTGATGCAAGTTTAATAAAACTTTGATATCTGATGGATACAGACTGCTTCAAAATCCCTGACCTCTGAGATTTTAGTGTTTAGTATCTACAAGCCCACTGGGTTCTCATAGAGCGTAAACAGTTTTCATATAAACCACCACTTCATGTGACTTTCAGTGATGACTGTTCAAAGCTGGAAAGTCATCAAGGACCATATACATTATACATAAGGCTGAAGAAGGCCCATATGGAAAAAGGCTGAAACGTGACCAGTGAACACATTTGTCTTGAGTCCCATCACCCAGAACACCGCACACACACACACCTATAAATGGTTTGCCATCCTCTCTGTGTTTCTCATACATAAGCAGCACTGTGGACCCTCAGGAGAAACAACGTGTTTGCCCGAGCATTAGTCACTGCCAACCGGCAGGATGGACTTCTTATCGGGTTTATTGATCAGCATGGAGAAAGATTACAGCTCTGTGCTTGTGTGTATGTATGTGAGAGAGGCAACCTGGAGGGCTCTGTTGACCCAATCAGGCACCACAAGGCCTCAAAACAGCTTCAGAGCCGCACGGTAAAACTAAAATCTAATCATTAAAGCTGCTGCTGCTGCTGCCACTTGACAAAACAACTGAGCACAACGCTGCACCCAAAGTGTTCTGCCGAAGCCATCAAGTGTTTCTGCTGTTGACAGAATATTGATGAATGGATGGATGGACTGATGGAAAACTCCTTTTCAGCATGTTCAGCAAGTCATACCCAAAGTAGCTTCCTCCTTGAAGCAAAAATAACCCACTTGATTTGGTGAAATGGGGGATTCAGTTGAACTGAAGCAGCAGGAAATCCACTTAAAGGTGTGAAGGAGCTGCTCTCAAACCCTTTCAGCCTTAAATTTTTAAAACTGATTAAAAATATCGGAGAAATCAACACTGAAATATGCAGATTTTACTGTTCCTGAGCAGCACGATATTACACTTCGATGTGTCCCACAAAAACACACACACATTAAAGTAGTTTGTGTTTATTTGGGGTCTAGCAGTGTGGACTTGCAGTGACTGTTCGGTGAATCATCAGCAGACTGTCTGATCTGAAGAGGAGGTGCAGGTTTGTTGACTCTCTTGGGGCAACATGTTTTAAAAGAAACAATCATCTTGTTGTAGCTGGAAGAAAATATTGAATTATAACTACCAGCGGCATCGTATAAAGGCCATCAATAATCTAATTTATTTCCAGTTATTGTTCCAAGAAATCAGATGATTCCACGTGTTACATTTAAGGTAAACACAATAAGAAAGCTACAGAATTTAAAGGAGAGAAAATGAGTTTTTCATGCTTTTATATTTATTCCTGCTATATTTTTTCTCTCATCCCTTTGGTCTGATCCTGAAGAATTACAGGAGATCCTTTGGGTGTTCACTCTTTGCTTTATTTTTCTTCTTCTGTCCCTCCTATCCTTCGTCTCCATCCCTCTCTCTGGGCTGATGACGTCTCAGGCAGTAATTGTTCCCGTCTCTCACAGTCCAAGTGTTCCTTCCTGCCCGACTTTTGTCCACTTTTGTTTCTTACTCGTGACCGGCTAAAAGACAGAGTATAAGAAGTGCTGCTGAGTACATCTACTTTACAACCTCCTCTGTCTTTACCTCATCCATTCATCCTTCCATCCATCTGTCATCAGGAGGCCTCTGCTGCCTTTCAAAGCCTAGACGGGGCCTCCTTTATGGGAGGGGGCCGTCAAAGAGTGCCCTCTAAAACAGGGCGGGAGGAGCAGGATGCACAGACAGACAGATCCTCAGACAGACAGGTTGTTAGCTGAGGTAATATTAATCTGTCTGTGAAGCCAAACAGGCCACAGGGGCCCTGCTGCACTGTTCGGATCTTTAAAGCTTATTTTTCTTCAGGGAGGAGAAACAGAAACCTGTCAGTGAGGTATAATTGTTTCATTTGTTTCCAGTGCATATCAACATCCTATCTGGAAACAAGCTCCCGCTGGGGGCAAAACTGATGGATTCTTTTGTTACTTCTTTTTTTTTTAAGGCAAGATATGAAGCCTGAATTAGAATAAAAGCTGTTTTTTTCACTTTACATTAAGTGGGGTTCCCTCAGGAGTAGAGTAAAAATAATCGAGTGTCTCACAAAAAACAAAAAAGCCTGAGAGTGGAGCAGCTTTCAGGGAGCAGAGAGCTCTTTCTGTTCTGCACTGGGAGGGAATCAGATGTTAAATGCTATAGAACACAGAGCCGGCCTGCTACTTGTACTTGTCTGCTCCTCACTGAAAAGGGCAATCGTGGCTCACACCTGCCTGCAAACACATTTATTAAATATAATCTATACCTAATCAATGACTTACAGTGCAACCAGTCTGTCTTACCTCTTCCACTGACCCATAACAATGACACTGTGCTGCCCAGTGGTGATTAACCCCAAACATCCACTTTTCAAACCAGAAAACTTCCACATCCGAATCTTTTCCACCCTGATCGTCCCTTTACCAGGACCAGGCCGGATAAAAACTCAACATTTCTTTAGTGGTGATTGAGTGTGGTGTATTTATGCTGATGACACTGTCATATATTGTGCAGCACCCACTCCTGCTGAGGCCTTTCAATACTTACAACTTGCATTTGACAGAGTACAGGAACAACACTGTCATCTGCAACTTGTTTTAAATGCAGACAAAACAAAATGTATGTTCTTTACAAATTCAAAAACTGCCAGATCAGCACTATC
This sequence comes from Dascyllus trimaculatus, assembly GCA_024666655.1. Taxonomy (NCBI): domain Eukaryota; kingdom Metazoa; phylum Chordata; class Actinopteri; family Pomacentridae; genus Dascyllus; species Dascyllus trimaculatus. Next base: position 3,494,247 of record CM045446.1, on the reverse strand, counting down.
TGGAAACATTTCTACAAGAAATGGTCAACAAATAGAGTTGGTATCTACTTTTAAATATCTGGGATTTTTAATTGATGACCATCTGTCTTTTAAGGAGCACATTCAGTATGTGGTAAAAAAACTGAAAGTTTTATTAGGATTTTATTACAGAAACAAGTCTTGCTTTTCCTTTTGTGTGAAACAGAAATTGGTAGAAGCAACATTTTTGCCCGTTATTGACTATGGAGATGTGTTGTATATGACGGCCTCTGCTAAGTGTCTTAGCATGCTGGATAGTGTTTATCATGGGGCGCTGAGATTCATTATCAGATGTGGTCCACTTACTCACCATTGTGAGCTCTATTCGAAAGTTAACTGGACATCTTTAAGTGCCCGCCGTCTCAGACAATGGTCTGTATTTATTTACAGAACCATTCTGGGTATTGTTCCTTCCTATCTGTCTTGTCTTTTAACAAGAAAAGATGGAAGTCACAATCTCCGTTCTATGGATACTCTACAGTTTGTAATCCCTAAAGTAAAATCTGAACTGGGCAAGAAAGCATTTAGGTTTTCTGCACCTGGTGCTTGGAATACATTACAAGCTCAACTTAAACTTAAAGTCCTTGTTCCACTGAGTGAGTTTAAAGTGTTGATGAAATCCTTACAGTCTACCTGGTCTGTGTGCAAGTGTTATGTGTGAGCAAGTTTTAATGTTGCTAATTTTTATGTATTTGTCTACTGTTTTTAATGTGACCATGCTGCTGCCCTCTTGGCCAGGTCTCCTTTGTAAAGGAGATCTCTGATCTCAATGGGATTAACCTGGTTAAATAAAGGCTAAATAAAAAAAATTTAATGAAGAGGCCCTGCTATGATGATGTATTCCCATGACTAAAAAGAAAGTAGCATTTGTTGTGCTTCATTAATGTTGCATCACATTTTCAGTTTATAATTTTTAGAGCAGGTTCAAAAATATCAGTGTTGCTGACATGTTGCTATACGGCTGTTACTGACAGATTCATGTAGTTATTTACTCTGTACATGACTGCCCTATAGCGCACTGCTGAGTAGGTGGAAATGAAAGTCCAATTTGGAGTTTTTCAGATCTCACTCTGACCTGGTGCCTCACTGTACTTTAGAATTCTCCCAAGTGTCCCCCATCCATAGAGCCTGCGGCTGTTCATTTTGGCCTCGCAGTTGTGAAGCTGTTATTGACTGAATTTGAGGAAGATCTTTCAACTGGAACTTTCAAACACAGCCGTGGGCTCAAAGGGTTAAAATGAATTAAACACTCCAGTGTGACTCATCTACTGAAGGGAGTTTCTTATTGACTGTGCACCAGCAGATTCTCAGTGATGGTAAATAAATACATGTATTAATGCTCACTTGCTTTTTCTTTATTGTGTGTCTTTAGACAATACTTCGTGGTGTTTCCTCACTGTGGCTTTGTCGGTCGGTCAGCGAGCCACTTCGGTCAACACTGAAATATCTCAACAACCACTGCGATGAAATTTCATCCTGCTCTCCTGAGGATGGAGTGTGAAAAGCTGTCATGTAGCACCACTATCAGGTCACAGCTGGAACATGTCCAACGCTGTGGTTTATGGCTCAACGCCAGTAAAACTACCAACGTTCTCATCAGGCTCAGCTGTGTTTAATACAAATGTTAGAAAGTTAACAGACTAGAATAGGATGAAGAGCAAAGTCACTATTAATGCTGTTAACACACTGTGTGTTTGTTTTAGAATTGAGCTCAGAGCTTGTTCTATAGGCTGCTGCTTTACATAAACACTTTGTAACTACTACTTTAAAAAGTGATATACCTCATATATATATATATATACGCCAGCAGCTTTGGTTGGTTTAAACAAAGAGATTCCAGGAACATATATGAAATGTTCACTTTGGTCTCCTCTGTAATCCTAAAGAAAGCCTTCCTACCTGTCTAGTCTGTATCATATCAGGCTGAACAGCTCCATCTAGTGGACAACTGGAGTCATTACATCCTCAAAAGACTGACCCAGTGACCCAGAATAAAATGTGTTTTAGGAAGAAAATGCAAAAATAACAGAGTTGTAATGAATAATTAGTAAGTGTGTCTCACCATTATTTTAAATGTACATGTCAGTTATATCTTTGAAAGTTAGGTACAGAGCACCGTCACTGACCAGAGTTGTTTCCTCAGTCAGAGATAAACTTTGAGTCTCAAGTTTTCAGCAACATTGTTGAAAATATCTTCAAAGTGTTCCGATTAAATCAAAATGTGAGCTTTACATCACAGTGCAAATGGGTTTGTATTTTTTCCTGTGTGTGTACGATCAGCCAATAAGTCAAAGCCCTGATGACACAGCAATGCAGAAACACACCACCTGGTCTCATGACAATTGTGAAGCAGTCAAATAATAATAAAAATGCATTGTTTATAGGAGTAACTTAGCCTTTAGTCTCACTATAATTTAATACATAGTCAGTACTAACTCAATGAGAAGTCTATGGGTTTATTTTGATTTATAGAACCTGACTACAGCATTTTCCCATTTCCACTGATCATCTGCAGCATCAGCAGCATATTATCATGTCTGGTTGCTCAATACAGATATTATTATATATGTATTGAGCAACCAACATAAGCTTCCTTCACTTTTCACTTCCACTTATTTTTAACATTCCTCTGCCCTGCCTAATAACTACGAGGGAAATACACTACCAAGGTTCTTCACAATTGTCCTTAGTTGTGCCCTGACGCTATACAGGTGGATGTATTCCCAGACACACAGCATCCACACACTGACATACAGCCAATCATAATGTCTGACACCATCCTGACCACATCTGGCAGACCAGTAAATCTGTTGCACCAAAAAATAAATCATTCATTCATTTCTTTTAAAATCTTTCATTGAGCCAAGATAAGAATTTCTTCCTGCTTTACAGTTTTAGTTCTTGATATGGTTAAACTGAAATTTCCATTTGTCATACTCTCCTGACAATACATGTGCTTACCTCATCATTAAAAAAACACACATAGTTTAAGTCTGAATCCAGCTAATAAGACTGGCTTTTGAACCTCAGAGTTACAGCTCTGCATTCTGCAGGTGATTGGTTCTGCTGACTCCATCAAACCGAGACCTTCAGCGTGACCTGCGGTAGTAAACCAGTGGATTGCTTCCTCTGAGTCTGTGAGTTGGGGGTGAGTTGTTGCATAAAGCGAGGAAGTTAAGTATGTTGGGATGTTTTTACGAGTGATGGGAAAACGTATCATCGAGATGCACAGACAGATTGGGGCAGCATTAGCATTAACATGGAACTGCCACGGTAATGTGGGAACTGAGCTTAAGGCAAAGCATTCATGAGCTCTGGGTAGTGTCAAAAGAATGAGGTACAAGTCAAATGAGTTTCCTCTGTCAGGTGGCTGGGCTCCAGGATGAGGAGCTCGGACATCCAAAGGAAGCTCAGAGAAGTCTTCACTCCTTTGTGTCCAGAGGAGCCAGTGAAGGTGGTTCATCCATCTGATCTGGATGCCTCTTGGATGCCTTCCTTCGGAGGGTCTCTGGGCATGTCCAACTGGAGGAGACGCCACCGTAGACCCAGAACTCGCTGGATGGATTATATATCTCATCTGGCCTGGGAACGTGAGGAACACTGGGGAGAGGGACCACACCGGATAAGTAGAAGTAAATGGATGGAAGTAAACTATTTTTCAGTTTCCTTGCAACAATATTTTGTGTATGAGACTCTCTGGTGAAACAAAATGGAATTTGTCCTCATTTCAGCACAGACCTGTGTGACCTTTGATGATTATGTGAAGTTCTTTTTGGCATCATCTGCAGCATGTCCAGCCTCTGTTCAACCAGCCATACTCACCCCACTCATCTGCTCACATCCATCACATCTAAACTAACCCTATATCACTCTGTCTCTCTTTTGATCTCTAAATGACACAGTAGTCAATATGATACTCATCTCTGATATTAGAGTCACTGACAGTGTCCTGAATGTTGCAGTGCTTCTGTAATGAAGTGACTCTGTAACGCTGATTGTTTTGTTTAAGAGATGCATCATAACCTTTGTTGGTTAAAGTGACTCACAGTATTATATGTCTTCTCCTTTTAAAGCCTTTATCAAGTCTCAACCACATGTCAATGCCCACAGAATTTAATGCCATTATAACTCTGAACCTACACAATGCCGAGAAACATAAAGCTCTCTGAGTCATTTTGAGCCAGATGTTGGCTGAAGTCAAGGTTAGTGGAGATGATGCATTTTTTACAGTCCTCATTTACACATTCAACTATGGACTTTGATTGCATCTATAACAGCAAAGGGCAAAAATAAAGAAATGTGACCTGAATGTGGCAAACATGGGAAGGCTGGGGGATGGAGGGGAGGTTGACATACTGACTCATCTAGTGGTTAGAGGCAAATGCTTGTCTGAATTCTTCTCAACTAATCTTGGTGATTCATTTGTTATAGCACTGAGTTTTGCTCAAATTCTAATGTTGCCTATTCGTTGATATTAGATCCATCTCCTCAGACTCTGTGCTCTCTGCCTTCACATCCCTTTGATTCAGCTTCTCCCACCACAGAGCCAGAGCTGACTCCCCAAGTGTCATTTTTTAAATAAAGAAAAGCAGTGGATTTATTATTAATTGTTTTGTGTCAGGTTCAATTTAGTAACTCAAAGTATCAGATTTGACCAATAGTTTCTCTACAGAAAATAAAATGGCAAGGCTACAAGGTTTTTCCAGCGTGCGTCTCCGAGGAGCTTCTGAAACCCTGATGCCTCTTTGATCTGTAGACCAGAGAAGATCTTCAGAGAGCTGGAGGGAGACCAGAACACAGCATGCTATGTGGCTTATTGACAGGGATGCCACTGGTCAACAGGCTTCGGAGATAAGATTTGATAGTCTTATATAAAATTTGACAACAACAGGGAGAGTGTGGTAGATAGTTATTTCAGAGCCATCTGTCCATTTTCTGTCTTTATCGGGGGAGAAAACTAGTACTTTCTTGAAGCCTATCAGGGTCAGACATCACTTAAAGTCGGTATAATAATAATCCAGTCTACAACAACCCTCTGTTAGAGCAAACATTCTTAGAGTACACAAATAATAATAATAAATTTTCTTTTGACAGACCACAGAACCACTGTAGTAGATGCCAGAGCACTGAGGAGGAAGTTGAAGTTAAAAACAATCTCTCATATAAATTAGAAAGAATGGTTAAAAAAAAAAGATTTTGCGCTGGGCTTTTATTGTTTAGGGGCACTATCCTGATTTGGAATGTTGTGGGTGGAATACTCATTTCTATGTCCTGAGGCGGTATGACCTGTACCTTCTTAATACAACTACTTGGGATGTAAACAGCAGTGCTTACCAGACCCAAAGGCTCTACTGCACAATGGCTGTTGTTCAACCACAGTGAAAGGCACGACACTACAGTGAGAGAGTGAGTCAGAGTGAGCACCTGGTCATTTAAGACAGGTTTAGTTTGACCACATTTCTGTCAGCTGTACTCCATGTAGCGCAGACCTATAGCTGAAACTGAAGTTCTTTATTATGTTACTCTGGATACATAAATGGAGAGGCCCTGAGGAGGAGCTCCTGACATGCTGGATGTGTGTGTTGATGGGTAGTGCAAGCTATAATATACAGCCTGATCTAGGAGAGTCAGAGATGCTACGATACAAGTGAACTGTCTTCTCATTTCTGAATCTCTCCCACATCAATAGGGTGTATTTTACCACTCACAAAATTCTTCATATACCCTACCAATAGTTGATTAGACATGTCACCAGAGCCTCCACTTATCTCCATGGTATTGGTTGCAGGAGATGAGGAACAGTTGTTCACTTCTAAGTGGCCTGTATGTAGCTAATAGCAACACTGCTCTGACAGCTTAACTTGTACAAAGCGAGAATCAAAGAAATGGTAGCAGAGATTTGCTCACATGTATAACAATGGTATTGATCAAAATTTGACTGAACCTATTTATTATATGTTATTTTATTGTTTTGTAGGTGTTACTGGCCTTTTAATGTCCACCTGGCCCTGCAGTGTACAGCTGTGGCGCTGACGTGTAAATAGGCAGTGGGCTCCTTCTCCCTCATCTGCTTGTTCTTGTTCCTCAAGCTGAGAAAGTGATGAATTGACTTTCAGACTGTTAAGGAGTTTTTAATGTTAAACAAATATCCGCAAACAGAAGAGTGTCCTTTCTGAGGGTTATTGGATGCACCTGTCAGTCACAGAGCAGCATCTGTGACTAAATGATGTCCAGCGTCACATGAAGTTGATGTCCTACACTGATACAGCATCTCCACTCCCGCCCCAACCAGTCGAGGCAGATGGCTGCCTTCCCTGAGCCTGGTTCTGTCGGAGATTTTTTCCCCTCCCTCCCTATCCTATGGGTTTTTTGGTTCCTTCCCACTGCCGCTGATTGTTTGCACATAGGGAATCCAAACGCAACTTGGGATTGTTGGGTTTTCTGTTTTCAGTTCTTTCTGCTATGTTAAGCGCTATGAGATGACATGTGGTGTAAATATGCGCTTTACAGATAAAACTGAATTGAACTGAACTGAATTAGATAAAGAAAAACAGAATGCACAAGTAAATTATTACACAGGTAAATAATAAACTAAGCAGATTACATTAGTAAATGATGAAACACAAAATTTCTGTCACACAGACAGCCTCTGTTTGTTTTTTGCTGGGAGCTTCTTGTTCAAGACCTCAGGCTCTGGTAGCAGCTGGTTAACTTATGCAATGATGAGGGCCTCCTCCTCCTCTTCCTTCCGTTGACCAGCTTTTCTCTAGTTCTCTAACTTGGCTTCGAGCTTGGTGGCAAGCTGTATGTTGGTAGAGGTCAGGTTCTGCATATTTTCTTTGGGTCCAGCCTTAATACAAGACAAACAGGTTTGTCTTTTACATATGTAAACAGATGTTCTGCCTCCCACCTGTCCAGAGAGCTCCTGTTTTCTGCCTTTTTCTTTTTTTGCCATTTTTGGGAGGGGTAGCAGGGTGCCAGTAGTAGCATATGACTACTGTCCACAGAGGAGAGGTTGTTTATGGGTCCTGTCCTGATTGACATAACCAAACCATTGCCAAAACACCAGCAGAGCATTCTGGGATTTGTAGTATTAGCAGTACATGCGCCGTATAATAGCGGTGGGCCAGCTCTAGTAGTCATTGGGTATATGCCTTACAGGCCAAATAAAATTACACTGCGGGCCAAATTTGGCCCAAAGGCCAGAGTTTGACACCTATGCTCTACAGTTTCACTAAAGAAATACTGTTGGATAACTGTATTAATGATTAATAAACTCTTAGTGTCTCTTCTCAGACCTAACCCTGACAGCAAACAGGACAGGAGTAAACAAGTTTGTGAATCATCTACTGAATGACCTGCTTCTCATCTCAGTGATGCTGATGGTGGGGAGCAGGATGGACAGAGGGCTGCTCACAGTTTAACTAGATATACTGAGAGGACACTATAGGGACATTGACCCTTTAACATTAACCCTGCCATAGAACAGAATTATACCTGTAACCACGGTAACCATGGGCAAAGATAGCAAGTGGGTCCAAAAAGTGCTTGGATGATATTCAAAATAAAAACACAACAACTAGACTAAGATGATTTTAGTTTCTGTGACCAAGACAAATCAAAATCGAATGACTAAACTTACAGACTATAAATTATTACACACTTTCATTGAAGGACTAACAATAAATCAAAACCAGGTGCCAAAGTGAGCATTGGTCAACCTGAATGAGGTGGTAGGTAATGTCAGATTAATGTCAATCATCAGTGATAACATCTGTTTTCCATTATTATGAGAAGTGTAGACATGTTTTTGATTCATTGTGAAACTGTAGCGGGACAAACCAAACAGTCAGGGTACTTCATGGAACACACTAAGAAGCTTAACGGCACTGTTGGACTAATAGATAGATTCTTAATCATGATCTTGGCATTTTTGTTTGTTTGTTGTTGTATTTTTCCTGAAAAACCTTGAATTGATTTCCATTAAACACAACTCCACTGTTAATTTATCCACGACTCTCGATATAACACACACTCTGTTCATTCCCAGCAGTCACTGAAAGTCATCATTTAGTGTGACCTCTAACAGCTGTTGAGTCTCACATAGTTCATTATCTCATCTACAAAATGTATATATTGCATATATTGTTGTATTGTTTGCAGACATTAGAGGAGATGGGATAGGACTCATTTATTTTCACTATAGAATTTTAATTGCCAAATATGGTGGGTTAATGTACACGCTCTCTGACCCTCACATGTAATGGTAGGAGGTAAATATAGTACAGTATAGTGGAAATAGAGACTCAGCCGTAATAAGGGAATTCTTGTGTATTCATGAATGATTTTTGTTCATGCACATGTAGTATGAAGCTACCTGTGTTGTGTGTGTTTTCATTTGAAGAAAAACTTTGTGAGTTGAACTTTCTTCCACTTTGCCAGAGTCAGGTCGTTGTGACAGCTGGCTGAGCAGAACTCCAGACGTCTCTCTTCCCAGCAACACTTTCCAGTTCCTCCTATAATATGCCTGAAAAAATTCTAAAGAAAGGCACCCAGGAAGCTTCCTAACCAGATCCCAAACCACCTAAGCTGGCTCTTTGTGAGACGAAGGAGCAGCACCGCTTCTCTAAGCTCCCTGCAGCTGTTAAAGCTCCTCACCATGTCTCTAAGGCTGAGCTCAGCCACCCTACCAAGGAAACTCATTTAGTGTATCCATGATCTCATTTATTTGTTTACTATTCGAAGCTCATGCCCATACATGCGGGTTGGAATGTAAACTGACTGGTAAAGCGAGAGCTTTGGCTTCCAGCTCAGCTCCCTCTTCTTGACATAATGGTCTGGTACTCTGCCCACATTAATGCTGATGCTGCACCGTCTGTTCATCTCACACTCCAGTTCCTCATCAGTCATGTACAAAATCCCAAGATACTTTGACTCCCTCACTTGTGGAAGCAAATTACCCCTGACCCTGGCAGAGAACCATTGCGGCTGCTTCAAACTTGTCTCCAAAGTGCCCCTGTGTGCCATTAAGATTACAGCTTCATTAAACCTACAGAGGTAACAAGTGGTAACCCTGGCAGAGTCCAACAGAAACTGGAAATGTCTTTGACTTTGTGCAAAGAACACAAATACAGCTCTCACTTTGGCTGTACCATGACCAGATGGCTCATAGCACAGACCTGGTGCCCCTTACTGCCGCAGTACCCCCCACGGGGCTGTTGGCTTTGTTCAGGCCCACAAATCACCTACGTGCTGGATAGTCAAACTTAAATGATCCCCTCAGCAACTCTGTAAGGATCAAGTGCTGGTCCAGTGTTCTAGGACTGTCTGCTGGGCCACCACTTACAGGGGAAAGCACTGGGGTCAGGTGCAATGCAAACTGTGGAGAGGTAGGCAGCCCCTGACCCCTGGCACCACAGGGCAGTGAAACTTATGAAACAGAGTGTATCAGGCTGTGAGGCAAAGCACAAAAGACTGGGACTCTTAAAACTGGAAAGAAAACTTATTATTGAGTCTGTTCAGGTCAACTGGTGGTGCAGCTCAGTTCAAACCATGCAGTGCCGTATATTTCAACTTTCATTTTTGTACTGTTGTTATCAAAGGAGAAAAGCTGTAGCTCCATAGAATGCTTGTGTCTGTTATCAAATACCGATTTAACAAGGAGTTAGAACACACTGATACTGTCAGACTGTGAGGATGGAGATGATTTCAATATTAAGAAACCTCTTTCAGGAAAAATGAGATGGGGAAAACTGCATGTTAACATCTTCTCCTGCTTGTTTAAGTCTTTCCACACTTGGGGTCACAGTGTCCGTCCATGAGGCGAAGGTGAAAGGAACGGAGGCGAGCCAGGACCTCCTCCATGGTGTCAGGAGGAACAAGGACACATAACCTGAGAGACAGAAAACACGAGACAGTCGCTTTATGAGAAAATGCAGCATACAGTACCCTGTTAATGTGCTTATATCACTTCTGGTCTCTTGCCTCAGATGGTGGCTGCTTGTTGTTGCACCTTGGTGCCCTGCACCTGCAAACACACCCTCCTCTATCAGTAACTTCTGACAGTACAGAACGTCTGCTTCCACTTCCAGCATCTAAAAACAGACACAGATAAGACAGAAACAGAACATAAACAGACTGAGTATTAAATTATTCAACTGCTTTCTGCAGAACCCACTGTTATGTTGATACTGACATTCATCATTTCTGAAAAATTTGAACCAACTTGCTCATTGATCAGAACTAAGGACTGTATCATACAAATATAGGTCTCAAAATTATTACCAGCTTACAAGTTTGTGAAGTCTTATGTTTGTAAGTAAAGCTAAATACATTTTATATGTACATTTTGGTGTAAAATAGGCACATGTATACCTTTTTAGAAGAACAACAATCTGTTGCAGTGGCCAGCATGTCTGTATACCTGCTCTGTTAGAAAATGAATCTACACCGTACAGAGTATCTCCAACTAGCCTGGTTCCACCTCGAACTCGTTACATACTGCTGTTTAATAAGGACCCTAATGTGTCACATAGGAACAAGTGAATTTATAAATGACAGCCAAAGTAAAGATAATATTTACTAAGATTGTATATCTGATGGGAAATATGAAACAGTATGCATGGAAATAAAAAATACTACTACTACATACAGCACTTTAAAAAATCTTAGGTGGTTTTTGGTCTAATTTCTAAAGCATCCAAAAACTTTGGTCTGGTCCTTTAAGTACCAACTATTACCACATCATCTTTACACAAACATGAAGGTTCTTGTGACATTTCCCACCTTGGCCTGCTCCTTAAACTCTGATGGTAAATGCAGACATGGATAAAGGTAGACTCCCCCCATTGCTGGCTGGCAGCTCATCCCTGGAAGATCATTCAGGAGCTCCAGAGCCCGCTGTGCATTCTGGGACAGGGTGGTCTGAGTGAGGAGGGTCTCCTTTGGTAAACAGAACAACAGAGAGCTGATTTTAAGTAGAACAACACTGAACGCCAGCGGCACTTGTGGAATCTTCTTGTTAGCTCACCTGTGTGTGTGTGTCATACGAAGGGTCTCCAGGCTTTGGTGGGTTGAGCATGAGATCCAGAGCGAGCTGCCCTGTGACTGGAGCACTGATGTAAGTGCACAGCATGGTATCAAGATAATGCATCACCCCTGGGTCCATGTTGACTGTCTCCATGTATCCTGCCCTCTGACCACACCTGCAACACAGATTCCCCCCCCTTTTTTTTGGTTTATTCTTTCATTTGTTACATTTTCTTCACATCACTGATCTAATGGTGTAGTGGAGAAGCAGGTTTACATTTTTACAGCTTCTACAAACTTGGTGTTTCTCACTCTACTCTGCACTTCAACTCCAACCTTCTTCTCACTGTCTCCTGTCGCCGCCTCTCTGCTCTGTGTAAACACAGCCTGCTGTTCACCTTGATGCCTCTGAGACAGACTCACTCTGCTATGCAGGCGCAGGATAAGGAGTGAAGCGAGACCAGCTCCACTGTCTCTGTGTACTCTTCGCCCATCTCAAACAGGACTCTCTTATAGGAAATAAACTCCCTGTCTTGTCCAATGACGCTGTCCTGGTAAATCTGGTGGGCAGAAGAAAAGAGCTGCTGGATAAAGAAAGCTGTCAGTTCTTGAATTAAAGTCAAATCTGAGGACACAGTGCAGAGTCACCTCATCAACCAACAGCAGGAGACCCTCAGCTGCTGCGAACCGAATCACTTCCTCTATTGACTCCCTGGTCTGCACATGGCCTAGACAGACAACAGCAGCTTTAATATTGATGATACCAAAGTGTGTTTAATTTACCTGCTGCATGTTGTTTACCTGTGGGGTTTCCTGGGTTGCTGATGTAAATTGCTCTGGGCCTGCAGTGCCTCCTAGCAGCCTTTAGAGCTTGGCGCAGCTCATCCAGGTCTACGGCCCAGCCTCGCTCCTCTGTCAGCCGGTAGGGCACCGCAGTCACCTCAGCCTCGTCCAGCAGCATGGGCAGAGTGTGTGGGCAGGGCATGGGGGTCAGCACCCCTGTCTGAGTCTCCCCCTCCCCGCCAGCCATCATCCTCAAAATAATCTAAACACATTTATCCACAATTATACTGTTTATTTCTATCATTGTTCACTCAGGACTTTAAAGGATCATTCTGGTTTATTGCAGTTGCTTTCTTACTTTTGGTCATTGCTTGTTAGATAATTAATACATTGTTGTTATTATTAAGTGTACACTATTGTAATGCAAACAATGCAGTCAAACTTTTTTTGCACCCTCAACTCAAATATGCAGATAACCAAGGAGAAGTACAATAGTGCACCACAGCAGAGGACCTACAGAGGTCAGAGTTCACCTGTAACTTTCTTTTTTCTTATTCTGTCGAAAATCTGTCCATCTCCTGCTTTACATTTTGTATGACAGCACTTTAAGTCTGACTCATTCAGGATGATTTAACTTTTTTATCCTACATTTCCTCGAAGATTCTGTAAGGGCCATTCTCCAGTTCAGGACCCCTGCTTATAACCTGGTATACTATGTTGTTTACAGGCACCTTTATTGTGTGACTGCTCTTGATTTTTGCCTTGTCTGATTATTATGCATCAACATCACTGTGCTCCCAGATCTCTGCAGTTATCTTAGCCAGCGCAATTGTACCACAACTGATAGAAATGATGGCCAAAATGACAAATAACAGCCACAATAATCCTTTAATTATCTATTAGATAACAATAAATGCCAGTAATAGTTAACAATGTCTTCATACCATCAGTGCTGTTTGAGAACCAGATGAAATAGAGACGTTGCTGGTGTATGAAGGAACTCCGGCATCTCGTTTTGTGATGAACTCAGCGATGGTTTGCCTGACATGAAGCAGCCCAGAGGAATCAGAGTATGAACCTATGAATCCAGTCGTAAGGCATAATGTTTGTACACACGTGAGTTATAAACGTCTTTCTGTCAAGCTTTAGACGTCACACGAAAACTTTTTCTCAAGCCTCACCCACACTTCCTCCATCACAGGCCTCCAGCAGCCTCTGAGCTCTCAGCCTGACATCCAGAGGAAGGCTTTCATCTTCCAGCAGCTCCGGGAACAAACACGCTGCCAAGACCTGAGAAGACACGGCAGAATTACAGGCAGCAATGTAGAGAAGCAGCAAGAAAATAACAGTTTGTTCAATCAAGAAAGTGTCTTCCAGTGACTTTTTCCAGGAAGTCCCATTTAAAATAGCAACAGACAAACATATCACACAACATATGATAACTGAGACTTCTAGGTCCATCTGAATCATGCAAAAGCACAAAACTAACCTGTCGAACAAATGAGACGGGTTTCATTCCTGCTCTGTGGGGATCACCTGAGCAAACATCAATCACCTCCTTAAAGGGTTTCTGCACCCCCTGCAGGAGAACACATGTTAATGCAGGACACGATCACATCCAGTTTGGATTGTAGACCTCCTAAAGGACGAGGCCAGCATCACCACTGGTCAGGTTCTCATATCACAGTCCCTGTCCAGGCAGTTGAACAACAATAACAACATCTTCAGTATTGTAAAAACACACTTTAATCTTCTATTGGATAATGGTTTATCTTAGGACCCCCAGATTTCTTTTTTCACCAATCACACCTTGAGTCATGTGACTTCTGTGTCATTGACCAGCCTTGAATCATGGTTTAGTTTGGAGAATGAATACTTTTGACTTTCCACCAGTCAGTTAGAACTGACAAAGCCTCACAGGTGAAATGTGTGAATGTCTTTAGGAGCCAAGAAGAGAGGTCCAGTTCTACTGAAGGACGTAGGAACATGACTTGACCTGAGGGAATCTACATAGACGCTTACTTACAAGCTTTTAACCTTGGCTTGTAAACATTTACTGCAGTCCGGATCAGTTACATGTGTCACTCATGGACATTCCCAGAGGAAATTTCTGCCGCACACAATCATCTTTTTTTCTTTTGTTTCTTTTCTTTGGTGGTCTTATTTGAATATCACTGCTACTATATCAGTATATCATACATATTAATATTACTGCTGTGTTGCATATGAAACAAATCAGAAAAGAAATATGATATATTTGTGTATATATTTAATCACTATAGTCGACTTTTGACATGAAACCTTTCAACAATATCAGAAAGCATGAAGCGGAGTCTCTGATTTCATACCAATAAAATTTGATATTTTGGGGTTTTTTGTAAGAAAAAGAGGCGAATACAAGCCCTGCTGTAAACTCCCATTAAAATATGAATCCGCTGTTAGTTTTTACTACATGCACCTGAAAAAAATAGAACTTAAACAGGCTGAAAAGCAGTCTGGAGTGTCTCAAAAAATTCAAGTGATCTGCATTTCCTGTGTTAAGAAATTCACAGTATTTGGCTGCGTAAAGCTTTAAACACTGCTTTTCCTCTTTCAAATAAAAACAGATGATGCTTTTGCTTCTTTTTATTTATTCTTTATCCCTCAAGAATGGCACTTACCAGTGTGATCTCCTGTGTGATATGCTCAGCCAGACTCTGCAGCTCCCTTTCTGGTGACACTCTGATTCCTCTCACTCTGGGATTCACTTGTCGCAGGGAAGTCATTGTCTTCTTGTTAACACGCTCTGCTTTGAATGTCAGACTTGCTGTAATTGGAGAAGCTTAGTCAGACAGACACTGGACAGGTTTCTGTAAAACACCTTTCTTATATACACAGGATGGAGGTGAATGCGTAACTACTGAATACTAAAAAGGCTGAAAGTGACCCCTGCTTGATATTTAATCCTGTGTGTTTACTTTGTGTGTTTTCCTACCTTGAAATGGCTCAGAGAGACCTCAGAGATCACAGTCTTTTTATATGATGAAAAGAGGCAATAATATGCCATACAATAAAATGATGTTTGAAGCATGTTGGAATATTTCTTTTGTCCTTATAGAAGGAAGTATATAGAGCTTAAACCAGGCCAGAGCCCACCACACCTGAACTCAGCCTCCAGGTTGGCCCCTGAATAACTCACACACTATGCTGAGCGGAACAGAGAGAAGTTGAATGATTTCTCCTTCTCATTAACTTTTAACTTTCTTAACAGCTGTAGTTTGTTCATTACACAACAGCAAAAATCATTATGATCTCCAAACTGCAGATGGAACAGCAAGTGCCTTTGTTAATTATTATCCACTGACGTGTCGTGACTTAATGTGGCCTTGTCAACTTCAACGCCCACTGATTCCCATTTTCCTATAGTGACATCACCATCAGAGTTGGCCATACGTTCTCATTTTCAGCAAATGTTTCGCCAGATATTTATTTATTTATTTACAGGGGGGATTAAATGGATTATTGTAGAGGGTATTCAATTTTAAATGCCATAATATTTGCAGTAGTGGCTGGTCCATTCACTTAGGACTGTCAGCCTAATAATGAAAACACAATTAACTACATACAGACTGTTACTGCAGATAGTTTAGTTGGATCCAATGCCAAGACGTAGCTATTTTTTATGTTTATCATATCAAAATGGTCCCAGTTAGGACGCCTGGGATCTTTCTGTGTGGAGTTTGCATGTTCTCCCTATGCAGTGTGGGTTCTCACCGGGTACTCCAGTTTCCTCCCAAAGTCCAAAAACATGCTGAGGTTAATTGATTATTCTAAATTGTCTGTAGGTGTGAATGAGAGTGTGCTTGTATGTCTCTATATGTAGCCCAGAGATAGGCTGGTGACCTGTTCAGGGTGTCCCCTGCCTTTGTCCTGAGTCGACTGGGATAGACTCCAGCCCCCCGCGACCCTGCAGAGGATTAAGTGGTGTATAGATGATGGATGGATGGATATCAAAATGGTCTGCCACTGCAGTGTGTTTAGGTGTAGGCCTTTATAACTGGGGTGTCCTATTATTGCCCACATGCTGTTTTTCATTCTGAAATGGCTAAAAGGTACAGACAACATTCTAATAAAAATAAAACTAAAACTAAATGTTTTAGCTTCTCCTAAGTGGATTCAGGCCATTTCACCAGATTTAATTTGAGACATCTGAATTCCCGCCAATACAGTGAAGGTGAATGGAATTTACATCGTGGCAAACAATTAAAACTAGCATTCAGAGAGTTCAGCTGCAGCACGTCTTTAAAACGATAACTGTTGTTACTCTCTACACTCTGCATTAAGTGAATACAGCGTCTCCACTCTGACCTGGAACTACTTCCTGCTGAACAAGTAGTCCCTGTTTCTCCAGCAGTCTGACGTGTGGACCGGAGCTCCGACTCCTCCCAAATCATAATCTAACCCCGTTTTCACTTCAGTTCAGTTTCATTTATATGTCTTTATTTCACAACATGAATCCTCCCAGGGCCTTACAGTATAATATCATTAAGAGAAACCCAATGACGCAATAACTCCTTTTAAGCGAGCAATTAGTGACTTTACTCATGATTGTTCATGAGAGGAAATAACATTTGTCAAATTAGAAATAATGTAATTATTGAGAGATGATACAATTTTGAATCACTTAGCATGTAAATGATGCAGAGATGTGTATTACCTGTGTTGTACAATGTAAGACAGACCAGGTTTAACTCTGCAGTATTGGATGTAGTTACAGTTTTTTCTCAGTCACGTTGGTACGTTTTTCAGATCAGAACTGAAATTCTCAACACTACTAGTTCAATCTTCACATCATTCTGTCACTTGTGCACATCAAAAAAGCAGTTTCTCATTTCTTTGAACAAGTTGCAAATGCTTTGGTACATCCAGGCAAATGATCACGTACAATTCTCTATTGTTTCCTACATTATCAATTGCTTATGTCATGTTGGCCAAAATGTATTATAATGGGTCTCTGTTGAATAGTCTCACCCCCCAAAACATTTAAGCATTAGTTCATCACATAGGTCTTTACATGCAAAGTGGTTGAACAAGTTGTCATATGTCAGGCATATTTCTATATATTTCCATTAGACTTTTTTTTCTAAATCTGTCCTGAACTGGTAAGTTGCTCCCAGGTGAATCTTGACTTTCTCTAACAAACAGAAATGTGTGAAGCGTTAGATCAACCAGTTTTCTCAAATAGCTCAAACATGCATCTCATGAACCATCAAGTGTTCTTCTTTGTGCTGTGCAGCGCTGCCTTTTCCTTTCTATATCACAACGACATGGTCTGTCAACAAATTACAGAACAAACAGTGAAAGCGTAAATATGAATCTTGTCCAGTCTCTTGCATTCAATCTCCCATATACACTAAGGCAGGGGTCTCAAACTCCGGTCAGCGGGGCCACTATCCTACATGTTTTAGATGTTTCCTTCTTCCGACACACCGGATTCAAATGATCAGGATGGTTATCAGGCTTCTGCAGAGCTTGATGATGAGCTGTTGGAAGAGGGAAACATGTAAAGCATGCAGGATAGTGGCCCCGTGGACCGGAGTTTGAGACCCCTCCACTAAGGTGTAACTTACAATTTACAATAATTGTCATCAAAACTTCAGCCTTAGTTTACATCAGAACATCCGTCCAGAGTACACTGTTGTATGACAGCATGACTAAGCAATCTGACTGTCTTATCCGTACACAGTGACACAAGGACTTGTCATTCTGATGACACCGACATGTTCACTGACAGATATTTACTTTTGAGGGATGAACTAAAGATTTTGAGCAAGAGACTGACTTTTGCAGGTAATCCATGTTTTGCTATTTACACAAATTGTTTCGAGACATGCGCTTACTGTTTCGCAAATGTTGAGGATGACTTGAGAAATGTACCAAAGCGACTGAGAAAAACTGTAATAAAGGTAATGAAATAAGGCCCACCGGCTGTACCAAAATAAATGGCTTTTAATGACTCTTTTCACGATGTAACTCACCTATTTACTTGATGAGACCTTTAAATGAAAAGCACACACTCACAAGTACATGAAAGAGCTTTATTAACTGGAAACTTGCACAGGATTTGTAATGCAGAGTAATAACACTGGACTGTTATGTTAGCATAGGTACAGAGAGAAAACACAACTTCAGTTCGTCAATTTGCCTAATACACAATGGCTATAGGCCAAGAGGATGACCTTTGCATAGAAGTCCCTACCCAGTGCAACTGCAGCGTAGGGAGAAAGAGAGAGGTTTGTGTCTATGGGGACATTTAAAGGGAGCTCCAGGTACACAATATTAATTTCTACATAAAGTTACAGTATCTTCAATCTGAAGTCCGTTACCGCTCTCGTAGTATGTTCCTCCATCTATTAAAACAGGGTCTACACCTGTCTGATAAATAAAAGAAGTTATATACAATGAGAAATTAGACAGGGGGTGAAGTAGCTACGGGGTGTGGGGACATGAAGCCATGCAATGGGCCAAATTAAAGCTGCTTTTGGCAGATCCAGGACCAGTTGAGCCACATCTGTTGATTAGAGGGATGATGGGAACTGACCCTGGTCATGTGGTTCAGTTGTGAGGCATGAAGTCTGAGCCGGCAGGTAAAAAGAGTGCTCTGCTAGTTTTCTGTGATAGCCCTTATTTGTCACATATGTGTGTGTGTGTGTGTTGAACACACCTGAGCCCCAGTGCAGGTGACATCCAGGGGGTGCTCCCATCTCCACCCCCGCTCCCTAGTCTCATGCCTCTCTGAAGGTAGTATAGATAGATTTAGAGCCCTTAGAAGAAGTATTAAAAAACCCTCTCGGTGTGGTTTGAATGAGGATTTGTTTGACACAGTTCGTCCAGTTTGTGCTCTCCTACGTAGAACAGGAAGGTCTGACAGGAGCCTCCAACACCTGGAGGCAGAGTTCGCGTGATCACCAAAAAAAGACTTGGTCTTGATTAGGAGGACCAAAGTTCAGTCTTTAAATCGCTTGAAACCCATTTCATGAGTAGTGGTCCGAACCAAACGCTGCCTCTCCAGTCTTTAGTCGATTTCCCTTAAAGGGCAACTTATTCCAGTTGTAGAGAAAGCAGTCAGTCTTCTTTAACTTCCTTCAACACGTGAATAACTATACAATGTACGACAACAAAGGCACATACAGGATATTTCCTTTTTGCTACGTGTGCCCACTGCTCCCTTTTTCCATCCAGACATCAGATCTTTTAGTTTTACCTTCCTACATTTGCGTAACCTGAGTAATTGTCTCCCTTTGAATCCTTGTATCTGACTAAAGCCTGAAACACAGTAAGAACAAATTTAGTGAGCTCTCAATTTTCCTTCCAGTTTTTTTATTGAATGTTGTGGTCTTTCCTTCCACTGTCTCCTTCACTGTGAGCTCAAACACAGCTGGGAACAGACCAAAGAGACCAGGCTGGTTCTGTATAGAATCTTTTCTGATAGTTAGTTGCATAAAACTCTACCAGACCCACTCACCATGATCAGAACGTCAATTATTGATCATTTTACTGTCACTTACTCTACAGATTACTTTTTAAATAACTAACTGTTAGGTACATAGTAGAAAGTATAATTAATTTTTCATTTTCAAGCAGCTTGTTTTTCTGACCAACAGTCCAGAATGCTCAATTTAATATCTCACAACACAAAGAAAAGCAGCAAATCACCAGATGGTTTTGTTATAAATAACTAGCCAATCATTTCAGCTCTAATCATCGTAGTGAAATTCACAAATCTGCCCCTTGACCTCTCCAGTCTGCACTGTTCTCATGGAAACGTCAGAAGAAGCCCTTCTCTAATTTGCTCCTGTTGTGTTTCAGCCTTCAGTCCATGATTGTTTTTATAGCTTAGTTTTGTGTCGGTTGA
Organism: Dascyllus trimaculatus; assembly: GCA_024666655.1. NCBI lineage: Eukaryota > Metazoa > Chordata > Actinopteri > Pomacentridae > Dascyllus > Dascyllus trimaculatus. Next base: position 3,474,524 of record CM045446.1, on the reverse strand, counting down.
GTCCATGAGATGCTTCTGTTTGTCGCCGTCTCAGTCTGCTGTTAGCACAGAACGGCGCCACAGTATCTCACGTTTTACTGTGAGGGAACATGTGTTGTTTATTCCAGTTACAAATGGATTGCATGTCGCTGCCGTAGAGCCTGTTGCTTCTGTCAGGCTGTCACTGCGCAGCATGTCAGGCACCGTTTGTGGTGAGTTTAGCTCTCTGGGAGAATTAGCTGCGCTTTGCTGCCACCTGCTGCCTCAGCTTCTCCCTCCTCTTCTTCTCCACCAGCCTGGAAAAGCGGAAATGTCATTTTGTGTGCGAGATAAAATTACTATGAGGATAACTTCTCAAGTGTTTAATTCAGGATTAAAGTTAAGGCTGCAACAGACACAATGGGAAGATTTTCTTTTAGGCTTTTACTTTTGAATTGCTGGCCGTACATAGCTGTCCACAGGGCTAATGGCTGAACCCTCTGAACCCCAAAACCCCCTGGCCAGTTTGAAAGGCATGTTATACATATTTTTTAAAAGCCAAAATGACACTATTAATCAGCTAGACACTGCAAAAACAGATTTGGTTTATTTTTTTTTCGACCGAACTGTCTAAGATTGAAATCATGACATTTCTTCAATATCAGTTTATTCTACGTGTCAAGTAAAAATAAAAAATAAAACTCTCTCCTCAGGGCAATAGTGAAGCCATGTGAGAAAAATAAAAATGTAGGGACTTTTCAGCTGAACTGCAGGCCGTGTTCACACAGAGCAGAGAGGAAACAAGCATGGGAACAAATTAAAAATGCACAGCATGAATGGGCCACCGTATAGCTTGATGAGTTAAGGCTTTACCATGTGGGTGCAGGTCACCAGCAGTGGTCGTGAGTTCGAGTCCGGCTCATGAACTTTTGCCGTATGTCTCTCTCTCATCTATATACCCCCCTTCACCCTCACCCTATCACAGCTGCTAGCAATAAAAATGGAAAAAACTCCCCCCCAAAAATGTAGAGCACTATTGTTTCCAGTGTTTCTGACACCTGTGGACACTTGGAAAAATGTTGTACATGCTGATAACATTTTTATTCCAATTTTTTCTTTATGACTTCTGGCATAGCTGCAACATACTGAACAAAAGACATGTCTGAGTTGTCTCTTCTTCTAGTCCTGGTTGTTCTGTTTCCATAGAGGTGCAGGACTTTATATTGCAGTGAAAAATGAGCCCACGATAAGTAAAAGTTTGACAGGAAAAAAAAAAAAAAAAAACACTGCTTGGAGGTTTAACTTAGAGTTCAATGCTGCACCAAACTTTGTCTACGCTGTCTCCTGATATTTCTCCAGCACTAACCAAAAACACCTCAGATTTAAATGGACGTCTGCACAGATCAGCCGCTTTATATTTCTTGTGTCTTCCCGTCCTGTGTTGTGCTCTCACTCACCTGCGGTTGCGAGCCTCCACCAGCTCGCTCAGCTGATCCTGAGCCGCTCGCAGCTCCTCCAGACTCTGCTGGTAGCTCATGTCTGCTGAGCCGGACCTCTCCAGGAGAGAAACCTGGTTGGACAGCTCGCTGGTTCGATCCCGCAGCCGCTGGATGGATGTGTACAAGTTCTCGTCGTCTTCCTCCTGTAGCAGCAGTGTGGACGGAGAGAGCAGCAGTTTCACAAGGCATGTGTGGATTACAGCCTGGAGATGGATGGATGCTGTTTATACTGATCGTTCAAATGACTGAATGATTCCATGCAAAATGTTAAACAAGAGAAACCAGTCAACATCTTGGTTTTACTTCAGTGAACAGTCGATGATTTAATGCTTAACAGGAGGGGTGAATAGGGGTGAATAATTGTATTTTTATTATTATTATTTTAATATTATTACCATGGCTAGACATCAGCAATGATCTCCAAGTTCCGTTGGAATCAAATTTAAGAACCAATCATCATTCTCAGATTCAATGCTTCAGTTACACATCAATAATACATCGATAAATATAAAACATGATCCCTCTATAGTTTGTAGGCCTACATGAGAAACTGAAAGTCTGCTCACTAATTCATCTGCGCTGTCGGTAAGACTTATATCTAATATCAGCAGACAGATGGCGACCTGGCAGGGACAGACTACACACACACTGATGTAGCTATATGTGCACTGAGAGAAAGTATGAATGCAAAGACTGATCTGAGGAGTGTGAGAATCTATACTGAGTAAAAACTGTGGTATACCAGAAGATGTTCTGTTTTTAATCCAGCCTGCAGCAACATGAAGGAACAGCTCTGTGTACCTTTGCATTGACGATCTCTATGTGAACCAGAAGTGATGCAAACTCCAGCTCCTCACTGTAGCTGTTCTTAAGAGGTACACTCCTGTAGCCTGGCAACACACACCAATGAACAAATTCATCATAGAATAAAGACCGAAGCATTTTGAAATCAGACATTTTGAAAAATGGAGGGAATGCAACGACCAAGCACAGTCTTAACCTGATGTTCGGTGGTAGTTAAAGCTCACCTGTTCGCAGCAGACGCACAGGGTAGGTCGCCTGTGCCAGGAAGTTCGGATCACTGAACATGTCCTCCTCGTACACAGTGAAGCGCAGGAAGGAGAAGGTGGGGTTGTGGATGTCGAACACAAACTGCCTCTGCACCCACACAGGATTCAGACCGTTATCAGCTGGGAGGGTCGAGAGGAACACACAGTTAGCATGCAGCAGGTGCACATGAAGCCCTGGAGTTTCACACCATCTCTGCAGCAGCCGCCTTACCTACGACGTCTGTTTTGCACTTGCAGCTGTCGTAGTCGGCTCCACAGATTTCCACCTCCACAAAGGGACAGACGATGCTGCGGCCGTTTTTAGGCAGATGGCGAGCTCCCAGCACCTGAAACAGGAGGAGAGAAGGAGACACAGAGCAGGACGATTTGAGAAAGTGGAAGAAGATGCAACACTAGGAAAGACGAGTAGGGACGGGTACCGGATTGATCTAGTAATACAGAGGTGTAACACAGATAAGCTCCCAAGAGTCAGACAAATGACCACGTGTGATATGTTTTTTGTGTTCTTTCTCTGATCAAACTCCTCCCTGAATGACAGTCACGATGCTGGTCGTAGTTAATCTGACCTGTAACTGGATGGTGATTGGCTCCACGTGCAATGTGTCCTTGTCGAAAGGGTCAAAGGTGTCGTCCCTCATGATGTCAGGCTGGGGAACGTAGCCGCTGCCACCTCCGAGCATGAAGAAGGCCTGGTTTAGCTGCATGGGTTTATCTACAAATAGACACACATTGTTTGTATTTATTTTGGAACACACCTTTTTTCAGATTTCATAGCTAAAACTGTGAGTGTTGGGAGTCTAACAACACACTGAGCTTTGTCCTTTTCAGAAGCCAGACGGGTACTCCTAAAATGACATTCTAGGCCACACAGCCTTTTGTCTTCTTATTTGTTAGGGCAAAGCCATCACACACTGAATATGTCGACACATTATGACCAGCAGACAACAAAATGTGTCTTCTCAGATTGTTTAATTTGAAAGTGCTTTTTGTTGTCTTGAAAAAAACCTCTAAAATTACACCTTTGATCAGAGACAGAAACTGTAACAGCAGAAAGATGAATTGGATTTTGAACCTTCAATGGTCCTCAGCTAATCATGTGTATTATGTCATTCAGTACACCACTCAACCCCTTCTGTAAATAAAAATACAGAGTCTCAAAAAAAAACAACAACAATCAGGGACTTCTCGGCTGAACTGCAGGCTGTGTTTTAAGTAGTAGAATATATACAGTATGTAGAGCCAGCATTTCTTTCCAGTATTGGTAACATCTGTGGTCAACTCCAGTTTTTTTATTTTTTGTACAATAAAAAATCTCTGAAGTTTCTTTCTCTCTTTTCATGATTTACAGCCTTACTATTTGGTCACTCTGTGAACAGAAAAGCTCGTCTCCTGTAAACCTACTCATCACACTCTCACACTGACCTGGGGTCTGGAAATTTAGCGCGACCAGTTGGGAGCCGCAGAGCCACATGGGCAGCGGGTCGTAGTTGGATGAGTCCAGCCTCTGTCCTCTGGGGTAAACTCTGGATAGCTGACGGCGGTTGTACTGCAGGAAGCGCTTCCCTCGGCTGCGAGTCGCAAACTTCTCTGCCTTCGTCTCTGGGAACGAAGACATGTCCCGGTAACACGCCCGCTCCGTCCCGATCTCTGCCAACAACAGCAGATTAAAGAGGAAATGAGACGAGTACATAATAGAAGATGTTAAAGAAGTCAAAGTAATGGGAGGAGTCTGATCCTCACTCTCTTCGTTGAAGGGAACAGGTCTGCAGTAAACCACGAGCTCAGAAAGCTCCACCGCGATCTTCTTTCTCCTCTCCATCTGTTTCTCCTCCTGCATCTGTTGCCATGGAGATTAGACAAACACACCAGTCAGACGTGACAACGGTTATAAATAATTGCAAGGTGGGTATCCCCTGCAGTCAGCTAGAAATGAGGAAGTCTCTTGGATGAGAGGTGAAATGTTTTTCATAACCAAAAACAAGTCTAATTGTGTTCTGGAGCACTTTAAAGCAAGTAAAGTTGACATAAGTAAAATCCTGGGGAAAGGCGAACTGATAACTCTAAGTTAAAACGTCTATCTGATGTGTTGGTCTGTCTGCGTTGTGCAGCGTCGCACTGACCCGAGCATCAGCGTTCTGTGCAGCCTCTCTGATCTTGCTGACCCAGCTGGTGAGATCCTCCAGACTGTCGGCTGCCACATCCAGAGTCTGGACCGGGTGAGAGGAGAGGTGCTGGGAGTGGATGGTGAACACAAAGGGCCGCGAATTCTTCCCATCTTTATGCACCACTGGATGGATCAGCGGAGGAATGACAGGTAGTTTAACGTGACAAATGGGTTACGCAATACTGCTGATCTACTATTAGAGCTGTTTACAAAAAGGGGGAATAAATGAGGATTCCTACTTTAGAATTTTTATACACAGGGAAAATCAGATTTAAAAATTATCTCTGAGACCCAAAATAAATACATTTATATACTGGAAACATTGCTAGACAGTTCCAAGACACAGGATGCAATTCTTTTGCTTTGCTTTAAAATAGTAAGGTTAAAATTCCTCATTTAGATCCACAGTGGGCTGATGGCACTTAGAACTGGGTCAGGAAACTGTCTCTCAGTCTCTTCCTAATCAGCTTTATGTATCCAGCAGATCCACAATAAACGCATCACCTCTACTCTCAGAAAGTCTGTTAACTCACCAACATGGCAGGTGGGTACGTCAATGAAGCCTTTGAGGAAGGTACCCAGAGGACTGTTCTCTGTGGACTAAAACAACACAGAAGAAACACATTATTAGAATAATTTCATATAATAAATGCATGACAATCTTTCAGCCCTTGTGTGTGAAACTAAGCTCACAGCTTCATCCAGCTCTCTGGTGGGGGAGCTGGGCACCTCCTCCACGTAGTTTGCAGGGAACCACAGCTGCTTCTTTCCTCCATAGTCGCCTCGCCACCTAAACACAACGCACACCTCAGTGATGGGCTTTTATACAAACACAGAAGACATCAAATGTACACTGAGCAGCACCCACCAGCCGCCCTCCTGCTTGTCCACGTTGACGATGAGCGCCTGTTTGGGGAAACACAGCTCGTCTTCTCTCTGAGCTCGATAGTCATACAGAGCTTTGACCGTACACTGAAACACAAGGCAGCAAGGACAGCATCAGAGGTGGGGAAAGGAACAAAACGTTAGATCTTTCAAAATATTCTGTTAAATTAAGGCTTGCTTCTCATTTGTCCTAAATGTCTCCTTGTTCCCTCACTTGTGTCTTATCCTCTCATCTTAGTCCTAACACCTTCCTGCCCAGTGACTGCAGCTTTAAGTTACCTATACTAACTCTGGCCCAGCAGTTGCGTAGTGTAGAGTCACTAGGAATGGGTACCGAGCAACGGTGCGAAATGAGCCCCGGTACTAAACTAGCCTCGGTGCAAAACGTTTAAATACTGGACTACCAATAAGCTCCAACGATGACGGTTCTGTTAACAGTACTTTAGAAAGTGAGAAGAACGCTGTGTTGCACATTCTATTTTGTCACCATAAGACATGTGTCTGACATGTGTGTCTGTGATGCACTTTGGCTTTCTAAATCCAAGACAGAGTTCTGTCTTTCAGACTCTGTAGCTCCAACAGACAGAAGACTCCGGTGTCTGAGAAGCAGAGCAGCTCCGTCACTCACCTGCAGCTCTGTGCAGTACAAACAGGTGACGATGGAGGAGCTATAAACGTTTAAAACTACGATTAAACTTCACTACAGCTGATGCAGAAAATGTTTGTTGCCACAAGAGGAACTAGAAAAGCACTCAGAGAGCGCATACCGCCGCCAAAGAGCTTCAGTCCACCCCCAACACAATCTCCCAATTCACATATTTTGTATGGAACGTTACAGATACAAGTGTGATTAGAGAGAGTTCAAATGTCCTACCAACAATGCGGCCTTCACCCCATCCAACCTAATGAACAGGCGCGGCCTTTAGCATGGCAGCTCCTAACAGCCTGCCAGCTTCTTAGACAACCGGAGATAAGAACCCAACCATGCATATGTCGCTCAGGAAGGAAAGAGAACTCCATCATTGTCGCTGTCTGTCGTGTGGAGCCCCAAAATCCCATGTGGTCAGAGGGGGTTACCCCAAAAACAAGAGTGCCCTCTGGTGGCTTTTAGAGTAAACAGCATTTAATTGTCCACATGGTTACACTTACATTAAAAAAAAATCCTGGATGGACATGGTGATCCGGATCAGTTCCAAAATTTCACCATTTCTTCCTTGTCCCATTTCACACATTTCCCGAAAATTTCATCCAAATCTGTCCATGAGTTTTCGAGTTATTTTGAACATAGACAAACAAACCAACGCCAGCCATCACATAACCTCCTTGGAGGAGGTAACAAGTCGTTTGCACGTAAGAGCGAAAACATGATCAACCTGTGGAAATGTTCAGTAAATGTTCATCACACACAGACAGGGGAGGAGCCAGACTCATGACGTCTTAGTTCATTCCTTGATAACAGGGTTTGTTATGTTTCTTGCGTCTGCCAGCAGCTAGAACACAGAGTTAACTAAATTAAACAAACATAGGCCATGATTAAGCAAGTAAGAAGTAAGTGTCCTCCAGCCGTTGGCTAAACTTTGACTGTGTTCATGAATTCGGTTTGAAATTCAGTGCATCATCTTAACTGTCATAAATTTTCAGAGCACAGAGCAGCTGGATTTAGTGATGTTAGGGCTGCAGAAGAACTGTCTTACTTTATTTTCACCGTTTCATGACAATCTTTCCACTGATTGCTGTAAGACGCATGTGCTTCAATTATTCCATTATAGAATTTTAGAGTTATAGGAGTCACTGAAAACTCAAGACTGCCATGATAAACATAGTCTTTACAAGTGTATCTAGTTTTTTGTTCCCAACTGTAAATATGCAGCCACATCCATCTATGAAGCCAGATGAAACAGATCAAAGCCAAATCTGGAGTGCGTCTTAAGAACATAAAGGCCTGGATGACCTGTAATTCTCTTCTAAATTTAAACACTCATGTTTTTGTGTTTGGACGTGGAGAATCGGTGAATCGGCAAGGAGTTTAGAATTTTTATGCGTGTTTTAAGCACACATTGAGTGTTTGTGTAATCACTCTCACTGGGGTGGACAAAAATTCAGCACTGCAGGCTTAAACTGCTGTTAATTCCATCTTTTCCATTGTCCCTCTCACCCTGCCTTCACCCCAAGTCAGCTGGGATAGCCCCCAGCCTCCCCCGTGACCCTACAGAGGATAAAGTGGTGTATAGATAATGGATGGATGGATCTGTCCCTCTCTCTCATCTGCCTTCTCTTTCTCTTTCAATCACAACTGTCCTCTTTCTTTTAATTTCAGGTTTCATATTTGTTTTTTCTCTTCTTCCTTTAATTATTCCTAAAGCACAAAACATCCCTCAAACAACACCAAAGTAAAACTCTTGTCTTCAGCATCAGTAACATTTACTGTTAATGAATTCAATGATGACACTGAACAGCCAATACTTTAGTTCAAAACAAATATTCACTGTACTTTGTACTTGTTGTGCTGCTTCTGCAAAGGATTTTGTACTGCTGACTATTGCTGAGGGTTACAGAAATATATTTCCATGACAGCAAAATAGAGAACTAAATATTGTAATCATTCACTAAATTATACCATGAGGTGTTATATTCACTAAATAGTCACACACTGATTAAACTGGAAATCCACAGGAGGACTCCCTGAGGGTGTGTTTAGTCTCACTCACCCGTGCTGTGGGCATCTTATTGGCCTCCACATAGAAGTGTGGAGTGCGAACCTCATACAGCGCTCCATAGTCAAGCTCCTGAGAAAACAAAGTCAACAATGGTGATGACTTCTTCCATATAGTCAGACTGTCACTTGATGTCTTTAAAAGTTAAATTCATTCTGAATATGCAGCGTATGTATTGAGTGAAATGACATTTGAAGTAATTTTAGTTTGGACTGAGAACTAACCGTGGTGCCCATCCGGTCCAGAGTGTCCTCATTGATGGGGTAGCGGAGCCTCATCTTGCGGTACAGAGGATGTTTCTCGTAGTAGCTCACCAGATCCACCAGACTTTCAAACTCTGCCGAGCTGCCCAACATGAAGAGACGGCCTTCCTGCTGGATACGGCAGTGTTTGATCTTACCCTCCGCCCTGCACACAGGCACGGAAAGACAGACACAAGTACACATCATTCTCAAGTTGGCAAACTCCGAGCAGAGAGCAGGTGGGTTCATGTTGTCATCTGGGAGGGTGTGTTGCTGTTCTACCTGAAGGAGATGGCGTAGGAGTTGTGTTCGCTGCGTTTTCGCACCAAGAAAGCTCCGTCTCTGGGCACACGCATCAGCATGTGTTCAGCCTGAACACGGGACAGACTGGAGTGGTACCACCTGGACAACAGGAAACTTCTCTTTAACAAACTAATATCATCAACTTAACTTAAAGCTTATTACCCTGCCAACTTTATTCAGTGATACATTCACAGTCACAAAGACACAGCCTGTTTGTGGTGTGATTTACAGATTTTCTCTAGAGGAGGTGGGCTGACATGTTCTGTGCTGGTCAGTGATTTTAATCTAGAGAGCGTATGCCTCTCATTAAAGTTCATCAATCATGCTGTTGCTGTTTTGTGGCAAAAATCTCCACCATGGATACAGAACATGCAACGAGCTGCATTAATGGGAAACAGAACAGGTGAGAAATAAACTGGATGTATCCTTGATGTACAAATATGAGGTACATGTACTTCAACTTCACTACAGTTTAGATTGACATCAATATTGTACTTTCTACTTCACTGCATGTATTTGACCACCATAGTATCATAACAATTTTTTAATTTTCACATACAAAACTTGAAAGAAGATCACAAAAGGGGCTGCTTTGCTATAGGCTAAAATACCAGACAAGTACAGCTGAAAAGATTCAGCACTGAACTCAAATGGGCTCAGAGTGAAAGCCACTTTTCATGCAAATGTAAAATGAGATTTACACATTAATCCATCCATAATAGTTAATAAGAAGTATTCCTCCACCACTGAGGCTTTGTCAGATCTCAGTCACTCACTCTCTGCTCTCGTGTGCATTGGGTTGAGGAACCGGGCTGCCCAGCCTCATCTCAAACTCGTTGCAGCGGAGCGGTGTGTCTCTGTAGTGGCAGATGAGGCGGTAGAGGCTGTCAAACACCAGGTTGTCGGTCAGGTAGAAGCGGGTCGAGCCAGACTCCTGGCGTGAATGAATCCTACAGTGCTGGACTCGGCCAGAGCGCCTGGAGGAGCAGCACCAGGGAGTTAGTGCTGTGATTTGAACAGCTCAGTAAGAAAAAAACATTTCTTGCATTACTGTCAACCAAATCAAGTGAGTTAAGAGATATTTAAAATTAAACAATCCAAAAGCAAAAGCTACTTCACAGTTTGTTTTCTTCTTCTTCTGTCATTTTAACAAGTGGTCGATGCTTGAAATCTGAGGTGGTTTTGAGATCAAAATAAAAGTGAAATTTACGCATGAGATACCAAAATATTTTCCCCCATAAAGACCATTATTATTCTGTCAAAGGTCAGGTTTTTTATCTCAGTTCTAAATATCTGCTAAATAGCATGTTTAAATTTGTCCTCGTACTTCTTACAGAGAACACACTGACCAGAAAGAGAGGGTGTAGTCTCCAACAAAGGTCTCGCTCTCCCGGACCAGAAAGGTGCCGTCTTTAGCCCCGCCCTCACAGTACTCCTGCAGGAGCTTCTCAGCCACCTGCCGACCGTCACGACCTCCGCCCAGCTTCCCGTGGAACCAGCGCTCCGCACAGTGCTGCTCGTTGTTGTTGCACTCCTGACGAATTACAGGGAAGAGCGCATGAAAACTTATGTACATCATGTTTGATGTGTGTTTGGAATTTCTTTTCAGGCTGGTTTGTCTATCAGCCAGGAGGGTGTCTCGGTATTTGTCAAGACATTTGGAGTAAAGTTGGACCATGAGTCCCACCAGGAGGGAGCTTGTGCTTTTTTGTGCTTATACAGGACTTCCATGACTCGTCATGTCATGTCTGTACCTCCTTTCCTTCATCCTCCTCCTCTTCATCAGCTGTCTGGTAGTGAGACGTCTCCTCTGAGTAGTAAATCTTATTACTGGTCAGGACAAAATAGTGAGGCGTCCACGTCTGTAAGTCACACACACAAACACATTTCAGTAACATGGCAATAAGCACAGTCGCTGTCAAGTGTATGTCTTCCACATAATCACTCACACACTCACATGGTCGATGGGGTCTTCGAGGTAAAGGATGCCGTTCTTCAGCGAGTTGCTGATGTCGTTTTCGGAGTAGCTGGCTGACGACACCTCTTCATACAGGGTTCCTTCCACCAGCTTCTTGTGCTGAGACATGATAATAAAAGGAGAGACATGCTGAGCTACACAGGGACAACTGCCCAATTCAAGAAGGACTGTTCATTTCAGTCTGTCACATTTTTCATTTAAGTGTCTACTGTGGCTCTAAGGGTCAGGTTAACTTTGCACTCTCCACCTGCACTGTAGAGATTTTGTGAAAAGAGGAGGTGTGCAGTGTACAACAGTGTATATCAGAGCAAAAAGCACAAGCTCCCTGCAGCTTTAAAATAATCTGCATCCGCAAAAATCAAACTGTGAAAATTTAGGATCAAATGTCTCAGAGAGCAACTGCTGCTGTGTTCCACATCTACAAAGACACCACTCTGAATATGGTGCTCAATGAAGCCGATGTCCTTCAAGAACCATTTCAAATCAAAGTCAAATCAACCTTTATTGTCATTTAGCTGTACATACAAACGCAGTGCAGGCAAAATGAGAGGCCTTTCTCTAGGAATCCAATAAAGAATAGAAATAAAATCACACATTTGAACACACACACACACACACACACACACACACACCTATACATACGTACACACATATCCCTGAGACATGTGCAGCTAAATTGACAATGACATGAAATAGACATTGGAATTATCTCTTTTTAAGTGTCCAAGTGGTCCACAGCAGCAGCTTGTGTTTAAAGTGCCAGTTAAAGTGACTTATGATTATAAATAATTAAAAACTGAAACTATAACCTAAACTAAGGTGCAGTCGTGTGCAAATTCCCGGTCAACCATTCAACATTCTTACAGCTTGTGAGAGGAAGCTGCTGATCAGTCTGGTGGTTTTAGCTCTGATGCTACGGAACATTTTGCCTGATGGTAGCAGTTCAAAGTGATTGTGGAGAGGGTGCGAAGGGTCCCTGACAATGGTCAGTGCTCTGCTCCTGCAGCAGCTCTGAAGAGTTCCTGTACAGAGGGGAGGGAAACTCCGATGACCCTCTCAGCTCCCCTAACTATCCTCTGCAGGGCTTTTTTTGTCTGACATTCTGCAGCTGGTGGACCATGTTGAGACACAGTATGTCAGAACACTCTCAATGACACCTCTGTAGAATCACCACTTCAAAGATACATATTCCTCAGTTTCTTGTCGTAATCAGAACTTTTATGTTGTCTACAAGATCCTCTTTATATCTTTATGTTGTATTTTTCGCATTATTATATCACATTTTGCAATGTGCTTGGTTGTCTGTCTCTATATGTAGCCCTGTGACAGACTGGTGACCTTTCCAGGGTGTCCCCTGACTTCGCCCAAGTCGGCTGGGATAGACTCCAGCCTCCCCGTGACCCTACAGAGGATTAAGCGGTGTATAGATAATGGATGGATGGATTTTGTAATGCTTGTCCAGATTAGAACCTACACTAAAAAACTACACGCGTGGAAATTACACAACCTAACCAGGACTTAGTCTCTAGTGCGTTTGAAGATAGACAAGTCATAGTGGTGTTTGATTGGTGGGACTTGGGATGTCATGAGAATTGGACTACAGCAGCAAGTCCATACCATAATCCTGAAAACATGTTCTTTTACTGACACCCAGAAATACTGGGCCAAATGTGGTTTTGGTATTTGGGAGTTTCAATCATTCACATCTTTAAATGTTACCCATTTTATGTAAACATTTTTTGGGATGCATTTATGATTCCTATTTACTGTATGTTAATGAAAGTTGTCCCTTGGTGGAATGATGTTTTGTGACTCATTCTTTCATATGGTATGTGGAATATGTTGATTGGTTGCAGAGTTACAGCCACTCCCTAATCAGGATGGCTTCTCTATGTTCTGAAACTCCTGCCTGATGAAGGTCTAGTACTCAAATGAATAAATGTACAGTATTTTAGCAAGCTAAGAAGTGAACAGGAGTCATTTTGGCAACCTTCTAAACCATTAAATGTGTGTTTTAATAAATAGGGTGAAGTCGTTAAATTCAAAGCAAGTTGGATAATTTCAAAATCTACCTTTTCCCTCCTGGTCTTCATTAAAAACAGGGCAGTTTCGACTGAAATGAAACATTTTGTCATGATACATTTTTCAGCTACATCACCCTGTTTAAATATTAACTATATATTTATATGAATTATCTTCTTATATCATACAAAAAGAAATCATTTGATGGCTTCTGCGCTGATCAACTGCAGTTCCTACATAAAAACAATGGCATCAGTGTGTGATCATTCCTGGATCTTTGTATTAGGACATGTGTCCAGAATGTGAAATGCGACTTGACGTGTTCGTCAAGTCAGGAGCTCTTTAGTGTTGACATGTAGACTTTACAGAGTGTGTGTACCTTGATGAGGATCTTCCTGCGGAGCTGGTAGGGTGAAGGCAGCTCCTCAGCGTTGTTGTCGACTGGTTTGGTGAGCAGCAGATCTCCAAACACCTTCTTAAAGTGTGTGGCCATGTTCCTCTGTTGGACCACACTGCAGTGGTCCTCGATGGACAGGATCACAGGATACCTGCACAGATACAACATCAGGCTAGGGACCTCTGGTGCCAAACTCCGGAGAAGGTCATGAGTCAGTCTTCCTTTAAAACTGCAGGTATTTGATTTTCTATTTACTGCAGAGATGGGGAGGTTTGTGTGGGTCACCCATCAGGTGGTGACATGCAGCAGGAATCTTAGCAAATTAAAAAGATACTGTGAGGACCAGCGAGATCAGGTTAAAAGTGAACACCCTCATAGTGAACTCACTCAGATGTGACAAAGGCATGTTCTTTGATGGTGTGCAGCACATCCAGGAATTTGATCTTGGAGGTTAAGGTGTGGCCGTGATAGATGATTGGCAGGTCGTCAGGTCCGTCCCAGCAGTCCACTAACATCAGAGAACACAATATGAAACATGTAGTTGGTCTTTCTTTAGTTTCTACTGTGACTAACCTCTAACTTGGTTAGAGTCAGAAAACGCCAATGAAAAACAAAACAAAAAAAAACTATTAAACCCCCTCTCTGGTATTGTATAAACCCTGATAAAAGCTCATCTGAACAACAACAACCTGCTACGGCCATTTAATGTATTTTACAACGCTAGCATGGGTTAAAGGTTGTAGTTGGATCATTTTGGTTGTCTCTCATGTGCACAATCTTTCTGGTTTAAATGAAACATGAAGGAAGGGGAGGACGTGGCCAACACGCCCTTTTGTTTTGGTCTGAGATGCAGGTATTTCATCCAATGTCGTGTTCAGTACCTGTGGCACAGAACATCAGTGGAACAACACAGTCTATGCGTTATACAGCAGTAAGGATTAGCCCTGGTGAAAGCTAAAAAGCAACAAGTGAAAAAAAGCAACAAGTGAGTTTGAGTCTCTCACGTTCAATGCAGCGGCAGCCCATCCTCAGACAGCGAGCGTAGGCTTCTAGAGACGATTCACTGGAGAACTGGTCACCCGTCAGGTAGCTGAAAGAGCAAGATGGTGGAGTCAAGCCCATGGAAAATTGATAATGTAGATGAATGTTTTGACAGTTAGGGAAATTGTACTTCTTGCCATCTTTCAGAGATTAAAAAAAGATGATCAATTTCATATATTTCAATAAGGCCCCACTTTGGAAAGCAGTAAATGTCGGGCATTTTAATTAAGAAGCCAAATGATTAACAGATTTAAACCAAAATTGTGTTTTCAGTTCATATCGATCTACTGATTGATCAATCAGTGTCACATTCAGTATAAGTAGGACTTGTGTAGCGTAGTTTAGGACAAAACCACAAACTGGGTAGTTTATAAACTTATTTACACATTTAATGTCACGTTTTAAAAAGTGTTAATGGTCAGATGGGGTATTAAAAATGAGCGTAGCCTCCAAAAGTCACGTATACCTCACTGCAGTGTGCAGTTCGGGGCGGAGCTCAATGCTGTTCAATGTCAGCATGCTATTGGCTGAATCTAACATTTGACTCCGCCCACTGGGACATTGCCTACATGTAAAACGAGCGCTGTTTTATGCTCCAAACATAGTCACAAACCTGTATGTGGTTCCACTCTGAATTGCATTAGAAACACACGTTCCTGAAGGGTTAGGGTTAGAGTGAGGGTTAGATTGCCACCAAACTGTTGCAAAATGAAGTAAAGTTGTATGTAATAAGACTGAACGTGATTGGTTTATGGAACATTGAGATGGATGGAGTCAAATGTTGAGCGCCGCCCCAAACGTTGAGCTCCGCCCAGAACTGCACACTGCAGTCAGGGGCTTCTCCCAAAAGTGAAACCAGTGTGGAAGAAACTCCAACTTTCCAACAGCTAGCAGGGGGCAACTTCCCTGGTTGGATAAAGACAGCAGATTTTATAGAGTTTGATGAAAAAATTACTTCTCATGCCTTCTGAGATCTTCGGAGACATTTTCTAATTAGTTTATAGTCTGTGTGGCTACTTTAAAGTCTCCTACAATACAGCATGATGTTCATTTTGTCAATTATGGTCCCATTTAGAGCAAAACGGATGATAAAGCAGGTTATGTTTGGAGGCGGGGCTACCTTGTGATTGACAAATCACTACTTTATCACTGTGTGAAAAAGGAGCCCACAATAAATAAATATGTGACAAGACTGAAAAAGATTCAGAGAGTGCTTGGAGTTCAGAGGGTTAAATAGTATATTTGACAATAAGGTCCGTTTAAACAATCGAAAGACAGTGTTACTTGGAGGCGTGTCTACTCGGGGTCTGAAATATGAACATTTAAAAAACACTGAAGACAGATTTTGAGACGTACGTGTTGTGTGAGGAGGAAATCCAGTACTGAGACAGCGGTCTCTTCATCTCATCAGGAACAACTGGTGAAAGTCGAGGGTCAGACACAGAATTCTCTTTGGAGAACAGAAAAGTCAGGAACTAGAAAAGAAACAGAGAAAAAACATCAGATTGAAAGGTGGGGGGAAAAAAAGTGCATCCTTAAGTTTGTTCTGCTGTTTGTGCGTCTTTGTCCTGTGTCACCTCATCCAGCTGTAGCATCGGCTCTGGCTGCGGTCCTCCCCTCATGTAGCCCATGAGAAACTCTCTGACACGACTCAGATCCGACGCCCAGGACTCCTGAGACGACGCGGACAAAGAAAAGTGAGCACACAGCAGTTTTAGAGAGCATCTCCATTGTTGTGCTGACAGGCGCTCAGTTTGCCGAGTACCTTCTGGTCCATCTGTAAAAACTTCTGGAAGTCGTAGAGGGAGATCTGACAAAGCTCTGGTCTGTCAACATTTCTGAAAGCACAACAGTGTTCAACACGTCAGATGGCAGATGAGTGAAAGCTGAAGCAAAGTACCAGTGAATGAGAGAGGAAACATTAACATACAAATCTCTGTCTGGCAGCTGACTATGTTAGCTTGCCTATGCCAAATCTAATTATGACATTTTTTCCATTTATGTAACATTAAAAAAATGTTTCACATCCGTAGAGGCAAGAAAAAACACATTAAAGTTGCATTAAAATGGCAACAACACATGGAAATGTTTCCTGATAAACTGCTGTAAAGCAAAAGTGAACAGGTAGAGGGACAGCGGTGGGGGATGTGAAGACGAGGGACCGGACGCTGTGGAAGGAGACGAGGTGGAGGGACTCACCGCAGAGGAAAGGAGAGCTCCAGCTGCTCAATAATCTGAGGAACAGAAGGGGAGGAGCCAGGTGACGGACAGGTGGGAGGGAGCCAGGTGAGGCATAAACAGCAAAGGACACAGTGAGCGTGGTGTGGTACAAGTGCAGAGGTGGAAAAGCATCAAAGTACTGGTGCATTTACTCAAATACTGCGCTCAAGTGTGTTTCTAAGGCATTGAACATTTCCCCAGATTCATTTCTAAGCAGGCTAGTACATCATAAACAGATAAGATCCTAGAATACGCTTGCTGTTGTTGAGTATAAATCGTGCATCTCCAAGATGTTTGTAAAAAGCATCCCTGTTGGTGCAGTTTGGGGTTTCAGAGAATTAAAAAGTGAAAAACCTTTTCCAAAACTTTCAATATTTATTAAAAGACTCTCCAGGTGTTTTCACATGTTTTTCTGTTTTAACTAAATAGAGCTAGAGTGAAAGTGGAGGAGACAGGATAGTGACACGCAGCAAAGGGTCTTGAGCCGGACTCAAACTCATGACCGTGGCTAAGGGACTGAGCCCATGCGGTATGGCTTTAACTCCATGAGCTAAACAGCAGCCCGTTCTTGCATGATGTAACCTATTTACTGCAGCATGTGCACTTTATGTTTCAGTTAAGCACCTTGCAGATTACATTTTTAGTTTGTATTTTTCCAGACATGCATCATTTCCTTAATTTTTCTTCTCACATAGCAATAATATGAGCAGACTCTTTCCTATTAAATTACATTATCACTGGTAACTACTGACGTTTAATTGCAGATTAAGTTGCAGTTGCTGCTTTATTCTGCAGAGAAAATCTTCAAGCTTACTGTAAAAGGAGTTTTGGGAGTTTCCTTTTAATACCTAAGCTGTGTGTTCATGCAATAAGAGTGGCTGCCTCGAATGGTAGAAAGATGCATCTGACAATCAAAAAACTGCAAATCCTAACAATTTGGAATCAAAAACGTACCCCTCCATTGTCCTGCTTTGCACATCATCCTGGCTACAATGCAACTCTAACTACACAACTTACATACAAACTCATCGCTAGGTTGGGGTGGGCTAATGTCAAAGCTTCCAAGCATCATTGGTTAGACTATCTGGAGTGATGCAGCAACAAGTACCACCTCCAAACAGCCCAGTCTCATGGTATTAACCTAAAACCTAAAACTACAATAACATTATTATACAGTCATTTAAAAATCTGTTTCCCTGCAGTGTGAATGTTCTTCTATTGTGATGATACAACTTTTTTAGGTGAAGAATTTGACTACTTGTTGCACCAGGCTGTTGATGTATACGAGTGTGTGTTTAACACTCACAGTCCTCTGTGCATCGAACATCAGCGTCCTGTAGAGCTGTGCAAAGTTGGGGTACGACAGCTCGTTCCTGGCCTCCACCTCCTGTGGAAACGGGGAGGATGTGAGTTAGTCTGGCAAAAAGCAGCTCTGTGGTCAAGACAAAACATCCAGGAGAAGGAATCCAAAGAGGTGGAAAAACAAAGACATTAAAATAAACTTCTTAGCCTTCTAGTCCGCTCTGACCTGCAGCTTGTCTTTGAGAAAGCGCGTGTTGGGAACTCTGTAGTTGATCTGAGGCAGCAGAGCCTTCACTTCCTTCACTGTAATGCTGGGGAGGAAACAAGAAGAGGAAAGCATCAGACAAGCGCAGTAGATCTAAACACACAGCAGCAGATTGGACATCCTAAAAGACACTCGAATGAAGCCCCTGAAGAGTTCCTTATAAAAGACTCTGTAATACTGTCTGTCACCAGGAGGTCATGTTGTTTAAGGAGCCAGACAGAGCCAGGCTATTAATCAGAGTCAGCAGGATTGGCTGCAGAGAAGGGGCTATCCCTCATCCTCCACAGAGATAAGGATAAGGCCAGCATTTTATCTGATTGTTTCTTTTAACAATTATAATGCATGAATCCACAAAATGTGGATTTCTCCGCCACTGAAAACAGTCCCTTACTCCTCTATATACTATTTTTGAACCATGCAGCATTTATTTTATTGATCAAGTGTATTTTCTTCCTGCCGAGTCTCTCAAAATTGTTTCCATACTTGTCTCCTCTCTGCTCTGTAAACACAGCCTGCAGTTCAGCTGAATAGATTTCTGAGTGTAACGTGACTGTTGGTCACAGCTAGGTCAGTCATAGCTTGTCAGCTACACTGAGGAGCCCAGACATTTTTGCTTTTGACAGATTCTGGTTACTGCAAAGGGATATTTTTCACCGTTTTTGAGCATGAAATATAGATTAAAGTGATTTTGTTGAAATGTTACGATTTCAGGCTTAGACTTGGTTATTGTCTTGATGGAACCGCACATCACACATGATTAGCTCAGGGGTTGTTAGAAAGAAAATCTGATGATTCTCTCCCACCAGTGGGATTTGGGGTTAACAAAAAAAAAGGTAATATTAAGGCAAATCAAACACTGTCTAACATTGTGAATAAGCGTGGAGATGCCGGGGTTTCAGAGGCTATCTGATACTTTCAGTTGCTCATAAGCTGTTGTTTGTTTTCTTTTCATTAAAGCTTTGAGATGATTAAGAATTGAAAACAGGGGTTTTGTTTGCTGCAGAGGATTTTCTATCAGCAGTACTGCAACAGGCCACTCAGAAAAACTGGCATCGAGGTTAAGCGGCAGTGCTGGACCGGGTCTCTTAACACATGCATGGGTGTGAGGTGCTGACTTCTGGGTGCATATAAAGTTGGAAGAAGTGGGGTGACCCTCATTGATGTCAACCCACAGATTTCCTGAACAGCAGTTTTGAATCTTAGTATGGTGGCTCTGGCTGACTCCCAGCTGATCCAAAAACGAGCAACTAGGTGGAGCATGGTTGGAGCTGAAATGGGCCTTGCAAACATCTCTGGGTCTTTCAGGGCACCTCCTGTCACCCAAAGCGCCCACTTTAGGTCTTAATATGATATGAAATATAGAAAAATCTGCCCCTCTACAGTTCTCATGAAATACTTGCTATAGAGACCAAAACTGATTTTTGTACCAGGCTGTAAACATGTTTATTTCTGCTGTACAGTTGGACATTTTAACATGGGGGTCTATGTGGACTGATTCCATTTCGAAGCGAGCCTCAAGTGGACATTTAAAGAACTGCAGTTTTTGGCACTTGCAGACGTGTAAAAGAGTGATGCGTTGTAATAGCATGAGATTAGACATGAATCTGATATGTCACTAAATATGCATGTGGCCAAAATGAAGGAATCACGACTAAAATGACGCCTCCGCTTTTAAAGAGCGAAAAGCCACAGTCTTTGTCAACTGATTGTTTCCCCATAACTTTGCTGGGTTAAAAGTTGAACTGTTTCTGAGGTCAAAACTAGGGTTAAGCAGTAAATCAATTTCATATCAAATTTCCAATTTGAAAAAATGCAACTGGCAAATGACAAAGGCTGCAGTTTTAGAATATACACTATGGAGCACATGAAACACTGGGTTCAGAAGTTGTGTTAATGGTCTGACAGATTCACGTCGTCCTCCTTGTGTGACAGTCATTGCACAATCACATTTTAAATCTATTACACAGTGAATATTGAAGCTTGACTGAATAAAAAACCCTGAAAATTAGATATTTGTCCTAAATCGTTCAGCCCTACTCTTATCCTCCATACTAACACATGGGAAGTCTTTCAACTGTTATGTATATTTGCAGGTAAGTTGACGCAGTTGCTTCTGTCATGCTGCTGATGTCTTTACCGTTACACTGTTCTTTGACAAACAGCACATGGATAATCACTTGTGTATTCCTGATTATTCAAACACATGCATCTGTCAGCCATCACTAACAGAACGAGGAAGGAAGCAAGAAAGAGACGGAGAGAAAAATCCAGGTTAGCGCTCCGAGGCGGAGACGATGTTTTGGGGTCAATGACCGCCGTCAGTGGCAGGTCTGAGCCATGCCTCCCCCCTCCTCCTAGATACTGTTACTATTTTCACAGGAGACAGGAAGCTGCCCTCTCCCAGCCCATCACATCACTTCCTGCTCCTTATCAGGCGGTGGCAGGCTGTTTGTCCTGGAGCGCCTTCCACCCAAACAGAAGCCCAGACTTATGAACGCGAGAGAAGACGTGTGTGCGTGACATGTGGAGCTTCGGGGCGTGGAGGTGGAGGTCAGGGAAAGTCCTTCACAGCACTACAGCACGCTCTTTGATGGCATCTGGATCTGGTTCCACCTTTACATCCCACCTGCTGCGTCACAGAAGCCAATGGGCATCCATCACAGGCTGCTGTGAAAGCTGTGATTGGGTGCTGACATTTTTGTGGCGACTCACCCACCTGCCCTCGTGGTTCCTGTCCATGATTTCAAACTGCTTCCTCAGCCATCTACGGAAGGAGGGAGGGAGAGAAATGAAACATCAGCGACAGCCATTTTTAAAACAATTAACATCCACCACGTTTGAAAATGTATGTGTTGGTTTACGGCTAAAATACCGAGAGCCGAACACCTAATCAGGGATACAGTGATATGATATATATACTCAGTGCTTTTTCTATGTGTAATACATACATGTCAACTTATAGTGAATGTAAATTATTTAACTGCTTACAAACTTGTACATAAAATCCTACAGATTATAAATAAATCAACTTCAACATATGCATAGTCAAACCTCAGCCAGGTCCCTTACAGCCATCAGCAGATTGCATTGTTTTATCACTTTTATTTATTTATTTAATAATTTATTTAATGGACATTGCACAACAAATGTGTTGCACAGACCAGAGACAGCTACAAGCTACTTTTCATCCATAGTCCCTGGGTAGAGGCAGTGACAGCAGGTTTGCACAGTGAGCTGATCATTCTTAATGAAGTCCATACACAAAAATACAGCTCTCTCTCAGAGCACCGGGTTTGGCTGATTCCTTTGCAACACACACTGAAAGCTGCCACCTCAATGTCTCACATTTTGCTGGTACGTTGACACAGATATCACTTTTTGCAGATTTTATATTTAAAAATAAAGCTTTAATATTTGATATATATTGCTGTCATTCATAGATCCTACAGATTTGTCCATTGTGTGATGCAGGTGGACGTCCGAAGAGGCTGACATGTAATTATACTGCAGCAAAAAACAAAAGTTGTATTAGATTTTCTGCATTGATATGGGGTGTGAATTTTTGGTTCCAATCAACCGAGTATTGATTATTCTGGCAAATCTGAGCCAGTGAAGGCAGTGTGATGCTTTGGACAATGTTCTGCTGGGAAACCTTTTGTCCTGCATTCATGCTGATGTTCCTTTGACACCCACCACCAACCTAAACATTGTTGCAGACCTTGTACACCACTGTCCCTAATGACACTGGCCTCCCCCTTTCAGCAGGATAATGCTCCCTGTCACACTGTAAAAAATGTTCACGGATACTTTGAGGAGCATGAGAAAGAGTTAAAGGTGTCTCCACATTCCTCAGACCTCAACCCTAACGAGCATCTGTGGGATGTCCTGGACAAACACGTCTGATCCATGGTGTCCCCACCTAGGAAGTTCCAGGACTTGAAGGATCTGCTGTCTTGGTGTCCGATACCACAGGACACCTCTAGAGGTCTGTGTTCAGATGGGTCAGAACTGTTCTGCTGGGATGAGAGGAACCTACTATCACAGGCAGGCGGCTCATCAGCGTATATCTATGAACACTGTCAAGCTGGTCTAACCAGCCTTCACTTTCTGACTGAAATACCAAACTTAACAGCACACAGGCTCTGAAAAGTTGGATGTTGAAAAGACACAGACATTTTTGAGTGGTTTAAAGCCAATGTTACACAGGCCTGATGAAACGGGAAAACCCTGCAAAAAACACTGATGGGATACATGCAATTATGACATATGTAAGACATAAAATGCTATGGACAACGCCCACACAGACTATTGAAGCCTAAATAGTTCCAGCATATGTCTAGAAATGGGTTAAACCTCTTTGGAAAATGGACAAAATATGCACAACACATGTAGTATCACTGTAGTTCATACTTCTTTTCCAAAACTGGAGAGACTTCATATTTAAACTCCTTTACATTGTAAATAGACACTGACAGTCAGAGTCTGAATAAGACCAGCTTGTATTTTCACATTCTGTTAAAGAGCATCCTATTCAGCTCATGGATCTTCTCCCCAAACAGTTTACACTAGCTCATAAACAGACAAAATTAGCAGTTTCATTTCCTGGCCATGTCCAAGCATAAACCCCTCACATTATGTCAACAACAGAACCGTGTCTTTCTCCTGCACAACGTCTCTCTGTTCTCCCGCTTTCACCGCGGAAGCCAAAACCAGCCTCCGCACATTCATCTGGAGTAAATATTTTCCTCCCAAAACAAACATTAGTCCTCCCCTACAACCTGCGAGTCCCTTCCACGTCCAGGTCACTACTGCTTTGATGGGAGCAAATGGCACTTTATCACCTCCAGAAAGTGTAGCAAGGGGCTTTAATGACTGCAGTCCTAATATTATCTGACTGTGCCGGCTTTCATTTCATTTTGTACTCACTTTATTGACTTCAATGTTAACGAAACTGTGAAATCTCCACTTATCCAGAAAGTGACTGTATGAATTAAGGTTACTATCATGAGAATTACACTGCTATCAACACATGTCATCAGGTTTCTATCACGATTAGCAACTTAACTCTGAGACTGCTTGGCTGGGGTGAAAAGTAGGAAACTGCTGAGAGAGAGAACCACACTGAGTTGTACTAACTGCCAGATGCATCCCCCCTCCTGGGGAGCATGTCAATTCCCCTAATTTCATCCAGGTTTCTCCCACAACCCCCTGCTGTTTTGGAGATGCTCTGATCCAGTTGTCTACCATCACAGTTAGGTCCGTGTTTCCAATACTTCAGAAGTAGAAAAGCTGGTAAACATGGAGCAGCCCACATGTTTTAGAAACAATACAATTTAAATATATGCATACGAATGTAAACGACTCGTTGACTACTCTGAATATGACTCATTAGGCACATGGAGAGAAGAAGAGATCATGTAGAGGAAAAACTTTTAAATGATTGAATAAAGTTGTTTATGGTTCTACTGTCAATCAAACCTACAGAATTTCGAACTACTCTACATCTAAATCTACTGGTGTTGGCTCTGTTATGTGTCACCTTGGTATAAAACTACACCGACCTTGTGATCAGACGGATCAGCTGCTGATTTCCCATAGAGGGGCGTATCTGTTGGGTAGAAGACTTGATCCTCAGAGTAAAAATGTGAATTCTGGCCGCCAGGATAGCTCACTGAGGCAGGGCGCTGCCATGTAGGCCAGCAGCGGTCGTGAGTTCGAGTCCGGCTCATGGCCCTTAGCTGCACGTCTCTCTCTCTCTCCTCTCTCTACCGGCTTCCACCCTGCCTCTCCCCTATCATTAAAAAAATGGAAAAACTCCCCAGAAAATATTTTTAAAAGAAGTGAATTCTGGCCTTTAAGATGGTTCTCATTTCCCAGTGAAGTGAGGGCCGAGAAGTGATCCTTTAAGGGACGGAGATGTAGCTCCAGTCTCCGGTAGAACACTTACCTGTCTGTCTGCTGTGGGGCCGGAGCTCTCTGGGTGTCCATCATCAGCCAGTTGAGTCCAGTGATCCACATGTTGACCTCCTCCTCACTGAAGGCTGCAAACACAGAAGACACAGGACGACAGAATCACGCTTTGTAAGACAACTTCTGACTTTGGTGGCTCCCAGCAGCACCCTGTGTTACACTTAAACTGTCGAATTGTTCTACAATTAAAATCATAAGACATCAGAATAATGTGGAAGTTGGTACAAACACATAAAAATAAGGGATTTCAGGGGAGATTAGAATGAATGTATCCTGCCAACAATAGGTAAGTACATTGCTATTCTATACCTTTAGAACTGCTGTCAAATTAAACACTAAAAGTATTCTAATAGCAAAGTTTGTGTATCAAAGCCTGGTTCATCTCACCCCTCTCCACCATTGAGCTCCCTGTTCTCCAAAAATCTACCAAAATATTAAAATGCATACTTAATACAGCTGCCAAGAAGAAAAAGATTTACGTCTTCAGTAGGAACCAGTGGGCGTTGACCCAGAGGGGCCCCAGAAAAGGCCCCTTATTTCCTCCTAATCACATGAGTCTACATAATGTGATTGATTGTAAATTTGATAGAAAGTTGCAGCATTAAAATACAATATAAACTCTGATGGATCATCTGCTCTTCTACAGGTAGCTTTGAGAGTTTGGAGTGTTTCTGATGTATATTTAATTCCTTTGTTAAAAAGCTGTTTTTCTATCATTCCATCACAGGACAATCTTATCACCCAGCTCTGTTTCGACACACTTCTTTTTATTTTCTTTTTTAAAACTAAATTTGTTTTTTTAAATCAAAGTCATCTTTTAATTCTGCTAAGTGTATGTAATACATAAGGCTCCAATGACAAATAAATGTGTACTTATTCAGCTGCAGCTGTCTTCAGTATTCAGCTGATTCAGTGTATAAAATGTTTCCTGAAGCTCATGTTAACAGAAGGATACGTCTGGTTTTGTCTGATAAACAGGTTAAAACCTAAATATAATGGGTTCCATCAAAGAAACCTGGGAAACTAGAAAAGGTTTGCATTTAAAAAGGTCTTTCCAGTGGATTTTGGCTTTTTTTTGCTTCAAAGTGACAAAACAATCATTAAAAGTTGTGATAAATTCGATTAACCAACTAAGCATTTTTAGTGCATTGTACCAGTTGGTTTCTGGGTAGAAAATGAAACTGCAGGTTATAATAAGGGAGAGCAGGAGCCCAACAACATAGGAGGTTAATCCAGCAATGAGGTGTGTACAAAGGGGAAATTAACACATCGCTAGTTTTCATCTTTTTCTGGGATTTTGACAGAAATATACACAGCAATGCAAACCTTCTCCTTATTAGGGGAATAAAGTAGATAAAAGTAAGGCAGCAATAAGGATGACAGGTGATGTTAACTTCTACTAAGAGAATGAACAGTATCAGAAGCACACACTGACCAGCCACACTGAGGGTCCGCAGGCGGAACTCCAGGCCGTAGAGCACGATGAAGCAGTGGGCGGAGTCCAGTTTACGAGCTTCCTCCGGGTAGCGTTCAAAATCACGGGAGCCCTTCCCCAACCGCAGCTCCCGGATCTCCCGTATGTCGACTGGAGGAGGGAGGGAGGGAGGAAGGAAGGATAGTGTTGCATGAACACAAATATGCACAAGCATAAATCACACTTTGGCACGTTGTTCATTTCCTTGCCAAACACACAGAAATCTGTGGCTGGGGAGCTGAACAAACGCTCCCTGTGTGAGCGAGAGCCCAAAAACAGACACACAAACATCTCAGCTGTCAGTGGCAGGACGCTCCAAACGCCTGCAGTCGTCTTCAACTGCAATAACACAGCAACGCAAACTCCTGCACTGTCCACTGACATTTATGAGGAAAAAGAATCCTAAAGTCACTTTACAAGGGATTCAACAGCAGAATCTGACTAAAGTGAAGCATTAAATGTTTCATTAATCATGAAAGCTTTAAATAACTTCATTTACTTTGTTTACTCAGACTGCTTGTTCTCTAACCTCAGGTTGTGCTTCTCATTTGTTATCATTAGATTTTAAGTTAAACCTTTTTTGAAAAATAAATGCCCCATAATCCCTTAAAACCCCCAAAAGTCATTTAACTGATTTTAAAGATGATCCATGAGTCTTTGAAAACTCCTTCGACCATCTTAATCATAATATTCCAGCTGTTGCACAGTGCTCTTTTTCAAGCTGTAGCCGTATTTCCTATGCAGGCAGTCAGCAATAATAAATGTGTTTGTTTGTACTACATGAGAAAAAATAAATGTGTAAAATCTATTTTTTTTTTTTTAAAGTAAATTAGAATAAATGCAGATAAATATAACTGAGGTCAGCAGTTATTAGTACAATCTGGGATTAGGAAACTGAGCTATGAGAGTGTTCAGAGATTCTGGAAACACACTGAGAAGAGTCGGTGCTGGATCGGATCAGCTCTGCAAACCTGTTCCAACCAATCAAAGCGTCTCACTGCATCCTTCCAGTTCAAACAATCATTTAGCCATTTAGAACGTGCAGTTATGCAAAATTCAAACACATTTTGCAGACTGGATGCCTTCAGAAACAGTACGTGTTTTAGTTAGCTGCCAGTAGGATTGAAA
Source organism: Dascyllus trimaculatus (assembly GCA_024666655.1). Taxonomy (NCBI): domain Eukaryota; kingdom Metazoa; phylum Chordata; class Actinopteri; family Pomacentridae; genus Dascyllus; species Dascyllus trimaculatus. The sequence goes on along the minus strand of CM045446.1, from coordinate 3,447,892 downwards.
GGCATGTTATCATTTTTTAAAAATACGCCAACATGAAACGATTGATCAGAACCTGAAAATCTAACTAAATAACAGAAATTTAAACCCTATTTGAATGTATCATTTATGAAACCATGATATTTCATAAAAATCACTTTTACCCAAGAATGTTAATGATTATCAGTTTCTTAATTAGTTGTCATTAATCATTTAGCTGATTAAAAATATAGTAACCGATAAGGCAGAGGATGAAGGACATGCATGTCAGAAAACGTAATGCACACTGTAGTACCTGGTTGCGCCACCAGGTGGAGCCTCTTAGTGTTTAACGCTACTCCAGACAGTGGTCACTTGACCTACCTGCAGTTCTGCGACGGCAAGCAGAGAGCATTGTGGGAGTTAGGCTACTAATGTGCCACCATGAGACAGTCTCATGTGATACCTTAATGCCTACCAGCCAGAGCTCTCCTTTAGGCTGAAGTGCACAAGGACAGTGTCTTCGTGCTTTAATGGCTGATGGTGGATTCCATTAGACTGGCCCACAGAATGTATTTATTGATAAGGCTGCCTATTAGCATTTTAAACATGTTCAAAGATTGAATCCCTAATTCCACATGTCTAATTAAAAATAAATGGTCGAATCAGATTCTGTAAAAAGCAACATTTTTTCCAGTATTCCTATAACACCTGTGGGCACTTGAAAAATGCTGTGCATGTTGATTCCAGGCTTTTTTCCCCCCATTTTTGTAAAATTACTAATCAAGGACATTCAAGTTTCATTAATTCCTTTCATGATTTATGGCTTTATGACTTGTCATGCTGCTCAGAAGACATTTTTGAGGTCCCCCTACTTCTAGCCATGGTCGTGGTGCTGTCTCCATAGAGGTGCAGGACTTTATACTGTAGCAAACAATGCGTCCACAGTAAATTAAAAAGGTGACAGGAAGAAAAAAAAACGCACAATCTGCATGGGCTTCAGAGGGTTAAAACAGTATTAAGATTCAGTGAAAGGTGCATCCGAAGGGTTAACAGTTGACCACAGAGTGTGATGTAAACTCTGGACTCTACTTTGACACTTGCAGCAGCTGACACACCCACAAAGAAAACCCCAGCTTATTGACATAGCAGATGTCTTGAGCAAACACACATAAACACACGCTCGTAGATGTCCTGCCCTTCACACACAGACCCACTATAACACACACACTTGAACTGAATGTCACTTTTATGAGCCTGGCTGATATTTTCCCCCCATAGAGGAGCTTCTGCCAAATAAAAACAGGAATCAAGCAGAGGTCCAACACCGCTTTTTCTGCATTTGACATCAAAACTTCCCACCAGGACAAAGTTATCAGTCCAGCAGGTCGACAGCAGGGGACACGCAAAAGGCAGAGAACAGTGTTGCTGGTCTTCATCGAGCCAAAGCGAGCCATCCTCAGCAGGTTGTAAATAATCCCGAATCAAACAGCCGCCAGGAGAAATCTGGTTTCTATCTGGGCCTCCTGCATGTGGAGATGACGGGTAACACGGCTGGCATGAGATTAAGAGAGAGGTCCACTTTCCTCAGATGGAAATGTGTCCATACCTCCCTAAGAGGGGTTCAGCAGAACACATAACTCAACGTGAGTTCTTACCCAGAGATGACCCGCTCTATTTCTGTTCACAGAAACAATAACTTACACTAAGATCCTCTCTGTAACGGGCTGGAACTTTAAACTGAGATTTATGCTCTATAGATAGGTACAGTTATTACTAGCCATTAGGAAAAACAACCTCTGGGTTGAAACACTGTGAAATTTATTTTCAGCTGGGAACTTTTCAGCCTGGTTTAGTTCTAAAACAATCAATCAATAACTATTTGAGTTAATAGTTAAGACGGCCTCCACATTAAGTCATGTATCTTTGTAAAAGCACCTTTTCTTCCAGTCTTGATCCTTTATCACCACTAAAATGCAGATTTTCTACCTGAAATCGGAGCTTTTTGTTGCTGGCATGCTTTAAATTGAATTCTAACCACACAAGGTGAACCCGCCAGTGGGTTCGAAAAGCATGTTGTCTTTTAAAATAGGTTGAGTCCAGGCTTTTTCAAACTTTGTAAATAAATAACAAAAGATATTCAACTTTAATGTATTTTTTAAATGATTTATAGCAGTGGTGGCGCAATGGTTAAGTCTCCGGCCTACTGATCAGAAAGTCAGAGGACTGAACCCCAATGCTGCCATTGTTGGGCCCTTGAGCAAGGCCCTTAACTCCTCCTGCTCCAGGGGTGCTGTACCATGGCTGACCCTGCGCTCTGACCCCAACTGGGATACGTGAAAACAACATTTCCCAATGCTGTAAAGATGTATCCGTGACTATAAAGCTTCCTTCTATTCTAAACATTGTTAGACTGCAAAGAGGAAACTTCTGAGGTCTTCTCTTGTGCTGTTTCTGTAGAGGTGCAGGACTTTATACTGCAGTGAAAAATGAACCCACACTGAGTAAAAACGTGACAGCAGGAGAAAACCCTAAAAAACTACCTGGCATTCAGAGAGTTAAATAACTAGGCTAAGAGTATGTAAGCTGAGCCACATTGTACATGCATGGAACACATGGTATACACTGGCCGATGGGCAAGCAAAACACACTCCTGAAAGATTCCAATTGTAGAAATTAAATGAAATTTAATTAAATAACACAGAATTACAGCATTAGACTTATCACTTAGTAGGAGTTACATTTACTGCAGTATTAGTCTATTTAAGATCTGATTAGTCTGGGAAGATTTAGACTTTACTTGATCATAATTATGTTTATTTTAGTTGTTTTATGACTGAGACATTCAAGATGTTTTGGATTAATTAAAAGGCTTTTGCAGACAGTTGCGTCTGTCTTCTAACTGAGGGTGTTTTAGTATCAGTACTTAAACTCAGTGGTCACACTGGCACTGTGAGCAAACCGTTTCCAACAATATCCAGCCCTCATAACGCCCTAGCGCTGCAAACTGTGGAACGGCTGAAGTTGAGTCACTTTCCTCCTAAATCAGTATTAAAAAATACCCTCAAAAACCTGTTGTTTATTTTTCTCTGGTCTCTCCCTTTATTATTTCCTGCCATTTAGTTTGGACGTTGGACAATAAGGCAAACGGGCGCTCAGCTCGCCAGACGTCACACTTCACTCACCATGACAGAGCGAACACACACCCAGCCCCTCTCACTCCACAGCACACACACTGATAGATAACACACACACACACACACTGGCCTTTAATCCCGGTCCAGGCTGTAAACATGGTTGTGATAAAGACACACAACTGCTTCAGAGGACGGACTGAAGTAAACTTTGAAGAGCAGGAAGGGAGGTGAGGGGAGGAAGCACATAGAAGGCCAACCGGAGATGCATCAGAGTACAAGATAGTGCCAACAATCTCACAGGAGTGAAACAACACAGAAAACACACTGTACGGACTCCATTACGAGGCTTAACGTTACCATTTGTTTCATGAACCGACCGTTTTACTCTCCTCTGTCAGTTCTCAGTGCTGGAGATACACGGACTGGACTGAATCAAGGCTCAGGCAGTTGTGTGCACTGCTGACCTGAAACCACCAGCCACTGATAATTGCAGTGCACTTCCAGAGAAACAAACTGTTCCTGGTACAGCTGGTGACATCACTCCCAGCCAGATGGCACAGACGGTTCACTGGAAGTCGAAGAAATGCGAAGGACAGGAGGAAGGAGGTCGGGTCGGAAAATAGATAATGGATAGATCAGATTGTGGTTGGGACGTCTGACAGGAGGGTTGACTCTAAACTTGGACTGGTGTCAGGTTGGATGCACAAACCTGCCAAACCTTTATTATTGATGACATTTAAGCTAAAGTACGCAACAACTGACGTATAGCTCAGCTTGGCTGAACAAAAGGAGGATGAATCCACTGGAGGTTTACGAGTTTGAGTCAGTGATACAGTCTTTAAAAACCCCTCTGGTGTTTTTTTTAACCTTGTGAACATGTCCATATGGTGTTTTGCATTTGTTGGAAGGCTGAGCATTGACCATTGCTGAGCATTTCCAATGACGTCTGATGTTGTGTTATCATATATTAAGTTTGATCATGACTTGTGCTGGAAGAAGCCTAAGAAAAGGGAAAAAACAAGACTGCAGAGTGGGTCATCACTGACAGGAGAGAATTATAAAAGGAGAAGACAGATAGAGAAGAAGAAAACTGTGTCTGTTAAAAGGTGATTCCAATTATATCGGACTGACAGCTTCTTTTTAGATGCAGGATTTTGGAGCAGTAATTTTATGTTTTGACATGTCTTTAACAATTTAAGCCAAGATTAACTAAGCCATGCATAACCCTAATCATGCCTCTGATTAGTCCATCCGGAGCAGGCATCCAGCACCTCATTTGTGGTCCATGTCTCTGCTTCCTGCAGAAGATGCTGGATCTTTTGTTTTCAGTCCTTCAATCTGAGACCGGAAGCGAGACACTCCCCGATAACCCTGCACTTCCCGGGCCTCAGGATTAAATACCTCCACTGTTTGCCAGAGCGTTCATCTCAAAGAAAAACACAGTGTGTGTATGCAGCGAAGTTGAGGCAGAAACTTTATTTTAAAGCAAACAGTCGAGGAAAAAAAGCATCAGGCAACAAAAACAAAGGAAGGAAAAGCAGGAGAGAAGGGGGAGGAGGGGGTGGAGGGGCCAGTCAGATAAATGAGTGAGATTTCTGAGAAGATAAGAGCAAAGCATCAGATGAATGACCTTGAAACTCAAAAAGAAAGTGAAAGAAAATAGACCGAGAAAGTGAAACGGGAGGTCAGAGAAAGGCGGAAAATGAGAAGGGTGTTTAGGTGAACATGTGGGGGCAGGAAACTGGGAGAGGACAGCTGGAGGAGGGAGAGGGAGAAGAGACAGGAGGAGGAGGAGGGAAGGAAAGTGGAGAGCTGAGAGATAGAGCTGTGGGAGATAAAGAGAAGGAGAGACCCGCTGAGTTCCTGGAATCTGCTGGTGGGTTTGTCCAGTGGGAGGTTGTTTGCAAAGGGGCGTCTGTGGGTTATGAAAGCCTGTATGTGTGTGTTTGTGTAGAAGCGGTGTTTTCACCGGTGTGGGAATGTGTAGATTGGGTGAGATTGAGCAGAGGAGGTGTTCACTGTCATGCTGCACATGATCAGACACGTCTGTGTTGCCTTGGATTAGTGAAGGCGTCATTTATGTGGTTTAAGATTAAGGAACAATAACTGATGAGGCTCACAGAGTCAGTGAAACACCTACAGCAGCCATCAGTCTGAGCTTTCAGAGAACAGCAGGAGAAGGGGTTTCTAGAGAAGACGAGAAGACGCAGTAGTCCTGGCACTGTACTACAACTAGAGAAAACAACAGGAAGACAAAGCACAATCCAGCAGGCCTGGGCAACAAAACATTAACAAAACCAGCCATAGAAACGCCGTCTATAGCAGGAAGAAAACTGTTCAATAGAATGTTGGATAGTTTCATGTAAGGGTGGTGTTTGCACTTGACACCACCCTCATCGGTCTCGTCTCTGGTGACGAGTCTGCCTACAGGTGGGAGATTGACCATCTGGTGACCTGGTGCAGCCAGAGCAGCTTGGAGCTTTAATGCTCTAAAGACAGTGGAGAAGGTGGTGGACTATAGGAAGAACACAGCTCCATCTGTCCCCATCACCCTGTTTAACACCCAGGTTGACACTGTGGAGTCCTTCCTCTTCCTGGGAACTATCATCACCAGGGATGTCAAGTGGGAGCTGAACAAAATAAAAACATGGCAGAGGATGTACTTTCTGAGGCAGCTGAGGAAGTTCAACCTGCCAATGACTACAATGGTGAACTTCTACACCTCCATACTAGTATTATTTTATTTTTGCTATCTGTTTTTTCAACTGTTTGCACCAACAGACCAAGACAAATTCCTCGTAATGTAAAAACTACTTGGTAATAAATATGATTCTGATGTAAATGCAGTACATGCAAACCACCACGGAAACAGGTAAGGAACACATAGCTTGGTTGCATTAACAAACTCTAACTGTGCTCCCTCCCTGGCTCAACAGCCCATCATATCCTGTGATAACGGAGCCACTTCACCCCCTGAAATCCTCCCTGTAGCTTCCATGCAGGCCTCCTGAGGTGAGCTAGTTGGGGTGTGTGGAGGCTGATCCAGGGTCTCCATTTGGTCACACACCTGGCACTATGAACCTTAACCTTCCTGCAGCTTCACCCAGGTTACCCTCCATGCACCTCTGGGTTTTACCCTCTTTATCTAATTTGTACCAGTTTGTCACATTCCTTCATCCTTGTTCATTTTATCCATGTGTGTATATTTACTTGTGTTCATTTATATTGCTCTGTTAGCATCAGAATTTGTACCTGTGTATCTTTATAAACAGGCTAAAGTGGTTAAAATCAAATAAAATCATTTTTTCTTTTAGTGTTTTTTCTAAAATTACATCATTAAAATTCCTCAGTATTATTGAGCACCAGCTGAAATGAAACATTTATTGTGGTAAACGCTGCAAATTTGAAAAAACAAAGCAAAAAAACAAATCTGCAAAGACAGAAATGTGATAAAACACGGCAGAAATTCAAAAACATGGCATAAATAAAGCTACCTGGCAAATAGAAAACCGTACTGCAAAGAAAAAAACCTCAAGACAAACAGAAATATCCTACAATTACAAGTCAGCCCCAACAACACACGACAAAGGAAAATCAATGGTGGTGATGAAGACACATGGTTGCAGATATTTGCTGTACACCTGCATCAGTAGTCTTCTAAATACTCTATCCAAAATAAACAATCAATAAACTCAAATCAGTGACTTGAGACATACAGCCTCCAGTAGAGCAAAGTACAGCAAGCTCCAAACCAGGCGTCAATGTATGTTTCCACAGTGTTTAGTTGTGTTGGTGCTTTTTTTAATCTTTGTTTTTGCTTTTTTCTTGAATTACAGTGCAGGAGGCTCTCAGGGCCAGTGTAGAAAACAGGCCAGATACACTGTTAACAACTAAAGATTCACTTTTAGATGGGTGACTGAAAAAAACAGGCTTCTCTGTAAACCTATTTCTGTCTTATAGGGGCTGAGTGTTCTTTTTAAGCTGCGTTTACCATAAAGTCTGAGAGTTACAATAACACATGGCAGACAGAAGGAAACTCTATCATGTCAGTTGTGAATGCCATAAGTTTTCTCGCTGCTAACAGACACTGTAACAAATCCTCCCTCAGGCCACAAAATCCAGGGCGCAGACAATAGCCTCCACACCCCAGACAGGCCGAACGCTGCTCCAACAGGCCGAATCAACAGGCCAACAACAGTTTACCACCGCTGCTTAGCACCACTCCAGCAGGCAGCCTTTGCCCACAACCAGGCAGGCAGGAAGCTCAGGGCTGGCCGAGGATCCATGTGGCAGCAAGCAGGCACGCTACTCTGTCTGCAGAGTTACAGTGAGGCTGACGTGGAGGAAGCAGAGGTCACAGGGCCATGATCTGTCTGTCCTCTGAGGAGGCCCTGACAGCGTCTCAGCTGCACGTTCAGCCCACCACAGCAAAATGTCCACATTTAAAGCAGCCAGACACAGAGGCAGGGCAGCCATTTAAACTGGTTTTTAAAGGGTCAGTTCACCCAAACTGCAAAAACACATCTTTCTACCAGCTCCAGTGGCACTTTTTCAACTCTAATGCTGAAATGATGCCTGTGTTTCATCATCAGTACCAAAACACTACTTTTTCCTGAGCGTTCAACTACCTCACATGGTTGCTCAGCAGCCATGGAAAATGTCTGGTTGTCATTCCTGAACTGTAGAGTGGAACTTAAGTCACATACATCATATAGTCAAAAAAAGCTGGTGATCAGAATCATTATTTTTGAATCTTTTTCCAATAAATACAAACATTTATAAATGTACCACTCTGGATCTGATGCATCTGTCTCCCTCTATCTGTAGTTACCACACTAAGGTCTCTCATTGGTTACAAGTCAAGTAAAAACCTGCTATCAACACTGAAGATAAATGGTAAAAAGCTCTCTTTTGATTAAATATGCAGAAAAACATACTTGTTTCATCATTTTTTGTGTGTTGGAGTGTGTGTTTTTCTAATGTTGACACTAGGATTTCTAAATTTATTCCAAATGTATATGTGTTTCAGATGTCAGCTGTTGGTTATCTTGATTACTAGTAACATATATTGAAACTGGCCCTAAACAACCATATCAACCAACCCCTAAAACCTAAACATGTTCACGTAAAAATGAATGACAAAGCCTAACACTGTTTAAAAAGGTAGAAAAAATCTGACTAAAGATTCAAATCCGTTTTTCACTCCACCACTATTTGCATTGAAGTTAAATACTCAGCCTCAGTTTCTTCATCTAAATGTGCATATTTTAATTCAGGACCCTGAACAAAATGTTCTCGTACCATAAAGCTGAGTTAAATGTGTTAGTAGTAACACAATGGAAGCGAATGGGATTCTGACGGTACTGCTCACTATTCAATTCAACTAATTCAATTCAGTTTTATTTATATAGCGCATATTTACAACATATGTCATCACATAGCGCTTAACATAGTAAGGAAGAGCAGAAAACCCAACAATCCAAAGTTGCTTTTGGATTCTCTATGAGCAAGCAATCAGCGACGGTGGGAAGGAACAAAAAAAAACAACAAAAAAAACCCTACGATTGGGAGGATGGAAAAAAAAACCTCCAACAGAACCAGGCTCAGGGAAGGCGGCCATCTGCCTCGACCAGTTGGGTTGGGAGTGGGGATGAGGGGGGAGAGGATAGCAGGAGAGGCTGGGGTGGGAATTCAAAAGACAGCCTTAATAATTCTGTTAATCTAAACAACACATGATATTTTTCTCCAGTATTTGCAGTTTTCCCTCCCAGTGAAATATGAACACAATTACCTCCTCAGGCTCAGCAAGTAGGCAGTAGTCGATCTGGAAGGGTCACAAGCCAAAAAGTGGTTGGAGAGCTTTACGCAGCTTTAAAATGTGAACACACAGAGGAAGAAACGGTCCCTGGTGTTCTGCTTCTGTTTGTCAGCATGTCCTGACACTTCAGGCTGACGGTTCAGCGAATCTGTGACCAGCATATAATGTAAATGATGACCAGTGGAGTCAGTGCAGGTGACTGACACACAACACTACTGTCATGTACTGTAGCTGCTGGCGCTTTTGTGTGTCACTCTGCAACTCTTACTAGTCATTTTAGCCATCTAAATCATCACTACGTGTTTCTATGTAATCACTTTGTCTCTATCTAGTCACATTGGGAAACTCATCGGGGTGAAAGAGGGGGAAAATATAGCACAGTATGGGAAGAACTTTTTTAAATATCAGCTGTGGGTTTACAGTCGATCTCAGACTGAGGACGCTGGGAAAAGGCTGCCCTATAATTAATTCAGCTTCTGTATTTTTCTCTGAGCTTGGCCTTTTGCCCCTCCTCAAGCATCATAATTAGACTGTAGCAAGCTTTCAGTTTCGCTGCATCAATAGTAATGTAGGTCCATTTAGCTTAATGTCTGTCCCACGTCTGACACAAAACCAACAGCAAATCGTTTAATTATGTTGCGGTTATGGCAGTACTCTCCTTTCTAATGTTCTCTTAGCATAAAGAAAATGGAACTTTTAGAGTTTAATGTTAAAAAAAAACCCAGAGCTCTAATGCGGGTATAACACATATGCTTGCTAACGTGTGACTCCACGGAAATAACATTAACACTTAACATTACATTTAAATTGTGATGGCTGAATCAAAACAACTCAACACTGTCAGGCTGATTAAAAGTCCCAAACAAGTCATAACATCAAAATGTCAAATAAGTCACTCAATGCCTCTTTGTAGCCACTCTGTGTCTCTTTGTAGCCAATCTGTGTCTCTTTGTAGCCAATCTGTGTCTCTTTGTGGTCACTATGTGTCTCTTTGTAGCCAATTTTGTGTCTTTTTGTAGCCAATCTGTGTCTCTTTGTCGCCAATTTGGTGTCTCTTTGTAGAGACTCTGTGTCTCTTTGTGGTCACTCTGTGTCTCTTTGTATTAAATCTGTGTCTCTTTGTAGCCACTCTGTGTGTTGTTGTGTATCTTTGTGCCCCTTTTCAGTCACTGTATATTTTTGGTCATTTGGAGTCTTTGTGTGGTTGTTTTGTGCCTACAGTAGTCCAAACTGTCCCGTCACTACAGATCCACACTGACATTGCTCAAAGATTACAGCACACCAAACGGAATATGATAGAAAACCACCCAAGAAGACCTGCGATGCTTCCAGCTACACTGCTGTTCAGCTCTAAACAGCGTTGTTACTGTCTGTTGTTGTTATGTTTTAATGAAATGTTCCTGTAACCTCATAATGCTCTTAAAATTAAAATCAACCAACACAAATACTGGATTTGGTTGGACGATACTGACACTAAACACTGAAAGATGCAGATCCCTGCTTTTGACTGAGCTCTTTGACTTTCCAACAGGATGCAGGCCCAGAGCCCCCCCAGCCCCATCCACCGGCTCAGTGATCCATCCATGCTTTAATACTCACTCTCTCCTTCTACTTTGTCAGGGTTTCTGCTCCACACTATCTGCTTCGTGTCCTGCTTTATCTGGAACGTTCTCCTCTCGGGCCGCTGGGACTTCTTCTGGTAGAAGATGGTCATCACTGTGCCCATCTCCAGGCTGTGGAGGATGCGGGGACCTGCCTCTGTCCAGTCCAGCATCCTGGAGGCCATGAGCGGACCGGCGGCCCCCGCAGCACCACCGGCAGGCTCCTCAGCACAGCCATTGAGGCAGCCACTGAACCTGGCTGCACACATCTTCACTGCATAGCTCCGAGGAAAACCCTGCAGGATTACTAATCTGTGGTGCTTTCTGAAACAGGATCCTAGTGAATGCACCAGTTATTCAACATGTCCAAAGGAGGAGGGAGCCAAACTGTGCCAGTCAGGGCAGCCAGGGTTGATTAAAACAAGTTGAGAATAAAACAGAAGCTATGAGACATCAGTCCCTCAGCAGCCGCAGAGCTGAAGCACTGAAACGTCTGAGATGTGAGTTATCCTCTGCTGCTCTGGAGGGGGAGTGTATCCCTGTGTTATCCTTTCCAGATGCTTCTGGCAGCACACCAGTGAAATCCGCTCGGGGTGAGTTCTCATCACCGCTGGACTCGGGTTTCCACCCTGATAGTCCTTCAGTCCACGACGGCAGAAAAGGCTCCACAGTCCGGCTCTAAACCCTGCCTGGAGCCGCTGCTGCTGCTGCTGCTGCTGGGCGGCAAACAAGATGTGTCTGTCCCGCTCCTGGCTGTGGCACAATGAAGTCAGTGCGAGCGACAAAGACGCCGAGTTATGTAATGACGAGTCGGACAAATACCCGGAGGAGGGTGCAGCAGGGCGGCCGGCGGCGGGGCGGCGGAGACGGAGGGACGCGCGGATGGGAGAGCGGCCGCGGCGACAACCGTGTGCGCTCCCATCCGCCGGAGCATTCTGCTCTCCGCTCACTCGCTGCTGCTCCTCTCCGGACACCGGACGACAGGACGCCTTACCCGAAGCAGTCGCCCGGTCTGGAGAGCTGAGGCGTGCGGGGTTGAGGCGTTAATTGGCCCGGTTGCTCCTCGCCGCTCCTCGGCCAGGATCCGCGTCTGCGTCCCCTCAGCTCCACCGACACAGGTCTGGAGAGGAAATTAGGGCTAGCAGACCGGAAAAGCTTGATCAGATTTTTTTTTTCTTCCTTTCCGTGCTGCTGGAGTGGATCTGAGGGAGGATGAGGGGGAGAGGAGGGGAGAGAGAGGAGGGAGAGCCGGAGAAGGAGAGGAGGCAGAGAGCAGAGCGACCTCCGCGGGCCTCCAGGAGATCTGCAGGCTGCTCGGCTGCTAGAACCAGCACGGGGGGAGGGCTCCTCTCCTTCTGAGTGAAAACCCACGTTTCAGTGAGCGGGTTATTGGAGCTGCCAGGAGGTCAAGTGGGGTTCAAACAGCAGAGGTCACCCACGTGTCAGGCTGCCATCAGCTGCAGCAGTAAATCCATCCAGACACCAGTGACCCAGGCTGAGAGGGACAGATTCTTTTCCTCTTTTAGTGCAGAAAAATCATTTTCTAACAAATACTAATAGTAGCAATACTTGCAGATCAGGATTACATGCAGTTTAGAATAATTAATGCATCTCATCAAGCTATAAGTGTTATTGCTGCCAACTTCCTAAAGCATTAGAAACATCAAAAATATATTTTGCACATTTGTATTTTTCTAATCAAGTTTTTTCTTTCCAACCTCATGCCAGCTAAGTGTTTATGTGTGTTTTTGTGACACCTGGGGTCATTTTAGTTAAAATATGAATCCTGTCTGCAAAGTCACCTGATGGAATTTCTGTCTTCTTCCTGATCCGTCAGCTGTGTCGAAGTCGTGTTTGAATGCCCCTCTATTCAGCACTCAGCCAAAGTAAAATGAAATAACAGTCCGTCATTGCATGAAGACATTAAGATCAGTCAGGCCAAAGTTTCTTCAAGTGCACAAAGCATCTAAGTCTGTGATGAAACAAACATCTCATGATGACCACCCCATCAGAGGAAGACGAAGAGATCCCTGCAGAGGAGAAGATCAGCCTCTCCTCAGCCTCAGAAATCAGCTATCAGCAGCTCAGATTAGAGCCCACACCAGCACTTCCCAGAGTTCAGGTAGCTGACATATGTCAACTAGGGGTGGATTGTATGATCTTATATTAAACATTTTTCCAATTAGTGGAATTGCCATCATCTATACACCGCTTAATCCTCTGTAGGGTTACAGGGGGGCTGGAGTGTATCCCAACCAACTTGGGCGAAGGCAGGGGACACCCTGGACAGTTCACCAGTCTATCAGAGGGCTACACATAGAGACAGACAACCAAGCACAATCTCATTCACACCTACAGACAATTTAGAATCATCAGTTAACCTCAGCATGTTTTTGGACTGTGGGAAGAAGCTGGAGTACCCGGTGAGAACCCACACTGCACAGGGAGAACATGCAAACTCCACACAGAAAGATCCCAGGCGTCCTAACGGGGATGTGAACTGGGGATCTTCTAGCTGTGAGGTGATGGTGCTAACAACGTACAGCCCTAAAAACCAATCTCCTATAGAATAAATGTATTTTTGAAAGGTGCTACTCTGGCTCTGATGCAGTTTGTAGTCCATACTGTGTGATTTTAAACAATGTCTTGACCACAGCATCATCTCAGTTTATAGGGCCAATATCCAATCAATGCCGAAGAATCAATGTTAAAAAAGAAAGCAACAACAAAAACATGTAAAATGTTAATAAAGAAAAGCATGTCAATTAAGCTTTGTGTTGGAGTGTATGTTATTCTAAATGTAGACACCAAGATTAAGATTTTTACAACAAATGTATATTAGCTCCAAATATGATCAATATTGGCCCTGAAAACCAGAGATTGGTGAACCTTTAATGTCAACAGCTGCTGGTGGGAGGAGCCTGTGGGAATCAGACCTTCATGGTGGAACTGTTGCAAAGAAACCACTACTGAAGGAAACCAAGAAAAGAGAACCGTGGACCAAGAAACACAACAAATAGACAGTAGACCAGTCCAAGGGTGAGTTCTTTCCTTCCAGCCTCTATGGCTGTGTGTCTTTGGATGGTTTCTGCATGTGTGGTCATGAACCATGGAGGAGGAGCTGTGATGGTGTAGGGGGACTTTGCAGGTGACATTGTTGTGTCTTTTTTCAGAATTGAAGGCAACTTAACCAGCATAGCTACTACAGCTTCCTGCAGAGACACATCATCACATCTGGTTTAAGATCAGTGGGTTCAGCATTTGTTTTTCAGCAGGACAATGAGCCAAAACACCATCAGGCTCTATTAGGACTGTTCAACCTGGCCTCCATACTTACCCACCTACCTGAACCCAGCTGAGATGGTCTGGGATGAGTTGGAGCGCAGAGTGAAGGAAAAGCAGCCAACAAGTGCTCAGCATATGTTGGAATTACTTCAAGACTGCTAGGAAAGCTCCAGGTGATGACCTCATGAAGCTGCTTGGAGAATGAAGAGTGTGTGAAGATGTGATCAAAGCAGAAAACTTTCAAAAATCTAAAATTATGTTTCCACTTCATTTGTGTTATCTTAGAGTTTTGCTGGGCTCAGTATTGCTCTACAGAGTGGATAGTAAAAATAATCCACTCTATCGAGTACTGGTATTGTACACACTGAACAGCCACAACATTAAAACCATCTGTCTAATATTGTGCTTTGTCAAGGAGTGAACTCCAAAGACCTCTGAAGGTGTCCTGCGGTATCAGGTATCAATACGTTATCAGTAGATTCCTTAAGTCCTGGAAGTTGGGAGGGAGGATCTCCTTCGGGTCAAACTTGTTCATCCAGTGCATCCTACACATGGTCGGTTGGATTGAGATCTGGGAGATTTGGAGGCCAAGTCAACATTTTGATCTCTTTATCATGTCCCTCGAACCACTCTTGAAGAATTTTTACAGTGAAACAGGAAGGATTATCCTGCAGAAGGAGAACACTGCCAGTGTATTCCGGTTAATGACAGGGCCCATCGTAACCAAATAATCAGTTTTATTTGCATCACCTATTAGTGGTATAGTGTTGCAACTGATCAGTGTTGCAATAATATACCTGTTTGAAAGGGACCAGCTTACACAAACGTGATGTAGCAACTGAAATCCTCAACTTAAGGGGAGGCAGAGAAGACCGTCTCACCAGGAACCTGAACATTTTCATGGAACATAACAGCCACACACTGGTTGTTATGAGTGGAGGAGACCTTTACAACAGATCTGCATATCAGAAATCATCTCATGACCTCTCATATTTATCTGGTGAGCCTTTCCAATGGCCCCGCCATGCCACTACACTGGCTGTGTACCACTGTATATAAAGTAAGGGAAGCTGGGTCCAACTTGACTTACAGTAACACCCAGTTTGAATATAGATTTGCTAAATTGATAAAGGGATACAGTGTATCATAAGTCAAGGCTCATTTTACTGCAGAGCAAGTAATTTCACTTCAGACACTTCAAGCACATTTTATTGGTGACACTTTTACTTCTACTCAAGTAGGATTTCAAATGAAGGGCTTTAAGGTATAATGGAGGCTTTTTACATTCTGTTACTGGTACTTTTAATTGAACTACTATCTGAATACTTTCCCCACCGCTGATGAGTGGTTAAGTTGTGAAATAGAGAAAAGTTCAGTAATGTGCATTAGCAGAAATCTCAGCGGCAGTAAAAGAACACATATGTGAGTGTTGACTGAGCCGCCTCAGAGAGATGAGACAGTCATGGATGATATCACAGCCCCTCCATGTCTAATCAGATCCATATGTCCGCTGGGTGTATCTGCCTTTCCACTACCACTGGTCAGCAGGCAGCCAATCAGCACTCCAGCAAACCCCTCTCACATGTCCTGCAGCGGAAAGACTCGGGGGGGCGGAGAGCACTGTAGCCAAGAGTTTCACGGCCGAGTGGGGAGGGAGGTGAGCCTTCAGCTGATCACTGAACAGCCACATACCAAACTAAGTCAGACACTGCTACACACTGTTTGGTCCGTCGTTACACCTTTTCAAAGTGAAAATCAAGCTTTCAAAGAAGCTCTAAATTACAAAAAATAACAGTTATTATAAAATTATATGTAATTTTTTACTGTGTCATATATATACTACTAGCAAGAGCTTTTGTTTGTAGATAAATAAGACAATGTGAGTAGAAACATCTTGCATTTTTGTCAGCTAATGTCTTTTATGTTACCACTGGAGGGCGCTAGAGCCAAACAGTCTGTGGCTTAAGCTCCTCCTCCGGTAACTGATTAAACCTCTTTTCTCAGTTAAAATAATCTGTCCTAAAATGGCTTTGAGGTAAGGCTACACAATACCTTCCTCTTGAGTATGTGGATCTTTAAAGCCCCTGCTTCTCTCTCTCCATCCACCGCTCACCACTCACTGCAGCACGAGCACACCAGCTCACCTAACACTGCTCGCTGTAAAACTAAAAACAAACAAACTTGACCTCCACCTTTAACACAAACACCAGCAGAAAACAACATATTGTGAAGGCATGACCAAGTTTAATATGTTATTAAGGAAAAAAAGGTAAAAACAAAGAATACTGGCAGAAATTTAGCTTTGTATTAATTAATTAAATTTAAATTAATTTTGGACTAAACTCAAAACAAGGTAAAAGTCCCAGCACCGTGCATGATCGTATTAGAGTGTCATTCTGGCCACTATGTTAGCAAACAATTGCTTTTATACACATCCAGCAGCTACAGGTTATCGTTCATTACAATTCGGGTTTGCATTCAGCTGAAGAATTTAAGTCCTCTAAACTCAGATTTGGTCTGCTCCAGCTCGTCAGGAAAATGTCATGCTTTTTAGCTGCTGGAAGTTGAAAGAAGCTGCAGATCTCAGCCAATCATTTGATTAGAAAGTACTGACTTAGACAGCTTAAGTTGAGAAAACGATCCCTACTCGCAAAGAAAAACCCTTAACAAGAGTCTGAAGGACATAAGAACAAAACACTGCTGGGGCAAAGTTCCTCCGCTTCTAAACTGACCATGGCAATTTCACAAGGATCAGTTTTGTAATTTCTTGCAATTTTTCCACATATGCATATGTAAGGTATGTTCACATACCTGGACATAAGTCTGTTTTACTACAAAGTTTACAGAGATTATTCATATTGCCTGGTGTAAAACCACATCTCACTGCTCTCCTCAGCACACAGTTGGACTGAGCATTAACTTCATGTGGGTCATCTGCTCAAGAAGGTCCAATGGAGTGGTTGAAAGCTCGAGAAAAACCTAATGAGTGCATTTATTCAAACTATCGTAAGCAAACCCATTAAAGCAGAAATAAAACAGACTTTCATTTATTTTTTGAGAAGTATTAGTACGTATATTCAAATATCTCTGAGTAAAACTGGGTTGCACTCGTATCTTCTGATTTGTAGCAGTACAGCCTGTTTTGTACCTTTTGTTTGTTTAGTTTCCAGCTAAAAACATTGAATGACATGAAGACTTTGCTATAATTTATAATTGCTCCTGTAGGGCTTTCCAACATACCAAACTCCTTCAAAACTTCTTCTCATTTTAACCCTGTTTTACAGACATTGGACCTGAAACACTCAGGCCACAACACAGCTGTGGTTACCTGTATTTGGAGAGTACGGTAACACTGCTGGGCTTCATGAGGAGCATGCTCGACAAACACATTCACTTCTTTTACTGTGAGGCACTTTGGAAAACAGTGTCAATAAAAAGACAAACAAAAAAACTGCTGTGCAGGATAAACCTTAGTTGGCTAAGAGAAAATTGCTGTCGTTGCTGCTGCCTCTTTGGATCTCTGTGACCAAGTTGTGGAGCTTCTCTGACAGCGCCACCTGGTGGGAGAGAAGGCCACAGGTTAGGTAAATAGATCCCTCAGCTGAGGAGAGCAGAGTCAATGAAAATCAGTTTTGGGGTCTTAGGGAAGGTCCAAGTTGCTCTGTACATTTGCATTCGATACAGGTTGGATTATTATTATTATTTATTAAGAACTCCATTAGCTGTGACTAGCACAGCTACTCTTCCTGGAGTCTGTTGGCAAACAATACACTTTGACACTGAAAATCATAAAAATAAAATGACAATCCCCCCCACCCCCAACCATTCACACACATTCACACCCATACACACCAACTTAAAGACCTGGTTCAAGGGACCTAGTTTGTTTTATATTTAAATAAGACATAACTTCAACAAATAGTTTCCACAAAAAACATAAACAAAAGCAAACAAAACAAATACATCTGTACCAAAGATTAACATAAAAGAAGATGCCTTTTCAGGAGGACTTTAAACTGGCGTTTACTGTTTGCATAAATGATGTCGCTTGGCAAAGCATTCCAGTTAGTCATCGCTCTATACATCACACTACTTTTTCCTATATTTCCATTTACTGAAGGTAATTTAAATCGGCCCTCTGTGGCATGTCTAGTTTCATAACAATGAACATCGAAACTAAAGTCTAACCTTTGATAGAGTACATTCGGTAATTTAAATTCATTGGATTGAGACTCACTGTGTAAGAGTCTGGCTCCTGCAGCCTCTTATGTCGAGGGTGCAGAGTCTGGAGGGAGCTCTGGACCTTTGCTCTAGTTTCTGCAGCGCTGCACAGAGGCTGTGTGACCTAGAAAATGTGGGACACAAGTCATAAAGACAAAACTCCTCCACTTGCAAAAAGTTTTGATTTGTACTGTTCAGTGCCTTCAAAAGTACAGAGTAAACTGGTGTTTTGAAACGCTATTCTACATGTTGTTTAAGGCAGTACTGATCATTGTATTGATGTAGATTTTGTTGCTGTCATTGTTTAGCTTTTGTTTAGTGTTATTTTAATAAGTAAATGCAATGCTTTACGCCAGAAGCCCATGAAAGATGTGTTTTATCCTTTATTGCTTTGAATCAAGTGCATCATTACAAATCAAATCATCTTGTAAAATCTTTCTAAATGTAGCTAAATCCAAGCTGTCAGTGCTTTTTCCATAATAAACCGTCTGCTGGACAACTGCAATACCTACTGGTGTTTGTACATTATGAAGACAGCAGCCTTTTGCATTCATGGTCCATCCTCACCTGTCCTTTAGTGAACACTTCCTGACGCAGACAGGTGACCTGAGCTGGAGTGACGGAGACAGCGGAGTTACCACACCCCAGAGGGTAACAGCTCAGTGGGAGTCCTACCTCTGGAGGAGGCTCCACTGTCAGACACAGCAGGTCCAGGAAAGGATGACCTGCACAGGAGAAAAGAGCGGGAAACAAGTTTACAGCCACTCAGCACACCAGAAAACCAAACTGTTAGATGAATGTTTCTATTCTGAGTTATTTATCACTAGACATAATGAAAGCAAAGTCATAATGAAGGTGTTAAAAGAAAGAAGCCTAAATTTAAGTTGTACTTTAGATTTAACTGAAAATTAGCATCATGGATGATGATATGGATAAAATCTTCTCTCCAACTTTATGTAATCTTTGATGTACTCAGAAAAAAGTTAACAAATGCTCTGATCGCAAGGTTGGCGGTTCGATCCCCGGCCCCTCTGCATGCCGAAGTGTCCTTGGGCAAGACACTGAACCCCAAGTTGCTCCCATTGACAGGCAGGCACCTTGCATGGCAGCTCTGTCACCATTGATGTCTGAATGTGTGTGTGAATGGGTGAATGCGAAACATACTGTAAAGCACCTTGAGTACCACTAAGGTAGAAAAAGGCGCTATATAAGTGCAGACCATTTAAATCATGTGACTAAAGAGTCCAGGCAGAATGTGCAGCATCAGCACCACATTATTGAAAACCATGACAAATCTTAATATTTTATAGTTAATTTCCAGGTTTCTTATGGCTGGAAGAGATATAAACAAATGACAAAAGGCAGTAAGACATTGTGTTACAAATGTTAAAGAATAAATTAATACATTTGAATGAATGCATTTAGTATTTCTTTGTTTTGTTGACATTTTAAAAAAAAAGACCATGTCCAAAATTATTTGTACCCCAATCTCAATAAATGGAACGGTATGTGAGCTGAGTTTTATCAAAAAATTAGTGACATTTTGTAGGGTTATGAAAAATTTTGGACATGGCATAGTCAGTAAAGATGTAAAAATGTACATAGAAATAATGCCAAATTACCTAATTCATTGTGTGCTTTAAAAATCTATTATAAAAACAATTCTCTACAAAATATAGAGCCTAGCCATGCACATGTTTTTGTTCTAGGTACCTAAATTCGGTGATCATAACCCATTCTTCATGAAAATAATCAAAGAGGATTCTGGTTGAGACTATTCCAGCATATTATATGTCTAAGAAACCAAGTCACTTTATCACATTGTTTCAAAGATCACATAAAAATCTACTATTTCCATAAAGCAATGAATGTCAAGACTGCCAACTGGATAAATGCACTCAGAGATGACTATCATTGTAGCAGTACGGTAAATATTATATATTATCAGATGACCCCGGTATAATTAGCATAAGAGCTCAATAATGAAACCAGCCATGCTGCAGCTCTTGGGATGGTAACGTTGTGCAGCTATGGAAACACTGTGGGGAAGCAGGCAGTACACATCACTTCTCACCATCGGCATCTACTAGCCGGTAGACAGCTTTTCTCCCAGGAACAGTGCTTTTCTCTGGGTCCTCACTGATCTTCATCCTTGGCCTTCCTCTCACCTCCACCAGCTGGTGCACACACACACACACACACACACACACACACACACACACACACACACACACACACACACAAATAATATCATACACGTTAACATGGCTGGAGGAGTGAGAGACTACTGAGTGTGCTCTGTACTTTCATCAGATTACCTTATACACACAGCCCAGGGACGGCTGTTTTGTGCAAGTGACCAGATGTGTTCCAACACCGACCACGTTGATCTCATTCTCCTGAAACAAGGAAATGACAAAATGAGCTACTGAGTCATCCTGAATAATCCTGCATGCTCACTCCCTCCACCTTCTTGTTGAGTTCGGCCATGCTTTGCTCTGAGATGTTGTTGGTCCCAACGATGATCAGAGAATCAAAAGCAGGAATGGAGAAACTGCAGAGACGAGGAAAGAAAAGGCAACAATGAAAAATTAGACTAGTGGAAGAGTCAAATCTCACATTTCTCAGTCATACAGACATACTGATGTACAAGTGCAGCATGGCACCTTCACTCACTGCTCACTGCAGAGTCTGAAGACACGACGGACATCGACGGACTGCTTGCAGAGGTCCCCGCTGTCCAGACGGACTCCTACTGGCGTGTGGCCCAGTTCACACAGTGCTAAAGCCACAGCGCAGAAGTTCAGCAGGCCACTACTGAAATCACATATACACACATTAGATGAATTAGAGACCGATGGAAAGAAATGTATTCCATCTTGAGCTCTAGACAAATGTCCACTGTGATGGAAAATATATTTTACTGCTGACAACAGATGCATTTGTCTCTGATCTACTCTTGTTTGTGCTGAGGAGGCCAGTTTGACCCCAAGGTCTTGGAGCGCACGAGAGGCCTTATCTTGTATCTTCAATGCTCACAAAAATAATTCTGTGGAGGCCTTGAAGTGCCTCTCTAGTGGACCAGTTAAGAGATAAAACCAGGACAGACTGACTTTCACCTTTCCGTCCCCTTTGCTGGGAAGGTATGACAGACAAACTTCCTTGATATAAGATAGAGGGTGACTTTGTGTGACCTTTAGCGGTTGTCATGGGTGTGGACGACAACTGATGGGAAAACACTCCATGGGACAGTGGCATTTTCTGCTGTTTTCTCACAAGTACAAATTAAACACTCACTGCTCGAAGAAGAATGGGTATTAAATGAATGAAAATGACTCATTAATCAGTACTGACTGTAAAGGTTCTTTTAAAAAAACATACTCTTTCTATATGATTACAAGACCTTTTAACTCAGTGTCCACTAGTGACACCTACTGGTAGAAATTATGTAGAATTCCTGCTGCTGTAACGGGTAAGGAAAAGTCTATCATTATACCTACATCTACATGACACTGTCATTAATGCAAGTCTTGGTTTTGGTGCTCATGCAAGACAGGACTTAAAAACTAAATCATCATGTAATATTAAACTAACTCTGTCTTATACTTCTTTGAAAGTGATAGATGTCAGCTCATGTGTATAACGATCAGCCAAAACATTAAAACTAACAGGTAAAGCGATTAACGATGATCATCTCATTACAATACAAGGTTCTGCTAGGAAACCTTTGGTCTTGCCATTTATGTGGATGTTACTGTGACACACTCCATCTACATGAACACTGTTGCAGACCATGTACAGCCCCTCATGACAATAACAGTCCCAGATGTCAGGAGCCTCTCTCAGCAGGACATTGCGCTCTGCCCCACCACAAAAACGGCTCAGAAACAGCTAAATGAACATTACAAAGAGCCACAGGCCTCCAGACTCCCCAGATTCCAGTGTGATTCTTGGAATGTGCTGGAACAAGCCTGGTCTACAAAGACCTCAACCAACAACCCACAAGACCCAAAGGATTTGTCGCTGGCATACCAGAGTCAGACACCACAGGACAACTCCAGAGATCCAGTGTCCATGCCCCAACAGGTCAGAACTGTTTTGGTGGCACAAGGAGAACCCACATAATGTTAGGCAGGTGGTTTTAATGTTGTGGCTGATCGATGTGTATGTGGAACAGAGGTAACTTCTAGTCTGGGTTGTCTAATTTAACATTATAAACTACAAAATTGTTAATAAGATCCACAACATATTGTATCTTCGGGGAACGTAATGTAGCATTAGATAGGAGTTACCAGCCAACACTGTAGCTGTCAATCACAGGGAGGAAGTTCTGAGGGTAGGCGATGGCGTAGGACAAAAAAGCAGCCAACTCGCCCTCCCGGATCTTCCCAGGTTCCGCTCCCAGAAGCTCACACACACGACTCAGCCAGCCTTTTGTTAGAGAAATGATATCGACAGGCTCTGGATCCCCGTTAACCGCCACGAGAGTCTGAGTGACGAGAAACAACAGAGCGACATCAGTAACTGTATGACACCCTTAGACACCAGGCTTTCTGCAGGGCTCACTGAAGTACATTTAAGTCTTGTAAAGGACTTCTTTGATATTTGATATTGTTTGTGTCATACTACCCAGCAACATGCAATAATTCTTAGTCGTATAATTAATTAATTAAAAGTGGCTTGGACCCTGATAAGGTGAAGAATGATGGGTAGATCAGCCAATTTAAAATAATCCGGTTACATTTTTGTTCAAATTGACATTTGCCTAATAAAAGTTCATTAGCTCCATAGCTACTATGGTCAGTGTGAAGCCATCAGTGACTTTCAATGCATCAAAGGTGAAAGCTTGAAAACTAGTCTTTGTCCACAGTTTCAGTAAGAACAATGTGACCTTTATCACAGCTCTCATGTGTAAATGTCTTGACTATGGCTATACCTGACACATTCTCTCAACTAACTGTTGAGCCTCTGACGCATTCAGAAATAATGATTATTAATAATTTGCTGGGATATCCAATCCCAGCAAAAATTACAATTTTCTGAGACGGCATTCAAGTGATTTTTCTGCTTCTTTTGTCAAACCAAAAGTTCAAAGTGTTGAGTCAAACTGATGTAAGACAAGGAAAAGCAGCAAAACGCACATTTGAAAAGCTTTAGTTTCTCAATTGGAATGATGATTATGAGCTTTAAAGGAGAATATTATTATTCTGGTACAGATTAAATCTTTCTCATTTGTTCTGTCTGTAGGGGCACAGGTTTGATCTTGTGTCGACTTGGATTGAGCTCTGTATTTGACTATTAATTTTTCAGTCATTTAACAGCAAAACTAAAGAGTTTTCCACACAGCTGTCTGTAATAGCGGTCCCTGTGCTAAGCACTCTCCAACACAACTGATGGAAAAAAGGCCACATATTTCTGCTCTGCTTTGGATAATGTGTAACAATAACATAAGCAAACACAGTCAGCAGTTAATGAGCTTAAACCACTGGTCTCCTCCTATTCACATGATCTGAGGAGACAACACATACTCACTTGTGGCCACACCTCCTCCAGGGAGGTAAAGGAAGTGACGTATGAGTGTGCCATGGTCCCAGCGACGGGGATCCCAAACAGGAAACCAGCCTGAACGTTGCTGGTGAGATCAAACCCTGAAAGACACGTTCCAGTGTAAGTCTGTGCAAGGGGAATACAGGAAACTTTGAAACACCCATAATCTGTTGGGCTTGAAAGGGTTAAGAAAGCTACCTGTAACAAGGACATGCACAAATGTGTAAAGGATCTATCTGGAGGCCTGACATAGTGAATGTCAGAATAATGAATCTTTGACAGATCGCACAGCATTCACCTCCGATGTGTGTGTATCGTGAGGCGGTGAGTCCTCCATCTGGTCCCTGAGCCCTCCTGAGGCCCATCTCCAGCAGCTTTCTCCTGGGGCCAGCCGCCAGGCGGAAACGGGCAGCATTGCTGCACACCAGACTGACAACAGGGAAGAGAGAGGACCCGACAGAAGCAGGCCGTTTCATAACTTTGGAGAGAGTATAAAATACACAGCTTTAGTACAAAGCTGCAGCTGGGTAACTGAAGATGGAAGCCACAGCGCAACAGAGTGTAGAGACCTTAAAACATACAGAGATCAGGGGACTCGGAGAGGAAGAATACGTAGCAGAAGGTAAATGATTGTAAACATGTTTCACTTTAAATTTGTCTTTTAACTTTAATGTGTAAATGCTTGTCTTCATTTTAGGAAAAAGGAATTATTCACCTCTTTAATTACTTGAAAAACGCTTGACTTTCCCTCTAAATTTACCTTTGAGCCTCTTTATATCTATAAAAACTTTTGTCACATGTATGTCAGGATCATAACATGTATATTTTCACATTTTCTTCTTATGATTGTTCATTACAGTAGTTACAGCATATGGCACTATCTTTAATTGAAATATTTCAACAAGAAAATGTTTATTTTATGGCTGCACCATTTTGTGAAAATCAGATTTTCCAAATCTCTTCTGCAACGGTTTATATAAACTTTACCAAAATTAATTCTGACATTTGATATTTGGCATCTTTGAATAGTTTTTAATCTCATAGTCTGGGGGAAATTATTGCAAGCAAGACAAATGTCCTCTGAGGTGACAGAAACATGTCTGTGTGTGGATTGTTACCTAGCATAGTTGACAAGACACAGTAAACTGGTCTCGAGCAGTTGAACCACAGCCAGCGGACCTGCCACCTCCATCAGAGGCACCTGCAGGTGTTACACACATGCAGCAGCAGTTACTCCATCTGAGCGTCTACAGACCCTGACCGTGACCTTTGACCCTCAGTTTCACCCTGAAGCCCTGCAGCTCACCCTGGCAAACACCACCGTGCCCTCTGGGACGGAGCGGACTGTAACACCCGAACAGTCGAGGCCTCGGAGGAACTGGAAGAAGGCCGGGTCGGTGGCCGGAGGCAGGACCGAACGCAGGAACTCCACATCTGGAACCGTGAAATGCACAGGGTTAACACAACAGCTGGAACACCGTCACTGACACCAGCGACAGAGGGCATCCATATATTCATCCTGACACACGTGCTCTTACACAAGCATGTCCTCCATATGTCCTCCTGTCTCACATGTCCTCTCTCCCAACACATATACAATTACAGTAACTGAACTAATCTCATAACCTTCAGTGGAGCTAATCTAATCAAGCAGATGTCCATGTTGTGACTGTGATGAAGGTTAGAAGACGCATGTTTAAAGGTCAGGTATTAATGGCACCAACATCATTAATGCAGCACATTTGAAGCATCCTGATAAAGTCTTACTCCTGGTCGGCTTTACTGTTAGTGACTGCAGTGGTGAAAAGTACTAGTAAGTACATTTAGAGAATTTAGACTGTACTCCACCAGTAATAGAAGTGTATTTTTTCTTTTACTTCATCACAGAAATACAAAAAATGCCCACAGGACTAAAGTAAAGAAACAGTCCTGCAGTTAAAAATATATCTTGTGAGTGATATCATTTACTGTATTACACATTACACTAAATTATTCCTTTCCAGGCACTGATTTAACCCCTAGAAACTCATCTCTGTGTTTTAAAGTTACACATTTGGAATTTTTTTTTCATGATAATAATCTCCTCACACCTTCAAATGGCTTGAACGTGCAGCCCAATGAGGTCCCTGCCTCTCTTCCATCCATCCACCCCTCACTACACCTGCAGCTTGAGCACACCAGCTCACCTATGACTCTGCTTAAACACTACTCTACCCTACACCATGAAAGGTTGTGATTCTGAAATAATTCAGCTGCACACGTTCGAACCAGAAACCAATTCTGAAGAAGAACAATGATAGAGAAAGTCCCACGCTGCAAATAGACAGGATTAGTTTCTTAGATTTGTTGTGAATGAAGCCCTGGATCTCTGAATCTGTGTTTCTGACACTGTCATCATTATGCTGCAGCTTCAAGGTGGAAATGCCCAGTCATGGTGTTGACTACTTATTTGACTCATGATGTGTCTTCCAGCACACAAAAACACCATACAGACATGTTAACAAGGTTAAATGGTGGTTTCAGTGTTTTAGTAGTTGGTTAAGATGGAGAAAATCTGAAAATCTATTTTATACCCTGTAAAACTGAAACTGTACCGGAAGTTTAAAGCTCATCATTTTGCACTCCACTACATTTATTTGCTACGATTAACAGTCAGTGAGGACATGTTACACACAAACCAAGTGATCTGTGTACAGTATGACATGTGATGATTTGTCAGCAGTTAATGTACTTAACAATGTATAGTCTAGCTACAGTGGGCTCTACAGTAACATGCTTCTCACATGCTATTGCATCACTATTAATAGCCCTGCATGTCCAAAGGTCCAATGTATACTGAGTAGTTTTACTCTCAAACAACTGTAGATCCATTTTGATGAAAATACTGTTGTACTTGTAGCTAAGTAGGTACGGTTCTGAGGGCAGCTTCAATGTCTAACAAAGCATCTCTATATTGTTTGTCTGTTTAAGCACATTAATTGAAGTACTGATCTACAAGTCAGATTAATACTTTAACTACAGTGGGCAGGCGAATGTTGGACTTGCAGTATACATTTGACCTGATAATCTACTATTATGAAATATTATGCAGATCACTTCTTACTGACAGTGACCAGCTCCATGTGTTCATGGTGCTTCTAGGTTCATTCATCAGTACTAACCGGTAGAGAACAGTGTGAGGGGTTCAGTTCATTCCACACAATGACTGCATTTCTTTACAAACTCGACCACATGCTGCTGATTACTGCACACAGCAGATTACGAGATAACTCCTGTGTGCTACAGTTGGGATCTGCATGTTAAAGTTTGCAGAAACAGCGCGCTGGTATTCACGTTTCCTCATCAACAGCCTCACGTGTGTTTGCATGGTGAAGTATTGCGCAACCAGCGGTGGGAGGTGTGGACAGCGGGAATGTCACGATGACTCGATCGATTACTCAACACGGTTAAACGGTTATTGGGCTCTGATTAATGGCATTAATGGGAAGAATCAAGTCCTAATTGATCTCCTCACCTTCGTCTGAGAAGCGGAAGCTGCGCAGGAACAGCAGACAGTCGTGCAGACCCGCGAACAGCGAGAAGCCGCCGCCGAAAGGGTTGTCCCTGAAGAAGAGCTCGAACACGGCGGGCTCCTGGTGCCGGCCGGCCCGCCAGTACGCGTACGCCATGGTGAACTGGTACAGGTCGGTGAGCAGAGGGGGGACCCGCTCCCGGACAGAGCGCTCCATGAGCCCGCATGTGTTCCTGGACGGCGCTGCCATGTTCACCAAGCCCTGGCTCCAGGTTCACTGATGCCGAGATCTCTGGGACTTGCAGTCCTCTCGAGCCCAGCTGACTGCCTTACTGGAAACAGAGCGGAGCCTCAGACACACAGAACCAGCTCCACATGACACTTTGCTCTGCGCACATCACTTACTAGCTGGCGTTCATTCATAATCTTATCCAGAGGCACTGTTAGGATCATGACTCACTGGGAGTAAATGTTTAGACTTTAACCTAATTTTAAGTTATTTCCCAATTAAAGGAAGATCAAATGTGAACCGCTGTGTTCTTAGCAAAGTATGGTCCCACCACTCCACATTATTATCCCAGTGAGTTCAGGAGAGACCAGTGTGCCTTACAATTAGTCTTATTTAGGATGTTTGAGATCCACTGAGCTTAGACTAAAGTTGTCAGCTTTGGCAACTAGTTGATGTCAGACTGGCTTATCTCATGAGGTATTAATACTTACTTTATTTTTAATAGTACATCCATTAATAGTAATTTGGATAACTGACCTTTTGACCTGCCCAGGAGAAGACATGCAGGAGCTGCTGAGGAGAACCAGTTAATCCATAAAGTCCCATATGACAATACTAAAAATAAATACTCATAATCAAACTAAATCTGCTGTATATATGACAAGTTATCCCACAGGAGATAACTCTTTCTCCAGCACCTCCCGCCTCACCTGCACCTCATCACCTTCATCCTTTGTTTTATAAAAAGCTTCTGATATTCAAAGCCCTAGTTTAGCCTTAATTAATTAGTTAACTACCTACCACCACATACCAGCAACAACAAGCCCTGACAAAAGTAAAGCTAAAACACATGCGTCTATGATCAGTGATATCATCTTATTTTCAAGGGCTTTAGTGTCTAATTGAATGACAGATGAATAGATCCTGGGCTATTTTTTGGGACTCAGGGTTATTTATGCAACATTTGGTGCTATAGCCTTGGATGCTCATACACAATGACACCACTGATCTAATTTATCCTAGTTGGACAAACCTTTTCTAACAACCATCTTTTCAGAAAAAGCTACTGTTAAAGGTCATGTGCTTTAATTTAACTACATCTTTGAACAAGATGCATTTTAATAACTCTGTGATGCCCTTTTCATTTCCCACAGAAAGCCATCTATGGAGGGTCAATGACTGATGAAACAC
Organism: Dascyllus trimaculatus; assembly: GCA_024666655.1. Classification (NCBI taxonomy): domain Eukaryota; kingdom Metazoa; phylum Chordata; class Actinopteri; family Pomacentridae; genus Dascyllus; species Dascyllus trimaculatus. The sequence goes on along the minus strand of CM045446.1, from coordinate 3,419,397 downwards.
TAAGATCTTTCATTGTACAATGTAAAAATTCACCATTTGTTAGCAATGAAGTAAATCTGTTATGTCATGCAACTCCAAACTAATTAGCAAAGGCTACACTTCAGCAAAAATGCTCAAAATAAATGACCTATTGTAGGCTGTAGATATGTTTGTTAGAAGCAGTTTAAGGTTGTGGCTGCTCCCTGTGGTGCCAGTTACATAACTGTGAACATGTTGTTTAAACTGCATCAATCATAACAGCATCATGCTTTAACTATAGTGCCCCTCTTCATCTGCAAACTGAACACATCAGGTATCAAATACATGTAGTAAAACTTTACACAGTACAAACACTGAAATTAAGTTAATCTTATTTTATTCAAGGCAACATCATATGTATATATCAAACACACTTCAGCGGTCAGTGCTCTTTATGCTATGAACCATTCATCAATAAACTCTGTTAGATTTTGTATTTTCTACACATGCAAGCATACCAGTTTCCCAGGTTTGTGTATGTAATTAATTTGCTGCAACTGATACGTAATCTGGTAATCAAGATACTGTTGTTGTTTCTTTTATAAATAGGAGATATAGTAATAACTTTTTTAGATGTGTGTGTGTTATATATATATGAATTTGTGCCTCGTGTATCAAATCCACTACATGCTCCTTTTTAGTACATTTGATACAATAACCCACATTCACTCCCCAGGTTTATAAAGATGAAAGAACACAGAGTCTGAGTGTGAAAATGAGTGCAAAACTGAATTAATGTTTTTTTTCTCTGTTAATTTTAGTGAAGCCACATTATAATTCCAACATGTTTTGAGATGAACAGCAGAACAGCAGATGCACTAACAATATTTCTGCTACACAAAACTATGTAAATCTTTCAGACTCTTTCTTGAAGTTTTCTTTTGGTATTCTGGATAATTTAAGACTCTTCAGGACCCCGAACGTGATTTAAATGAAACTGACTCTGAGGGAAAAATCACTCTTTGGCTGAGCTACACCTAAAACAAGAAGACAACAGCAGATACTGCTTTGTTGAGTTCAAGCTAATAAAGGTTGGAAGTCATGATTCATAAGTGAATTTTATATTTCACTTCTCACACATCACATTAGGCTGGACTGGAGGACATACTGGTCCAGGCTTGAATCACTACTGATCCAACTGTGATCTCATCTGTGAGGCCTTAACACAGTCTTGTCCCATAATCAGATCAGGGAGCTGAGAGTGTATTGTGGGCATTTCACAGAATAACATACACCAGTGACCTGTTGTGGGCATTATCCCAGTTCTCCGTGCTGCCCACTGCCCTCCTCTGCTGTAGGGAAGCATCCTGCGAGCTCATTGGTCAGTGTGTGCTTCTGTTCTCTCCACACAAAGTGTGTAGGCTGTCCTGATTGGCCACTTTCATGCTCATAAACAAAGAACGGGCTGAGCTCGATGGCCAGAGCCGACCGGACCAGGCCAACCCCTCCTGAGCGCTCTGAGCAGGGGTGATAAACTCGCCCGCTGACAGGATGCATGAACAGAGCCTCTGGGCGGAACGGGATGCAGAGCTTCTCTGCACCGCCGCAGTACGACAGCAGCTCCTGCTCTCCCATGAGTCCCTGCGGCCCTGCAGGGCTCTGCAGCAGGTGGGTGAAGACCACAGGTCGGTCATCGCAGCGCACAAAGTTCCTCTCCCTGCCACACAGAGATAGGAAGGGGAAGTCCTCCTCATAACGCCCGCTCTGATTGAAACGCAGCCGACTGAAGAAGAAGACCAGGAACTGTTTATCTGGTGAGAAGGAAACAGATGATTCAGAGCTGCTGAGCAATAAAACAACAGAATGAAATATATGGTTCATATCTATTAAACACTGAAAGTATCAGCAGTGGCCTCACAATAGAAACCTGTTGTCAGAGGTAGTAAAACTGTTTACTTTAAAGTGTATCCAAAATATTGAATCTTAACAACTCTACCAGCACCATATTTAGTATTTTTATCCATAACCTAATAAGGTAATATTATACTATATTATAACTCCAAGTAACTACAACAAAATCTCATCGGCCGCCCCTGTGGCAACTAAAGACCTGAGAAATCAAGTTCATTCAAAGCAAGTATGTCTTTAGGGGACAGCGGCATACGCAACAGGCCTCAAAGTGTGAGTAAAAGATGAAGTTGAGTTTGTTGCTTCCAGCTGTTAGCAGGGGTCTTTCCTCTGAGGTTACTACATATCTGCAGCCTTATACTGCAGCAGGATCCACGTGAACGTCTCCAAAGCAGAAAGTTGCATGTATTTATGCACAACACAACACAGCAATAACTCTACTAATTCCTTATAAATCATCACTGACATACACTGATAGGATTCATCAGGGTCTAACAGTTAATGTCACTGTGTACCTTTGCTCACCTCAGACTGGTGACCTTTCACACAGTCACAGTTTATCAGCTGCAGATAGATCATTTTCATTACATAGCTGAATCCTAAGCCTTATCACAGCTGAATATTATTTTACTGTAAAAGTTCAATCTGCTTACTAAAGTCTAAATAAGCTTTGGGATTTTGTGTGCAACCTCAAAATTTTCAGCGGGCCCCATCTGACCAGCTCTATGTAAAATTTCTACAGACATCACTGACAATCAGCTAGACTCAACTTCAGTAAATGAAGAACTCTCTGTGTTGACTGCGTTCATGTTTACCTTTAAAGCAGGTGACAAAGTTTTTCACCTTGGTGTCATCGAGGAAAAGCTGCAAGTAAAGCACAATCAGAAAACAGTGTCAGGCCAACAGAGGAATCTAGATCATATTTTGAAGGTTTCGTTTTGTGTCAGTTTAAATCCTCACCTGTCCCTGATGGTCGATATAGTAGAAGTACTCTCTGATGCGTGGTTCGGGGCTTTGGCCCTGGACATATGTAGCGGTGCTTCTGGAGGCGGTGTAGCCGACGGGCAGGCAGCGCAGAGCGGTCAGAGCTCTGCAGCTGAGAGCCGCAGTGCGGAGGAACAGCATGACCGTGGAGGGCAGATATGTTCCAGATGAACCACGGAACCAGAAGGAATGTTGTGTCTAAATGACAACCACAGTGGTTCTGTTTGTTAGAAGATGTTACACAACACCGGCTGTGTCCTCATGTTATTGTTTACTCTTGCACAGAAGCTACCCGGAAGAGTTTGAGTGGTGCACCGTCGTCATGTATTACCTACTGCCCCCTGCTGGACTTTAATCATACAAGTCTCTTTTACAGTGATGCCGAGACTTCATCATTTGCAATAGTGGGTAGAACTTAATACAGTACAAATTCACTACAACATTTCACCAAAGGACTAATAACTTAGAAAAAACAACTAATAAACAGTGCGCCCTCTACAGTTGTGAACAAAAGCTTCCATATACTTATGAAGACCATGTGTATCATGGCAGTCTTGAGTTTCCAATGACTCCTACAACTCTGAATTTCCTATGATGCTGTATGATCGACACACATGTCTTTGTCCTAAAAAAGAACAATCATGCATTGTGTTTATTTCATAAATTTATTACTGGTCTTCTGGAAACATGATTAAATCTGCTGGGTTAAAAATATACATACAGCAATGTTAATATTTGGTAAAGTGTCCCTAGGCCGTTTTCACATTAACCTGGTGCTGTTCGTAGCCATCCACGACCTTCTGGTTGTATCTTTGACCTCTCCTCTTGAAATAATTGGTGCAGTTCAACTCAATTTTTTGGATTTCTTACACAGACTTGTTTCTTCAGCACAGTCAACAGACTCTTGGTGGAGTTTGAATCAGGGCTTTGGGAAAGCCAGTATAAAACTTCAACCCTAGCATGATTTAGCCATTAGTTCACCACTTTTGATGTGCATTTTGGGTCATTGCCCTGTTGAAACACCCAGCTGCATCCAAGACCCAACCTTCTGGCTCATGATTTTAGGTTTTCCTGAAGAATGTGGAGGTAATCCTACATCTTCATTACTCCATTTACTTAGTGTAAATTAACATGTCCTATGGCACCAAAACAGCCCCAGAGCATAATACTGCCAACACCATGCTTGATGGTAGGCTTGGTATTCTTAGGGTAAAGGCATCACCCTCTCTCAAAAGATATTTCTGTCATTGCGGCCAAATAGCTAAATTTTTATTTCACCTGACTACAGAACTTTGCCCCAGAAGGCCTTTTCTTTGTTCATGTGATCAACAGGAAACTACAGTTGAGCTAAGGTTCATCCTTCAGGTTTACATTCTTTTTGATTTAGTTTGGTTTCCATTTAACTGAAAAAAAAATACTGTAACCCTAAAAAACAATGTACAGGAAGATTATGCATTATATCTTGGGCAGAACTATGGACTGGCAAGATGTATTTTGTTTGAAAGACAGAACAGTTTTGAAATCTTATCACTATCGCTGAATTAAGCAATTGGTGGTAGATTAAACAGAGACATAACAGGTACATAGGGGTAAAATATTTTAAGCAATAGATATCAACATGAAACTTCCTCAGTATGTTACTTCCAATAAGATAATGATTTTCTTGTTTTACAGATTTTGATTAATTTTATATTTAATATGTAAGTTATGTGTGTAAAATGTGTAAAAACACCTTAATTTACATACAGAAAATAGAAACAGAATAGAAAATACTGTCAACGATCAGGATAAAAATCGACTCTTGCCTTGTTTTTAGGAGTAAAATGTTCAGTAAATCAGGCTGTGAATGATGTTGATGACCTGTCTGTAAAAAAAACCTCAAGAGGAATACAACAATACAAGTGGTTATTACTGGCTCAGAAAATGAGAAAAGAAAGTAATGTTTGAGAAAACGGCCTTTAAAAGATATTCATGGTAAAATTCCATACGCTTTTACTGGAAATCATTAATTATGGATAAAAATGTAAATTACTAGATATCACCATGAAATCTCTCCAGCTGATTCTGTAATCGAAGACTATTATTTTTTATATTACAAGTTTTTTGAAATATTTAGTTTAAATGTAGAAATGAGATATTATCCCTTTACATATGTATGTATTTGCATAAATGTCTATATTGTCTATGGGTTTGAGACTGTTTTTCACTGGTGCATGAAAAATTACTGTGACTGCCTGTAGTGTCTCGCTTCAAACAAGGCCCCTGTGCATGTCTGGAAAATACTGTTTGTTGTTTATAAGACAGCAACTGTCTATTATTTTAATTAGCAATGAACTTACTGAATATCTTCTGAATGAATTGTTTAATCACTTTGTCTATATGACATCTAAGAATAGTGGAGAAATGTGTGTAATTTAGTAAGATTGATATTCAGTGTCCTTTTGGATATGACAAGGAAAACTGTCAAATCCTCACATTGTAAAAGCTACAATTACAGCTTGCACATGGCTAAAATGCTTAATCAATGAATAAAAATATGTTTATTGAATAAATGATTACTTGTATAGCTGTTGTAGCTTTAGTTAGTTGTTTTTGTGTACCAGGATTATTAAGTATGACTGAAGAAAACAGAAAATATGCATTCATGAGACATCCACAGTGTGAGCAGTGAACACACTGTAGGCGATAACAGATGTGACAGTTAATTCCAAGCAGCAATAAATTGTAGAGTGAACACAAAAGGGCTGTTCAGGGAGCTTCATGTAAATCTCTGTGCTCATAAAAGAAGCACATCAACAACATGCCTGCAGAGACACTGCAGCTCGTGTTAAAAGGCCAACACCCCCTAAAAACAGAGCGCAAACAGAGGCTTCTTTGGCATCACAGAGCGGACTGACATCGGACAAAGCGGCTGATTCAGACAAGCTGCTAATGACTTGAACTCCCTCCAGGATCCTCTGTAGCGAGTCCAGCTGTGAGCGGAGGACCAGAGGCTCTGCTTACCTGCAGCTTTCTCCTCCCCCTGCTGTTCCGGGTAGGGTGGAGTCGTTTCCACCTGGACTCTGACAACACACAGGAGAATGATTTACTGATTCACTAATGACAGCGAAGTCGGACTAAACAGCGTTTTTATCGACCTCACAGTAAGTTGAACTTTGATAACCCTGCTTAATCAGATGGGTTTTTAGCTAATTTGCTAACGTACCTGTTAAGCTAACAACCTGCGAAGCCTTCTTTTTGGTTGTGGCTGCTTTTGAAGCTACAAACCTGCTCAACTGCTTCTTGACGTGAAGTTTGTAAAAGTTCCTCATTAAGTTACGTTTATATTTGGTTTATATTTTTTTCACCATAACACGGCATATGAAAAAGCATAATGCTACATGTTTAAGGTACTATGCGTTGTGACGTAACTTCCGTCAACTTTATGTTTTTATGCGCCAACGGTCGGTGAGGCTTTTGAAACCTGTTCCGTCTATTAAAACTAAGATAATATACCTAATATACATTTAGCATAAATACTGTTCCTTCTTATAATATTTTTGAACAGTTTATATCTTGTTCAAAGGTCGTTTCTGTGTTAAAAGACGTTACTTTCGGTCAGCAGGTATGAGCCATCCGCCCCGTTCAAACCGGGGATACCGGGAGAGAAACGGAGACCACCGGGAGAGAAACGGAGACCACCGGCAGCCCCGCGATGACCGTCGCTCATCTCCAGACAGGTGAACTCAGTGTGCTGCAGTAACCAACTTTATTCTATACATAAATGTCTCTATTCAGAGTACAGCTGTGACTTACCTGTGCTAAGGCTGAGTTACTAATTAGGTCAATGTGCCGCCAAAGCTCCATATGTTACTGACCAGCTGTTAAAAGCCCAGAAATACGTGGCATCTAGTATTAGAAGACTAGCAAAGATTTATATTTGAGAAGCTGGTAGCAGACAGTTCCTGGGTTTTTGTGCTTTTTCAAAAACATCTCTTGAACAATTAGTTATTAAAATAGCAATTTCTCTCAAGCAACTAATCAACTACAAGTGTGTTTTTACAATGCTGGGATCTGGTGGCTCTGTTGGGTCCACTTAGAGGAAAGGGTTGCTGTAAGTCAATATTTAGTAGTCCTGAGTGATCATCTTCATCCTATCCTGATGGCAGTGGTCGCTTCCTCACTGACAGTGACTCCATGCACAGGGCACATGGGGTTAGTGAATGGTTTGATGAGTGCAGGGTTTAAGGGTCTGTGAAGAGGAGGAGCGCTTGCACAGTTTTCAGGTCACAGATGGCGGACATAAGAAAGAAGAACTATATTTAGAAAGTACTTCCAGTGAAAACTCCATATTCAGTTCAGTGGATGTGAATAGGAAGAGATGTTCTTCCAGATTGTAGAAGTGTACAGTTTTAGGTACAGTTTAGGTTCAGTTTGAGCATAACTGCTTTGTTCCCAGTGATTTCACTTTATAAACTGTGCACTGGTGAACAGCAACTTAGCCGGTTGCTTTTAGAAAACATTTAGGTTAATAAGGCAACATTCTTGGTGTCTGTCTTGTACTGTACAGTGGGTCTTGGTAGGGGCCTAACAACAGATTTCCCCGTGCCCCTCACAAGATTAATCCAGCCAAGACTAAAGTGCAGTTTTAAGGTATTTGTTCCAAAACTGGACTACAACTGCAATGGCGTTAATGTCCACATTCTGGGTGGCTGTGGCTCAGGTCATAGAGCGAGTATTCCACTATAGTTACCATTATTTTTGTAGCATTTGACATCATGAAAGTGACTGAAAAGTTTGGGGAAAATCCCAAGAACGTCAAGTAAGTCATTAAAAAGACTATTTTTCTGTCATATTGAGCTCAAAATAAAAACAATCAATACCAAGTGTCCGTATTCATGTCTAAAATATAGTGGAACACAAACTAGAAGAATAAATAGTGGACAGTTTTCTTTATCATCATTGTTTTCTGTTCCAGGTCCTCCTCCCGACCCCCATACTACCCCCAAGAAGCTGACTACCCTCCCCAACATGTGCGGGAGGTACCTCGGGTGGAGCACCATGAATCCAAATGCACAAACGTATGCTCCAGGAGAGGTACGTCAGGATCACAGTGGAAGTATCTGGGTTAAATAGAATGAAAGCTCTTCTGATAGAAGCCGCAGCGTCACAGGGCGGACTTTGGTTTCAGTGCGGTTCATTCCTTCCTACTTCTATGAAAACTGGACTGACCGGTTTTCTGCTGTTTACTGCCTCTGTTCTCAGAGTTTAGGCAGAGTAACACCATCCACTGAAGGGGGAGGGAGTTGATAACTTGATATCTGAGTCTGACAAGCTAATGACATGTCACAAGAGTTGATTCTGCTAAATGTGTTAATAAGACCACATCTGCAGGACACAGCTGGGAGAAGCCAATATATTTGATAGTAACTTTGAAAAACGACATATCGTTTATCAAGCAAATTAAAACCACATACTTTTTCCAGCTTCTAAAAATGAAGATTTCATCCTTTTTCCTCTTTTGGAGGATCGTAATGGACTATCTTAGCAATTTGAATACATTATCTGAGCATATGAGTGTGAGGGGCATGCCGTTATAAAGGGCTCCAGATTCATTTTTCCATTAGTAGCACTGGTGCTACCAACTTTCTTAGTAGGCTCCACTCAGTTACTTTAGTGCACTCACAGTGTGCAGGTGTTCAACCAAAATTTAGTTTGAAGGGAGCAAGATCAAGCGCACTAATTTTGATTTATTGAAGTTGAAACCAAGTGATTTTACCTACATGTGTACATGTTTTATGTAAGCACAGTACATTTAAATGTCAGTATTGCAGTCTATCATGTATATTTAATGGTGGGAAGCCAAAATCATTGATTAATAATCAAGAGTTTTTGCCCAATTAGCCACTGTAATTGAATGTAGTACTTTTTCTTCTTCACTTGATCAGTTCATATCTCCCTGCAGACTGGCTGTTGTTATCAGGTGTGTCTGAGTCGAGACATCCAACTCTCTACGAGCCTTGTCCTCTATCCATTTAGTTTTTTAAAACGGTCAGTTGTATACCACTTTATCTGTGGAACATTGTCAGACAGAGAGAAACTGATTGAGCGAGTGAGAAAGTCCAAGCATTTTCAACCACTATAGCTAAACCAGTAGCTGCCGTGCTGGACAAAGATGCATCAAAAATGCATTATATTTTAACTTGCATTTGAGAATTAATTGAGGAATAGTCTCATATGCAACAATTCTGGCTGCAGTGTGGCATCTGAAGTGGAAAGGTAATCTTTGTTGCCACCTGACATATATCCACACTAGGTTAAAGAAGTGATCAAGTAAAACTACGTCTTTATCAAGGATTCAAGTCTTTCAGGTCTCTGAATGCTGACCTTTTAAGCATCTCCTTTCAGGTCTTAAGTCAAGTCTCTGGCCAGTCAAGTCTAGAGCTGCATTAACAACTATATTTAAATACATTTCAGATAATATTGAAACATGCTCATCAGTTTCATAAAGACCAGAAACGACATGTTTAAATGGCTTGTTTTGTCCAAGCACCAGACCAAAACCTACTGCAGTTTGTTTTTTTTGTGTAGTTGGATTATTTGCAAGGTTTATCAGGATTGAAAATAATCATTGATTTCTCTTCTCACCTGCTCCATGTGCTGATAAGGCATCGTGCTGATCTGTGCTGTGCTGACCAACGCCCTGGTTCTGATCTGTGTGGTCGCAGCTCAGATGGTCACGTCGGGCCTGTCTTCAACGGCCGGGGTGGGCGGCTTCAACATCAACTCCCAGTTCAGCATTCAGGGCGTCGAGCTGCAGAAGGTACGAGAACTGGACATGCAGTACAGCCAGATGAGGGCGCCTGGCGTCTACGGCGGCATCGCCTTCAGCCTCACTTTTGGGGTCATCTCACTTTTGTTTGTGGTCGCTGGGAACAAACCCCCCCACCTGATGTCACGGAAGCTCCTGTTTGGAGCGCTGGTGTTTCAGGCGGTGGGCGCAGTGGTGTATGTGGTGGCTGTTGGCCTCTACCTGCACTTCGTGATCGGGGTCAACTCCACCGACATATGTAAGCAGCGGGAGAGGATCTATGCACGTAATGGCTACACCTGGATGAACTGCGATGTGAGTGGGGCGGATGCAGCGGTGGCTCTGTTTGGGCTCATCACTGCCATCCTGTACACTGCGGGCACAGTGCTCACAGTACAGACCATCCGACGAGTGAAGCACTACCTGCAGGAACGAAAGCGAAGAGAGGCCGAGAGACATCAAGCTCGACCCCATGCACAGAGAGCCCCACTGAGGGCTGACACCACCGCTGTGTGAGGGACTCATGGACATCTGCAGGCTTACCCAGCTGTGTTTGAGCCAGAGTTTGGTTCTCTGGTATCATCAAGCTGGTTCACTTTTAACAGATCACCTATGCTGCAAGGCTACCCTGCTCTGAAGCAGGCTCCGTTCAGAAGATCAGATCAAAATGTGATTGACTACTGACCAGACAAGGCATGAGAAAAAAATATTCCTGCATTGTCCTAACATGGACACAAATCCTGTGTTTACAATAAAGGGACATGTGTGTTATAGGTTTTCATGCTACAGAGCCACTGAGACGCCAGAGGGATATTTTTCTCTGTCCTACTTTTGCTTTACTTCCCAAATGGGCAGCTCCCATACTCACATGAGTGGCTGCACATTGCAACTCATGTATCAAGATGAAAAGCTGTGGAGGTTACTGATAAAAGGTTCTCTGCACTGTTTCCTGATTCACTTCACTTTGCTGTGATCATTTTAATGAGTGAAACACTAATTCAAGCTATTCATCCTCTGAAGAAGGACGTTCTAATGCAGAGAGTCTGGTTGTGTGATGCTCTCTTTGCTAATACTAATTCATCAGGAGCACTAAACAGTAACCACAGCTGCATCAACATCATATCCTCAGTCCCAGCCACATACAGCTGTAGTCCCAGTGGCCGCAAACTGTCAGAGCTGGACCTTTTTCTATGGATTGGGGGAATACAAGAAGTATTGCATGGTAATGCAAAAGTAGCTCTGTGGCTCTGTACCATGAACATTATGTCAAATATAGAAGAACCATTTTTGCACAAGCGTGTGTCTGCACTGGGATGAAAACAAGACCTCCGTTTAACACTATAATTAGTGATGACTTAAGCTGCCTATCATTCAGCCCTCAGTGTCGCCGCAGCAACTCAGGATTTCATGCGGCTGTGAATATTTAAGCTTTTACTCAGATAAAGAGTGGAAATAAAAGTAGACCCACAGCTGTTGTTTATCACAAAGACTAATTCACACACTGTTAATTAGTTCATTAAATTAGAAATTCAATGTAATGTCTTGGCCTTTTATGCACATTTCTTCTCTTCCTTGACCTCATTTATACGGTTTTTATGCTTTTTAAATTCTAGTTTTTCGTCTTGTTTGTATGTTTTTTTGAAAGAATGTCACTTTTTGCCCCTGCAGTAACCCCACAGGTATAAGTGCTTTATCTCATGTCGTAGTAAACGTGAGTGGAGTCAACTGAACCAGTGGATGAGCTCCAATAGTAACCATCCAGGATCTTCAGTCTTAGCTTTAGTGAACGACTGGAAGGGTTTGTGTGTTGTTTGAGATCGTTGTATAAATATTTTTATCATGTTTATTGGTTAATAATGAATGTTTTTATATCAGAGTGTGACTTAATGATGCAAAGTTTTATCTACTCAAATTAAATGTAACACAATTTAAAGACTGGCTTTTTATTACAACCGTGGCCAGTAGGGGGAGTCAGGACACCGCACAGCTCCTGTCCTGCTGATGTGGTGGCCCTCTGTGCCCTCTCTGCAGTGGCTTCCTGCCAGCCATGACATCACCGCTGTCACACAATGGACCACACATACACAAAGGACACAGCAGTGATGTAACTGTTCAGCCAAGACTTAATTACAAACAAAAGAAATTCTCCAGAGTGATGTAATTACCCGACTTCTAAACTTACCATTTCAGATAACAAAGCCGCGATTGTACGGCAGCAGCACAAAACAACACGACATGGCAAGTTTGTGGCTTGTCGTTGTGGCTTGTACATTTTGCTTTTTAAGATCTTACAAGGGTCACTTTGGGAAACTGACAAACTTTGTAGTGCGATGCTTTTTTTGTTTGTGACAAGGTTTGACATGTCTAAGCTTTCTGCTGCAAACCTCATGCAATTTAAAAAAGAAAAAGGCTGAAACTAATGATTATGAGTTTTAGACATTTATAGAAGAGTATTATCAGGTAAATCTAAAGCTCAAATCGTTATTTGATGGAGAGAAAATTAATAGGCAAACCGACATTCTCTTGTTCCAGTTTGTCAAGTGTAATGAGTTGCGGCTTTTCTTTGGTAAATTTGAAAGTAAACTTTACGTTTGCGGGTTTGAAGGCAACAACTTGGAAGCTCAGATATTTTTCTTTGGTAGAAAAACATCTTAAAATGATTTATTTCAGTCCTAGATGAATCTGACTACTAATCATTTGGTGTATAAAGCGTGACAAGATGAAATAAAATGCAACAGAAACATTTCCTAAATCTGTATGTCTTCAAGTTGCTTGTTTCGTCCGACCAATAGTCCAAATCTCCAAAAAGATTAAGTTTGCTTATATAAAATGAGAGAAGTAATAAAGACTGACATTTGATAAGCTGAGACCATAAAAACATTAACTAATTACTCAACCTCTAGAAAACACCTAACTTCTAGTTTTAGAGGTATTTGGGGAATGGTGGCTGGGCTGCCGATCGGAAGGACAGTGGATCGAGCCCCCACTGCAGCCACTGTTGGGCCCCTGAGCAAGGCCCTTCACCCTTCCTGCTCCAGGATCGCTGCACCGTGGCAGACCCTGTGCTCGGACCCCAACTGGAATATGCGAAAACTGAATTACCTCCCGGGGACAAATAAAATTTTGTGTCAGTCAGTGGCACAGTTGGTTAGTCGACAAATAGAGACAAACAAAGTTTCAAAGAAAAAATGTAAAGAAAAGGGGCTATCCTAAATCATTTTAAAAGTTGTGTGTAAATGTTTTCAATAATGTTTTAACGGTTGGAGCACATTGTCACTGTTCTGGGCAAAAGCAAAAATTTCAGCGGCAGATATCCCAAATTCTTGTCGCTTAAAACCAAAACTCCCTGGCTACTCATCAAGAGGTTAATATATTTTGTAATTAGTGTGATCCTCCACCCCTCCTCAATAAGTCCAAGTCAACATGTTGTGGTTATCTGAAAACTTTAATTTATTATATAGCAAAAGTAGCTCTCTTGTGCGGTTTGCCATTGCCAAGAAGTCTGTAACACTGTTCTGAGAACATTCATTGAGCTGGTAATAACTGTGATCCCTCCTTATTAGCATTTCCTCACCACTGCAGCACCACTCTGGACTCCACACACCCCGAGAACACAAACCTGGAATATCAGCCTTCAGAAATAATCATCTTTTCTCTCAGAGAACATTAGTACGCTTCAGTGACTAGGTCACTTTAAAGTATTAAACTCCTAGGAGTTAGTTAAACAGCTTTACTAACTCCAACAACTGTAAGGCCATCAGCCACGACCAACAGGGGAAATTTCTGCTATAACACAAAAACAGAGTGGTCCGAATCTCTAGGTACCATTTAACATAGAATTCATCTCAAAAGTCTAATAAAAAGCATTCAAAGTGCTTCTTCAAATTAAAGATATGGTAAAATCAATTACATGTGAAGAATCAACATAAAGTGTTATAAAAATTGCATTGCGTTTCAAGGGGCGCCAAGTTAACAGTAGAAAATAAATCAAATAACAAAAACCATAAGAAAACAGTCTGTGGTCCATAAGCACGTTCAGAATACTCTGAGGTTTTGGAGCGAACTTAATGCCGAGCAGATTCCATAGTCCTTCATCCCTGAAACTCACTACATCTGAGATCACGGATGAAGGAGACTGACACCAGCTGTTGTGGTGGGGTGGGTGGGGTGGGAAGCATTCAGAGGGGTGTGACGAAATAGTCTGCAGGTTTCTGGTAGTTGTGCTGGTTGTGTGTCTGCATCTGCTCCTGCTGCTGCTGGATGATCTGCCGGACTTCCTCCTCCAGCTCTGGCGGGATGATGAGCTGGTCGTCGGGGTCCGGCTGGGCGGGAGCATTGAAGTAGCCTCCCTGCTTCCTTACAGGGGCGTCAGCTGCCTCTTCGATGAGGTCCTGGTTCCTGCCTTGGCAGGCGACAGAACCATTAGCTCGGGCTCTGCGGCCCAGAGTCCCCGATCGAGCGTCTCCGCTGAGGCAGGGGGAGGAAGGAGGGACGGGGGAAGAAGAAGGGGAGGTGAAGGCAGGAGGTAAAGGCTCATTACGCAACGTGGCGGATGGAGGGTTGCTTGTGCTTGTGTGAGTGTGAGCGCAGTCATGGCGGTGCAGGCAGTGGACGTCAGCCTCCACTTCCACACGGCTGCCATTGGAGAAGACGCCAGCGATGGGCTCCTCGTCTTCGCTGTCGAGCCCGTTGTCAGACAGAGCTCCAGAAAACTGTCTTTGGAAGCTGCCGCCTCCACAGGCGGGTCTCCGCACACCTGCTCGGCCCAGGGGGTTCAGGTTGGGGGCCAGAGGCTCACTCTGGGGAGGCGGATCCTCTGAGGAGGCTGTGGATCCCACCTCGCTGCTCATTTCAGAAGTGCTGAACTCGCTGCTCAGCTCGCTCACTGTTCCTGAGGACGCAGGCGGCAGTGGTATACCACCATCACTGCTGGCGGAGTAGGGATGTGTGCTGGGATGAGCGCCTGGGCCGGGGCTGGGCGGTGGAGGTGGCGGCTCACAGAAACAGCAGCAGTCTTCAGTGATACTCAGCTGCACGACAACTGCACTGAGGCTGTCGGAGCAGCCGTAGCTCTGAGCCAGAGTCACCAGCTTCTTAGCAGCAGCCAGAGCATCTGGTAAGTTCCTGACTGCTTCGACCGCCTCGCTGGGAGACAACATGTCCCACAATCCCCGGCTCCCCAGGAGAAAAAACTCGTCCTGTGGGGTGAGCGCCACTGTAGAGATGTGGGGGCGAGGAGTCACAGACGGGCAGAGGAAGGAGTAACCCATAATTCTGGTGGAGTCAGTTACACCACTGACTTTATTATCCTATAGTGGAGGAAAAGAAAGCACAGTTATGCAGGGTCTTTTTTAGATTAAACTTTATGATAATGAAGTTTGTTCTCAGGTAATCTATCAATCTATCATAGGGCAGAAACAAGGAGTCTAGCAACTCTTTTAGTAATCAAACTGGATTATTATTCACACGTTCAGATTCTCAATTGTTACGATTCGCATTTTTTTGCTGTTTTATATAATAATAATAATAATAATTTAGTTTTTATTTAATTTTAAACCTTGTATTGTTAGTCTTGGAAAATGAAAACGTTAAAGGTATCATTGTGAGCATGAAAAATTTGAGTTCAAGTATGCACTTGTATATAAAAATGACTTGCAGCACTCATCTGTTTAATAATCACTGACTTCAATAGTTTATTTGGAATTACTGTTTTAATTAACTGCCGACTGCTTCTTCTATAAATATTTCAAAACATTCTAAAAAAATCAGTATACCGAGGTACAGCCTTCAAATTGATTCTTTTATCCGACCAACAGTCCATAATCCAAAGATGTTCAGTTTATGATGTTATAAAACTAGAAAGAAGCAGTTAATTCTCCAATCAAAAAGTCTGAAAAACTGTTGAGCATTTTTGCTACATTGCTAAAATCTAAATATCTTATTTACTTCAGCAAATCTATTAACTGAGCCATTGTTTCATGCAGCACATGAAATATGACTTAGCAGTTTGTTGTTACCTCAGTGATGATGGCGTTGTGCTGTCTAACCCTCTGGTACTCTGGCTCCTCTTTGACAGTGTGGATGCTGGAGAGTTGCATAGCTTTGCCGTCTCGACACAGAACGGCCTGGCACCTGCCGACGTTGGCTGCCTTCAGAGTGAAGCAGCCGCCGTGTTCACCGGGAGCCACCGGGTCATGTCTGATGTGACACAAAGCTGCTGAGCCGCCCATCCTCTGGCCGGCTGTGCCCAGTTTCCTGCAGGAGAGAAACACAGAAATGCTGCGTTCACAGGAGTGTGTATGATCACAGGCCCTGCTGTGATCTGAGGATGTTTTCCTTATGAATCAGGCATCATTTTCATACTTTGAACCCCCAGTAGTTTCTGGGCAATTTTTACTGCAATATAAAGTCCAGCACCTCTATGGAAACAGCACAGTCATGGATAGAAGTACAGAACTGAACAGAATGTCTCTTGTGAAGTATAACACAATTATAAGGCCATGAATCACAAAAAAGAAAAAACGAAAATGGAGCATTTTGAAGGCAGTGGTGGCGCAACAGGCTAAGCGCTGGGCTGCCGATCGAAAGGTCGGTGGATCGAACCCCTGCTGTGGCCACTGTTGGGCCCCTGAGCTAGGCCCTTAACCCTTGACTGCTCCCCAGGCGCTGCACCGCGGCAGCCCACTGCTCCTACCTAATGTGGGATGGGTCAAATGCAGAGTTGAATTTCCCCAAAGGGATTAATAAAGATTAATTCTTATTATTTCAACATTTTTTTTACAAAAAACGGAAACAAAAGGAAAGAAAAAGAATAATATTTTCCCGTGATTTTTACATGATTGTCACCACTGAGTAGCGTGGCATCATGGCTGCACCAAGAACCCCAGACCTTTCATAGAATCTGTTACAAACAGTTTATTTTTGCCAACTGTTAAATGAGAAAAGTAAAATTTGAAACATTGAAATATGCAATATCACAATCTCAAGCTTAGGTTTGGTTTAGATCTCTCACAGAATGGCACGTCACACATTGTAAGTGCAACAGTGTCTGGCTCTGATAAATGGTGTCATTTTGGCGATGTTTTTAAAAGTTAACATGGCTTTTTAAACCACTGGCTGGTTTTCGAGGGTCAAGGTGTGCACTTACCTTTGCATGGTGAGGAAAGTGTTGGTCATGTAGTCTTCCTGCCTCTGACCCCTGTGAAGCTCTTCGGCCAGCACGTCTCCCATGGTGCACTGCAGCAGGTAAGGCACCTCAACGTTCCTGTCTCCGTCGAAAACTCCGTACAGAGCTTCACGAATCCCACAGAAGCTGTCGAGGGCCAGCGCAGCCACACACAGTCTAAGAAGAGCAAGATCCACAAGTTAGCAGCTTAGAATAAGAACAGCGCAGCAACACACATCAGTCCTGGCTACATTAGTAACAACATGTCTTAATGCTTCTGCAACTGTCCCAGAAAACAGCAACAAGGCTTGTGACCAGTGCTAGATGTTAAGAACACAACTGTGATTGTGGAATTGCATATTCTCCAAACAAATAATCCTGTATAATATGTAAAGCTAAAAACTGACATTTAATTGCTGCTGCATGCAGACAGTTGGATCTGTCAGAGCTGCACAAATGCTTTTTAGATCAGCGTCAGATCAGACTTAAAAGGCTAAAAGACCATAACTATCACGCTTTGACATTTTTATTTCAGAACTATGAATATGTGTTACTTTTTCCCACACATTTTCAAAAATGTATTTTCACTATACCAACTAAAAAATGCCAGTTGCAGCATAGATAGAAATGAAAGTAACAGGGAAAGACTTACTTGTTTTTGACTCCAGAGGCCTCTGTGTAGCCGTGACTCCAGACTGCAGGGGCCCCGTGGCTCTCGTTCACGCAAGGAGCTGAGGGAGAAGGATCCACCCTGAAACATCGGATATTACTGCAAAGACAAGCAGAGAAAGAGCCAAAGACGTCAGACAGTCCGTTGTGCATTTGAAAGTTTCTGCTGTGTTTATGCCTGAGGGCCATACTTGAGGAGTTCCAAGCTCTTGTGGTCGAGGTTCAGTCGAGGGTTTCCTGTGAGGTCGAGCTCTTGAAGCTTTGGAGGCAGCGTCTCCGGCAGAGTCACCTCAGTCAGCTCGTTGCAGCTCAGATCGACACACTGAGAAAGACACAGAGGGAGAGCTGAGAATCTGTGTGTGTCTTACAATTCTGTTCAAATGACGTGTTTGGAGTAGTTTGAGTTTTTGCTTTAACTCCCTTTCTTAAAGTTTGACCACATTCACAACAGTGCAATCAATCGTATAACAATACGGATACATTTCTTTCCATTTGACGTACTTAACTAGCAACAACTGGCTTCTTTTTTCTCCAA
Source organism: Dascyllus trimaculatus (assembly GCA_024666655.1). Lineage (NCBI taxonomy): Eukaryota > Metazoa > Chordata > Actinopteri > Pomacentridae > Dascyllus > Dascyllus trimaculatus. The sequence continues at coordinate 3,401,388 of CM045446.1, read as the reverse complement.
ATCTTGGATGTTAAATAATCTTTTAATGACTTCTCCACAGCTGCTTCCATTTTCCCCATCTATTTCTCCAAAACACACCCATATCTTGTACCAGGATTTCCTTTAATTTCTCCTCTGTAACAAAAAAAGGTGAGCTCTAAGGAGTTGCTGAATCATTCAAGAGAGAATCAAGCACATTTGCCACCCACAGTTCTCACATGCACTCATATATTTTGGGTTTACAGAAAGCCAGAGTTTGGAGAGTTGCTGAGAGATTACAAAGGATTTTCTGATTTGGCGTAACAAAGAACAAAGAGGCAGAGACGAGATGAGAAAGAGGGACAGAGGGAACAGACTAAAATGATGCCGATTTCCAGAACTAATCGCACAACGCACTCTGACAGCAGGCGATATTGATCTGCTGAAAGAAAAATAGGTGTGCACCAGTCAAAAGTGTGGAAACTACGGAAGAGTATTAGGGCTACTCGTGAGACAAAAATGATAGGAGGTAGATTTTTTTCCATCATGCACTTGGAGAAAATGTTGAAATGTCGAGAATACAGTCAACCTAGCTCAGTAAAGTTGCAGAGATATTCACAGATTCGGACTTCCGGCATCAATAACTCACTAGTGAGACGTTGTCAAAACATAAACAATGTCTCTTTCCCATCGTCGTAAGACAGACAATGTGCTACAAGCCCAGTTTGATCAACAGTAGCTGTCTTTCAAGCTGCAGAAATAACACTGGTGTCTATGCTCAGCCGGCTGTGCGACAAGTGCACAGGGACCGTCTGCAAATTGCAAAACCGCTGCAACAGCAGAGAGACACCACACAGATATTCAATAACTTCACTCTTAGACACTGTAGTGCCAGCAGAATCACTGCAGCCGGCAACTAGCTCCTGCTGGTGTTGTAGTATGACCAGCAGGAACAATGCTAATGCTAATGAGTTATTGATGCCGAAAGTCCAAATCTGTGAATATCTTTCCAACTTTACCAAACTAGGTCGACTTCATTCTCCACATTGTATTTTGACCTTATTCTCGACATTTTGACTTTTTTCTCAAAGTGCATGATGAAAAAAAATCGGAGTACACCCAAACAAGACGTACAAATGTCCATCTGGATGTATTTCAATATCTATTAATATGAGTCAGTGAAATACACAACTCCCCACTGTAGTGGACAGCAGACATTAACAGTTAAAATGCACTTCAAGGCAAAATACTACAGGTGAACAGGATGAACCGTTAAACTAACAGACATCACAATGAAACTTCCCAACCAGATTACATAAGACAAATACTTTTTGTATTAGGTTTTTTGATATTTCATGGTTAAATATGCAAATAACTCATTAACTGATTAAAAAAAAAATTGTAAAATTCTATAATTGTTTTAAATTGTAAATCAATATTTACTGGGAAGATTTTAACCTACAGATATACATGACACCGCCCCAGTGTATTACTTACATTTGTATATTGTGCAGAGTACAATACACAAGTTGCGGTAAATTGTAGTCAAATAAAAACAAATAAAACATGTATTTTGGATGTTTTCACTTTGTCCGAAGAAGAGATATTATAGAGGCACAATAGGGCAAAATAGCCCAAAATGTCAAAACTGACCTATACTGGAAAAAATGATGGTTTTGCCTTTTGTGTCTAACCTTAACCTACACATGTCTACCCACTAACCTACACATACATACACACACAAACACATCCATCCATTATCTATACACCGCTTAATCCTCTGTAGGGTCACGAGGGGCTGGAGTCTATCCCAGCCGACTCATGTGAAGGCAGGGGACACCCTGGACAGTTCACCAGTCTATCACAGGGCTACACATAGAGACAGACAACCAAGCACACTCTCATTCACACCTACGGACAATTAAAAATCATCAGTCAACCTCAGCATGTTTTTGGACTGTGGGAGGAAGCCAGAGCACCCAGTGAAAACCCACGCTGCACAGGGAGAACATGCACAACTCCACACAGAAAGATCCCATGTGTTCTAACTGGGACGTGAACCGGGGATCTTCTAGCTGTGAGGCGACGGTGCTAACAACAGAGTCACCGTGCAGCCATACAAACACATACATACTTAAAGTTTTGTTTTTATATGTTATCAGATCATAATAAACATTGAATAAGATCTGGTGTTCTTACAGGGGACAATTACATTTTTACTCTTAGAAAAAAATGACAAAAGCCATATGGAGGAAACTTGGATGAAATGACATTTTTCATTTACTTGTATCTTTCTTGTAGAGTAAATGGATTAAACAGCTATTCCACAGGTGACAGGCACATCTCTACAACCACTCACCATTTTGGAATAATGATCCAATATTTCAGGGTAGCACATATTAAAGGCCGTGATCATATAGTAATACAGAAAAGGCTTGGGAGATCATCCACAGCTGGTTTGGAGTAATTAGTGCATATGATGTGATTTTAGTCAAAGTGTGAATAACTGTCCACAGTACTGGCTGCCATGCATGAAAGGGTTCAAATGCCTGCATTTATCTGACTAACCTTAATCTCGGGTAGCTGCAGGACCTCTGGGAAGGTGTTGATACAGTTGGAGTGGGCAGACAGAGTGTGCAGGCGCTGACAGTTGAGGATGGTGGTGGGCACAGCTCTCAGTCGGTTGCCACTCAGGTCTAGCTCCTCCAGTTGCTCTAGTCGAGCCAGTTTACTGCAAGGAGGTAAAAAACACAAAATCATCAAACTCATTTCTCTTAAATAAATCTTGCTTTTGAAGCAAGGCTGAACATTTAGCCTGGATGAAAAAACAAAGTGTAACATTTTTAGGATTAGAACTCTTAAAAGCAAAGGAATAAGGGGGTTAGGGGTGGAGTGAGGGAGGATAGAGATCTGCAATCATAGAGTAAGCCTGCAATTAACTCGGTGTGTTTTCGAAGCTCAAAACCCCAAGAACCAAATTTTTGTTTCTTATTTTAAAAACTGTTCCTTACTGCAGCTACAGCTCATCATTTAAATGAGGAACAAAATATTTTTAGTCATTTCAACATAATACTATCTCTGTGTTTTTCGTCTCACACATTTCCCAGTTCAGTTCAGGTGCAGTATTTCACCTTGCAGTGAAGGTCTGCAGCTGGTTGTAGGCGAAGTGAAGCACCCTGAGGTGGCCATGTCCAGTCAGGAGTGGGACACACTTGTCTGTCAAGTTGTTATTGGTCACATAGAGCTCCTGCAGGCTGCTGAAGGCGTCCTCGGACAGGCTGGCCGCAGGGAGGTTCTCCAGCTTATTGGCCGACACATTCAGGTATCGTAAGCTGTGATTAAAACCCAACAGAGAATACAAAGTTAGTGTTCAACAAAAAGATGAAACAGACAGATGGGGAGAGAAAAATATTGGTGGGATGATGTCAGATGGAAAAACACAGATGGAAAAAACTAATGAGCAAAGAACAAGATGTTATGTCCACCTCTGTGCTTTGATGAACAGGTTGTGTGGGAGCTCAGTCAGATGGTTGTGTTGGAGGTCCAGGACTTCTAGCTGTGATCTCTCCAGCCTCTCAGCCAGCTGACACACATTGTTCCAGCCCGCCAGCAGCTTTCTCAGGCTCCCACTGGACAGCAGCCTACAACACAAACACAGCCAGCTCAGTCTGTGTGCTGTAAATCTGTTAGTGGGAACACAGGTTTACCCTTAAAAGCCCTCTGCTTCTCCACTGAGGCTAAATAAGTTCACCCTATGCTGACTGAACTCTTTCATCTCGGTGGGCTAGGAGAGAACGAAGAAATGAACAAGTGCTTGACCTCGAGTCGGAATTACATTTGTGCAACATGTAGCCTGCAGCTGGATTCAAAGTCCACTATCATCATGCTGCCCTGTAAAGATGTAACCAAACTGACTGACACGAGCACTGCATTGTTGTGAATGTGTTTCTACATTACTGAGGAAAAGATGGAATACAATGCCAATTATCAAGTCATCCTCCATCTAAGTCACTGCAAAATGATCCATTATCATATCTGGAAGATGCACTTACAAATATTTAAGCGGCCAATGCAGCAAAAGCAGAATGAACTCCTAGCAAACTATTACAGTACAGTTTGGTTACTGTTCTGCAGACTAGAAAACCCTGCCCCAGGTTTTTAAAAACTGTGCATCGCATTTTCAGTACGACCAATTAGTAACATCTACGTCAAATACAACAGAAGTAAGAGTGAACAATACTCACGACAACCATATTGTGATTATTTTGGCAAATATTGTAACATTTTTAGTGATTTTAGTGGGAATGGTGACTTCTGAATTTCTTTTCCACTGAGAAAAATGGTCCTTTATGTCTGGAGATGTGGACTTATAGGCTGGATCTCATCTGTCGCACAATAACTCTTTCTTTATCATGGTATTTTGTGGCACATTTCAGCTTTAACAAAATATCGCAGGTCCTGCCATTTAGATATTGTGAGTTCGATTAACTATTCTGCCCTTTAGAAGAGGGCGTAACATCCACTCTGCCCTCTGAAAGGGGGCTGATCATCCAGGTTGTTTTCATAAAACTGTTGTTAACTGAACTTAACAGGCCACTAACTGCTCCCTGTGTATGTGTGTTTAAACTCTTTCTGTATATCTGCGTTTTTTTCTCTCGATATTTTTAGGTCTCATTAAACATGTAATACGCAACGCTGACAGCTTCATCAAGTAATCAAAGTGAAGGCTGTGTCATTCAGACATGCAATATGTTCATTTTAACTAATGCTAATTAGTCACAAGTGTTCAGGCACAGCTGTTCATAGAAGAAGAAGAAGAAAGAAAACTTTTTATTGTCAAGAATACATTTTTACAGTATTGCGAAATGTTGTTTTCGCATATTCCAGTTGGGGTCAGAGCACAGGGTCAATCATGGTACAGCGCCCCTGGAGCGGGAAGGGTTAAGTGCCTTGCTCAAGGGCTCAAAAATGGCCGCATTGGGGTTCGATCCTCTGACTTTCTGATGAGTAGCCCAGAGAGTTAAGTGTTGCAACACCACTGCCCCAATGTACATATACAAAGAGCTGCATGCTGATGTCATATTTATAATAATAATAATAATGTATTGGTTTTATATTGCGCTTCTCTAGACACTCAAAGACACTTTACATTGCATTATTCGCTCAATCCATACTTGATGGTGGTAAGCTACGTATGTAACCACAGCTGCCCTGGGGTAGACTGATGGAGGCGAGGCTGCCAGTCTACTCCATTGGCCCCTCCAACCACCACCAACCACTCACACTGCATCCACCCAGGCTTCCTGGTGTTCCCTCATGGTCTCCCATCCAGGTACTGACCAGGCCCAACCTCGCTTAGCTTCTGAGATCTGACAGGATCGGGCATCCACAAGGTGGTATGGCCTCGGATCAGTATTTGACACCTTCTCCCAGTTTCATGAAATGTGCAACATGACATCAACTCTTGTGTTAATTTAGACACTTTTAACTCATCAGATCAAACACCATACTCAAACTACACAATGGAGACGTTGTGAAAGTAGCCTTCACAAACTACTTTTGTGCGTAGTGAGTAGTCCTCTGGCATGTAGAAAATATTTTAAAAGTGAGTTGAAAAGTAATTACTAGGAGGACAAAATGCTTTTTCTGTTGTCTCACACTTCGTTCGTTTAATGCTATTTCATAGCAAAATGTACTGCCTGACATTTTTCATATACAAGCATTAATAATGAGGATTTTACATTGGCACTTCTATTTAATTCCTATTTGCTAACACACGCTGTATATAAGTGTTTTCCTGGAAGTACTTTTAATCATCCACACAGTTGGCATCAACAAGCACTGGAAATACATGGAAAGGCTGTTGTTCAGGTTTTTATTGTATAAAGATGTAAGCCTCTTTTGTCCAACTTACAAAAGAGGGTTTTGTTTCAAATGTCTTTTTTTCATTTTTCCTCCATTTTTAGCAAGTTGCACTGAAAGGTTTTCAATCTGATTTAATCTAAAAAGAATCTCCTTAATGTCTTAAAATTGGCTCTTTAGCAGGGTTTTATAGTTTATATGTATTAGAGTGGAGCACTGAGATAATACATTCAGTAGAAGGTGGTTCAAGACGTGCACTTAATCTCTCTCTCTGGATAGTTGACCTTGCTCTGCTGCAGTCTTTGTGTTGATCCACCAGCTTTTAATTCAGACGTCTTTATTGAAAGTGAAAAATCCAGCCCAGTAAGACTGGCATCAAGACATTTACAGAAAAAACACCAGGGTGTTTATTCTTATGAGGCTGAGGATCTTTTATTCAAAATTTTGCACTAGAATTGAACTTACCTGAAGTTTACAGTCAATGCTCTGTGTTTTTGTCTTACTATTTTGCATTAGTACATCTACTGCACTAGTGCAATGGTCTTTTAAAAAGGACTAAGGAGGCTGCATTTTGTTTGCCACAGACATAATGTCAGTATGAAAGCAAGCTATGAAACAACTTTTGCTTTGTCTTTGATGCCACTAAAAAATCTTAATGTACTACATGAGCAGTTTAATTGTTAACCTTTACATTCAAGCAGGTTTCCACCATCTGTATTGTTGGCATTTTAGAAAATCTATTCCGTACGCTGCGAGTGAACAACTTTGTGCCATGTGTTTATGTGATGCTCACCGTACGGGCAGCTCAGTGACACAGTTATGGTTGATGTCCAACACCTCTAGTCTGCTGCTCTCACACACCCAGTTAGGGACACATCCCAACTTGTTCCTTTAAGAAAACAAATACTGTCAGCACCTCACTTAGAACAAGCACACAGTCTGTTCTTCTGGATGGTAAATAGGACAGTGAAGTGTTCACAGTGTTCATACCAGGACAAATCCACAACAGTCAGATTCTCTGGCACAGGCTGCACCTCCAGCTGCTTCAGCTCTACAAACACAAACACCATATGTGTAAATGTATATGCAGTGTCAGGCATTATCTGTTTAGCACCTACACCACATAGTAAGTTGTACCATTATGTGCTGCATGCAGGCTCTTGAGGGCGTGGCCGCTGAGTCTGAGGAGGGACAGTGTGTTTCTGTCACAGCGAAGGAGCTCCAGTTTACACAGAGTCCTGACGTCCAGCTCCTGTAGACCAGTATCCCTCAGGTCCAGCTGAATGATGTGGGCCAGCTGCTCTGCATCTGCCACTGTCACCTTTTGAAGCCGGTTCAGTCTGTACAAGTTGGACAATGCAGAGAAGAAAAGGAGAACATGAGCATGAGGAAGATGTGAGAATTGACGATCCCCGTCCTGATTAGGGTTATCTTAACCAATCGCTAGAGACCATGTCTTCCTGAATGTAACGTCATTTTATGTCTAAGCTGATGTGAGCCATGTCAACACTTCTCTGTGGATTTAAGAACAGGGAAAACTAAAGTACAGGCCATCTATGTAAATACAGTTTTAATCAAGAGGAGAGGTTCATATCAAATTCTTCTCTTTCTGTGGTTATTACTCCTCCTTGGCCTTGGCGTACAGCTTGACAAAACAACATTAGTGCTGTCCATGGCTTTGACTGGCTAATCATTAGTTCTCCAAAGCCAGCTCAGTGCAGTGGCCAGATTCACAGGTCTGCACACAGGCAATAAAATAACTAAAAGCTGTAGGTAAAGCCTAATACAAGACTTTATGATATGATTATTCCACAAATAGTTTCACCTCTAATTTGAATTCATGCATGATTAGTTGAAAATATACATTTTCTAGGAAGAGTGTATGTTCTGATTCTGTAGGCAAAATAGCTAAATTGAACATCTGTTCTTAAGATTCCCAAATCCACCAGAAACAAAAAGAAGACTGATAAGAAAAACAGAGAACAAAGATGATTTCAGCTGAGCTTTGTTCTAGTATTACTTGTGAAAATGTCAGGGACTGCATGGATATTGTTACCGGAGATCTATGTAGCGAGCAGGCAGCCACTGCAGTCCGGCCATATCCAGGACAGAGAGCTGGTTCCCTGCCAGACAGAGTCTCTCCATGCCTCTGAGTTTCTCCAGGACGGGTGGGACGCAGCTGAAACAGTTGAAGGACAAGCCGAGGTAGGTCAGGCCCTCCAGAGAGCCCAGCTCCACTGGCAGCGAACTCAGAAAGTTGCCATCCAGGAGAAATGTCTGCAGGCTGTGCAGAACAATACAACACAAGGAGAGGAGTTTAATGAGGATTTGGGTAGCTCTTCCAACAATACTCATACTGTTTGCAAAAACCACTCTTGCTCTTAAGCCCTCTTCCCTCTTCAGTTGGGACAAAACAGCCCAGAATCAGTGGTTTAGTAAGTGCTTGACACCCAGAAGAGTGCTTTGTGAGTATCTAAAATGCTGAGAGACTGAAAGACTGAATTTGTGAAAGTGCATGAAAAGCCTGCATACAGATGGAAACAGTGACTAAGCACTTGACCCCAAGTTTCACCGTCATGCAGGGACAGCACCAGCATGACTCTGCACTAAGATCACCTGGACCAAACCTCTGCATTGTCAGGACAGAAGTCTGGTGCACAGCCAGTTGTTAATTTAATACAGACTGGAATTAATCTGCACCAATGCAACTGCAGTGACAATGACTCCAGAGTGACGTGGCCGTCAGCAAAGTACAGGTCAACGAGGATACAATCGGCTCTCGGGAAAATTATCAGTGTTATCACTAATAAGAACTGCAGCCCTGAAGTCATCATTGTCTTAAGTCCACTTACTTGTGCATAGTTCCTACTTCTGCAGGCAAAGAGGAGAGGCGATTTCCAGAGAGGTTTAGCTCAGTGAGCGCGGGGATGTCGCACAAGGCCAGAGGAAACTCACACAGAGCATTATTTGACAGACTGAGGCTTCTCAGTTTACAAAACCTAAAAAAAGAGAAAGAGAGACATTCAGTGAGAGAGAGAGAGAGAGAGAGAGAGAGAGAGACAGGAAGAAAAGGGCAGACAACAAGGGACAAAGATATTAATCTCTGTGCTATATTCAGAGTCTGGCCTTCTTCTAAATTGAGGCACTAACAACTAGAATTTCCACCTTGTGGTTCCATGTTTCTGCCAACCAGTCAAATTGCAGTTAACATGCATGTCTGTCCAGGGTCACGTAATATATGTAATGAAGGCTGTGAAGAGTGTAAGATTATTGAGAGAAACGAACAAAAACCGTAAAAATCCTTGAGTGTGTTCAAATCTTTGGCCAATAAAGTTGATTCTGCAACCCAGCGGTACTAAAGATCGACACAGTCACCAGAGTTACAAGGAGGGCATCCAAGATCCATGCCACCATTTCAGTATACTACCAAGTGTACAATATGGTCATAATTCTCTTTCTGTTCTTATCACGGTGTTGGATAATGTTTAGGGAAATGTTTTTGTAGACTATTATGAAGCGAAGTTGACCTTTGATGTTTTGGGGTATAAAATATCATCATGTGATTATTAGACTATTAAACATTTGTGTAACATTTTGTCATAATTAGTGTAAAACTTCTTGAGCTACGGCCATAAAAGTGTTTTGTGAGGCCACAGTGACCTTTAACCACCTAAATCTACTCAGTTCATCAAGTCCAAGCAAACATTTGTGCCAAATATGAAGAAATCCCTCAAGTAGTTACTGAGATATTGGGTTTACAGGAATTAGACGGACCAACGAACAACCCAAAAGCAAAACGCCTCTGGCCATGACTGTCCCTGGCACAGAGGCATAGAAGCAAACACTGTAAAAAATGTGATAATTACACAACATCTGTCCTACAAACACAGAAAATTAGCAGAGGTGTCAAATATACGGCAACATAACACAGCACACAAGTAAAAGCTGCAGCATGTGCCTCAGGTAGCAGCTTGTGTGTGTTCACAGGCTCGCATGGCATAAACTAATCCAGTTCACACAGGGGCCAAAGTGAAAGGCTGAGCCGGATCCACGTCTTTCTGAGGGAAAGTCACAGGCCCACCGCAGGAACAACACATTCCTTAAAACACTGCCTGGGAAGCATGTGTTTATGCAAGAACAATGGCAGTATATACACACAGCATATATGTATACGTTTCAATCAAGTAAATGTCAGGCTTCAGCGTAATGTTCCCCAGATAAGTGGCTGCAAAGAATCCTAAATCCAAAGAGGCTGACAGTAAATACTGGATGAAAAGCCTAAAATTTAAGAGGAGACTGAAACAAGGCTGTTCAGATGAATGCTGCTTATCCTGTAACCACGTCAGTGTACTGGATAAGCATTTAGTCATGCTTGTATTAGCAACTTGGCTTCATCTGACAACAACTGATGATACAAGTGATCATTAAACAGGACTCAGATCTGTAAGTGAGTCGAGGTCTGTATAAATGTATGCTGTATTTGGGGTCAAGAACATTTTCTTCTTAGCTTGACAGCTGTTAACACACAGACTGTAAGATGACGCCGCCACAGGCTCAACTCTGGGAACAGTGTCACAGATTTCAGCTTTTAACTTAAGTAATGTGACAGGCGACAATGCTTGTAAAGTTCACTGTCTGTATCGTGTTAGTCAGCTCATTAGCATGGAAGTATGACTGAACTGGGGCTGACCAGACCAACATATGCACACTACTTCCCCCAAGTCAGAAAATATATGTATGTGAAAACTATTTACAACCACACTCGCATTCTCATGATCTTTTCATCTACACTGAAAGCCATAACAGGACAGAAATGGCCAGATTTCTTCCTCCTCTGCAAGCAAACAAGAAAACACATCACAGCCAACACCTTGTCTCAGGAGAGAAAGAGAGAACAAAACCTGATCAATGACTAACACCTGTTTTGCGCAATGGGCTGGACTGACATGAATTTTGAGTGGGCGCTGGGTTTTTGCAGGGTTCACCAAATCAAACTTTGGACTTTTTAAGACCATGTTAACACAGGCAAGAATTAGATTTATTACCCTTTTCATCTTAGAAAAAGAAAACCGAACATTCCTGCACAATTAGACCTACAAATATTCATGAAGTACATGACTTAATTTACAATTACATTCCATTTTTTTTCATAGAACGTGTGTGTACGCATGTGTGAGTGTGTTTATGTATTTATACAGTTCTAGTTAGTTCACAACCACATACAAAAGAGTTATAGCTAATAGTAATATCGACAGCAAGCAAGAAAAAATTTCATTAAAGACATTTTTGTGAACTGAATTCACTTATTTTTACATTTTCCAAGACCTACAAAGCTGTCCACTTTAATGCTACATAGCCTCAAACAGGTTTTGCATTCCTGTTTTTCAAAAGCTCCGTTTTTTGCTGTCCACGCTAAAAAATGTGCAGGAAGCATTTCCAAATGTAGCCACACTGAAAACTATGGGATTTTTTAGAAGCCCATTTTTGTGGCTTAGTGTAGACGGAATGCCAAAGATGAAAGAAAGATGGGAAAAAATGCCTAAGCCTCATAAGACCATGACATCAGCAACTAATTCAAGAAGCTGACCTGGAAAACACGGAAAAGCCCTTTAGCCCAGAGGTCAGATGGCTGATGTCAAATCTCTCATCACCACTACAGCTCTCTTTTAATCATTCAGACCACACAACCACCCACACACACGTCATCTGTAATTTGATCAAAGCTGCTTCCTCTTTAGACCATATGGTAGCTCCCCAAGACAGTAAAAAACACCCAGGGACATTCCACGTCCAAAAGAAGGTAACAAAGTGAAAAACAGTGCTTTTTCTCTGCCTTCTTCTCCTGTTGCTGCATCACTGCACAAACACAGAATGGCAGGAGGCTAAATGTGATGTGTTGTGCAGCAGTGGTGACAGAAACTCACCTTGTGAGTGCTGGAACCCCTTTGTGCGGGGATATGAAGTTGTTTTTGAGATTGAGGTGGGTAAGGTCCTGGCTATAAAACAGCTGAGCGGGCAGCTCCTCCAGGCTGCAGCACGACAGATCGACTGAGTTCACCCTCTGGGAGGCAATCTGACACACAGGAAGAGAGCGATGGACAGGACAACATTAGGAGCAGCTTAACTTGTGACTGCAAGTTCACAATAGCCCTGCCATTATTCTAGTGATTCACACAGATCACACAGTTCTAGTGATGTTGGAGCACTGAAAAAGTGCACCAGCATCATAATTTAGCTGAGCCCTCAGTTTTTCACCATGCCTTTTAGCACCAAAGATTATAAATAGTTTCTATCAGTTCCCACACACACTGGTAATTTTGTAACATATTACATAAATCACTGTTAACAGGAAAAGGATTTTCCTAAGGAGGATCTGAGACATAAAGTTAGTTAAAGGTTTGTCTTTGGCTGTATTGTAAGCAGTGTTGAATTGTATTATCATCTCAGACTCCTCAATGTTTGGCAATGAAACACTATGGAGAAGGAGGCTGCTCTGCTGTGCTGAAACACACCTGTCTCACAGAAAATGTGTTTCTTGAACACAGCGGGGTTTCTTTAGCATTTTAATTTTCAAAGTTGATGCTCCAAGAGCAAATACACTGTTCTCGGCCATGCATTGCTTTGGCTGCGTTCCTACATACGGTGTAGCATAGTTTAGAGGGGTACAATGTAACCCAGGTAGTTTTCTGACACTACAGTTTACACATGTCCTCTAAATGCCTCACATGCACGCTATGGTACACACTACAATTTACTGATGTTCCCTCAAATACGCATTTACTTACTGTAAATAAGCTAACTAGCGAAATATTAACAATCTCTCTCCAAAATCACAGACTCCCCCTTTAATAGTTAACATGTCAGATTTACTGTCATGTTCAAACATACTCGAGCATACTTCAACATACTCAAATGCACGCTGAAATTATGTTATGTGGGTCAGTCTGAGAAACAATATTTATTTCCCATTTACAGAGCCAGGACGGAGAACGAACACCAGATTCTCTTTCGGTAAACAACAAACCAGACAGCTCATGGACCAGGAGGAGGTACTCACTGCATTTGACAAAAAAAGACATTGGAATGGAACTGCATGTTCCACCTTTAACAGACTTGAAACATTGTGAGCGAAGCTTTTAATACCATGAAGATAAAAGTGTTAAACTGTACAGTCCCACATTTGCACTTTGTACCTTTGAGGCCGTCCTGTGCCAGCGGAGGTGCTCTGTGTAGGAGTCATAGCTGATGTAGTAGGTCTGACTCTGAGGACCAGCTGAGCTGAAAGCCAGGCAGTGGCTGTGTCTCCTCACCTCCTCCACCTGGAGCAAAGAACACATTTAGCTTCTCCTATTTGTCTGCGCTAAACATAGCCAACCTAATGACTGAGAGTTCAGAAAGAGAGTTTTTGCTAAAGTATGTATTTCTCCCCTTTTAGAAACAGCTCATACAGCATGAATTTTATTTTTTGCTGGTTTAAAGATTTGAGAAAGTGCACACAGCAAGGTGTAAGATTTACTTCAAGCCCATCCAAAATAACGAGATACTGCACAACTTTTACACAACCCTGCTTCATTCACAAAACACTTGCATTCATCTTGCCATCATCAGTGTCTGAGGTTGTTTCTGGTCTCCACTGATAAGTCATGTGACTTATAGATTAGTGTAGAGATGTGTGATGTAGGGCTGCACAATGTATTTTTTAGCACTGACACTGCAATGTGTCAGTCACACACATTTTGCTATGTGAAGTAAGAGCAAGTTAACTAAAACACATCATCTCACAACTTCTTGCTGCTTGTTAGGAAAAGAAAACTCACATGAGTCTTCTCTTCCATGGCCGGTCTATAAGAGAAACCTGTCTGATACACTGTAATCTACTCTGATTTAAAGGTTCTTGGATAAACAGATTTAAAAAAAAACTATATTTAAAAGAAAGACTTTGTATGCATGTAGTGTCTTGTATTACACAAATGTATTTGTTTGTTCACCATTTAAATTAGCATCACAAAGCTCTGTATGCTGAGTCCAACATCAGATCTGAGTCATCCGAAACAAAAACCTATTTTGGACGCCTTTGCCAGTGTTACGCTAAAGGTTGCAAGTGGCAGAGAGAATAACTGATACAATAACTTTTCACCTTATGAAAGAGATGATCATTAAGACAGTTACCAAAGGGTGTTTCAAAAACAACCCAGTCGCTTGTCAAATGGTATGTAATAACGAAATGAACGCATTATGCAGCTACAGTGAACTAGTGGTCAGGTGGACAACAGAGCCCTGGATAAGTCTTATCATCCACTTTATTAACGAGGACTTTCAACTGAAAAATGCAGCATCATGCAGCCCTAGCACATTGTGTTTTAATTTTGGATTAACACCTCGTAGCTACCTGTGGTCGCCATGTAAAGTAAGTTAAAAATATAGTTTTTAATGTTGTTGAAGTGTTTTACACATGATATTTATAAATATCATGGGGGGTGGCCCAAACAAACAGGATAGGCTGTACGGGCCCCATTAATATTGAAAAAAATCATTTATTAACAACACTAAACACTCATCTCTCAGCTTAAATGTCAGTGAAGCATTTTAGTTAAGCTAGGAGAAAGAACACATCCTGGTTATTTCTGAACAAGTAATTGATTTCAAATGAAAACTGCAATTTAAATTAGTGTATTTAGCAAATAGCAAAGGCTGCAGTTTCGGGTACACGTTTGGCGGTGCCTCTGACCCCGGGTTTAAACTGTCATGTCAGTGGTTTGACAAAATCATGCTGTCTTCCTTCTGGGACAGTCACGCTTTTGATGGTATCTCATGTGGTAATGCTTCATCACATGTTTTAAATGTATTACAAAGTGAATACTAAACTGAAGCTGGACTGTTGTATTGCAAATCAAATTGCAACATCTGCCAGAATAACTTCAGTTAGACATTTTCCTCCATTGGTTTAGGCCTAATCCTGATGCAGCAGAAAAACAAAAATGTTTTTACCACTGGAACAAACCACAAAGAGGATTTGTCTTCCTGATAAACACATACCCTGACAGAGTGCTTGCTTTGACTTGACACACAAACATCTCACAAAGTACCTTTCCTCCGATGAGAGGGAGGATGTGCATCTTGCCCGTGTGGGCGTACTTCACGGACGAGACAATGAGGCAGGTTCCACTCAGTGTGACCTGACGTTTTGACCAGCGGTTCACTGGTAACGCCAGCTTCCCTTTCCGCACGTTGAACACCCCAGAGAGCTGCACGCGCTCAGAACCTCCCACGCTTCGAGGCTTACCTGCAGAGAGAAACAGACAAGCATGTTATATGATAGTAAAAGACATCATTGATGATGATTCTATGCAGACATTTTATGATGGCTCTTTAGACAATAGTCAGTGTTATTTTAAGCTCTGTGGGATTTTGTGAATCAACTCTCTTTCAATGGGTTTCTCTTTCAGAAAGTAAGAGCTGTGTGGTTATGTAAGTGAATTGTAGCTAATACCCTGTGTGCTGCCAGCGGGAGCAGTCACTCAGGCGTGATTTGTTACATTAAACCCTTGCTGACAAAAAAAATTAGCTGCAGTTCAGTTAAAATTACAGGCCAGACAACATTCCTGTCCATTCTGGCCATTGTCTGCATTGTTTAGTGTGTTTAAAATTCTACACACCAATAGTCACTTTATATTCTGTTACGTGGATGCCGTTGCTTTTTACTCGCTGCTCTGCTGATCACATATACCAGAGAACAAGAGAAAGGGAGACACATGTAGAGTCTGAGCCACAGAGAGGCCTGAAATCAGATTAGCTTGTTATGTAATGTCTTACAACACCAGCACCTCGATCCTCCCTGTTGCTTCATCCAGTGACTTACACACATCACTTAGGTTTCACCCGTCCTCACCGGGCCTCAATAAACCTCAGTATGTTTTTAGTGAAATCTGTCGTAGCACAGAGTATTTAAATGATTAGTACCAATGTTGTAAAGTGAGGTTGTATGAGGTACTGATCAATAGTCAGTGTATTACCTACAGTAGACCACAGTCAGCATGCCCTCAGTTTGAAGAAGTAGTCAAGAGGACAGCACAGAAGCTAAACAATATGCTGCTGTAGACAAATAATATTCTGTATCAGTTTAAGTGCACACTAATGCTAAGGTGAGGGTAAAATAGTTTTCAATATAGGTGTATACTGAGGGTTGATCAGTGAGATACAGAACCTGCGAGTGCCCACATCAGCACAGACAAAAGCCACCATAATGTATATGTGAAGAAAAATGTTCCCCATTCCAACATGGGATGCATACAACACTATGAAAGTGGTACAATGGCAACTGAATAACTTTTTGGACTCGGATCTACTCAAACAACTCAGTAGACAGCATTATGGTATGTAGAAAAGACAAGAGCCCAGTGTTATCTGAGGGTCAATACGTTGTAAATAAAATATGAAATATAGAATAATACTGAAAAAGACAAACCATCATTTTCTAAAACTCAACGCAATGTTTTCTAGTTGTTTATTTTGCCAGATCAGCGGTCCAAAGCATGAGATTTCCTATTTACTGTCACAAAAGAGGAAGAAAAGCAGCATATCTTCACATCTTAGGAACTGACACCACATATTGGCTTTTTTTTCTAGAAAATAAACAACTATTGACGATCAATCAACAACTGTTCAGCTCTACTTGAACTTAAAATAATTTCGGGAGACTTTCAGCCATCATTTCAGAGCTTTTTTTAGTTCACTCCAAGATCAACCTACATGAAAGCTCTTTTTCGGAGTTCAGTGCAAATGCTCGGTACAAACAGTAAAAGCAAGTCTGACTGTAAGGACACCAGATATGCAAATAAATGTAGAAAAAGATATGACGGACACTACTGTAGGAGGACATTTTGTCTGAAAAGGAGAACTGACACTTAAAAAAGCGGTCATGAGTCACAATACTTTATATTTGCTTATGACATACTCAAAATGAGTGACATCGTGTGGTTTCTTCAACCTCAAACACACAAAGCTTATATTTAGATTCAGTTGTAAATAACATGCATTTTAACTACTGATTCATTTAGAAAATGATCAGCGGAATAAATGATAAATTGAAGTCTATAAAATGCAAGAAAATTGTGAAAAACACATTAAGATTTCCCAAAGTATAGGAAGATATGTTCAAAGTTTGGAAACTGTGATATACAATTTAAAAAGGTATTACAACTCATTTCAAACACATCCCATTCTAAACTAAACAATAACGTGGAATGTGTATTGTGTGCAACCACCCTTCCCTGGGTGGTGCAGGCGAGATGTGGCGTGTTCACATACACATGCATACATGCCCTTTCCTTCCGTCTGTTTCTCTGGACGAGGAACATCCTGCCTCTCAACGAGCAGCCAATAACCACGCCCTGGCCTTTGCGGAAACCTAAACTTTTTCCACGCGTCTTCTCCTGGACAAGCCCCTGTGTCCCTACATGCACCAAGCATCGGACATCCTCATCCACCTCTCTTGCCAGCGGCAGCTTACACACTTTGAGGCTGAATTTTAGCCAAACCTGAACCAGCTGTGAACAAATGGAATCTCATAGTACCAGCTCTGATGGAATGAAGTTTGCAGTAGGGCTGCAACTCTCGTCTGGTATATAAAATGTCAGAAAATGGTGAAAAATGTCAAGAGTGTTTCCCATTGCTCAAGATGATGTAAAATGGGCCGCTGTGTAGCTCACTGAGTTAGGGCGTTACCATGTAGGCGCAGGTCATCCGCAGTGGTTGTGAGTTCAAGTCCGGCTCATGACCCTTTGCTGCATGTCTCTCTCTCCTCTATACCCCCTTTCACCCTGTCTCTCCCTCTATCAATAAAAAATGAAAAACTCCCCCAAAAAATATATATAAAAGATGATGTAAAATGCTTTGCTTTGTCAACAACTCAAAGATATCTAATTTACTGTGAGAGAGGAGCAAAGAAAGCAGGAAACATATAATTTTAAAAAGCTGTAATCAGAGAAATTACCTAAACTGATTTAACTGATCACCAAAACAGCTGGCACTTTATTAAAAAGTTGACAACTAATTGATTAACTGTTGCAGCTCTGGTTCTTCTCTTCTAAGTTCTGTGCAGGAGTACCAGACATGTTTGTACAGTATTTCACCTTGTAAAGTAACGCAGTGACCTCTGTGTGCCGCAGCTTCAGGCTGAAGAGGAGCCTGCAGCTGTGACTGTCTCAGAAAGATCCGAAACACTGAGGAGGTGAAATCTGAGTTCCACTAAGGTCACTTTTCTCTTACTGTGTCAGCACACTGGGAGTCTGTGTGGCAATGTGCATTTTGCCGGTGGGATTTCTGCTGAGTCAAACTCCTTTGGCTCGACTCCGAACATCAACATTAATAAACAATTTGTGCTGTGCACGTCGGGAGGACGGGACAGTGTGCAGCACCATGGAACGAAGCATTTTTTATTCATTTACAAAGAAATGATGGAGAATTTGATCTCTTCAAAAAGGTTTTTAGCATTTCTGTAAGAAAAGTTAATAATTCACAAAGAAATAATGGAGAATTTTACATCTATAATTAAGTCCATAAAACATTTTCAACATTTCTGTAAATAAAAAATGAAATAAAATCGCTTAACACGAGGCTGCAGTAACTGGCGGTAAATTCCTGTCACTTCGTATCATCACACCACTTCTCCTCAATCCAGTCACACATACCAGCCTCTCACTGCTTGTTTCATGGCTGTCTGTTTGTCTGCAGTATCTGGAAGGGCCCCTGCTTTCAGCGGCATAACTGTACGTCACGCTTTGTTCCTCTTGTCATGTGACTGTGGGAGCCAAGAGTGGACGATGGGGAGGCAGGGGAATCAGTCCAGCAACATGTCAGGGTACAGGAAAGCATGTTTTGGACTACGTCTTGAGTATGTTTCTAGAATAATGGTAGTAATAGTCTTTGCTGTGGCCCATTTGTTCTTGTAAAAAAAAACAAAATCGACAGAAAGAAGGAAAGTTCTTGAACGTGCAGCCCCCTTGAAACATTTCAAACAGGACTGAGAATGTGAGTGGAAAAAAAACTACAAATGTGTTCATTTTAGCATAAATGAACACAACACCATTAGCCCCCTACTCTGTATCCACACTGTCTTTGATGATGGTGTTAAAAAACAAGGTCAAAAACAATATCCAGTTGTGCTAATCCCATAAGAGGTCAGAGCTGTTTTTCCATCCTCTTACCCTGCTTGTCAGCAAAACAGGATGATTATCAATAACAACAACAACAGCAACAACAGCAGCAGCAGTAAAGCAAGAAGAGAAACCTATTCTATAATGCCTCAGGATCTGGTCTTTAGTGTGCTGAAAGAACACACCTGTTACCTCTAAATGTATCTCCCTACTGGCCTACACACACAGAGGCTGGAGTGGGTTTACAGGCACAACACTGGGTATTGTGCCGACAGGACAATTGAATACACTCGTTTAACAGTCCAACTGACTAAACACAATGACAGCACTAGAATGGATGAACAATGACTGAGCAGAGACAGGCCAAGCACAACTAAAGTGGCCTGCAGAAGCTCGTGGATCTCTAAAAGCTAAACCATAGAAGAGTTAAATGAAAATTATGCAAAATCTTAACCAAAATGTTGTCCAGATTTTACCAGAGACACTGTAAAAACAGACCTACAGCTCATTCTTTCTGGCTGTAAACAAAAGCTTTTCAAACTTTCCACGACTTAGACAAAATACTCACCGAAGTAGAAGCGTATCAGGCAGCCAATTTCTGGATTCATCCCCTCCTCCTGCACCCTCCATGCATCTTCAAACCCCAGATTTGTGAGGTACTCATTCAAGATCTGCAGAGGCCTTTCCTCATCTCCCAGACAGCGCACAGCTCCACCGTGCAGCTGGATAAAGAGGGCTGGGGTTGGACTGGTATTGATGGGCTCTGGCCATTCTCTGCTCTCCCCAGGGATCTCCTGGTCAGGCTGGACAGATGCCTCACTGGTCAGAGGCCGAGTCTGAGAGCTGCTAGAGCATTTAGAGGGAGGTTTGATGAATTTGGAGCTATCTGTGTTGTCATCAGCGCCAGCTTCACCCTCATCATCTTGTCTTGTGGCTTTGTTAGAAGAGGTATCTGTAGGAGGCAGGTCTGCAGCAGAGTTGCCGGTTGAATGTGTTGGGGAAGAAGTGAGCTCCACTTCATCTGAGGAGCTCTCAAAGGGGTCGGGTCCCTCTGTGGCACTGTCACAGTTTGGACTCAATACTGAAGAATCGGTACCCAATCCCAAACCATCACTGAAAGAGTCCCGGTGCTCGGTGCTTCTAGGTCCTCCTGGGCTGAAGTCCTCACAGGTGCTGCTCTCTATGTCTGAACCTGAGTAGACTCCATAACAGTCAGCCACACTAAGGCTCAAATCCATGCCAATGTCATTCAGATAGACTTCAGATGAGGAATTGCTTGCAGTTTTATCATCATGCAATAAATTAGAAGGCAGTTTATTGTCGAGGTAACACTGTTTAGTGTCTTCATTCTCCTCTGCTTTGGAATTTTTGTCATCAACACTGTCATTAAGACTTTTGCTGTCATCGGTATGTCCATTACTATTTTTATAAACATCATTTAAGTCAGCTAAAGCAGCAGGTTTGCAGTTAATTCTCAACACAGCCCCGGCTTTACTCCCCTCCAGCTTACTGGCTACCTCTTTAGCAGTGGTGTCTACGGTGCAGAGCACTGGCCGCGGGTAGGAGGGCGTCAGCCAGTCGTGGACGTGAATGCAGCCCCGCCGGAGGTCCGATCTCACCCATGTTTTATCAGAGGCCTGAAGCTGCTTCGACTGCTTCTGCCGGAGAAAGGTCTTCCTATCCAGGCTGAGAGTGCTCAGGGGCGAGGCTGAAGGAGCAGGGTTGGCCGCCTCAGAGGAGGACGCCCCGGCCGAGCTGCTGGTCGGCGGAGCCCCCAGAGACAGATTCCTCTTGTGTCTGTGCCGCCTCCTGCCCAGCAAAGAGTTGACAGAAGTGGTGCTGTTGGCTGATGTCAGGCTGTAAATGTTGGCTGTTTTCACGGCGGGCATGTTAATATTCCTGGCCGCACCGCCAATTGCGTTGGCAACTTGGTTTTGATAGATCCCGTTCCTTATCGCAATCTGAAGAAGGGAGGTGGCTGCGAGTCCTTTCCCGAAGAGTTTCGCCTCTGCGCCCCCACCGTCATCCTCCCCGATGGAGGGTCTCTTTCCAGCAGGCAGCGGCGATAATCCACTAGGTTTCACGGAGTTACTGTCACCGCTGGAGTCAACTGTCCCCTGCGGTGTTGGTGAAGTTGAAAGCGCTCCAGCCTCGTTTTCCTTCACACTTTCCATCCTGTTAGCTAGCAGCGGCAGCAGTTAGTTAGCAGGAACAGCCCGCAGGTGAATGCTAGCCTGCGTTAGCTCGGAGCCGTTAGCTCGCCCCACTTACTGGCTAGTTTCCCTGGCAAATGTATGCGGCTTCACGTTAGCTTAGCATGCTAAGGTACTGCGCAGTTCGTCCAAAGAATTATTCCGCTACATCATCCCATTTCATAAGACGCCCGTTAGCTCTCTTACAGGAGCTAACCGGCTGGTCGCGATGAGTAAAAGCCTTTTCTAGCTGGTCGCCATGGAAGCTAACGCGAGAAGGCGCGACTGCTACTGTACAGACCGACGGGAGTGTCGGTCAGCGGTGCACTGTGGACAGGGCGGGGTCTCATTGGATATGAATTATGACGCATTCAGGTGTTTCCAGTATGCTCGGACTTTCCAGCAGTGAGCCCATGACCGCCTCAGCATTGTTAAAATAACGGGGAAAGCATTCATTTCCCCAGTGTTTGTTTTACAAGAAGAAGAAATGACAGTTAAAGCGCTGTCTAATATCTGCAGATATTATCCTTTAACATTATGACATTTCTGCCTGTCACATAGTCTATTTGAGTAGTAAAAATGTAGAGTTGACACCATTAGTCGATGGACAGAAAAAAATAATCAACAACTATTTGATAAACATGAATTCCTGAGGTCAATTTTTACGTTTAAACGGCTTTTTAAATATATGCACTTCCTGGTTTTATTGAGATTAATGTAAAATGTTTGTTTTGTTTAAAGGATAGAAACAGTTGTAATACATCAGCTATGGCACTGGAAGTTTCTGAAATTTTATAGACATAATGTACGAAAACACAATCAGCAGATAAATAAAACAAGTGATACATATAATTTGGTGCTCAATGTGTTGTCATTTGTTTTGACATTTCATGTAATATAAAAGAGATAAGACGTAAACACGGATTTATTGTCCCTTTTACAATAAAGCAACTGATGTTCACGAGCTTCAATAAGCTAGTGAAGGCAACATAACTGCAGTTACATTACTTGGTTATCAGTCCGACTTGAGTGAGTCTGTACGTTAAGAATGTGTTTTTAGCACGTGTTACAGTCCAAAATTCTTTAGCAAATATATATTTGAAGTAATTAGTATATTTATGTTTAAATTTTGTGTAGTTTTTGTTGATCAGTAAGTACAGATGATTTGTAGCTCGTCTTCTGTCACCATCTAGTGGAATAAAGACTATGTCACCACAAGGGCCAGTGATTCCTGTAGTTTTTTTACATGAAAAAAACTTTTTTGAATTAGGATGTTATTGTTTAATTGAATGATATTGCTTTTGTACAGTGTTTATAACTTCATAATTTTTTTTTGCTTGATGTCTTTCATTGCTCATATTCTTTTTGTATTATTTTGCAATTCTCTAACTATTTACTTGTCTTTTATTGCTAAATTATTTAGTCAATTCTAATGAAGAAGGCCATTTTTGTTACTGATCTCTTACTATGATGTGTTTTGCTTTTATTTACACTGTACATGTCACCTTGTGTTATTTTTGATATAAGATTCATATTTTTCTTTGTGTACCCTCCTAATCTTTATTTGTATTTGACCAGTATAAAAGCTGATATATGCTGTAAATAATGTCTGGTTGATTGATTGAAACATTTTAAATAGGCTAAAAGTCCTGCATGCAAAATACGGATAAAGTGCACTGTCCAAAATATCTCTTAAACATCAGATGCATCCCGATCTGTGTAAAATTATCATGTCATTAATATTTATGTGGCTGATGAAGATGGTACTCAGATCTTGTAGTGGGTCTTGGTGAAATTTGTATTTTATATTATCTATTTTATGTTATATAACATTGTAACAATAAAATCTGCATCAAAAGTAAAAATGAAAAATAAGTAATAGATATAATACAATATATACAGTAACAGAATAAATCATAAATACTATAAAATTCAGTGTGTTCACTCTGTGGCAAAAACATCTACATTTGTACATCCCAACCGTAATGCAATCCTCAGTAGATTTTAATTCAATTACCTTGTGGCACAGATAATGTGGAAATCAAACAGTCTAATCAGCTCCTGCTGGCGTTTTAGAGAGGGGTGGTATTGGATTGTTAAAGCTGACTCTTACACAAACAGGAGTGGACTGCTGTCACACTACAGTCCAACAGAGGGCAAAGTGCAAGGAGTGCTGGAACAGTATAATTTATCATGCTCCCTCTCTGGCTCTCTTTTCCCTTTCTCCCTCCTCCCACTTACTGTCAAGTCTCCACCTCGCTTTCTATACCAGTCACTCACAGACTTTCACTCATCAGGCTTCATAGGGCTGTGAATTTGGCTTCTTGTTTAGTGCAGCAAAAGTCCAAGGTAAGACTTTTTCGATTGTTTCCGAACTTGTGGCATTAAAGTTTGAATGGACGTTAACCCTCTCCCTGCTTGAAGTTTCTCTTTGCTTTAATGTTAATGACCACTAACGCTCGTAAAATTGTACAGTAAACCGTCACTTTCAGTAGGAACATGTGATGGATGGTAAATCCCATGCTGGGTGGGATGGATTACCAGTGAAGAATGCCTCTCCTGCAGACTCAGAGATTGGCCTACTGACACATTAAGACACTGAGCCCCAGGAGACAAGTTTCCACTGGGATTCAGTCCATCTTAAGTGGTCATTTAATCTCGTATTAAGTTTTAAAAGCCTACTTGTCCTAGCACAAGTGAAAACCCTGCCAGTGGGGGTGTGATAATTACACTTATTACCAATGCTAATGAACTTGCTTTGAAAATTCCCTTGAACAAAGTGACACGACTTTGATACTAATTAGACCGTGATTGAGATGTCCTTAAAAACAAACCCTGCTGGAGGATTTAATTCAATGCATTAATGAAAAAGGAAGACTGTATAACTCAATAAGAGATCTCCGTGGGGATCAGATGGACTGAAGGGAGATTAGTTTAAAGCGCTAATAAAAAAAGTACTTAGGGGGAAAATAAGACAGAACAAAGGGGCTTTAACGGAGACGACAGGATGGAACACTAAAAAAAACAGTAATGGCTGGTCACAGTAAGAGGCTGCTGTCAATTTCACTTCTGGTATTTTGCACAAGCACTTTCAGTTTAAAGCAATCTGTCCGCTGAATGAACAACCAAACTGCAGCCCTGTTCCAGCTGCATTTAAAAAGGCAGAGGATGGCTTCCACTGCCAACCTGTGAGGAGGAAAGGAAGAAAGGAAGAAACAAAGATGGCTAATCCATTTTGTCATGCCTTCCTTTAAAATGTGAAATAGAGGCTATAATTAGAAGTGGCTAGTTCAGGCTCAAGGACTTTGGTGAACAGCGCTGCCTATAGCAACATGTGTATAGGCATGTGTGGTTAGGTCGCACACTTCCGTTTGTTTTGGTTCCCCAGGCGGAGCGCTGACAAATTTAGATTGCAGCAGTCTAAAAATGCCGGAATACCAGAGCCGAAATACATAATTGGAGAGTAGTCGCTCATTAAGATTGTTTGCCCAACCCTGTCAACTGTTTGAGCAAGGATTCACTCCGACACAGAGCTGCAGGAGGGAGTGTGTTTGTTCTATGAGGCCCATTTTTGACACATGTATGAAAACAAGTTGAAGCCACAGATGTGTAGCACTTGAGCGACCACATCTGCACAGACAGATTATGAGATGACAGGCCCCTGAACCCAGACATGCAACAGGCTGCCACCCTCCTACACAGCAGAACTATGGATTCAAAGAGACATCTTTCTCTTTGTGGGTGTTTTGTGTCACTGTTTATTTTGTGTTTCTTTGTGGTCGCTCTCATGTCATTGTAGTCCTTTTGTGTCTTTTTCAGATTGTTCCACATTTCTTTGTAGACATGTTGTGTATATGTCATTGCCTGTTATCTTTTTTTAGTTATTTGTAATCTCTTTGTAGCATGGGCCGCTCTGGCTCCAGTGCTGCAGTGGGTTATAGTCTAACTGAAAGGTTGGCAGTCTGATCCCCGGCATCTACACATGCCGAAGTGCTCCTGGGCATGACACTGATCCCCAAGTTGCCCTTGATGGCAACCCGAGGAACCTAGCTAAGAATGTTTGTCTTTTTTTTAGTAATTATTTGACTCTTTGAGGTTGTTTGTAATCTTTTAGTAGTAATTTGGTTATATTTTATAATAATGTTGTGAGTCTTTGTAGTTGTTTTGATTCTCTTTATGGTTCCCTTGTGTCTCTTTGTAGTCATTTTGCATTTCTATCAGCTTTTTTGCATGCCTTTGTAGTTTTTTGTGCTTCCTTGTAGCTGTTTGATCAACCTCCAGAAGAGAAACATAAACAGACCCTTCAAAGAGAGACTCTCTCTGACCCCTGACCCCTTGGACCTGTGCCCAGTAGAACTATTCAGTAATCCATCCATGCACATAGGCAGTAGTAAGATGTAATTCAAGGCACAAATTTTATACCATTCAACCTCAACTAAAACTAAAGTACATGTGGATTGAATTTCCTGTTGAGAAACTGCAGATTCCCTGGTTCAGTGATCAGCAGCGATGCTTCTGACTGAGCCTCATCAAAATTGGTGGGAAGCTGGTGAGGGATCGGGTCGTTGTCACGGCACAAGAGAGTCTTAATGGTGGGCCTGTTTTATGTGCTTTTTCCTCCTAAACCTGAAAGAAATGGGGGAAAATGAAAAAAAAATCACAATGGTTTTTCCAAGAAATCAACATTTTACCAATCTGGTGCTTCTGTATCACTTTGTACAGATTACACTAGACACAAAACTATTAACATATAAATGAGTCTCTGACAGACTATAAAACACATGATACCACAGCACCCAAATAGGGCACCAATATAATCAAAAAGTTAAAAAAAAAAAAATAACGCCATGATTCTCAGAGATATCTTTAGACCATGTAATGTCTTTGATTCGCTTCCTGATATGGCATAGCCCAGATCCTCATTTACATCTCCCAAAACCAGATAAACACATCTGAGTTCTTAGAATGAAACAGAAAGCTGCTGCGGTGGTTCCCAGTGGGTTATTCCTGTATGTTGCTCTGGTGAAAATGGTTGTATCACTGTTTACTCTGCTATGGTCACATGGTCAGGGTGAAGGCGAGGTTAACCGCTGCTCTTTGTATGCTCTGCTCTGCTCTGCTGTATATCGGTCTCACTCCCATAGACATGCACTGGTGTGCATGTAATTTCCCTACTTCATATGCTGACATAGAGCCCAGATACCACAAAGTTATCCACTCCATGGTTTACACAAGAATGTGGGAGGAAATCACATTCTTTGGGATCTTGGATTAGATTCTGAGAAGTAAAAAAAATCAGAAGTACACAGAAAACATGCTTTAACAAAAAGCAACTGCAGACAATTTTTGTGACCTTGGAATTAAATACGCGAAATGTATATTTATATAGCTTTTTAAAGAGTGAATACCAATAGAATGACCTAATACTGAGTTTTAAAAGTAGTTTGCTCTTATTTTGTTTTATAATAAAAAAAAATTAAAAAGAAAACTGTTCACCATTACATCACCAAATCATCACCTGATTGTTTTCATATTAGCTTAGGCACCAAAACCACTTGGTTAGATTTAGAAAAGGATAATGGTTTAGGTTAAAGTATACCCTGACACTGCATTTATCGCATGCTACAAGGCTTACTTTTGTACATTTCCAGGGTGATGACTCTGCTGCAAAGTCTACATTATTCATACAACAAGAGAGCACCATGGGTACTGGAGTTGCTTTCTGTTTATCAGTGATCAGAATGGACTAAAATGTGCCATCTGAGCTTAATAGAAGGTGGAGGAGTTCCCCACTGACCCATATGTATGGGATTAAATTGCACTGCTAATTGGCCATTTAATGAGCTGATAATGTCCAAATAAGGTGACTGAGGCCTGGAACCACAGATATCTAGGGACAGAACATGTTGACTAAAGGGGTCCTTTCAGCCAATCCTCTGGCTTTATAAATGTTGCATTAATCTTTAAAAATGAATTAATTGCATACCTTTTAAAAATAGAACCTTATCAGAAGTGGTACCAACATTACTTCTCCTTTTTCAAAAATAGAGACCATTAGTTCTTAAAACTAAACGTAATCCCCCACAAAAGTCATGTGAATGGAAAAAAAAAACTATTTTTGTGTGGATGAGTCATGAGGTTACTATCCAGCTCAGCTCATCGGCATCTCTCAGGTCACAAGCTCTGCGTGGGTTTTCAGTGACTAAGCTTTTGGATTGCCTTGACCCCACTTTGTTTTCACATCACATCCAGTAAAAGGATTTGCACGATTCATAAAGCTGGCCGCATTTGAACTCAAATGTTCACCGTGTCAGCCAAAAGGATCTGAGTGTCCAGCTGATGTGGCACAAGCTCAGATAAATGCTGTACAAATATATTGTAGGTCTCACTTCCTTAAATTTTCCTTTGCCTTCCTTTTCACACCCCTGGACCACTTCCTTGATCTTCACAGCCCATGTGACTGAAACTAGAAATGGAGGAGCCACACCGACTGGATCTGACCTACATCACTGAACGAATCATCACCATATTGTGTCCTCCTGGATGTCCAGAGGGCATCTACCTGCAGAACCTGCAGGAGATCATATCCATGCTACAGTCCAAGCATGGACACAACTACATGGTGAGAACTATAGAATAGAGACACAAAGTAGTATTAGCTTATTTGTTTTTACATGTAGTATGTATAATGTGCGCATTTTTGAAGCTTCCCAGACCCTCTAAATTCCAATCACTTACTTCTTTATCTTCTTTCTCGTTTTAAAATATGAAAACTAGTGTTTGTTTGTATGATAGGCTACTGTCCAAGGTTTGGATACGCCTACTCATACGAGGATTTTACTACATTCTACTGTGTAAAACAATACTGAAGACATCAACACTATAAATGACCACATGTGGAATTATGTAGTAAGTGAAAAAAATGTAAACAAAGCAACATATGGGTCATCCATTGCTTTGACATGCTCTTAATTCTCCAACCAGCTTCATGAGGTCGTCATCTCAAGCTTTCGCAGCAATCTTGGAGGAATGCCTGCATGCGGAAAGCACTTGTTAGCTGCTTGTTTGTCACTCTGCACTCCACCTCATCCCAACCCATTTTAGCCGGGTCCAGGTGGGTGACTATAGAGGACAGGTCATGTGATGCAGCCCCCCATCCCTCTGCTACTTGGTCCAGCAGCCCTTCCAGAGCCTGGAGGTGTGCTTCGACTTCTTGTCCTGCTGAAAAACGAATGATTGCCCCAGTGAGCTCAAACCAGATAAACTTCTCCTCTGTAGTGGAGGGATTCCCTAAGTGAGATTGATCCTTCACAACATTTGGTGGTTTCTGATCTTGAAAAAACTTTCTTGAGATTTTCTGTTTACTGCAGTACTTGCTATAATAAGGATTGCTGCAGGAGCGGAATAGTGCTGTTTGCTGTTTACTGTAACTGGAAACCATTCCAGGTGACAACCTCATCAAGCTGGTTAACATGTTACCAACAGTGTGCAAAGCTCCCATCAAGTATCTAAAATATGAACCATATTTTGTTTTGTTTAAATTTTTCCCACTACATAATTCTGTATCTCTGTAGTTCTGATATCTCCAGTTGTATTTCACACTGTAGAAAATAGTAAAATGAATAGGTGTGTCCTAAGTTTATGTTGTGGTTTTGTTAAATGATAATGAATTTTGTTTCCATAATTAAATTAGCATTCATTTAGTTATATTTTTTTCTCATTATGATGTTTCTGACACCATCTGTCTTTCTATTTGCATGTAGCTATTTATTTTATCTACATTAATCCAGTTATATAATTCATTTCTTTTCATTATAATAAGATTCAAAATGAACAAATCCTCGTACTCTGACACAATTCATTACTCCTAAGAGCACAGAACAGTTTTTATGTGACTAATATAAGATACAACAAGAACAAATGTAAGGGATTTTTACTCATTTTGCCTCATCTGTTCTCAACTTTCTTCAGCTCATCAACCTCTCACAGAAGCATGGCAACCTCACCAGAATGAACCACAAGGCAATTATAACACCTAAAACTACCAGTTTGAGAGGTTAAATATTGCAATGTATATATACATGCATGTACTGTATACTTTATGTGTGTTTTTTTTGCCAGGTTTTGGACACAGGCTGGGTGGATCTCTTAGCTCCCAGCCTGGACCAGATCTTCAGTGTGTGCTCAACAATGGAAAACTGGCTGCAGACCCATTCTAAGCACGTCTTGGTGTTACACTGCAGGGTAAACATCGCTGATCCAGATACGCACATTGACTCTGCCTTGCTCTCTTTAAAGTCATATCTGTGATGTAGGTGAGTGCACAGAATGTATTCTGTCTGACTGTGTGACTGCCCTCAACAGGGAGGCAAAGGCCAGCTTGGAGTTCTGGTGGCGTCTTACATCCACTTCAGCAACTTGTCAGCCAGGTAACACTGAATTTTTAAGGAGCAGACAAACCTTTTTCCTGCAGCCTGGTGGTGACATTCACACATTAACATTTATGTTTCACAAAGGATGAATCATATTAAATTCTGGTGACGTGTGATCTTTCATCCACCAGCAAGTCAAGCTGTCTAAATATCTTTGCCCTTTGCAATTTGCTCATCAAACTGATGTGCAGCAACAAACCTCTCAGGCTCTGGGACACATCAACTCCTTTAACTTGTTTAATTCATTATTGATATTC
This sequence comes from Dascyllus trimaculatus, assembly GCA_024666655.1. Lineage (NCBI taxonomy): Eukaryota > Metazoa > Chordata > Actinopteri > Pomacentridae > Dascyllus > Dascyllus trimaculatus. The sequence continues at coordinate 3,371,533 of CM045446.1, read as the reverse complement.
CTTGAAGAGGGCCTTGCTTGCATTGCAGACAGTATGTGTGACAAATGTCATCAAAGTGAAGGGAAGTGTAACTGTAAAGTAATGACCCATTGACATTTACTGTTGGATGTGTTTGCTGACCAAAGAGCACTGACAGAACAATAGACAGAGTGAACAGAGGCTGATCTCCTGTACGTCTTCACCAGGCAAAGGGCAGCTCAGCTGACAGAAGAGACTTTGACCTGCGTCGTTATTTGATTTTCAGGCAGTGATTCTGTTGCTGTTGGACACCAGTGAATTTATTTACTTGTAATAGGCCTGCGTGTCAGATGTTGAGTCTAAAGAATTATTGTTCATTTCAACCAAATGCATTTTTAAGTCAAACATATGAGAGTTGCTGCAGTTTCATAGTAGGGCATGTCTTCTATTTTACGAGCTATTGAAAACATGTCATCATTTTGCTTGATCTCCTCATGGGATGTTAGAAAAGGTCAGTTCGAGGCAAAACACTAAAAATAGAGAACAGAGCTAATGCTGCTGGTGTGCACGTGTGTGTGTGCATGTTGTTCATGGCAGAACAGCTGACTTACTGTTGAGAAATATCTGATTGTGACCATTGTCCCACTGGGAATGATCCAAGTGCCTGTGTGTGTGTGTGTGTGAGTGTGTGTGTGTGTGAGTGTGTGTGTGAGTGCAGGCATGCAAAAAAGTCTTGTGAAAGTAGTGATATCAAGTCATGCATCTGGTTTTATTTGATTTGAGATATGTGTCTGAGACGTTTCATGCCCCCAGCATGATGGACATATAAAGGAATTTCATTGGTTCATAAATATAATTATAAATAACATAAATTTTAATTTGTAATGATTTTTTATTTGACTGATAGACTTCTTCTGGGTGGAAATGACAAGAATTATAAAAGACACTACAAACACTGCATTAGAAATCAGTTTTAAACTATTTCTGTGTTGTCACCATTTTCTTCTTCTTCTTCTTTTACAAAAAAAAACATGTCCAGATTTATCCATCACTAATCTTAGCAATCACTGACAAAACCATTTTGCCACCAGATTAATCAATCAGTTCTTAAAATTACTAACAAACTTTACACACGTCTCCACTGGGATTTTGTTCTTCTCCTTCTTTGATCTCCAGGTCTTTGAGGTTGAAGGCACGTTAAGATTCAGGTCTGGACTCTAACGTGCTGATATTGTTTTCGGTTAAATGTTTCTTGACCACTTTGGTTGTATGTTTCAGATCATTGTCTTGTTGGAAGATTCAATGCTGCCCAAGGACAAGTTTTTCTGCAGACTATCTGATGTTTTCTTGCAGAATCTTAATGCCGTCCCTTTCTTTTATGATGCCATTTACTTGACAAGGTTGCCTGGTCCATCGGCTAAAAACTCCCATCAAAGCTTTACATTCCCAAGACTATGCTTGACTGTGGGGGGGTGGTGTTCTTGGGGTTGAATGCTTCTCCAGGTTCACTTTTTGGTTATCTCTGGATTCCTCTTGGGCTCATGTATCATTTTTGTCAGTGCAGGGGTCACTTTTGGCTTCCTATCACACCCTTTAAGATTTTTCACAAGGTGGAGCTCTCTGTATTTTTTGATCATGATCCAAAAGTACAAAACTCTTGGATATGTCTTTATAGCCTTTCATTGTGTTGCTAGCAGCTACAATGTGCAGCTCGGTCTCAGTGATGAACCCTAATAACAGCTCATTTGATTTAACCATGACTTTCCATTGACTAGAAAATCAGCTGCTCTCAGTTTAGGGAGTATTGAAGTGTTTTCGAACATGGTAGAAATAAGCAGGACCATTTGGAACAGTAAAGAAGCTGTATATTTTCAAGAATGATTCATATCAAATGACATGAATAGTTTTGGACACGGCATTTTCAGTTAAAATGTAAAAACAACATAGAAATAGTTAAAATATATCACTATGATCTCCAACACAGTTTCTTATTTTCCTTTTGTCACTTGTTTATGTCATTTCCATCCTGAAGAAACCTATGAAACTATCTAAATTTACATAGGTATGAATAATCTGAGCTTTCATTTGTTCGTGACTTTTACCACAAACAACTTTGCACCTGCTGCTCACTGAACTGGCCTGGAGGCGGATATCTCAAACTCTCCGTATGGCTAAATACTACACCGTCATCTGAACATGTTCCTCTCTCTCAGTGCAGACGTTTCTCTGGATCATTTTGCCATGAGGAGGTTCTACAACGACAAGCTCTCTGCTCTGATGACTCCCTCACAGAAACGGTAAGGACTTACATGGATGATCCCCGGAGGCCAAAGCTCAACTCTGGTGTAACTCTGATCTTTGATGGAGATCCAGGGATCTGCTGTGAAAGTACACCTCAGACTGTTATCACAATAAAGACACCAAATGGCACCATTATCCAGCAATAATGATGTTACAGTTACCTGTAATAGAATGTCTTGCTGTTCGTCAGGTATGTGTGGATGCTGGGCAGCATGTTAAAAGGAGGACTGAGGATGTGTCCCTCTCCATCTTTCCTCCTCTGTGTTGTTCTTCATGGTCTCCCCAGAATAAGACCAGATGGAGGTAAGCATCATAACTATGATCTGAACAAAATAAATAGCAGTAGCTGCACATTGTAGTAGTCCTCTGCCTGGCATCTAACCCTGGCATCATTATATTTCACTGACTAAATCTGCTTTTACTTGTTTCAACTTTCATTTGTTTCAGATGTTTTAGATGTTTTAGAAACTAAATTATACATTTTCCTTTTATGGAATAAGACAGTGTGGTAGACAGCAAGTAAGAGAGATGAGGATAACATGCAGCACGGGCCATCAGCTGGAATCAAACCATGTACAGTTATGTAGTTGGGAATGTAACCACTAGGCTATCAGGACAGTCATTTTCTCCACCTCAATACACCACCTGTTTCAAGTTTAGGGTATGAAGCATGCCTCCATTTCATATTTTTGCAAGGTAGTAAAATGCAAGATGAGTCAGGCATTAACCATCACTGGGAATGTTTAATGTGTTGTGAGAAAAGGTGTTTTCAGACAGTGAGGGACTCCAGCTGCCTGGTGACATCAGTGCTCCTGATCCAACCAGCCTTTACACCAAAGGCTGCTCCTGTCCACTGTGCAGCTGCAGTACATCCCATAACTCGTCTCACACAGCAAAATAGGCTGTTTCTAAACATCAGGGAAATGGTTAGCATAATGATGACTGTAAAAAAAAACAGCTTTCAGAAATGTGTATTGTTCAGACCAGATAATCAAGCTGATGATAATAAAACACTTCCACTTTATTGATCTGGTATGAATAAAGTCTGGGCTCAAATCTGACCCAGCTCATTATGTCACAAAGATGAATGCATATTTTGAAAATACATAATGGGATTATTTTTCCTAGATTAGTTACAAAATGATTCCAACATCAATGCATCTCTATATCTACAGGTAAATATAATGCAGTGTATAATGGATTCTGTCATAAACAGGCAGTCATCTTGTCTTCTTTCTCACTGTACTTGCGTCTGAGTCTAGCCTTACTATAAGACAGCAGCTCTCCTAACAACAATTTTGGCCATTTAATTTGAATTCTATTACCTTTTCGATGTTTCTCAGGATGCTGTCTCTTCCTGAGGGTCTACCAAAGTCTACAAGCTGTTTGCACATCAGCAGTCTAGTAAGAAACCCATCATTTGCATACCGTAAAAACAGTAAGACACAGCGCAGGAGGTAATAGGTGTTTCTTTTTTCCCATCTCAGCCATGTTAATGCAGCTCAGACAGACCGCCTCTACATTGTGCTTCAGCCGGCTCAGCTGCTCAAAGGGGACATCATGGTGAGTTCTAATACTGTCTGTGTGTTCAAGTTTTATCACCTGATGGATGGGAAGATGTTGGGAGAATTGGATTTTGATAGACAGCAGCAGATGGAGCTAAATAGAGGTAACCTTTGAAGCTTACAGGCAGAATCAGCATATCTAGAAATGTGACCACATCAATGATCTGTCATATTTTAATGCAAACGCTGGAATAATCAGGAAGTTTGAGGGTTTGCTGTAATAATAATAACCTAATAATACTACTATTATTATCATAAACTATCTATAGAGCACCTTCCAGACCCAAAATGCAGCTCAAAGTCTTCACAGTTGATGCATTACCTAAAAGAATCTTGACGCTAAATAAGTTGTCCAACAATTCATTGAAAATCTGTCAGAGAAATGATTTTAAAACGTCAGATGTGTCAAATATAGTATTACATTTTTTGTTTGATATCTTAGAAAGTTATAAAATATTACATTTTTTAAAAAATCACCAAAAAAACTATACAGCAAGAGGACCAACCACATGAAGTGAAGCAGTAAATGGTGCAGTGGTGTCATTATTTTCTGACTTCAGGTGGTTTGCTACGATAAAAACAGCCACTCATCCAGCCGCCAGGTCGTCTTCCGTCTCCAGTTTCACACAGGCCTCGTCGTCGGGCACACCCTTGCTTTCTCAAAGGCGGACCTTGACTGTGCCGGTGAAGGTATTTATAACCTGGTTCCACAGTCTGCACACCGCCAACTGTTGGTTCAGCTCCAGTCCACATGCACGATCGGTCTTAATCTGTAACTGATAAATCTGTCAGTCTGTCTGCTCTCCATCCACCTGAACTCAGCCTGGAACCATGTCAGCTGTGCAGGTATGAAGGACGCATGGAAACTTGTCCACTATGCCAAGTTAACGGCCCACCTGCCTTATTTTTCTCCTAATATTCCAGACCCCCGGTTCCCAGAAGATGGAAAAGTGGAGCTGCTGCTCTCTGAAAGTCCAGAAAAAATAGCAGGTAGGCTCTCACTCACAAAAACACGCCTTTGATTTATCTTTTAATAAAAAATTGTAGTTATATAAACATAAGATGAGTTACAGCTTATATGTGTTACAGATGTTTTGGTGGATGCTTACCTAGAATCCACTGTTTCAGCTGAAGTTTTCACATTTCTACTTATATTATTCACAACCTCCATCAAGCTTCAATGTTTATTTTTTGATCTACATCACCACACATTAAAATTGATGGTTTGGCAACTGTCAGTATATGATTTGTTGTTCTGACTTGCGATTTTCTGCACAACTGATCTACCTGAAAAGAGTACAGACGTGGGGTGTTGGCACCTAACATGGGCATCAGTGAGTCCAGGCTGCTAGATGCTGCAAACCACCACTCATATAAGGACTTTGGAGTCATTGCATTTCAAAGAAAACTATCGCACATTCAAAACTGAGATTACGGAAAGCCAAAAACTGAGTTTTTAATGTATAAGCATTGCACAGTTTGAAGGTCTGTTCTGCGGTCCACGGTACTAAAATCTAAACCACACTGCAGCTGCCACATAAATCCGTGAACCCTCTGCACCTTTTTTTGCTTTTCAGAATGTGTATACGGTGGAGCCTTAGAATGTAAACCTGAAACATAATCAGAAAGTTTTAGGACTTAGAAACATTTAACAATGCGAGAAGTTCCAGCATGTAAAATAAAGAGGTAATATTTCAGACTCTGCTGTATTTTACAGGTCAGGTTTCCTTGAGATGCGTGTTAAGATGATCCTCATATGGATTTGATCTTTTTTATCAGAGGCTTGTTTGAGTAAATCAGCCTGCAGTTAGTGTTCACCTTTTATACATATGGCTGTGCTTCAAGTTTCCAGCAGAACATTGCTCACTGTGATAGATAGGAACATGAGAACTAAGTGTCAGAAGTCAGATTGTTGCTCTGTTAAATCATGACTCGACTGAATGTTTCTAATGGGGTTCATGAAGTCCTAAAATGCTTTGTGGAGGCTGGATCAGTCTCTCCAACGCACAATCGGGCAGTGAACACACCATCAGAAAATCAATACATCAAGTTTCATTCAGAGATGAAGAGATAGAAAAGCAGCTTCCTCACAGATACAGAATTTACTAAGGAAAGAACACAAGTCTCAAAAGATGCCTGTCTAGCAGTGATCTTAGAGAATGAGGAGCATCTTTAAACCACTTTACTGGAGGGGACAGATAAGTCAAACGCTGTGGTGGGGTAAGACATAGCAGCATTGTACAGTGGATGAAAGAAAGTAAAGCAAAAGATCAGCACACCAAATATGAGCATATCTTCAGATTCTATTCGTCACTCCAACTCTTCAGCTGATCTTATTATTTGTAATGAAAACTCGATGATAATCCCAGAACTTTGAAACTGACAGAGTAGTGTTCTCTTGAAAACTTATGCTGGAGACTAAAATGTTGTTTGCTATGAAAAAAACATTTAATCATGTCATTTTTTTTCTATGAGTAAAATGTAACTGTCCACTGTAAGAACACCAGATCTTATTCAATGTTTATTATGATCTGATAACATATAAAACAAAACTTTAAGTATGTATGTGTTTGTGTGGCTGCACAGTGACTCTGTTGTTAGCACCGTCGCCTCACAGCTAGAAGATCCCCGGTTCACGTCCCGGTTAGGACGCCTGGGATCTTTCTGTGTGGAGTTTGCATGTTCTCCCTGTGCAGGGTGGGTTTTCACTGGATACTCTGGCTTCCTCTCACAGTCCAAAAACATGCTGAGGTTAACTGATGATTCTAAATTGTCCGTAGGTGTGAATGAGAGTGTGCTTGGTTGTCTGTCTCTATGTGTAGCCCTGTGATAGACTGGTGACCTGTCCAGGGTGTCCCCTGCCTTTGCCCGAGTTGGCTGGGATAGGCTCCAGCCCTCGCACGATCCTACAGAGGATTTAGCAGTGTATAGATGGTGGATGGATGGATGTCTGACCTTGTTTTTATTTATTTCTGGAAAAGAAACTGATTTAATTGTAGGTAAGCAACAAAAATTAACCTTGTTTTACTCATTAAACGTAAAAATGCTGCACTAACTGAGGAAAAGGTTAGACACCCTACCCCCTAATAGCTAGTGGTACCCCCTTAGGCTGAAATAACTTCAGTGAGATGTTTCTTGTAGCATCTACCAGTCTCTGACATCGGTCTGAGGAAAGTTTGCCCCACTCCTCAATGCAGAATTCTTTCAGCTGTGAGATGTTTGAGGGGCTTCTTTGACTCTGCCATTCCAGGACTCTCCATTTCTTAGTTTTTAAACGTATTTTCTTCCGTTTCAATTGTTTAGTTTTCTTACTTTTGTCTCTCAGTGTTATTAAAATTGATATTAAATATCCATATGTCTAAATATGTTTAAAAAAAACACAGGTCTTCATAGGGTGTCCTAAGTTTTCACATGACTGTAAATCACACACTCATTTCTCATGAGGGAAAAGCTCAGTCACCCAGGTGGGGGCAGTGTTGGACACCAGGCCAACTGAAGTGGCCCTCAGCACCTCCGGCCACACTCCTCGCCTCCCAACAGGAAGCAATATGAGGGGTTACCATGCACACACTTCTGACAGGAATTCAGATTGCAGATACTGTACACAGGGGAAAACAAACAGGCGGAAACACAAACACACAGCCTCACACACACTCACATACTGACAAGTAGGTAAAGGTCCATGTGAAACTGAGAATAAAGCCCGTTTCATTATTTAAATCATGTGTTAAATAAAATTTGGTGCTGGGAATCAGCTGAACACGAGACGCTGTGTTTGTGAGTCTTGCTGTTGTGTCACTGATTTGTTGTTTCCATGTGCAGGAAGAGAGCTGTGGCACAACGGACGCTCTGTGACGGTGGACTATGACACCTTGGACCCTCTGGTCAGACGAGATTCATATCAGGACACGTCTTCTCTTGAAACAGGTGAGGGGCATTTGAATGATTTTTAATCAGGAGCCTTCATGTTATAAAACACCTTATGCTCTTTTTCTTTCTTTCACTTTCTTTTCCTGCTGTTTGGAATTCTTGTGGTATGTCTGATTTGACTCTTAGACAGGATTCCACAGGAAGAGATTGTATCTGACCCATTATGGTGGATGAACAAACTCATCTGCTCTGTCTAACTAACATGTTAAACTAGAAGGCCAGATCATTTTCATATGTGTTTTGTGAGACTTTAACAATAACTCAGTTTATTGGTAGTAAAGTGTAAATCCTCTTGAGTTCATTCAGCTTAGAAGCGGTTGTTCCTCTGCTGCTTCATTAATTAGTTCAAACTTACCTAAGGAGTCTTTAAAAATGTGAGACTAGTTGAGTTAAATTGAACTTGAGGAAACCCGTTCAGTAAACTTAAATAAGCTATGAACTTACATTAAGTTGTTTGATCTAGTCACATAGACTGATTACAGACAGACTGGCTTTCCTTTAACATTTTCTAAGTTTTATGATTTTCTTCTGCAGAGTCAAAATAAAGATGCTCTGTGAGTCTGCTGCTGATGACAGTATATAGTTCATTAATGCAGGGACTGAATCTAGTACCAGCCTTTGTCATAGTCAGAACTGCTTGGATTATTATGGAAAGAAACAATAACAGCTTAATTTGCCACTTATTAAAGACTTAAAGCAAGTTTTCACGATTCCTCACTAAGGTCTCACCTCTTCATTCAATCAACTCATCATTTTGAGTCAAAAGAACTGAAGTTACAGAGCTCAAGTTTTCAAGTTCTGAACTGGTCTAAAAAAAATGAGATTCGCAGCTAAAATGACCAGGAATGAGCAAAACTCTCATTTTACATCAAGTAATTATGAAAATATGAGTTGATTTGAGGCTCTGTGGCTTAGTAAACAGGAGGTCCTGGGTTCACATCCCAGCAGTGCCTCACCAGGCTGATATCCCTGACTAGATCCTTGCTTGTGTTGTATCTACTCTCACATGTACGTCACTTTGGATAAAAGCATCTGCTAAATAAAACTGTAGAATTTGATTCTTATGTATGTTTTGATGTTTAAATAGTATTTTCATATTGCAAATCTTACCCCTGTTAAGAGTTTGAATAAAAACAGTTGTCAGTTACTTATAGTTATTTACATAACTCACTTTTATAGCAGACTAAAGTATTTAGCACTGCCTGGATGGAGCCAGCCAACGGGTTGCAAGTGTTTTTGATCTTTATACTGAAATAAAGAAGGTAGCTGCTGGGTCCACCTTTACATAGCGAGTGTGTTTCCAGGAGACGCCACGTACTGGTTCTATTTCTTCACAAGGTTGCAGAAAGAAAAAGCTCTTTGCAACTTATGAGAACAGTCTGGACATTTCCAAATGCTCTTTTCTTGGAAAGTAATAAGATTATGCACATCCAAGAAAACTTTACTGCAGGTGCTGGACTGAAAAAGAAAAATCTTCAGCGCAAGATAAAGGTCCGCACGCTGCAATGATCCCACGGTCTTTTATTAAAAACAGCTGACTGTCCATCATTTCCAGCAGAAACATTTTCAGTCAAATACTGAGACAAACAGGTTCCTAAATATTTTTAAGTTATTTTTTATTCTCTTGTTTTTGTTCATTTCCTGTTAGGGGTGCAGCTGAATTAGATAATGTAGGAGAACAGGGAAATGCAGATGTTGCCTTTTTGTTATTTAGTGACGCTTGGACAGATTTATGTTTTTGAAAATAGTTGTAACTATTGCTGACGACAAAAAAGAAATGCTATAATTGATATAGTTAAATAGAAGTCCAAATCCTCTACCTGTCTAGCATCTGAAGAGGTTTGGTTTAGTTGTAATTTTACTTCAATGGCACCAAATTTGACATTTAGATGATGCTCTTGGATGCAACTCCAATAAGTTCCAACAAGATGCTGACTTATTCAATAGGAATAGATAGACAGGAGAAATACTTAGACACATACACAACAAAACAGCGTTGTTTGGTAAAAACTGTACATGGCTTCTGATAAACAACATGGAAGATGTTAAAGATATTCAAAATCAAACACAACATTAAATCATATCTCTGACTATGCTAAATCCACAAAGCATTATCACCAACTCTGCAGTGCTTAAGAGCTCTTTAGCCTGCTCTAGTTTCTAGTTTTGGTGTGACTGCATACATTTTTTGGCCTTTTCCAGACTCAGACACCGTTACAGACTAGCTGCTAGCTGACATTTTTCCCAGTAGTTGGATGAGACCAAAATGGAGCTAAAAATACAGTGAATATTCACACTTACATTCCTCAGGTTGACTCAAACACCACTCCAGCTGGATGGTTGTGTTGCTTTGTGTCTGCTGAATGCACTAGTAGCTAACCACAACAACTTTATGAGGTGATAATATGTCACCTGTTTGTTTATTTGAGCTCTTTTGGTGAGTTTTTCTGCCGCTGACAGGCCCAGAAAAATCCATTAATGTATTTCTGGCTGCTGTTCAGAAGTTATTTCCCTCTGTGGGTGCATATCCAGTCTCCGAGATTGTCTGTTTGGACTATGGCCTTCGCTGTGGCCAGTCTTGTGGGTAATTGCCTGGTCATCAGTGTGACAGCTTACAACTGTTGTGGTCACAAAGGCCTCTTTGACGTTCCTGGGAATGGGTGTAACGACAATCATCTAGACAGCAGCCAGACCAGACCTGTGTATTTGGAGGCGGCTGTTTTTCGAGAAGTTTCCATTTAGTTAGAAAAACCCGTCGCACACAGAAAAACACCAACACAAGAACACACATCCAGACAACTGAAACAATCACTTTAACCGGTGGTTGGGGTTGCAGTTCCAGATGTTTTATGCCATTGCTAAATCTGCCCCGGCCAGCCATGTAATTTAGATAGACCGTTCACTGGGGGAGACATGTGGAAAAGTGGCATGTAAACACACATACACACGCTCACATGAATGCAAGCACACATGGCCATTACGTTTAACCGCCAGCACACACGCATGCACATGAGCATAATGAGGGTGCCAGCCAGTTAGCAATGCAGCCGCTCGCAAGAATGTTGTTTTCAACCACAGGTGGTTCTACTTTACCCTCTCACACCCCTCCCCTCTGCCGCTTCTATCACTCCATCTCCCCATCTTCTTCTACTCCCTCCCTTTCTTCTCTCCCCCTTTATCTCATCTCCTGTCTCCCTCTCTCTCGAGCTCTACGCGCTGCTTTCAGGTTCAAGTTGCAGGTTGCAATTTGTCCAATATGTCCCCATCCCCCTTCTGCACACAATCTCCAGAGCCCGCCTCCGTGTTTACATTCCCCTCTCCATATTTGGCCAGCTCAACGTCCTTGTGCTTTGTGTTTTTTTTCTTTCCTTGAAAGTGCATTATGTGTGCTGCACACACTCTTCCACCTGTGTGTGTGTGTGTGTGTGTGCATATGTACTTGCAAGTCTAGTGAATGATCCACCCTTCAGTTTCCTTTCCACCCCCCCATGCTTCCCCCTTTGACATGAAAATGCATGAGCGCACACACTCTCTCCCCACTGCCCTACCTACCTGTGTCAGCCGGGACAGGATGCAGGGGGGAGGGAAAAGTAAGGGAGGCAAAGCAGGGCTGATTTCGTGTTGACGGTGAAGGCGGGGATTCATAGTGCAGAGACAGAGAAGTGCAGCAGTGACATGAGAGAGGGGAAAGAGAGAGTAGGAGGGGGTGACACCAGAGAGCTGTTAGCACCTTAAGAGAAAGAATGTTCCCTGCTTGTCTTCCCATACGGCAGCTTGAGAGACAGAGAGGACGACAGCACAGGAGGGGAAGGACGAGCTGGTCTGAATCTTCTGAATCTGCTTTCACTCTCATCCTTTTCATTCTGCGCTCGTCCTTGCCGCTCTTTCCTTTCTGCTTGTCATCTGTTTCTCTTTTCCTCTTTCTCTGACTCCAAAGGGAGGCTTCAGCACAAACATTTCCATCCTGTTTCTAGTCTGCACTGGGGACACAGAGAGTTGACTCCTGGCTGCTGGTAAAGTAAGCTGCTTTTTGTTTTTACTGAACTGCTGAAGTGTCTGTTCATCGTGCAGTTATACAGAGTGTTTATCAGTTTGCGAACTCTGTGCATCTCTGTGTGAGAGACCTATTAGACCAGCTGTGAGGTTTTACCATGCATGTCTGGTATTCGAGTTTTACTGCCTCTCTGGACTTAAGAGGCTGTGCTCGTACAGCTCTGGCATGCACTGTATGTATTGTTGCAGTCACTGTACGAGGCAGTCCTATCTTATCTCAATGTGATAACCGCTATTGGAAGAGAACTTGCTCTTGCTCTTTCGCTTTGTCTGTTTTAGGAGTGGAAATGAATAGTTTTTGTATTAAAAAAAATCCCAAAATATATTCAGTTTACTGCTAATAATACAAAAAGCAGCAAATTCTGAGGTCACATTAAGGTGATATTGTTCAGGTTTGCCAGAAAAAGTTGCAGAATAATTCCTGTCAATCAGTCGCCTCATCTTTAGCTTATCTTCAACTTGCTGTAAGACTTAGAAACATCTTCTCCTGTTGTTCTGAAAGCTGTCAGCTATGTCTCAGCTGTATCTGACCTCAGGTAGACGTCTCTGCCAGACACGTCCTTAGCGTGACACACGTATGCATCCGCTAGCAAACACAAAGGGGCTCTGTGTTATCTACACGGAGTGCGTCTGGAGTAATGAATCATGTACAGTAGTGCTGCAGGTATGGAGTCTAATGCTCAATGTAAAGGTGTAATTTTCCGCTTTTAGTTGAACTTTGAGACTCTAAAATCTCTCTGAGCTGTGTTATCTGGTTGGGCAACTGATGAGAGAAGAGTTGAATGATGTAAGTCCTTTTAAAAGGCAAAATATATAAAATATTTTGAGGTTTCAGCTCCACCAAAACCAGTGTTCTGGATCACTGTTCACACAAGAGAATGGTTTGTGATGATGATCTGTGACTATCTCTCGGCTGTTGCAGAGCAAATGATTAGTTGATTCACGATAAAATAACTGGTTGATCAACTGATAAGGGAAAGAACTGGTAGCTGCAGCTGTCATTTAGATTTCAAGCAAGTGTGCCGTCATTATACTCCCCTCAAACAATGCTGTAGATTTGAATATCAGCAAAAGATCACACTCTTCTGATCAGGTGAACTGCTGAATACTTTGTGGGATTTTGGGAAATCATTTTTTGTAGAGGGCTGCACAGGTGGTTAGCAGTGTCGCCTCACAGCTAGAAGATCCCCGGTTTGCGTCCCGGTTAGGACGCCTGGGATCTTTCTGTGTGGAGTTTGCATGTTCTCCCTGTGCAGCGTGGGTTTTCACCGGGTACTCCAGCTTCCTCCCACAGTCCAAAAAACATGCTGAGGTGAATTGATGATTCTAAATTGTCCGTAGGTGTGAAAGAGAGTGTGCTTGGTTGTCTGTAGCCCCGCGACCCTACAGAGGATTAAGCGGTGTATAGATGATGGATTGATGGACGGATTTTTTGTAGAGCAAAAATGATTAGCTGGGTAATCACTTAGGTGACAGTTTGGATAACTGATTAATCATTTAACTCCTTTTTCAAGCGAAAATGCCCCTTTCCCCCTCAGTTTGCATCTAAAATGACTTACTTGCTTGACTGTAAATTGAATATTTTTAGGTTTTGAACCTTTGTTTGGACATAAATACACTTTAAATACATCACCATGCTCTGCAATTGACATTTTGTTGTGTTTTCTTAAGCTGGTGGAGCAAATAACAAAATGAATAATAAGGAAAACTTAATATTTTATGATACGTCATTGTCATTGTGGATTTAGCACTGACAATGTGAAATTAATATTACATAGATTTCAACAATAGATAGGCACCTCTGAATAGGTGAACTGGTGCTTATGTTTGGGAAAGTTAAGTTTCATTTCTGTTTCAGCCAAAATGATTAATCAAATAATCAGATGGTCAATGGAACATTAATTAGCAATAATTTGGTTAATTGATTAGTACTTTTCAGATTTTTTAAAAGTAGAAATGCAAAAAAATATCTGGTTAGTGCTTCTCAGATGTGTCAGTTCTGACTTAACTAAACATGTAAATGTCACAATGTAATATTACGTATAAATACATAAAAAAAACTTTATTTTACTTTACTTACTTCTTACTGAATATTTTTATCACCTTCCAGCTCCTCCTCATGTCCTGGACCCTGGAAATGACAGCTTTTACCCCAGAGTGAGGAAGAGGAGTCATGAGGAAGGCACTTCATTCCCTTTAAGCACCAGCAGTCCCAGCTGCAGTGACCGAGCTCCGTCTGCCAGCAGCGATTCAGGCCTGTCTGTTGCCTCACAGGGGCTGAGCGGAGCCAGACAGAGGAGAGGGACCCCGCAGGACAAGTGTACCCAAGCCGAGAAGCTGGTCCCTGGGGTGGACTTTGAGCTTATTCAGCCTCTTCTGGAGGTCATGACTGAGCTTGCTTCAGCCAGTGGAGGAGAGGGGGACATGGCTGGGGATGAGTCCGGTTTGGGACACACTACTAATGGAGAGGCAAGCGAGCGGGAGACTGACATACTGGATGATGAGGATGTAGTAGATGATGTGGCAGTTCCTGCTATGGACATGCTGAGCTCAAGTAGTATCGGCTCCCTCTCATCTGAAAATCTGCCTGAAAGTCAGAGACCAGCCCGAACCGACTACTCCACTCACTCCTGGGTACAGCAGCAGCAGATGGCGGATATTGTCACTGATAACTTGCTTGCAGAGGATGGGGAGAGAGCATCAATCAGGCCAAATAAAGAGAGGCCGCCACCTCTGCTTGCTCCTGACACACCAGCTCGAGGACTCAGCAGCAGGGAAGCAGTGCAGAGAGGGCTGGTGGACGAGGACAATGCACATATTCCCACAGATAACACACACAACACACAGTCCACAAATACCACACACACATCACCCTGTCAGGAAGATGAACTGGAGTCCTTAAGCACAGACATTGATGAGTCCATAGAGCAGCTGAACCAGCTGATTCTGGATTTGGACCCCACCTTTGTTCCTGTTCCTACCCGCTGTGCCCCCCTGTCCCGCTCTGCCTCCCTACACACCAACGGCCTCAGCCACAAGGGAAAAACCCATCTGTCAGGTGAGACCAGTCACAATACATGGAAAAGATGCATCACAATCACAGCCTGACTGATACTAGAGTTGTGGAGCTGATATATTGATATTTACATCAATATATCGACCAATGTTGTTTATAAGTAAGTCAGAGTTACATTGAAATGGATGAAAAATAATGGGGTAATTGTTTATTAGTTTTCCAGCAACATATGACACAAACTACCGAGCAGCCTTCTATAAAGACAGGACAGTTTGACTCTGCACCAATGTCTGATAAGCTGTGATATATACTCTGCTACATGTACTGCAGACACAGTGGAGAGTACTGTAAACAAAGAGGTCAGATGCTCAGCTGGACAAACCACATCATGACTCAGTTTCTAATTTATCCTAAGCATCTTGTTCTCTTATATCTTCTGTTAAAGAAAATTTGGCATACATATCAGACCAATATATATGTGACAGACTAATATCGGCCCACAGAAACATCAGCTGGGCTCTGATCATGTCATAGAGTGGTTGTGTAACAGTTTAAAGGGTTAGTTCACCTACATTTAAGAGTGAGTTGTTGTTGTTTTTTTAGCCATGTTAGCAGCATCACTCTGGATGTTGGTGTTGGATAGCTGATATTTATTTCACCCTGATATTTTTTATGCACAGACAGGAAGCCTACAGACTTTGGTGATTCCCTGAGTTTCCCTATAATGCCACTGTGAGGTCGACATTTGCGTTTTGTGGTGAAATATTTCAACAAATATCGGATGGATTGCTGTGAAATTTAGTACCAACATTCACGTTCCCCATAGGATAAACTGTGATGCCTTTGGTGATCCAGAATCTTTCACATCCAAGTGTACTACTCTCTATGTGAAAAAAAAACAGAATATCATTCAGCTCCATTGTATTGAAGTGGCAGCCTGAGCAGTTAAAAGAGAAATATTTAAATTGCTAAATAATATTGTGACTAAACGTGTATGTAGTTTGGCTGAACTGACCATTCACCTTGGAAAATTCTAACAACATGCCACAGCAAGCAAAACACACCTGTGCCAACATGCTCACGGGCAGATGAAGCCCGTGGGTGCATTTGTTAGATTGTAGACCTCAGTTTGGCCTGCAAATACAGAACACCATTTATAACCCTGACTGCAGGACCGAAGCGCCGCCTGATAGTGGAAATCTCCACCTGAGAGGGGAACACATCTGTTGATTGTGACAGGAGGCGTGTTTGTAAGTGTGCGTGCTGTTTGCTGAGAGGGTGGAAGCATTTCATTAAACAGGCAGTGGGTATCCTCAAGCAGTGTAAAATCAGGACCTCTGCTCGCTGCACAATGATGTGTTTACCCTCCGATCTGTCACAGTTTAAATGGAAATATACAGAGCTGGAAGAAAAGGTTACATAAGGGAAGTATGCGACCTCTTGCCACAGTGAAGCACTATCAAAACACAATCGACTCACAAGACTACAGAAAGACCCAGTCAGGGATGTTGGACACTGTGAAGTTACTAATTTTCTATTTTTTGTTTGTCAGGCTATAAAAAAAGACAGAGATCAAAGTTGTCACAGATTCTTGTCCAGAACCCACGGTATAACTTCTGATTAAACAATAACAGGAAGAGGGGACTTAAGTTCACCACCAGTCCTGACACTTTCAGTTATTCCTGAACGCTGTTCCTTGAAAGAGCATATTTAAAACTGTTATGATAATATAAAAGTGCTGTATAAATAATAGTGTTGTTTCATCTGTAAATGATTTGATTAAAAGAACAAGTCCTTCAAACTACCGGAATCAGGTCCAGCAAGTTCAAGAAGTCAAAACCAGTGTCTGTCATTTGAAATATCAAGAATGATGAACCAAGTTGGTGCGTTTGTCAAAGCACTTGTGGTTCTTGAAGTGGGGCATCATGAGGAATGTTCACCATGTTTTAGTGCAGTGAGTGGGACTACGAAGCCAGACAGTGAACAACTTAGTGGACAAATCCTTTTAACGAATAAATTCCAGTAATTCAGTTCTTTTGTTTTTGAAAAAGATCTGCTTTGCACATCACCAGTGAATAAAGCACAGTAGATAAAAATAACATTTTGCTGAAAACAAGTATACTGAGGGGACTTAAAGCTGTTTAGGACTCAAACCCCAACATTTAGGATTTGGACTGGTAACATTTTATAATACAGGAGACAGAAATAAAAGCAGTTAGTGAGAAGCGACCTAATAATTACTGAACAATTGAAGACAATATAGATGTTATTGATATTGTTATACTAGAAAACAGACCGGGAAACATTTCACTAATGACTCACTGGGTATTGATTAGTTCAAAAATATCTGTCAAAGAGAACATTGAACACTTCATTCTTCTCTCTCTGAGAAGTTGCCAAATAATTTCTCACTTATTCATGATTATCGAACATTTTTGTGCCCACTGACGTAAAGCACACTTTGAAAATAGCAATTTCTTAGTAGCTATTCCTGTTTTTGTGTACTGTGTTTTAAAGTATTACCTTTACTTTGCTTGACTTGCGAAAAGAACAACTGTGTCCCACCTCTGAGATCTTGAACCTCAATATGTCCCACTGATGATGCCTGCTTTGTGGACTTTTCAGCGCTGCCTCTTCTTCACTGTTACTCTTCACCCTGCGGGCACATGTGATGGATTTACTCCCTCTCACGTCCGCTGGGACAGCGCCTGCAGGAAGAGGCACATTTCTGCTGTGACCTCTGTTCTTGATTCATTTTCTGTTGGAGAACTGCAGGTCAGAAGTGTGCAAGTGATGTCATCACTTCCCAGCTCTTTGCATGCATCGCAGCTGCTCCATCAAAGTTGCCCTCCGAGTGGCCTGCTGGTTCATTTCGCTGGGAGGTGATGACGGTGGACTTGACATCCCCTGAGTCATGTCTGTTGGATTCTCTGCAGTGGTTATCGGTGACCTGCAGCCGTGTGCCATGCATGGCTACGTTAGGCTGACATTTAACCTCTGACCTGCTCTTTGGTGCACCGTCAGGTCAGCGAGAGTTCTCCTTGAAATATGGAATCTGAGTGCAGGAAATGGAGCTTGTGTGTTTCTATGTATGTGGGTCAGTGAGTGTGTCGGGGGGCTGGAGGTTGGTTTTTCCCAAAGGCGCATTTTAAGCAGTAACTAATACTTCACTTGCTTAGTTACTGTGAGTGTGTGTGTGTGTGTGTGAGTGCCTGTTTTTCAAGGGGGATGTTTTGAGGCAGGAACTTGTAAGCGATCAGGAATGCTTTTGAAGTTTTGACACAACACTTTGCTCTCCTCCCTCTCATCATCTTCTTCAAAAGAGAATAGCCCTCTCACAAATACGATGGGCATGAAGTGATACTCGACACTGCGCAACCCTCCACGGAGCTCCCTCGGCAGGCCCGCTGGTGTGGGACAGTAACTGGATTAGGTTCAGCTGGTCGACTTCAGCTTGGCCTGTTCATTTGATTTTGAGCTGATGGATGCTCACAGTGAAAGCTGAGCTCACAATGTTCCTTACTGCTGTTTATACTTGATATGCACAACTGAGTGTGATACCATATACAGTAGATCTCTAACATGACACACAGGTCAGCCTCTGGTTGCTGGGTTACAGTGTTCTGGGTGTCTTTGTGGTCTTCAGAGGCTGCTATAGAATAAAGAAAGACTGTTTTTATTGTTGTAGCAGAATAAAATAACCTCAGCAATGGTGTCCTATGTATGGATTTCATTTAAAAAGTCAGGTTCCAAAAAATTGACAAACAGCTGTTTAACTGTCCATATTTTCATCTGATGAAGCTGTGAAAAGACTGAAAAGTACAAGTTCTGCCCAAAAACCTTAAGCTGTAAGCCGTAACCAAGTTAGCAACATGCCATGCTAAGCTTAGCTTAAGCTGGTTAGTGTCTTGATAGCACTTCACTTCCTTATGAATGCCTATACAGCTATGGACACCACAGACATGTGGTTGCAGTTATATTACTTTCTAGTCTGCTTGGAGCCTGCTCTGAGGACTCTGTTCCATGCATGCGCAGTAGATTGACATCTATGTATTCCGCAGGTAAAATATCTGTGTCCACAGGTACATGAGGTTCTGCTAGGGTCTGTGAGTCATAAATTTAATCATCTTCAGTAGTTGCAAGAGTCTCCACAGATCCCTCTGCTGATATGTGTAAAATATGTGTCCATGTAGACAGTCGACATGGCCGCCCTGCTATAAGGGCAGTAGTGTGCATGAGCGGAATACATAGACACTAATCTACTGGGCATGTGTGGAACATAGTGGTGAACCGGATGACGACTGTGGGTCAGCGTTGACAGTTGTGGGGTTTGAGTTCAGGAACATATTAAACCTTCTAACACATACTCAGAAATATAGAAATGTAACTACGTCCCCCAGCTTTTAGGCAGCATCCAGATGTGAAAACGGACAGGGCCAAAAGCATTACTGAAGTAGCTGGAATTTACATTTTATTTGGCCACTGATAAAATGAAACAGGTTGTCCTCAAGCATATAAAAAAACTCCATCTAGACATGTTAATGAAGATTTTCACATGAAGGGGTCTTTAAGTGGCGAGCCTCTCCCTCATGATGTCACTAAATACTCATCATGTTCAAAAGGCACTGAGGGACTGTGTGTATGATGGGTGTTCTCAGTAAAGGCTCAGCTCATTCAGGAATCAGCTGAACTATAGAGTGATAGTTCAGCTCACCACTTGCTGATCTTCAGAATTGTTCAGCTTAAGTCATAAGATAAGGAGACATGCAAAATGTGACAAAATTAAACTTTGCACAGTCAAAAAAACCGCATGCTTTATCAGTATTAAGCAGCACCTGAAGCTGCTCCACTCTTTAAATACAACTGTGAAATGTTGAATTACAACAAAGAAGTGGAATCTAGTGGTCAGAGGTGTTAACAAAAATAACACAAATAAGCATAAACTGAAGAAGAGTCTCCAGTTTATGCTGAAGAGTTTTTTGGCTCTAATACTTTATCAATTTGCAGATTTTCTGGATCTTTTCTAAAACCAGTTAAAGCTAACAACAACACTCTCTTCATATGGAGCTCTATGCAACAGATATTTGTCTTCCTGAGCAGAAATGTTGGAGTACTTCTGTGGGTGTGTGAGATCAGGCCCAGGGGGCGATGACCTACTCATATCTCCAAAGAGAGCCACTGATTGTTCCAGCAGATGTTTTCTGACAAGACGCCATGATGTTCCACCATCTGGTTACAGTCCAGTCTTGCTTAGTCACACAGGCTCTGCTATGATGATAACAGCTCGGCTCTGCTGATAAACATGCTGATAGAGGCTTTTGTCAGAGACAAACACACCAACCATGAATCACTGTCATCACCTCTTATTGCCAAGGTTGGCTCTGGTCATAACAGTGTGTCAATACTGTTTAATGTTGTGGCTTTCTACGAGTATAGACATAACTGCTCGTGGATATTTAATGAGTTTGATTCTCTGCTTGGTTGCATTTTAGATTATAATCTGTCTGACTGTCTGACTTTTCTTTTTCTACCTCCCACACTCCTCCCCCACCCCTCCCCGCTCTGCATGGTGCTGCTCCTGATCAGGGTGGACCCAGCACAAGCAGGTCAGTGATGTGACGGACTACGCTGGTCTCCATTCTTCAGGATGGAGAGGAGGAGGAGGACCTCAGAGCTTCAGAGGCTCCCCAGGCTACAGTCCCTCCCTCTCGTCCTCTCAGGTAAACACAGCTTCCTCCTGTCACCTCACCTGACCCTCACTTTGACTGCTGTTTAAACATCACTCTTACTGGGCTACAGCTACAAAAAGTTGTACAACGGTACAACTAGAAAAAGCAGTGAATTCATTTACACTAGAAAATACGAGAAATTTTAGCACGATTTAGTAGGATGCAAAGCTAAAATACATGCAGCGTAGCTAAACCAGTAGCAACAGTGACCAGGCAACCCAAATATTCACTGCAACCTAGTTTATTTGTTTTCCTACAACATGTATTTGTTAACCCTATGAGCACCAGGCTAGTTTCAGGGTCATTTCACTACCTTTACTTTTAAGATCTTATGTTGGTCATTTTAAGCTAAGTCAAGTCACCTTTATTTATACAGCACATTTAAAACAACACATTAGAAAACTAACACTGGCATCATGAATTTAGCTAACAAGTTTAAATAATAAGGTTAAGAGCCTACAATATTATACGTTGGACGGCTGTGGCTCAGGTGGTAGAGTGGGTTGTCAACTGATCATAAGGTTGGCGGTTCGATCCCCGGCCCCTCCACATGCCGAGGGGCAAGACGCTGAACCTGAAGTTGCTCCCAGTGGCAGGCAGGCACCTTGCATGGGAGTCTGTCGTCATTGGTGTGTGAATGGGTGAATGTGAAACACACTGTAAAGTGCCTTGAGTACCACTAAGGTAGAAAGGTGCTACATAAGTGCAGACAATTTACCATTTACCACTGAAAACCCTAGAGAGTCCAAAGATTTCCCTGTGAGCAAGCATGTTGGCAACAGTAGAGACCAACAGCTGCCTTTTACAGGAAGTGACCCAGAAAATGTCTGAAATCTGGAAATGTCAGAACCAAGATGGCGCTGTAGGGATTACAAATTCAGAAAAATATGTGCTTTGTGCCTAATAGAAATCGAAATCAGTAACTATATTGCTTTATAGAAGTCTGATGTGTTATCAACACGTTATTACTTCAGTATGTACAAATACGTAAGAAGCATGAATTGTCCAGTTCTGTTCATTCATTTCAGGAGTTCATGAGTCATTCAAGTGAGCCTGCAGATGAACACATAGGTTGTAACTTTGATTGAATTTGACGGAACTTTATTTTTTCACTGAGATTTCGCCGCAGAAAAGCAACTAGCATTGCAGAAAAGGTCAAGTCATGCATCGCTACAATGAATACTTTGAGACCATTGTAACCGAGAACAAGGGATGTGATTTTGTGCGTGCATTTGTTGGGCTCCAAGGGTTAATGTTTGTACGGTTTTGTCGTGGCAGCTGAGAACACTTGGTTAAAGATTTGGGAGAGAAAAGTCAACATTTTCACCAGACAGAGTATCTTTACTCTTTCAATATTTAACCAAAGATGCACACTTTGAGCGATCAAGGTGTTTTTTTCATTTCATCTAGTATATGTCTCAGCTGCTGTATCCATCTCACATATTACATGAGTGTTATTTTCATTTCCTGTAGCCATGGCACATGATATTCGGGACATTATGTCACCATGTTGGCATTTGTGGCTCTGTGACTCTGCAGACACATTCCTAAGAACAACACAGGAAACTGGATACCTACCTTACAGATGATCTGAATAGATTTGGATGTATCTTGCTGCATACATTTCCATAACGATACTGTGGTTTTACCATTTCTGGCTCTTATAAATATAGTAGTTTAGGAGGTTTTTATTCCAAACCGAACCAAAATGAGGACGCTTGGTTGTCACATGAAATGGAAACGCTATGAAACGCTGTGACTGTATTTCATATGGTTGTAAATGACAGAGTGCAGAACAGAACATGTGATATTTGGGAGTTACGTCATACCAAAGAGTCAAATTAAATATGCTTGGAAGCTTTACGCATGAGGTCACCCTGTACAGGACTACACTGAGTAATTTCTGTTGTCGGAATTTTACATTGCAACTGATGAAGAGGACGAACAAAGCTGGTTTTTGGCAGTGTCCTGTTTCTAGTTGTTCAGCAGCTAAAGTCTTTGCATAGCCTTTCAGAAGATGGACATTTAGGACATCAGGACAATCTTCACTCCTTCTTTGGCAAGTGCTACTAAAGTTAACCTAATTGTTTGATGAGAAAAAACTTCTACTTATTACTTTAACTAAAAGTTGCACACAATCTAACAGTGCTGAAACACCCTGCTGCATGTAACATGGAGACATGATGAAAGGAAATTCACACTATTCTATGCCAATCAGAATCTGAGCTCATGAATTATGCAGAAGTTATGTCAAGAGCATCCAAACTAGTAGAAATTCTGGTTGTAAAACTGTATCTGCATCTCTGTAGATGTTTCTCTCGTTCCTCTCTTTCTCTGAGTCTCTCTTTTGTCCTTTTTGAAAACCTGATCTTTCTGCTCTTGCCCTCAGTCTTCGGCTGGGTGGCATGAATGGCCCAACTGTTTACACCAAAACACAGGCTGCAGCCACACACAGATCACAAGACCAGTGTCTGCTGGTGTGTGTGTGTGTGTGTGTGTGTGTGGGCTTGTCACCTCTTAAGACTTTGAAAAAAAAAGCATGTTCTTGACTTTTCCCACTTATTTCCTTTCTTGCCTCTTTCTTCAAAGCATGGGCATCTCTACAAAACCAACAGCGTGGACTATCGGGGACAAGCGGATACCTCCGACGTCGTCCCTCCGACTCCGGCCTTCCCAGTGTCTCCTCCGACGCCCTATGGTAAGAGATAATGTCAAAATGAACACTTGTGACTGCGGGTGTGTCTGCATTTAGAAATCTTATCAGCTCCTTCCTTTTCTTTCCAGTAAAACATTTCTCAGAGTTTTCCCAGCTCAGGACCGGTGGACAGTGGGAGCAACACAGCTGGACACAAGGTACACCCTACCAAGAGTGTGTGTGACCAAGTATTCTGTGTGAGCGTGTGACTGGCAAAAGCACTAAACCCAACACTTGAGCTCCTGATTGCTGCTGGGCAGGGTTCAAGAGTTGGCTGGAATGTCTCAACCAAAAACATACACTCATACACACACCTGGCCTGCACTTTGTTGCTGCTGGCTGGATATGGGGGCATGGTTTTTGTTTTTGGCAAAGTGCATGTAGTTAGAGGCAGACTAGCTCATTTCTGGGGATTTGTGTTCATTATTTTTAGTTTTGGCATTATGTTAATTGAAAAAATGGGTTTGGATATCCTGTCAGGCCCATGCAGGACAGCTGATGCTGCATGCCCGCTAATAATAGTTGACGGTAACAGAGGAAAAGACCACTGCTGGCAGGATGTCCACTCACGTCCTGTTCTGGGAGGGGACAGAAGGGGAGGGGAGGGTCTTTTGTTGCCGGGACATCCTGTCTGAGGAGATATGTACCACACAGCTGCAGGAGGAATTTAC
The DNA here is from genome assembly GCA_024666655.1 of Dascyllus trimaculatus. Classification (NCBI taxonomy): domain Eukaryota; kingdom Metazoa; phylum Chordata; class Actinopteri; family Pomacentridae; genus Dascyllus; species Dascyllus trimaculatus. Next base: position 3,347,615 of record CM045446.1, on the reverse strand, counting down.
TGTGCTGTCAAAAAACACAAGTGTCTTTCAGTGGTTCAGGCTCATATCAGATCTTAGCTGTGGTGGTAACTTTTTAGTGTGTATTTATGTTCGGTGAATTTGTTATGCTAAAAACAGAGCTGATTAAAGTCTACATAATTGGGACGGCTCCTTTAAGGATCTCTTACCAAGAGGTACTGACTGAAGTATTTATACATATAAACACCAATTGTGGTATGGCGCGCAATAAAACAATCACACCATTGTGGTAACTACTCCCATGTGCTAACACTGAGCCAATGGAAATTCTAATATCTCACTACACATCACATCAGTGTTGCTATTAATCCTGTCAATCAGTCAACACCACAATGCCAGCCGCGAGAGTGAGATGTTGGCTAGCTACATGAACATCAGCCATCTTAACAGTGACAAACCAGCCAAACCAGGGAAATGTGATGATAGCTGTGTTGCAATTGGCTTTTAGATGCTATCAAACAAAGCCTTGAAGCTAATAACACTACGACTTGACAGGCACACACATCTCACTGATTTCATGGTTGTCATTGCAAAATTAAAGAAGGAACACACAGGGTGCAGTATCGATGCTGGAAACTGTAAAGGATGAATTCTGTTTAACAAGTAAATGATAAACAGAATGATAAATATGTGATGAAGTGCAGTTATTTTAATGCACGTACAAAAAAGTCTCCACCCTCAGTTGAGCATCTCAATACCTTTATTTAAAGGAAAATTGTGTCATGAAATAGAATTTTTAAGGCAGAATTATCATATGACGTCCAAATACACTTTTATTGTGCTGCAGATAATCTTAAATATTATGACCTAAACATATTTTCATCCATCCACTGCTAACAAAACTACAGTGACATTTATGGTGGTATTTTGCGGTGTGTTGCAGACAGATCGGTTTGTTCTTTCAAAGGGCACGTCTGCCTGTTTATTGTAAACATGTTGGAGCAAAGAGGCGGCAGGATGGAGAAAGAGCTGATGAAAGAGTGATTAGTACTTGTATACAGAAAAAACACCTGATTCTTTCTCTCTGCTGAATGGACAGAAGAATTAACAAAGGACACCAAATATGTTTTGCCTGCTGCCATTTTGGGGGTCAGACAACAGTTTCCTGTTTCCCACGTTAAAGGCAGACAACAGTCTGGGAAACAATCTGCCATGTCTGAACAGAACAGTGAGATTCCTAATTAAAATGATTTGTAATTTAAGTTTACAGTGATTACTGCAGTCATGGTTTGACCTGAAGCTACTGCTGTGGGCAGCAGCAGACAGCTCAGAAACAACAACAGAGCACACAGCCAGCCGCTGAACCCAGAAGTTCCCACTGTTATCAGCAGACTGATCACACTGAGCATGCTGGGATCCTGCCTGTATGTGCTGCTGTTTCTATGAGCTTCAAGTATTCCAGTGAAATACTGATTTGGTGATTTGAGATCAAAAACATGATGGTCCAGACTAAAATCACGCTGTTGAGAAGAGCAGCAAATCCTTTTCGATGTTGAGATTTGTTTATGAGAGGAACCAATAATGCCACTGTTTAGTGTAATAGTCTGATATTACAGGAAATACCATCCCCTGTTTTTGTACTGAGCTTTTGCTGAGAAGATTAATGTCACTCTTATGCCCATGTGTTGGGCTGGAGTTAGAAAGTAGCTAGCCCTACGAAGTTTTGATGAAAAACATGAGATGTGAGAAACGACCCTGTTTTAACCTTTATGTCATTGTCGATTTAAATTCATCTGTGTGGTTTTAAAAAAGATTTAATGAACAAACAAAAAACTCTGCCAAAGCTGTAAAATCCAGGAAGGAAATCTGGAACTGAACAATTGCATCTGTAGTTTTAAACTGTTGACAGCAGACTGATGACGTTCTTCACTTCTTTTCCATGCTTTAGCCTTTAAAAGTCTGCTGCTGCTTGTTGTGCATCAACCACAGATGAACTTTGGAGTGTCTCTGCACTTGTGCACTTTCATTTCCTCGTGACGGTGAAGCGCAGCTCTCGAATGTTATGTAACAACACTTCCTTTGTGTACTTGTGGTCACATCAAAATAAACAGTGATAAACGCAGAAGCCCTCCGCCAGCGGAAGCAGGTTTGAGCCAGAGGAATGTAGATGTGGTTTGGAGCTCAGGTTTAGCGGAGGCAGATGTTCTCCCAGACAAACACTTGACCGTCTGAACCTCAGGGGTCAAAGGTCAGGAGAAAGTCTGAGGGAGTGGCACAGAGGGCAGCACAGTCTGCTTCAGATGGACGCAGTGTTTATCATAATGAATGAGAGGGAGCTGAAGGGTCTGAGAAGTTTCAAGTGCCACTGTGAAGAGATTTTCTGTGTTTTTTCTGTCAGGATTTTAAAAAAACACTCTGATCCCACTGATCAGCAGGATGTAATGCACACTGGACACTGAAAACTGGTTGGTATAGGCCATTAATGCTGTATGTATTTTCAGTTAATAATACGAATGGGCTGCACTGTGGCTCGGTCGTTAGCACAGAAGATCCCTGGTTCGCGTCCCGGTTAGGACGCCTGGGATCTTTCTGTGTGGAGTTTGCATGTTCTCCCTGGGTTTTCTCCAGGTACTCCGGCTTCCTCCCACAGTCCAAAGACATGCTGAGGTTAACTGATTGTTCTAAATTGTCCATAGGTGTGAATGTGAGTGTGCTTGGTTGTTTGTTTCTAGCCCTGTGACAGACTGGTGACCTGTCCAGGGTGTCGGAGTGGATGGTGGCAACCCTGTCTTTCAAAACTGTGTTGCTATACAACCAAATTGCATTCTTATTAAGTTTTCAAAGAAGTAATTTCATTTTTATTTCGTATTCTCTCATCAAAAGACTATTATTAAATGCTTCCACTTTGAAAGAGCAGGAGGATGGAGGCATAAGTCAGCAGCAGAACCTGTGTAGGACGACTAATCTCACACTTAAGGTTGGTTTTCACTTGTTGCCTCCTTTCAGTTTTGACTCGCTGTTTAATTTGGGACCAAAATGACCTGGTTAGGTTTACTGGGTTTAAACACAACCCTGTCACTACATGTTTGGAGCTTCTCTTCCTGTTTGTTGGTTACCAGGGTTAATACTCCCTCTGCATCCAATATGTGATTGGTTGGCTGAAAAGGAGCAACACTAAAGGATGCTGCTGGAGTCGAAACAGAACCAGGAAAAAATGAATGATGTTGCAGCCACTACTGACACTACTGGGGAACTTTGTACTGCAAAGTTGTGGTGAGCAAAAATACATTGCCAGGTACAATGTTGCTGGTAGGTTAATTATTAATGTATTTGCAACGTTGAAAAAAGTAACCTGATCACAGCCCTTTTTTTCTAAAACACATTTGCTGTTGTAATTTAGTTGAATATGAACAGAATTCCCAGGAGACAAGGTTGATCCTTAAGTCCAACTCTTGATTATGCACCTAAATGTAGATAACATTTGTGGTATGTGGCTAAAAATGAAATGCATACAGAGAAAAGTGCATTTCAAACTTAACAGATATCTAATGCTTTAAACCGTGACTGTCAGGGAGCTGCTGTGCTTCACAGTTTCCACTTTGTGAATGTTGTAACACAGCAGCATCTCGGTCAGGGTCCAACACTGCACGTGTTTCCATTTTCTGATGCTGTTCAGTGTTAAGTGATTTCAGGAAGCTGGCTTATTTTATATACTATATGCAATCACAGTCACCTGATTCACAGAAAATGACTTTTCACCATCTGCGTATAGTAAATGTAGCCCAAACATGATTGAAATAAGACGAGACAATCCATTATGATTCTCACAGTTGGGAAATTTGTAGTGTTATAAAAGCAAAAGGGATAGTGCCGGGTCGTGTGATGGGTCATTCCTGGAGAACTGTGTCTGCAGATGTTTCAGTACATGACCTGGTATTGAGCGTGCACCATTAAGACCAGAGGACGGCCTGCTCTACAAGCTGAGCTACAGCCACCTCAAAAAATGTCGGTTAGCTTAGCTTAGCATCAAGACCAGAAATAGGGAGAAACAGCTGAGGTCTGTGGAGAGGTTAAAAAAAACTCTGCCTCTAAGTGGATGAAGCAAAAAGCATAAGATGTTAATCAATCGGCTTCATAACTGTTCTTTAATACAGGGACTAGCATAGCAGGTTGCACTGGGTTTTGTTGACCCCCGCAAACTTTAAATTGCTAAATGAGCAGCACAGATGGACACTTCCTGTGACACGGAGGTTAAACCTGGGCACGCAGCACATGCTTCCACTGAAACTAAAGTAAACTCAAGACAATTCAATTCATCGGGAGCTTTATGGTGTATTTAATGACTGGCTAAGATTAGACACATGCCAGGAGACACTGTCAGTGTGTCTGCATGCCTTTGTCCCTGTGTTTGTGGCGAGCAGATGGTGGGAGTGGACACACATGCCCTGAAAGAGAGTCCATTGAAGCCCCTCAGACTCCACCACCTCCTCTCTCTGCTCTCTCTGCTCCATAAAAGGCCACATGTGACCTCTGACCTCACTGGAATCCTTTCTGATTGGGGGAAAGAGCTCGCAGCGGCCCAGCAGGAACAATGCTCAGTGGTCAGTAAAAGGGAAGGAGGGAGGGAGAGATGGAGAAAGGAGGGGGAGAAATTCCCTCCCTCTCTCCTTCTGTCCCTCCCTCCATACAAACCCAGAAGTTGAGCGGTGTCACAACAAGCCAGGAACAAACGGGGAGCTTATTTTTCCATCTGGGGGACCAAAGGAATTGGGCATGGCAGCGAAACGATCCGGCCCCTAGAAGAAAAAAAGAAACCTCCGAGCTGAGCTTGGATTGCTTTTTAGCAGGGAGAAGTGAAAGAGCGAGAGAGAGAGGAGGAGATTCTTGGTAGCAGGGAGGGTTTCATTGACGCCGGGAGGCACAGCGTAGCAGACAGAGACTGAGACTTTGCAACAGGAAGGTGAGACCCTGGAAGTTTTGGGGTAAACAGGAAACTGACAAATAACGGGATAGCTTCTGAGAGTGGCACCGTCATGACTGCATCTCTCGGTACGTACGTGCACACACACACATGTGCCAGAAAGCTTGAAAGACTGTGTGTGACTGGATGATTTTGTTCACAAGTGTGTGTATAAACAGGCTGCTAACCACTATAACACATGATTCATCTATTGACCTTTCTGTCACTCTGTTTGCATCCATTTTTTCAGTTTTATTCCATGTCTTGCTTATGCACTGTTATCTCTCCTATGTCACTCCTGGGAATTTTAAAGGAGGACATACATGCAGAGAAACACTTCTCTTCTCTCCCCTTTCCTCCAGGCCTTTGGTATTTGGAGAGTGTCTGGAATTTTTCTCTTTTCCAAACATCCCCCCCCCCACTTTCTCCAAAACCTCACCTTTCTTCCTCTTTTTGTGCATGAAGATACATTTTTACGTTGTGTATCTAACGTTCCGGACAGAAGTGTCTGCAGCCTGTCTGACATCTCACTCTTGGTGGGATGGTGAGGTGGTTTGTTCCACTGCTGCGTTCATGATCTCATCCTGTTAAGGGCTATTTTGGCATCCATCATGCAGTCATGGAAGGCTGATGTATTGGTGGTTAACCGAGGGAGGCCATTTCCCCCATTTTTCTGTACTATTGACCTGAATTGAACTGAAAAGCCTTTGAAGATTCATAGTTTTGCTGGGGTGCTTACTGCTGTAGAGGCTTCCCACAACCCCCCGAGGTGTCATGCTCGATAAACCAAACCTCAGCTTAACTAGTTTCAAATGTTTACAGCAGCCTTTTATAATCTTTATATTGCTTGTTGGAGGTTTTGAAGTCATTTGTTGAATCTAGAATAATTGGAGCTGCTTTAACAATAAAAAACAATAATTTATACCAAAGAAGCTTTAGAGATTTATTAGCTGAATCTGCAGCTTCCTCTGGCTTTAAGGGGCTTTATAGTTGGCTTCAGCTCATTGTTTCGCTGTCTGACTGCTACTTTACTCTTCTGGTTCCTCTGACTGATCTCATAGTAGAGAAAATGCTCCAAAGAACCACTTTACATGAACCTGCTCTCCAGCAAACTACAGACACAGTTCGCAAATAGCTGGTGAATATAGTGCAGTATTCAGCAGCTGAGGAGTCAGATATTTCCCTCAGGACTTTAAAGAGACCAAACAGAGCTAAAAGAGAGTGACTATTAGACATATGGAGACAGGCATGACTCCAAATGAAAAATATTGTGGCTTAGCATCTGCAGGATGCTGTAAGCAACTGTTAGCTGACGAGTTCACATCAACTTAAAAGGTCAAGTCAAGTCAGTTTACTGCTTTTATAGAACAAATGTAAAAACAACAAATGCTGCAAAAGGCTTTAATAATAGAGGAACGATTGTTGGAAACGCTTATTCACCCCTACAGTAAGTACATGGACTGGAGAGCAGTGGTTGATCAGCAGATCTGTGGGTTGATGACAGATCAAAGTTGTGTTCACAGCTTGTTTCTGCTTCACTCCAGTGACCACAAAATGGTTTAAATACAAATAATGACAGTTAAGTATAATAAGTATATGTCAGCTGCTTTGTGTATATGCAGTGAAACTTTGCAGAAAGCAAACAAAACGAGAGTTGAAGCAATTAGTTGATTAATGACTTCATCAAATGGTTTTTATCATTCTCTGCCTCTAACTTTTGATTTGTGATGGTTTGATGACTCACATCATGAGCAAAAAAAAAAAAAAAGCCACAGTAGAGCATTTCTGCCTGGAAGCCTCAGTATGCAGATGACAGTCTCAAAAACACAGATTCAGACCTTTGGAGTTTCATATGTAGCAAACCTAAAGATACAATCCTGTCAACCTGCAGGCTGGAGCTCTTATGATCATTATTCTTCAGTCTGTTTTTGGTTCAAACAGGTATGGCTGAACTACTCCAGTGTTTATGTAAAGTAGTTTTACAGTGTTTGGGGTGAGTGGCGAGAGAGTCAGTCTTTGACACAGAGCTGAGTATTTAGGGTTTTAATTAGTGACCGGAGAGAGACTTTTGTTTTTAAGAGTGATAATCAGAATAAAACAAGCAAAGTGGAGATTTTTTGGTGCATTTTGCTAGTAGTTTTCTATTTATATCAAATCATATGTTTTCTGGAAAATGTATTGTCATGCAGTGTACACTAGACAGTGTTTTAGTCAGTAAACAGCTGGTCTCCATGCAACAATGTGAAAACATACAGTTCAACTTATATGAAGAGTCATCTCTCTGTAGCATTCACTTGGGTTCAATGGGAGAATAACATTCAGTCATCTCCAGTAATTAGTACCATGCCACAATGCTTTCCAGAAAACTTCCTAGGGATTATATTAGAAAATTGCAGACATACAGATTGACAAGGAGATTTGATAAAGTGTTTTTCATTGTTTTCTGGCATAATATCCCGCAATAGGAAGGCATCACTAGCAGGGTAATCATTAATGAAATATCTGCAGCCCTAAACTCAACAGAACTTCGTGCACCGTGTAAGCAGGTTGAAAACATTAGCTACCACATGCAAGTTCGGAGAAAATTTCCTTTGGGACAAAATTGTTCATGAGAGTTGTTCAAAGACACTTCACAGACGTCTACTATATGAGAGACATTTAACTTTTGCAGGACTGCAGGAAATTAAGAGCAAAGACGCAGAAAATTAAACCACAAGATGGAAAATGTTAACAACAGAGGGCCAGTTCAGGGGGCAGACGCCACAATGGAAAGAAGAAAACAAGGATTTTGTTCCTCAGCATCTGTGCTGTCACAAGCTCAGCCTGTGTGAGATTTACCAGAACATCCATTGTCTTGCATGTAAACTCTGGTGATGTAATGATGTCTGGTACATCTGTGGTTTGCAACAACATAACAAAGCATGTGGGACTATAGGAAGTATGGAACCTATATGCATCCCATGACACTTCTCCTTTATAAGAGCGGCAGTGAAGCAAATACGCTACATAAGGCAGTGTAGACCAACAACAGCACTGTGTTTGCCGAGTAGTTTGGGGTTGAAATAAGCTGCAGTGGTGGCTATACGCATTCACAGTTTCAGTTACAGTCAAATTTACGCATGGGGGCAATAAAGTATACTGTACTGTATTGATTCCAGTAGGTGCTGGACCTCACTTAAGTTGCCCCATGTCCCTGATCCTGTTTGTGACAATCATAAACAGGATCTCAAGGCACAGCTGAGGTGAGAAGTTTGGGGACCTCGGAGTCGCATCTCCTGACCTATCAAGCCGTGACCTCCTGTACACACAGCACCTCTGGGTTGGGGGTGAGTTGCTGCCTCAAAGCAAAGGAGTTTAAGCATGCTGGGATCTTGCTAATAAGTGATGGAAAAGTGGAGTGTGAGATGGACTGACGGGTTGGTGCAGCATCAGCAGTAATACAGGCGTTACCGGACTGTCACTGCAAAGAGGGAGCTCTCCATTCTTGGCGTTCCATCCATCACTGATTGTTTTTAACCACTGGTAGTGACTAAAAGACTGGAGAACAAGCTGCCAAAGTGGGTTTCCTCTGTAGGGTGACTGGGCTCAGCATACAGACAGGAAGAGAAGCTTGGACATTCGGAGGGAGCTTTTGATCTTCATGTAGAAAGGAGCCAGCTGAGGTGGTCTGGGCATCTGATTAGGATTCCTCCAGGGTGTCTTCCTTTTGGGGTTTTCCTGCTCCATGGAGGGTTTATATATCTCATCTGGACTGGGAAATATTGGGATCTGCCAGGAGGGACTGGAAAACTTAGGTATAGACACAGCCTACAATGTACAGTCAGGACACATCACACCCTGGACACAAGCTTTTCCAGCTCCTCTGAGCACTGAATGCCAAAACAGCCAGGGACAGGAACAGTTTCTTCCCACAGGCCTTCATTCTGACGACCATTTATAGCATTCTGAGGACAGGATCAACTGAGTCTGAATCCCAATCTTGAACCACTGTATATACTGTACGCCACATACCTGTTCATATTTCCTTCCAGCAACCCTGCCTTCTGTTGCTCTAATGTCCACCTAGCTCATGTATGTAAGCTGTCTCTGTAGTTATTTTCTAATAACCGCATGTTGCACTAGACCTAGGCTCACTTTAATTTTTGAACGAAACTTTGGTTCAGTTTAAACATGCTCTTTTACACATATCTGTAGTTGTGCGTAGTAGGTAAACACTCATTTTTCTTCTGTTACCCTTGTTTAAATGCATGTGTTTTTGTTTGTGGTGTGCATGTGTGTCTGTGTATGTGAGGACTTTGCGCACAAAGAAAGCATTTAAATTCCTTGCTGTGTACACATACATGGACAGTAAAGCTGATTCTGATTGTGATGTGATGCAAGCTGCTCAATAACTAACACTCGTAACATACAAATGCAGGTCTCCAAATTATTAGACATTCATTAGGGACAGATATGTAAAATTAAAAGTTTACAGATGCTACTGTTTTGTAATTTTTAAAATATCTTCCAACCCCACACATTTAAAAGATCAACATTTGTCTTTACCACTGAAACAATCACCTACTATCGCAGCAACAGGACAGCTGTTATCTGTTGACTCATATTTTGGTAGCTATGTGTGTAAATACCTCCACCTAGGAAGTAAGAAAGAAAGATCCTCCTGAAACACTGTGACATCTACAGACATGTATGGATCCACCAGCAGCAGAGAAATCCATGATCTCTTCTCCAGATGGGTTAAGTCTGAGGAATTTCACTTCGCTTGAAAACATGATCAAATATCTGGGGCGTTTTTCACTGCAGACTTCCCTGATCTATGAAAAACATTGATACTCATCCTCAGCTGGAGAAAAAAGGAAACCGAGTGTGTTCTTACAGCTGCAGGTGGAACATGTCTGAGTAAAACCGTGGCACATGGCTGTGAACTCATTATCAGAATACTTCAGACACCAATAAAAGCCTCAGTGATGATGGTGTTCTCTGCAAACACGGCCTTGTTCACCATCACCCTTCACCCTGTTTATCTCTCGACACATCGTTGGCAGTGTTGTTATTCTTCACTCCTTCTTCGGCTACCTCGCTCCTGGGCCTCTCCTCTGCCACTTTGCTGGGCCGATAAAGCTGTCGGTTCGAACACCAGCAGAGGACAGAGGAATCTGATTTACTGTTGACCACCTACTAGTTTGTCCTCCCTGCTGAAAAATGCTCAGCTTGGACTCTGAGCTTCTGAACAGCAGGAGGAGGAGGGAAGACACAGAGACTGATTTATTTCTATTGAAAAAGGAAAAGCCGCACCAGACGGCTGATTGCACTCTGATATTGCCAAGTGATACCATGGAGGGAGCATGCATGTAGTCTGTAGTGCTGTTAGTTTATCGCTGAAATCCCATGTGCCACATTAATCAGTCCCTCCAGGATTTTGTGGGCGTTTTTCCAGATTGTTGCTCCTAAAATGCCTGAATTCGCAGCAGCTTTTCTAAAAAATTGCGATGAAAGTTGTGATGTTTTAAGCGTATTTGTTGCGATGAAATTGCGGGAGACAGTGAAAATTGCTAAAAAGTTGCATTTTTTTCTTTGTTTTGTATAATTCATTAAAAATTTTAAAAGTTTAAAAAGTTAATTTCACATCCTGGCACACACGTGTTCACACACACACGCTCACAGCTCGTCACGTCAGTTAATTAATCTAACTGACCTTCATTGTTTCAGTGCTGCCACAGATCTGGATGCAACGACTTCATCACCGTGGTTTGTCTGATCTGTGGTCCGCTGGTTTCACCCATTCTCCTGATATGTTTACGGTAGAAAAGTGTTTGTCAGTGGATGGTTTTGGTTTGTGTTCCACCTCAATATTCCACGGGGTGCAAAACAGTTTACCTCAGCTTTGGTGAAGAACATCAGGGAATTGTTTTGCAGGTCTTTAGCAGTCATTTTTGTTGGTAACTGAGAATCATTACTGTCGCACATGTCTGCATCTTCAAACCATAAACAAGGAAGTGAAGTCGGTGACATACGTGCATTATGTTTGTGCTGGGGACTGCTATGATTGGTGGAACTCACGGGAGGCAGGACAAAATTGCGGAAAAGTCGCGGTGATTGGACAAAATTGCAAGGCTGCGCAGGATTCATGGAGATTGGTTGAATTTTCGTTAATTGTTGCGATCGTAGCATCGCAAATTCCTGGAGGGACTGATTAAATGTTGACCAAAGTGGCAGAGTTTTAGAAATGCTGCACACAGTCTAAACTCTAAACAGGATTTTTACTAGTTTCCACCAGCTGACTTCATTACTAAAAACAGAAAATGTGTCTATATAAAGTTTCATTGTGGCAGCGTGTGTTCGGCCTTCCTGCCCACTTTAAACAGGAAACAGCTTAAATCATCTAAATGGGCACACTGGCAGGATTTTATTTGGGAATTAAGGTTCAACTTGGGATTTAAGTATCCTTAACATTAAGTTCAGTACTGACTGTTTGTCCCCCAAATTTGCTGAAACGATTAAGTTATTTTTAAATGAATATTACTCAGTAACACAGAGCCTCAGTGGGTCTCTGGGCAGCAGCAGGTGTCTTCCTCCTCCTTTTGTTTCCCCTCTTCCCTCTATCCCCCTGAGAAGCTGCAGCCTGTGATCGCTGTGAACAGCTGTAACAAACTGCAGACCTTCTGACCTGTCAGCCTCAGTCTGAGGGTCTGTAGAGACTGAATGCTTGCATTCACATTCCTGTGGTCAGCAGGGTGTTTATCCAGCATTACTGCATCTTTGTGTTTACGCGTGTGTGTAGGCTCACCCTTCTTCGCTGTGACGAGCAGGACAATGAGTTTCTTTGTCAGATAGAACATGTGACAGCTCGATGTGTTTCATCTTTCTCCTGGTTTCTTCTGTATTTCTGTTCATTGCCATCCTGCTTACGCAACAGACAGCCTGGTCTAAGGAGGGAATATTAGTCCTGAAAACCATGCTGCAGTTTTATTGATTACCGAGATTTATCTCCGTTCAAAGCATGAAGGTATGCACACATTTGCAGTCGGAGCCATCCAGCCGTCACTCTCTGTGATCTGGAATGTGTGTTATGGGTTGAGGGGGGTTGCTGGTGGTGGTTGGCAGTCGTGCCCACATGGGTCTGTGCCATCTGGAAAAGGTTTTGCACGGTTCGACCGTAAACTGAAGAGGCTTTGTGCTCACTCAGAGCTATGCACAAGTGAAGAGAAAACAAACTGAAAGGAAAGAGCACTCGACATTTTCACAAAATGCAGAGACGACCCAGAGTTTCAGAGATAATCAGGTGCTTGTTCAGCTGATACAATGATTACCGTCTTAGTTTAGTATATCATCCTAACATTTGCTAATTTGCAACAAAATACTTGACAAGTGGGCTGATGGAATTCATAAATGTTGTATTGGACAAGTAGAAATCAGGGTCTGATGATGGAGCTGGAATGAAAAGTTAAGGGATCGCTAAAGTTATTACAATGCATCATTTGCGCAAAACCCCACGTCAATCTATTGAAACACCATGGTGTAGACGGTCGTACGAAGAATACACGGTACGAAGAGTGATGATTGGAATGTGGGACTTAACTTGGCTCGAACACAGCTAGAGGACCGGCTTCCTTCTTTCAAATCAGCTGTGGGGCAAAGTTTCAAGTTTCAGTGAAATACAACAGCAGTGGAAAGGAAGTGGTGGATCAGATGAGGACAATGCATCCTCACTGGCACGCTTAAACTATCTAGCAGCACCATCCATTGTTTGTGTACCTCTTGTGGGGCGCAGGATATGCAGACTTACAGAACAATTCTTTAATAGCTTTAAAAAGTCACATCTGAGTCCTCATGCACTTGATGATTTGACAGAGGGACAACCCTTAGCTGTCTTGCACTTATCGGGAACGCACCTCAAAGTCTGTGATTGTGGAGACTGAAATTGGACTAATGAGCTGCAGAGTGTCAACACCTCCTGATGACAAAGGGAGGACATCATTACTAGTGCAGTGCCCTTTCAAAACAGTTCCGAGCATCCAGAAAACGAGACCTGAGACCCACGCCGTCACTGAGCAGAACTCATTGTGGAGTCACACTTATGGCCATCTGTGGGCGGTGATTCTGTTCATCCTCTGCTGGAAAATGTCTTGTTTCAATTTAATTTTCACTAAAGACAACAAAGCCTTTTCCAGAATGTTCCCACTCGTCTTCATTCTTAACCTCTTTCTAGAAAACTGCTGTGGATGGGCCTACTCGCCTGGTAGTCAGAGGAATGCCCCTGATGGAAGGTTTCCTACTGAGATGTCATTGCAAATCAACCATTGGTTGTTTAGGGGGGGGCGGGAGTAACGGTCAGTGCAGTTGCCACATTGCAACTTCGCTGTGGGGTACAGTTTGTCAGCCCTCGGGGGCTCCTTAAAAGCCTGGGGCCCCATGCAGTTGCCTGCCTTACCTGTTCCCAAACTGCACATCGAACTGCTGAGAGAAAGTGTAACAGAAGACTGCCAAAATATGAGGAACCAGGCGTGAAGTAGATCCACTTCTCCGTCATTTATGAGTAGTTGTTGTGCAGGAGTGTGCTCAGTTTTACTGTATGTTCCATAGCTTCATAAATACTTTATTAATCCCCAACGGGAAATTGCATTGAGCAGCAGCTAACGCATTATCCAGTAATGAGCTCATGAACAACACAATACTGTCAGGAAGGCAGAAATGCCAAAGACAGGAGTAAGTAAGCAGCTATAAGAATGTCACGTTCTCAAGTATACTGTAAGTAAGCAGCGATCATATCAGACAGTTGTAGAAATAAAGCAGTTCTGAAGGCTGTTGCACTGTGAACCAAACACATGTAATTCAGTATGTGAAGAATTAAAAAGAGAAAAAGAAAATTACAAAGATAAACTCAGTCTTAACAAGATAATACTGGTAGATTTTTCATGATTAAGTGAACTGACTTGTAATCTGTGTCACAGTCAGTTCAGGTTGCCCTGTCTCTCCAGCATCCTCCATCAATGCCTGTGCAGCTGGAAGTGTGTAGCTGTGGATACGGTGCAGCATGGATACAGCAGGTGAAAGGTGTGTGAGGGTGTAAGAACGACCTGCGGAGCCACACAGAGCAGAGTCTTATCTGAGGTCAGAGGTCAGGGTGGGGTCAGTCGTCGTTGCCACAGTCTGGACTGTTCTGTAATTAAGACGACCTGCGACGAGCGGCAGACGTGACGGACCACAGCGAGGAGAATCAGCCGTGGGAACAGAGAGAAACGAAGCGCCGCTGCTTTCTGGGAATCCTCCCGAGAGAGAGAACTGACAGTGACTGTGGGAATGTTTGAGGCATCCTGCGGCCCTCCCTTCAGTCTGTGCTTGTGTTGGTTTCCTGTAAACAACAACATCGACCAAAAACATGGGCGGTCTTTGCTGTCTGAGCTGAGCATTAGTGGATGAGTGTGTTTGAGCTGTCAGTGACATTTAGGTCTAATTGGTGGTAGAACAGAACATAACCTGCTCTTGACCTTTTAAGTGTGAGTTGAGTGTCACCTGTTTGTGTTTGGTGTATCTGATACTTCAGGCAAAGCAATAATACTGTACTGTACTACAGATGTGAGGAACTTTATTGAAACTTTAAAAAAAATAACTTTATTGGTTTTCTTCACTTCACTACAATTTTCTGACAGCTTTACTGACCAATTACTTTACATATGAGGCCCACATATGAATCTGCATAGCATACAAATGATATGGAGAGCTCAGAAATATTGTTGTTTGTCATAAATTAAACTATTGGTTAAAGAATTGATTCACAAGAAATGTATTAGATATTTTTTGATTATTATTTAAGGATTTTTTAAATGCAAAGATGTCAAACATTGAATAGCTTCAGGTGTGACCTTAATTTCTAAAACTAACTAGATCAAGTTATAAAGTAATAATTATTATTCTTACTAATACTGAATGTAGCAATTATTTTAAGATGTTTCCTTTAACTTGGAAGTTTTGCAGTACTGGTTGGACAAAACAAGCACTGGTGAAGGGTGAATCTTAAACTTTAACAAACCAAACACTGGTGGTAACTTGGAGCACATTTAAGGAAAGGCATGTACTGTTCTTTTGAATGTAAGAACAGTAGTAAAGTTGTACGACAATAGAATAAGATTGACATAATCTAGATAAATACACACACATCCAATGTAAAGTGTATGTTTTCACTTCCAGACATGACAGCGAACATACGAAACATAACTTTCAGCATGTTTGAGCGAGTCCTGCTCAGAGCAGCTGCCAGTACGTTCACCCTTCTGGACACCTGATCCACCATAGATAATGCTAGCACTGTAGAAATGTGTGTGGGAAACACTGAGCTGTGGGAAAGTCATGCTAATAAACTCAGAGCATTTCAGCAGAATTCAGATTCTTAACTTCAGTATAAACGCTCCATTAGAAATAGAATTCTTGAGTCAAAAAATTCCAACTGTACAGTGGCTGGATTCATCTTCAGGAGGCCCTAATTTATTTAGTGAACAGACACTGAGCGACAAAACTGGCAGGGCTTTGCCACTGGGTGAGTTGGTACTGCACTTAAGTTCTTAATGAATGTTCGATCAATTGACCTGATGACCAAGAAGTCATTGATACACAGTGACTCTGTGGACTGGGAGGGAGAATTTTGAAAAAAGTAAGGAAGTTAATGTTGAGTTGTTTCCTGTTTTTTCTTAGTAAAATGTATTTAAGTACCTAAAGTTACCAGATTTCCTAAGCAGAAGGCCCTTTTTTTTAACCTTATTAAAAACATATACTGTGTCATTCTATAAGCGTAGACATGTAAGCAGCATTTTTATACTGTAAACTGTTGGGTAGTTTAATGTTTGAGCCATTTCTGAATATTTTTACACTGGAACTTCATTTGTATTGCATTCTTTGAATTCTTTAAAGCATGTGTGATTATATAATCCCCTCGAGATGATGCCGCTTGTCCAATATGACCGCAAACAAAGCTGGAGGCTGAGCCCAGATTCCACCATCTCCAGACGCTTGAATGGAGGGAAGGAGCGGAAGAGGGGAGAGGGGAGGGAAAAGGGGGGAGCGAGGGAGGCAGCCAGCCGAACAAGGAGGTCTTTATCATGATTGACTGTTTTCACGGTGACTCATCGCACTTCACAGTCCCGCCTGTGGCCTGAGGAGGCCTGCCCTCGTGTTTGCCGAATGACACACCGCGTGTTCAGGATGTCAGGATGTCATGTTGGGATGTTTGGAGTGGCCTCCCTCCCACAGCACACACACACACACACACACACACCTCTGCCTCTACTGTACGCTGTCAGTCTCTGCCGCGAGAGGTTTCAGTTTGGTTTAGTGCTGTGCAACGAGGCAGAGCAGTGATTCTCAGCTTCTATCTTCAGATGTCAGATGAACTTCATTAGTGCTCTCTTACTGACTCTATCCACCATGTTGTGTTATTTTTAGCTGATTTTTAATGTTTGGAGGCTGAACTTAGGTGTTTCATGCACGTGTACATTACATTTTGTTATTTTTGGTGATGAAAAAACATCCTAATAAATTCATAGTTGTTGACACGAACATCCACTTGCTGCTGAAGCTACTCCAGAAACTAATCCCTGAATAAATAAGGTCGAATAAGCTGTTGAATTTCTGTTCAACATGACAGTAGCATTACAACTCTCCCACTCTAATCCAAACAAAGGTAGGGTCCCAACGAAAGCAAACACAAGTACCTGGGCAGTTATACCCGTGTAAAGAATACGGAGCTGTGTCATATCCTAGGAGTTTTTACACTTCCTCTGAGTAGCTGTGTCTACTATGAAACCACATGCAGTCAAAGAGGATGATCATCATTTTTTATTCCTCTTTTGTCAGACTCCCGGAGTTTCCTGGACAGCATGAACCACACCAGCAGCTCGACAGAGGGAGAGCTGTTCAGGTCAGACGTGTCCGTCACTCCTGCCTCCTGTCAGAGGATCTTCGGCTCCATGTGCTCAGTGTCTTCAGGCAGCCCCCTCCCACACACAGACAGGTATACACACACTCAGCGCCTCTGTTTCTAGGAATACAAACCTCAGTTCCTCAGTGACACCGATGTCACTGATTCCACAAGGCCCTGTGTTAGACCTAGAACTCGCTGGAGGGATTACATATCTCATCTGGCCTGGGAACGCTTCAGGAGGAGCTGGAGAGTGTTGCTGGGAAGAGGGACGTCTGGAATGGCCTGTTTAGTCTGATGCCGCCATGACCTGACCCTGGACAGGCAGAAGAAAACAGACAGATGGATGGACAGTTGTAAAGAGTTTTTATCAGAGTAACTGTTGCTTTTCTGTCTGACCTCTCCGTCAGACATCCGTCTCCATCCATAGGACTGAGCTGGGTCTCCATCACTTCAAACTAGGCTGTTACACATCGCCCTGATTACTGTTCATTCATTTCCACTCCTTATGTGTGAAAATATTACCTGTATGCTTCATTTCCACTTTTCATCCCCTCTCTTTCTCCTCCATAGCTCCACTCCCCCTCCAGTGTGGCACGACCGGACTCCAAGCTCCCTAAACTCCCCGTATCCTCCCCAGCCCTCACCCCCTCTCTCCCTCAGCACTCCCAATGCCCACAGTTCTCCCCGGGGGGCCCTGAAAGGCCTGGGTGGGAGTCGTGGGGTCCACAGGGGGACAGACAGCACAGACTTGTCCTCGCTGTTGTTGGGGAACGGCGGCCTGGAGCACAGCTTGCTGGAGGCCATGGAGGGCCTCGGGACTCTGAACCTGGGGGGAGACGGGGGCCTCGCTCCACTGCTGCCTGAGAAGAGAAGAGGGGGCGAGGGGGGAGACCTTGGCTCACGCTCCCCTTCTTTGAGTGGGTTTTCCAGCCCTCACAGTGGCAGCAGTCTCAGCATCCCCTTCTCGTCTTCCATGGCCTCCGACCCCCTCAGAGGACTCAGTGGGGCCCAGTCGCCTGGAGCAGGTACACCGTCTCAGATAGAGTGTCTGTCTGTGGCTTCAGTACTTTCACCTTGTTGGTCTCCCTCTGAGACATGGTCAGCTCACCTAATTAAAAAAAACACAGAGGAAGCTTATCCTTGACCTTGCAAATAGAAGTTACGTAAAACGTAGAAACGTAGAAAACGTAACTCTTCTGTTGTAGCGCTTTCAAATACGGTCTTCTATCAACGGATGGAGTTTGCTTGGTCATTCTGCTAACCTTTGCAGTCTTCCCCTCAACTTTTCAGTTAGCTAACTTACATGCAGTATAACGAAGCTATAATGCAAAAATTCATTTAAAAAAAGATGAAGCAGGGCCAACATATAGCTCGCTGAGTTAAGGTGTTACCATGTGGGTGCAGGTCGCCAGCAGCGGTCATGAGTTCGAGTCCGGCTCACAACCCTTTGCTGCATGTCTCTCTCTCCTTTCTACCCCTTTCACTGTGTCTCCCTCTATTAATAAAAATGGAAAAACTCCCCCAAAAAAGATGAAGCAAAGGATGAATTTATTTGACAATGATTTTATAACAACTGAAAATACCTGTAATCAACATTTTCCAGGCCCTCACAGGGGTTACCCTGGTGCAAAAATGGTGTCTGTACATATTATAGATACTATTTACAACTTTAATTTGTCTTCATACTCATTTCCTCTCTGCTCTGTGTAAACACAGCCTGCAGTTCAGCCCAGAAGTCCCTGAATTTTTGTCACATGACTGTTCTGTAATGGCTTCACGGTTGCTCTGATCAATGCAGAATTCTTCGTTTTATACAGAATCTTATGCGAAGAGTTTCTTTTAGGCAATTTTTTTTTTAAATGACGTGGCAAGACCATGTGACTTTCGTTGGGGTTAACATTTCATTCAACAGTCTGTGTAATCCACAGGTTCAACTTTTTTTTACTTTTTTGAGCAGAAAGAAGCAGCCTTATAAACACTTTCAAAAAATAGCATTCAAGAAAACCTGAGAAGTAGACAAAGAAAAGTTAAGAAGTAAGAATAAAGTGTAATTTTACGTAGACAAAAGACTGATTGTAAGAAAAAAACTGTCTATATTTCAAATTATGACGTTTAATAATAATGTGTAAGTCTTATAATGTGCAAACAAGTTTTTTATATTTTGAGAATACAGTCATTCTTTGTCATACCAATGAAGATTCAACACCAGTTGTAGAAATATTACTGAAATATTACTACATTTTACTGAGCCACCACATGGTTTCAATGCATTTAGTACTACAATCAAAAGTTAGTTCACCTCACTTCACCTTCATTTACTTCAGTTAAGTGGTGGCACCATAAATCTCAGAGGCATACTGGACAACTCAGTATGAAAGTATTTGAAAGACTCCATACTCTCCCTCCTTTTCTGTAATTTGTGTGTACTGACCCTTTAACCAGTCTCTCTCTTTCTATTTTTCTGATGGCCTAAATCCAGCCTGAAACCTAACAGAGAGCTATAATCTGTGTCTCGCAGACTTTGGCAGTAAGCAGGACACTGTGAAGTTTGTTCAGGACACGTCCAAGTTCTGGTACAAGCCCGACATTTCCAGAGACCAAGGTAAATATTGGTCTTGGACCAGAGAGGCTGACAGCTACTCGTGAGCAGATAATACACCCTTGTGCAAAGGTTTCCTCCATATACAGTCTGAACGTGATTCTAACTTTGGCTTATCTCTGCTTCCTCCCTCTGCTGACCTACTGAACAGCCATCGCAGTGCTGAAGGACAAAGAGCCCGGCTCATTCATTGTCAGAGACAGCCATTCATTTCGTGGGGCGTATGGATTGGCCATGAAGGTGGCCACACCTCCTCCGTCAGTGCTGCAGCAGAGTAAAAAATGTGGGTGGAAAATGCTCTATTCTACATACATCAACTTTTCGGAAAGTTTCAAAGGCATAAAAGTACTCATTTAAACTGACATTTTGAAGTATTCCTAATCAAAGTTTTTCCTTTACACACATATTCCTTGAGTCTTATACAGGTGTGATTACACTAACATCTACTTGTCTCTGCAGTAGGAGACCTGTCCAATGAGCTGGTGAGACACTTCCTGATCGAGTGCACGCAGAAAGGAGTCCGTCTGAAAGGCTGCCCCAACGAGCCCTACTTTGGTGAGAATCCTGCAGCTGTACTCTGTGTGCTCAAGATAACTCCCAGCTCCAGGTGTTGCTCCATCAAATCGCTAAAAATAAGCTCATTATTTGCGGCTAGTAGTCAGTAGTCTGTACATAAATAAATGTATAGAGAGGAGAGCACTGCATTAAAACAGTGGAATACAAACAATAGCACTACACACAACAGGATGACTGCAGCCTGGTGAGCAGTTTGCTTCCTCCAACTCATCTGTTAGAGTCCATCAGGGTGAACTCAGTGAGGTCATAGCAGCACTGTAATCCAGGATTTTGTGTTTCCTCTTCCACCCTCTACTGGTCACGACACAACAGTGCAACTGGCTCCTTCTCTCAGTACGTTCAGTGACTGTGGTTTTGAAACGTTACTAATACATTTGTCTTTCCCGACAGGAAGCCTCACTGCTCTGGTGTGTCAGCACTCCATCACCCCTCTGGCTCTGCCCTGCAAGCTCATCCTGCCTGACAGAGGTAAAATATGCGTTTATATCACTAAACAGCACCATCAGTAGAGCCGGGAGTCGAACCCTGCTGTTTGAGGAGCCCCTAAAGTCCTCTTTGACCCTCTAAACCTCAAGTAGATTCATGTGTTTTCCTCCTGTCACAGCATCCTCACTTTGGCCTCATTGTTCACTACAACATAAAGTCCTGCACTTCGGTGGAAACAGTGCAACCATGGACAGATGTTAGACAGATAGAGAAAACTCAGTAGTGTTTTCTGTGCAGTACAACAAAGTTATAATAAATTAAGTTTCATTTCTTTGAATATTTGTTCTCACAAAAATTGAAAATTTGAATTCTTAAAAATTCAGAATCAAAATTAAAATTTTTTCCAAGTGTCCACAGATGTTACCACCTCTGGAAAACACTGGGGTCTCTACAGACTATAGATGTTTTAGAACTTACATCTTTATCACTGCTACACGGTAGGCATTGTCACTCTACTCTGCATATTAGGTCTACAAACACATTTCAACATGCTCTTCTATACCTTCCAACAACTTGCTTCTTCACATGCGATTTATGAAGGAGCTGCATTTGTTTTATTGATTGAGTAGGTTTTATTTTGCTCTCAGTCACTTTAATTCTAATCCCATACTTGTCTCCTGTCTGCTTTGAGTAAGTATAGCCTGCAGTTCAGTTGGAAAGTCACAGAGTCTGTTGCGTGACTGCTGGTCATGGCTTTTCAGTTGTGCTAAGAAATATGGAATTTATTCATTTTTTAACAGGATCAAGTGAAGATGGTTTATTTTTGGAACTTTTTTTTGAATAAGACATGTAGAATACAGTGATTTTGATGCCGCATGTGATGATTTTAAGCTTAGATTTGATTAACTGTTCTGCAAAACAGCACATCACAGGCCGTCAGTACAAGGACCACTGGAAAGTTGAAAATCTAATAACTGTGATGATGAGATCAGGGTTCAGTGGAGGCCACAACGTCAGCTGGAGGACTCCTTGTTTCTCTCTATGACTCCAGCTGTGTGTTAGGCCTTGTTGTCATGCTGCAGAATCAGATGACTGATCAGATGCCTCTCAGATGTACTGCAGTATCTAACATGCCTCGATGCCTAACATGATTAGATTTCTAGAACTCTTGTCGTTCTGGGTGAAATGCACGTGTCAAGTTTCAGCACCACCTTTGGCAAACTGCAGGCCATTCCATATATATTTATTAGTCCACGTGAACAGTAACAACCTGTGGAATCTTTTTGATCACTCTTTACAGTGCCATGTGGCATGACTGCTCATGCATAGTCAGGCGTATTGCTGAAAAAACAATGCCAGTGACTTGTGGTGTGTGTGGTGGTTACAGAGCTGAAGAACCAACAACTAATGTTTGTTTTAGCTTTCACTGCTCAAGCACTGCTGGCCTTGCTTGCTCTGACTACCGACCTGGATTTTATACTACTAAAAATCTGAGGCAGCAAAAAACAGTGAAAATGGCAAATAAACAATTAACAATTAAACTTCAAGAGATGCACTTGTAATCTTTCCCAGCCTTCAATTCAGTGTCTGTATACATGTGCATTCTTGTTACAAAGGCATCACTTGCATGAAGATGAACAGTGCATAGATGCAGCTTGTTCGTTTTTGGAAGTGAACTCATTGCTATTCTTTTTTCCTGCTTGCAGACCCGGTGGAGGAGATCAATGACTCGTCTGCACAAACTGCAACAAACTCTGCAGCCGAACTTCTCAAACAGGGAGCAGGTACAGGACTCATTATTCGCAACATGTTCATTTATTATTGACACACCCAGCCCTAAATGAAACTTCAGTGAAGTTTGCATCCACTACAACAGACCCAACAAGCCCCCTTTTGTTTGATGGATTCAGTGGATAGAGACTTTATTGTCCTAAGTTGGTGACATGCTCCTTTTATGTATGTCTGCGTAGCGTGCAACGTGTGGTACCTGGGCTCTGTGGAGCTGGAGTCTCTGACGGGACACCAGGCAGTCCAGAAGGCGACCACCATGACGCTCTCCATGGACCCCCCACCGGCCTCCACTGTCGTCCACTTCAAAGTGTCGGCGCAAGGAATCACACTCACTGACAACCAGAGGAAGTGAGTGGTCGCTCACCTACAGCCCACACACACACACACACATACACACAGATTCAGGAAGCTGCACAGGAATCACACATGCTCTTACACTCTCTCCGTCTTTGTTTGATCCCACAGGTTGTTTTTCAGAAGACACTACGCTGTCAACACTGTAATATTCTGTTCTCTGGATCCACAGGGGAGGAAGTGAGTAGTGTGGTCACTGACTTTATTTCATGATTCTTTATGCAACACTGTTGTTCAGATGGTGGTTTATATGCTGGACATAGTTTCGGCAACAGAAGCATAGTCAGATTTGTCAAGAAGCTGTTGCTTACTGTTCAACTGTGTGATTTTAACATGTAATTCTATCTGAAACAGGTGGACAAGAGACAGCGGCTCCACTGCAAAGTAAGTTCATTTCAGGGAAGTCTTTGTCATGAGGTTATCACCCAATCATCAGTGTGTCATAGCTGTAATCTTTTTTTCTTGCACTCAAAAGTGTTGATGCTTATTTAGTGAAGGTCTCCAGGTCACTCGGAAAAATAATATTAACATTTATGCGTTCTCCAGTTACCCTGAAACTGGCTGAAACGCTTGAATGTTAAATGCTAATTCAATTAATTTGAGATTCAGTGCCATCAAAACATCAGGCGTCACACTGTGTCCTGCTGAAGTGGCCTCATATAGCCCTTTTCCACCGAGCTGGTTCCAGTGCTACTTCGGAACCAGAGCCTGACTTAGCACCAGTTCTTAATGTTTCCACCACCTAAACACCGGCTCCAGGTTCTAAAAACTGGAGCTTAGCAAGCACCAACTCTTTCCTGGGTCAGAGCTAAGCACTGAGTACATCAGGGGCTGGGGGCGGGGTTATGGTGACCAACCATCAACAGTGAAAAGGGACACACAAGTGTTCTCCAGGACGTCCCTGATCTGATCGCAGATGTATTGGAATGACTCCCGGGACACACAGAAGTTTTGCACAAACTGTTGTGCTCTGAAATCCGGTACAATTGTGTCCCACCAGTAGTGCGATCACGGATGTGCCTGAGCAACAGGAGCTCACAATCAAATACAAATATTTAAAAAAATAAACTTTGTCTTTGAATAATAAATAGTCACAAGTAGTAGTAGTAGTAATATGAATAGTAATCAGTAATAGCAGATCATGCACTGCGCTCGCCGCCAGGTTCAGTGCACAGCTCCTGGAGAGTTGAGGACTAGCGAGCACAATAGGCGGCGTTTTCAAAACTTCCAGGGTAAGCTTATGGTGCAGGGAAGCCAAAATACGATATCCATGCATGTGGATGCAAGATCTCAGGAGGCTACGACCATCTATAAAGATAAACATAGATATTATCATCAACTTATTGCTTTTTTTTCTATGTAATGGATGCAAGCGTAGTCATTTTAGGGTGGCACAATGGTGTGGGTCCAACTTGGCTCCCTACCAATAGAAAAGCAAACAGATTCTTAGGAGGAACAAGACTTGAACCAATTAAGCACCAGAACTAGCAGCTGGTTCTTCTTGGTGGAAAAGGGGTAACAGTGTCTTTCAGGTAACAGACACTATATGCTGTGTTAACTCAGGGTGCCTGTATAAAAAGGCAGAATTCATAGTCACACCCACAGAAATGATCACCTCTCTAAAACTCCATTTTATTTAACCCTTTGTTTATACCTGGTCAACAAATTATTTAATACATAAATTACACAATGAACAGTGTAGAGGCTGTGTAGGAAGTTACAAGCAGGCAGAGAATGATGACAGAAAATGTCAACACCATGCTGCAGTTTTAAGGTGGAAATGTTCAGTCATGGTGTTGACTGTTTATTTAGCGTATCTTATATCTTCTAGCACACAGAATATATCATATGGGCATGTTAAAGATAAAAAACAGAATGGGATCTAAAACCTGATTGTTGTTTGCTCTGTATTGAAAATAGCTCTGAAAAGTTTCCCTGCTCTTGAGTAAATGTCTATATTTCTGTGTCTCTTCTTTCTTCCCAGGATCTTTGGATTTGTTGCCAGGAAATCTCAGAGCGAGACCGAAAACATGTGCCATCTGTTCGCTGAACACGACCCCGAGCAGCCGGCGAGTGCCATCGTCAACTTTGTGTCGAAGGTCATGATTGGGTCACACAAAAAGTAAAAAGAAAGAGACTGGAGCTGCGGAGGAAAGGACCTGGACTTCAGGAACAACTTCTAATGCCAGCATTGCAAAAATATGAAAAAGATCAAGAGCCAAAAACACTCCAGCCCTCAACTCTGTTGGTCCTTGCTGCAGAACTTGTGTATTTTGTACCGGATGCACTGCAGGATGCCGCCACCAGAGGGAGCCATCACTGTCACATAGACAGTTGAACTCATCGGCAGGAGACTATAACTACTCCCATGCATGTCTCTGGAGCTTTTTATTAAACGTGTATATGAGCAAACACTTTTCCACAGAAGATCTAGTACAAAAAACAATTTGTGTCACTACTTTATTTGACTTTTATTTTGAAATTCACTCTAAATGTTCTTCATCACACTGACCTTGCTTGTTGCTGGCAGTTAAAGCTGCCCAATAAAACCCATTAAACCCAGAGAATAATTGATATTCTGCACATAAACATGCATTTTTAACTATATTATGATCCTGAACCCTTTCCTTGTTGCTAACAATGTGTAAATCAGGTTTGGGCATCAGGTTTGTGCAAACCACAGGCCAATTTTTATATTAAAACAAAACCAGCAATACTGTTGCCCGACAAAGCCAATAACGTGGTTGCCCTGTACTTAAGATGGATTTATTGTGTTGTGTTTGTATATTGCTCTAGATATTTATCCCTTTTACACATGTGTAAAAGTCTCTCTTTTTCCTAAATGTACTTGTCATATATTTTTATATATTAACACAAACTGTACATTAGGATTAAAGAAAATTATGTCACATATTGTCATGGAAGAATATAATGTGGTATTTTATATAACAGTAAGCTACTACATAATGTGCCCATGTAAACTTCTTGTATTACTAATATAGTTGTAATATGTTCATTTACCAATAACCTCAATACAGATTTGTGTACAGTTAAGGTGCTTTGACTCTCTTTTAATCTAACGACTGATCAGCTGGGACAAATGTCTAAAAATGAACACATAGAACACATCAACAGATCCTTTTTGTTTTACACATTTATAAATGAATGTTTGCCACAGTATCTCTGATTCTAAGGACTCTGTCTTGTGTTTTTTTTTTTTTTTTACATAGTCAGGTATTAAGATTTCCATCCCGATAGATTCAAAATAATTGATATTTCGGCATCTACCTCAATGTAAAACTAAAATAGCTTCTTTGGCAGAAAACATTTGAAAGTTATAGGTAAAGAAACTTCACACTGAGGTTCATGATTTATCCTGGAACTTTTTTCTCCAGTAGAAAATTTTAAATAGGTGCAAATTCATGGTGTTTTTTTACGGAACGGCCAGGGTTCAACTTAATTTTTTCGCTCTGTTTTCTCGAGAAAACCAGATAATTCTCCTAAGTTTTCTCATTATAACATCATTTTGTCGTTATCACGTGATAACAAAATCTGTTATGTCATGATAACAACAAAATTATCTCATTTTCTTGAGAAAACAAAATCGTTTTTCTTGTTATAACGAGTTAATTTTCCGGTGAGGTACAAAGCGAAACCAACCTGCCCGACCAGAAGGTGCTCTACTGCGGCTGCACACTCTAATGAGGTCAGTTAAACCTGTTCAAGTGTTTGTTTGTATTTCTGCAAATCTGTGGATACAAGTTATCATCCTTAACAGTAATTGGCTTGAAGTTTCATTTTCTACCTCACCGGAAAATTAATTTGTTATAACGAGAAAACGATTTTGTTTTCTCATTATGACAAAATTATGTCGTTATAACGAGAAAAAGGAGAATTTTCTCATTTTCTTGAGAAAACGGAGCAAAAAAATTCAGTTGAACCATGGCCGTTTGGGGCTTCCGTAGTTTTTCCATTTTCTGAGACTGTGTTTCTACTCCACTGCATTACAAAGGACAGTATTGTAATTTTTGCTCAACTACATTCATCTGACAGCTTTAGTCACTAGTTGCTCATACTTTCCTGTTCAGCGATAACCTTGTATCTCTATTATTTATTTATTTATTTGAGAAACAAAAATATTCTTCAGAGAACATTCTCCCACCACCACTTTTAATCTTTAGACTTTATGGACAAATGACTGTTTCTTCCAAACTAATGAAAAGCTGACTTTTTATAAATATGTGGTTGTCACAGGACATCGACACTGCAGACAGGTGATTAACTCATAAAACATGAGGCGCTGCTTTAGATTAAAGATCCAGATAGTATATAAAGTAAATAGAACTAGCTCAGCCCTAATGATCTGCAGCAGTAAAATGCAGCAGACACATGAATGCAGCTGTAATACTAATCCAAAAACATCACACAATAGTACAACAGTGACAGAAAACATGTTTCTGCATAATGATTCTTACTGTTGATACTTGAAGTACATTTTGCAGGTAATCCTTTCATATTTTTATCAGTAAGGTTTCCAATGCAGGCCTTTTACTTGTAGTGGAGTATTTTCACAGTGTGATATTATTACTTTTACTAAAGGATCACCACTGGCTTTCTCCAAAAATATACACTGTGGAAACATTTTTAAAGGTGTGTTAATTAGTTTTTGGTCATTTGGGGACAGTTGAAAACACAATGTAAGACAGACAAGTAGTTCTGGCAGTTAATGGTTAGCAAACAGAGATGCCCAGTCAGTTGCTTCATTTTCTTTCCTTCCTTTTTGGTCTGAAGGGAGCTCATCTTCACCAGCAGAACCTTGAAATTAGTTCTTGTTCAGCCTGAAGTATGGCTGCCATGATTCCTCATCACCTCGTCAAACAGCCTTCGTCATGTGTTTGATTCGTTCCTGGTTTCCTGCTCCGTGGCGCATGTCGGTGTCTTCAATCTGAGCTCCTTTGCAGCTGCTCTGTTACCATCACGATCAGGGAGCGTCCCTACTTCTGGTGACACTAATCAGAGGGATGCGAACAAATCTGGTTGAAATGAGCAGAGCTGTGGCTTGAAAACCCAAAACAATGATCTAAAATAGAAATGAAGCCTCCTTCTAGCTGAGGCGAGCTGCACATTCAAGTAATAATTCACTACAAGTGAGACCTGTTATATTCCAAAGTTATTGGACCCATAGCTAATATGAAAATGTTAAAATATGTTTTTAGATATATGAGATAATAGCTTTTTTTTCTTGAGTCTTTTGAAACCCTGTGTAATTCACAGCTCTGCCAATAGATGGCAGTAATCAGCCACCAGATTTGATCCTGGATCCAGAACTTTAAAGTACTGGAGTCATGATCAGTTTCTCTTTTGATTTTCAGCCTTCTTGCTGCTCTTCTCTTTTCTAACCACACTGGTTTTACAGCAGATGAATCTGAGCAGGTCCACACATGCACAAAGAAACACCCTCTTGAATAAACTTGGCAGTGTCAGAGTGTGTCCAAGCCTGCGTGTGTGTGTTTGAGGAGGACAAAGAGCATCTCTGGGCGTACACATGACAGAAAACGGTGGTTTAAATGCCTGATAGGTCTCCAGGTGCCTCGCAGATCCACTGATGGCCTTCTGTCTCCATCCGCCGTGTCTTGCTTTGGAGGCCAGATCATCAGATACCAGCTCTGAATGAGGCTCTATTCAGGATCTCGGTATCTGTGGGGAGCTGAGGAACTGGAAGTGGGGCAGAGACGTGGGGACACAGTGCCGTCCTGCAGTCCTGGCTGGCCTGGAGGGACAGCACGGAGGGTGGGGGATGTAGAGATGGTGTGTGTGTGTGTGTCTGCGTGGGGGGTGGGGGTAGTTGTTGGTGGTGGATGACCTCACCATTACGGGAAACTTTCCCACAGCCTGCACACAAAGAAGGCCGTCAAAAGGTAAAAAGGATGAGAAAGAATAGAAATTTAACACAGTGTGTAAAAAAGGAGGCAAAGTGCGGAAGAGCGGTTAGTCGATGAGAAAGAAGTTGTTTCTGAGGGGGAGTCGTGTTCCCTTTTCAGTGATTCAGAGATTTTCGGGGTTGATAGGAGCTGTGCTGTTGCTCACACAGGCCTGACACAGACCCACAGCAGCAGCAGCCTCTCGTCCTGGCTCTGCTGAGTCACCTGCCGCCATTTTGTCCCCTAGCTGGACCTCTGCTTGCACTTCCCGCTGCACTTCCTGTCAGGCGGCACACCAGCACCTGGTGGCCCGGTGGTTTTCACAGCCACCGCCGCCGCCGCCGCTGCAGGACGACATCACATTCCTGGCATTGCTCGCTCCGAATGGTGTTTGGAAATCCAAAGGCTGGCTTCCGTTCGGGAATGCCTCCCTCACAGAGTCCCTCTCAGCCTCTGATCCCCGGCCTCCTCTCACTTTATTTGAGTTAGCTATTTAAAGCCCATGCTAAGTGCGCTGCTGGCTGCACACGGGAGCAAACACACACTCCTCTCACACGCTAAAACCACACCGACCCACAAATAATCCCGCTCCTATTTTTAATTTGGTGGGCACAGCCTGCAGGGCTGACAGCAAAAATGTTCTGATTTTCTTTTTGTCATTTGACACTTTGCACAAAAATTGGTTCGTTTCTCATCAGCTGTGGTCGATAAGATCATATATAGAGGTGGAGAGTTCACTAAACAGTTTATCAGAGGTAAATAAGCAACAGAACTTCAAGTACTGGAGGGAAGCCTACTGTAAGTACAATTCTGAGGTGTACCGTTACTTCACTGCACTATGGAAGGTGTACTTCTTACAGCTATGGCTGATTCAGTTTACTGTATGGTGTTTCTATGTTAACGCATCACTAAAATAAAATTTACATAAAACAAACCTTCTGAAAGGTGCTTTTCTACACGATGATTCTCTCTTTTTTTTAAAACTGTTTTTATTTTGGCTACTAATTGTACGGAAGCCCTAATCGGCCATGGTTCAACTTAATTTTTTTGCTCCGTTTTCTCGAGAAAACGAGATAATTTTGTTGTTTTCACACAAAAACAAAATCTGTTATGTCATGATAACGACAAAATCATTTTCTTGCTATAACCACTTAATTGTCTGGTGAGGTAGAAAGCGAAACCAACCCGCCAGACCACAAGGTGCTCTACTGTCGCTGCACACTCTTATGAGGTAAGTTAAGCCTGTTCATGTGTTTGTTTGTACTTTTGCAAGTCTGCGGATACACTTTCTGGTCTGGCGGGTTGGTTTTGCTTTCTACCTCACCGGAAAATGAATTTGTTATAACTTGAAAATGATTTTTGTCGCTATCATGAAATATCGCGTAATAACGTCAAAATTATGCCATTATAACGAGAAAACAGAGCATTATTTCGAATTCTATCACTTGTAGTGAGTTAAGTTGAACCATGGCCGTTTAGGGCTTCCGTTATGTAATTGTAGTCATTTAAAAAAGTCTGACCTCAAGTGACAAACCCGTCAATATAAACTCAGTTGAACATTGTTCTGAGCCACAGACATTCATTAAAAACTCTGATGGAGATGTTTTCACACTACTTACAGGGTAGACAGCCACAAACTGAATCCTAGGGCATTATTTCTAACTTTAATTGTTCCATTTTTAATCATTACTGTTTCCACTGAGGACAAGTGGCTTGTTGTAGATTCGTGTTCTGAATACGAAACACGAAACATTGCTCCAACGCAGACAAGCATTAAAAACTCATATTTTGCGGGTGTGGCACACTTTCACATGCAGATAATCCTCCTGAACTCCACACACACATTCACCCACACAGCCTCATTCACACACACACGCCAGTCAAGATTTCTAGCCTACGTGCACTCGGGCACATGCTGAGAAAACAGGGGCTTTATAGCCGTCTTCTTCATTGCATTGTACCTAGTATAGCTGACTGAAACACACTGTTTCACGCACACACACACACACAAAAGGTCTGGGTCCTTGGGTATCAGCGTCAATCTTAATGAACCTGTCTCCAGGGGGCGGGGCCAGGGTAATGTCCCACACAAAGAGCTCCCGCTGGGCCACCAAGCCAACCAGAGGCCAACAGATTAACTTGCATTACATCAGCATCCCCACAATACACCTAATGAGGGAGGGATTATGTGTGTATGCGTGAGTGTGTGAGTTGGCATTGCATCACTAATTAAATGCACTGACTCACTTTTTGCTGATTCAGTGTGTGTTCGGCTGTGCAAAAATGGGACCCGCACTCCGGCAGACACGCATATCTTAACTCATATTTTCCCTAATTAATATTTGAAATCAACAGCAGTTTCAAATTACTACGTGTGACATTAAAGATCTTCACATTGTGGAACCTGCTGAAGTTTCTCTCTGCATTACAGCATTTTCAGCTCATTGTTCTGGTTTTATAGGCCACAAACTGACTCTTCTGGTTGAGTCTCCCCTCTTTCATAAGTGGTGTTCCCAGCAGCAGGCAGCTGTTTTAAACTAAAACGCTCTAATAAAGCCACTTTACATTACCTGTCCAGATCCAAATGGCAGACAGGCTAGCTTAGTGACTAACTGGGGAGGAAAGTGGAGCATTTAGCTGCTAAAGAGGCAGATATTTTTTCTCAGGAGTTGGTGGGGAACCAACAAACGATGACATATGAGTGAATATTACACAAGTGCTGCACTATCGGCGCATTCGCTGTAGCAATTTTACAAGGTAACGTATGACAATTTCGAGATTTCAACTGCTTTCACTGCCCCCGAGTGGCCAAAAACAGAAAATAAATTCAATTAAAGCAATTTAAGCCCAGTTCATGGTGTCGTCATCCGTCCGTGACCCTGTGGACGTCTGCAGAAGGCCTCAGAATGTGAGACAACACAGGCTGTCCATGAAGTAACCTCACAAAGTACACATGTGCCAGAGTATTAAACCGGACAATCGTTCATTGCAGTGTATGTATTTCAATATGTTTGGACCATATTCCACATGCTGTTCGTGTTAAGCATTTCCACACATGGCTTTTTTTCTTTTTTTTTTATGTTGTCCAGCCAAACATAATCAGCACAGCTCTTCTTGTTGCTGTCAGAAGCTTTCCATCATGTTTCCTGGTATGCATGCTGTCCACATATGCACTCTGCCAATTTTACTATGTACAGCAGTGAATATAAGTCACAGTGAATGTAAAGTTGCTCTCTGAGGTGTTTTAAAACATCAGTGCAGTCTGTCATAGTAGACTGTTTTCTACTGCAGGAACTCGAGGCAGACTGGCCCCCTAAACAGAGTCCATGAGAGAATTTAGGTTTTCTACTTTCATTGTGGTGTAGGTTTTAGTTTGTATATATAAGATGAGCATAGCCCCCAGGTCTGACAAGTTAAGCCAACGCAGAAATGCCTTAAACTTGCATTCTTTCTAACAGCCAGCAGGGGGCAACTCCACTGGTTCCAAACAGGAGTCGGATTGCACTGAAGACTATGAGAAAATGACCCGACTTCTTCCTTGATCTGCTACCTCAGTAAACATTTTCCAAATGAGTTTATGGACTCAGTCACTAGTTTCAAGTATCCTTCAATAGAGTTTGAAGTTCATTTAGTAAATTATGGTCCCATCTAGAGTACAACAGACAATAATGTTTTAGGTGGGACTATTGTTACCTCCGCCAAGGAGGTTATGTTTTTGCCGGTGTTGGTTTGTTTGTTCATTTGTTTGTGTGCAAAGTAACATGAAAAGTAATGGACAGATTTGGATAACATTTTCAGGAAATGTGTGAAATGGGACAAGGAAGAAATGATGACATTGTGGGACTGCTCCAGATCACCATCTGGATCCAGGAATTGTTTTTTTAATCTAAGTGTAACCGCTTGGACAATTAAATGTGGTTTACTCTAAGAGCCACCAGAGGGAACTCTTGTTTTTGGGGTAACCCCCTGTGACCACATGAGATTTTAGGGCTACATGCGACAGACAGCGACAATGACGGAGTTCTCTTTCCTTCCTTAGCGACGTACGCACGGTTGTTCTGGCATTCTTATCTCCGGTTGTCTCCTGCGCCTGTTCATTAGGTCGGATAGGGTGAACGCCACATTGTCGTTAGGAAATTTCAACTGTCTCTGATTACATTTGTATCTGTAACGTTCCATACAAAATATGTGAATTGGGAGATTGTGTTGGGGGTGGACTGAAGCTCCTTGGCGGAGGTATGCGCTCTCTGAGTGCTTTTCTAGTTTGCTACTGTATTTCCATGCATAGTGTCCTAGAGTTCTCAGTCGGGGGTGGGGGGGTGTTCCTCTGGTCAGAACATGCTCAAAGGTTTGGGTTGTCCTAAAATGGATCACAAGTTCCTGCAGTGGAAAATGGCTTAATGTTATTTTACTCTCAAAGTTAACTCAATATCTACCGACCCAAGCAAGGAACTACAGTTATGCTGTGTACACTCTCTTACTGCAAAACTATTGTTGCTGTTGTGTATTAAATTGGCTTACACTGTTTGAATCACTTTGTGCTTTCAAATGTTGTCCAATTTCAACCAGAAACAGCGGCACATATGTGAGAATTAAAAAAAGAGATATACACTGTGAAACAGAAGACTTCATCTTTTGTCAAGAGAACTCGTGTGTTTGCTGGGAGGATGTAATAAGCTAATGAATTGTTATTTGCCTTTGAGTGACCTCAGGGTTTAGGACACAGTCCATGTGATCACAAGATGTGTCTGGCCATACACTTGCATTTTGTCCCATGTAATGACATTATTGTTAGGATTTCAGCTGCAACCATTTTCAGTTTCATCTCATGGCAACGTGGTTTGATCTTGTGGCTGAATCAGTCCAGTTTAATCAGGATTAACTTGTTTTGCTACTTTTGTGAGCATATTCCTATCAAAACTGAGAAATTGTGGACAACAATTCAGTCAGAGTTGAAACAAACAAATTTTTCTTCAGGACAACACAGTGTTAGTGCTCCCGTGTGGCTTCAGTTTTGCTTTGTGTAAAAGGAGTCTGTGCAGTGGTGTTTTTGTGTGTCTCTTTGTGCTGTTTCCTGCTTCTCTCCACTGTGTTTTATTAGACCCGACGTACCTCTGGTTCACGTTTCAACTTTGTTTTTTTCCATCTTCAGTTTCAGTCTCATTCTTTCTCCTTTTCTCTTTTATTTCCTGTCTTTTATTTGGCCTCTCTCGCACACGTAAAAACTTTACAGAATGAGGGAACAAAGTGTTGAGTATATGTGAGTCTCCTGCAGAGAGAGACACATTCTGCCCGTCTTGTTTGGCTCCCTGCATCCATCCATCTTTTCCTTTCTTTCTCAATCAGTGTTCTCATTCAGCACTTCTACCTCATACGTTTTTGGATGCCATGACCCAGATTTCTGTTTGTCAAGGAAGAAAAAGCACAGCATGAAAGGAGGCTGTGACTCAAAGTCAAATCAGCAACTAGAGATCAATGAACTTATTCATTAGAGAAATAATAGGAAAAGGAATAAACAAACTGGAGGGTAGGATGGTAAGAGTGAGAAATGTAGTGAGAAGGGCAGACTGAAATAGAAACAGGGTCGTTTAGGATGGCAGCACAATGGGCACTCGTCTGGAGAGTCTCCAGTGTCTGCACTTGCTGCCCCACATCTTCCCTCAAACTAAACCCGGGGTTGCTCGGGGTAACCGTGGATAACAAAGGGGCGAAAGGCATCCGCTGCTACTGTCCGCCCATTTCCAACTACAACTGAGGAACACACTTGTGTGGGTGTAGTTAACGTCAGAGAACAATGTTCAGAGAGCAGCAGCTACTCTCCATTATATTGTGATCAGACCATATGATATGAGCCTGATAATTACAGTGTGACATAACAGAAGCCAATCAACCAAGTAGCAACTACCACCAAGTAACTTTAAGTGCGATGCAACCGAAGGCTGTGCGCGATGCCGACTAAAAAATCCCTGCTTCCAGCTGATCAACATTTAAAGGGTGTCATCTTCTCTCCAAGTCAATCTTTTCTTTCAATAAATCATTACAATCTTAATCTTAAACTTTGGGCACTGTAGTACGAATGCTGCTGGTCACTTAGTTAAGTATTGCTCTGTTAATAAGATTTGAGGAATTATAGAAGACTCTGATGTCCGCCGTGTTGTAACTTACTCACTACTGTGTTTGGATTAAAGGACTTACACGAATGCTGGACTGAGTCTAGAGGACTTTGGTGCTGATTTACCCAATTTCACCCTTCCCAACAACCAGAGGAGAAATCTGATTTGGAATCTTGGTCTGGACCAATGATTCAGTCTTAAACCTCCCAAACTGCTTGCACACTCCTCTGAGCCACCCCCATAACATCAAATATGTTTGAGATTCACTCGTTGAAGTCTGGCTGGTTGTGATTATCATCCTAGAACCTGGATGTTGTTGTCAAGCAACACTGAATATTACAGCCCTTAAGGTTAACATTAGTTGCGAACATTAAAACTGATTTTCAATGTCACGCCTCCAATTGTTGTTGAAAAACAGAAAAACTATGTTGACTGCATTTTCCCAACCATTTTCTCATCCAGACTTTTTAAACCTTCTCCATTAGTCTTCTCTCACTGCAAAGAATTATTAGTGTTGCAGCATTTTTGGTACAGTTATCAGGAGGGATGAAACAGGGACAAATCCACAGAAAATGTCTGTAGTGTGAGTCTGGCCTTAAGGTTAGTTCTTGGCTATGGTGCCTGTACTATTAGCACAAAGTCGCTAATATCAGCTGATGCATGGACCCCCTGTTGGTGTTCCCAGTAAGCCAGCCACTGATGGCTTCATTCTAAGGTGGCACTGTGTTTCCAGGGTGTTAAAGACAACAACCCCACACTCCTATCTGCATAGCTGGCTCCAAACTGGAAAGATGTCACCAACCAAAAGCTGCACCTCTGTGCTTTAAACTCCAACATGAATCACTTCTTCCGATTCTACATACAGACGATCTATCAAAGCAGCATCTGGGGGCCTCAGAATGACTGTCAAAGTTGCTTTGCCTTCTCTCTCTGAATTTAATAACTTCTACTACATATTCAATTACTGTGACCCACAGGTTGGGTGTTTCAGTCTGTATATAGATATATTTGGTGCCAACATGTAAACTTACAGAAACGTCATCCCGTCACAAGCAGGCCACTAAACAGTTCAGAAGTCCAGAAATTTTGTTTTAAATCAGGAAAAGCAGACTAGAAATAAAAGAATGATATAATCAGTGCAATGCACAAGTATTACCTTATATGCATTTGACACCAGCTTTCAGTATTTGTACGTTTTTCTATACTCTGTGGCCACATTTCTCTCGTATTACCTGTGACTTAGGCGTTCTACCACCAGTGCTCAATAGTCCTTCTCACAGAAGTTTGCTTTCATCTTCTTTCAGGAGATTTTGCAGACAGGAAAACTGAAGCTTGGTCCAACTCCCTTCAAGGATTTTCAAAATCACTCTTATATGATCATAATCAGGACAACGCAATTTATTTTTTCTAATGTAATATTTCCAGTTATGTTGCAATATTACTGTTGCTATTTGAATTTCAACTCATGCTGAATGCCTGCCTGGACATAACCTCAGCTGATGATATTCTTTGGCTGTTTCCTGGTATACCTCTCAGAGAGAATAACATGCACAGTTTCATGCAGCATGATTTGGTAATTTCATTGAGTCATCCAGTGTTATGGGGTGATGGGTCACCACCAAAAATAATCAAGTGACACGTCAGCCCTCATGACTTTGCTAACAGGCAGTACAAACTGGGGAGTTAGATCACACATTTAGGATTACAAAATTTAGGATTACTTTATTATCCGGATAATTTGCAAAACATTCTGAAAAGTCTTCTGATCTAAAAGTAGCTCCTCTCTCCTCTTTAACTCGGGTCATTTCACCAGCTAACTTAATAATCCTGCCTTGTGAGACGGGCCTCAGGCAGGGTTCAGATCAAAGCTAACAAACTACAGGGGTGAGTGTGTCCTTATTCTGCTGTCAGCTGCTTGAGTTTACTGAAGTTTACTATGATAATTACCAGATGTGGTCCTGAAATGGATAATTTGTGTCACAAAGTCCTACACGAAGCTCCTGGATCAGAGCTCATCTCCTGCTGACCTCTACTGAGAACCTAACTTCTACTTTCTACCTGGAACAGCTAATTGTGTCAGACAGAACTGATGAAATCTCACGGTCGTCTTACTTTTCTCATTATTAAACAGAGGTGAGCATTCAGGCTGAGCCCAGCCAGTGTCAGCTGTCAGCGGCTCTGTCTCCACGCTGTCGTGCAGCCCTCCTCCTCCAGACTCCCTGACTGTGCATGCTATGATGTCATGCTGCAGCGGGGGTGTGTTAGGGGTGTGTTTGAGGGTGTGTTTGGGGTGTTGGGGGTGGAAGGCGTGGGGGCAGGATAACAATGATGGCTGAACCATTGACCTTATGGTCGTGACCTTCTAGCACAGAGTCACTAGCCGGGTGGAGCCTCTTCGTGGCAGACCCCTCACGTGGCAACTAGCCTGCCTTTAGCATTAGCATGGGCTAATGACCCGGGGTCTTGACCTGGAGGGCAGAAGGTCGAGGGAAGACCCTGAGCCGACACCTCCTCTTCTGAGTGCTCACATATCTGCATACAAAGCCCAATCAGCTGCACAACAAAAATTGAGAAACAGAAAAACAGGTAACCTGATGCACAGTCACACACTTCAGCTCATACACTCTTTCAGCCACGAATACAGGAATGCATGCATGCACACACAATCCCATCCAGGTAGGGTTACCTCTAACATAAACATCTACACCCAAAGAAAACAATACACTCTCTCG
This sequence comes from Dascyllus trimaculatus, assembly GCA_024666655.1. Taxonomy (NCBI): domain Eukaryota; kingdom Metazoa; phylum Chordata; class Actinopteri; family Pomacentridae; genus Dascyllus; species Dascyllus trimaculatus. Next base: position 3,310,271 of record CM045446.1, on the reverse strand, counting down.
GGGACACATTCCTGTATCCTGTATCCTGAGCCCTGCTACTGATAAGCGTCTTGTGTGACTGGGACACATGGGCTGAGTTTGGGCTAATTCAGCACCTGGGAACCCCTCCGCTCTCGTCCTCCACCCCTGTCTAACTCCCTCTTTGGGAACAAGCCCAGCCTTGTGCAACTCCCAACAATGTCAGTGACACTCTACACTGCCCCATTGCCACTAATTGTTAGCTCACAATGCTTCCTGGTATTGTGTTCAACAATGCCCACTCTGAATAGAGAGTCTAACCTACTTGTATTGTCGCTAATTGGTTTCTTGAGAGGAGTAGAAAATGGGGAGAGAAAGGGAGAGAGGAGATGTTGGTAATGGACTGCAGTTTCATTGGAGTCGCCAGTAAATAGAGTTCACAAAGGGCTTTGTGGGGTCGAGGGCCGAGGGTCGGAGGTGAAAAAGAAGAGGTGCACCTGCACTCTCCACAGGCCGACAATGAGCTTATTCAGCTGCTCTGCCCAGCAGGATGTTGGAGGACGGAGGCAGTGGCTGTCCCACAGCCCTGAAGAGACACCCAGACATACACAAACATACAGTGAGACACAGAATTAAAAGACAGAGGGGGACACGGGGTGAAAAAGACTGTCATGTAGCTTCACATCCTGCATAGATGAACTGTTGATGCAGAATAAATGTTTCGAAGCCATTGCAAAGCCAAAAAAATCACAAAGGAGAAAAAAAGGAAACGAAGATAAGAGAAGTGAAGAAGAAAAGAAAAAAAGGAACAAAAATTAAGGATAAGAAGGATAAGAGAAGGGAAGAACAAGGAAAGATCATGTGAGGAAGAAAGGAAAGGAAAAGGTGAAGAAAGGAAGACAATGGAGCAAAAAGTGAGTAAAAGGCAAAGAAATAGATGTGAAGTAGAGAAACAGAAGAAAAAAGAAAACCGTAAGAGAGTTGAGGGGCTGGATATGTGAAAGAAACAAGGAAAAGTCAAAGAAATTATGAAGAAGACTGGAAGACAGATGGAGGAAATAAAAACGGAAAAAGCACGTCAAAAGCAAAAAGAGAAAGGAAGAAGACAAGAAGGAAAGATAGAAAGGTCAAGAGAAGTGAGGAAACCGGAGAAGAAAATGGGTGAAAAAGAAAACTGCAAGAAAATGAGGGAAATGTAAAGAAAAAGGCAAGAACAGGGTAAGAAAGGAGTGCACAGGGAGAAAAATGCAAATAAAAACAAAAGAATAAGAGAAGAAAAATGGGGCATGATTATGAAAAGTGCAAGGAAAGGAAATAAAGTAGATACACGTTGGCTTGTTGTACTTCCTTCTTGGAAGTCTTCTCCTTCAGCATCTTAGTGCTGCCTGGCTAAAGGATGGGATGTCTCTCTTGAGCTTTGAAAAACTAAATATGCACATAGAGGCTGTCATGATAATTCCACTATGAAATGACAACCTTTGGTTTCATACTCTACCAACCTGTCTGTGCTCCCTACTGAATGACATTCACCTTTCGGGTCATTTACATTCATTTAGCTTTTCCTCTGTCTTTTCCCTTGACTGCCTGATTGATACCAGACAGGGGATACACACCATCACTGGCTTCATCAATCTGTGAAGAAAGAAATAGGTCACTTAAGCATTACTGCTCCTCACAGCTTCATTCAGACTTACTCACCACAGTGACATACCATGTCCATGCCAAGAATCATTTATAAGTAATAAATGACGTTACTTCTGTTATTCCCACGTGCATAAATGTGCATAACTGTCTCTCTTTGGAGACGCTCATATTGATCCTGCTGCTCTCTGACGCTTCACGTATGTAATAAATCCAGAGGCAAGACTCCGACGAACAGCTGAAAGCAACAAACTGAACTTTGAATCTGTTAATGTGACAGCATGCAGTTCCAGCGTGCTGTGTTGAAAGTGATACGGGATGTCACTGGCTCTGACCTATTAAGATTTCTGTCACAGCTTTTAGGAAATGTAAGGGGCCATACTGTAGCCCCATGGAAAAACTACTGTACGGTAGAATTTTACTTGCTCTGCTTTGTATTCTGGGTGTATCTCTGCAGTTGTTTTTTGCTGGATCAGTCTCAGCCACTTTGTTTGCTCCTTTTTTTCAGTGAACGCCGTATTTTTGACAGTGAGGGGACCATAAGGAGATATTCAGTGAGTTGATGCGTTTCAGATGTGATCAGACCATTAAACTGCTATCATTATATATCATTCTCATACACATGGGCCACCTCCACTAGGCTTTTATCATCCCAAAACCCATTATCATCTCATTTAATGGAGTTTGCACTTACAAAGAGAATGTCAGCATTTGAAGGTTGGAGGGGCTGGTGGAGGAGTAAGTCAGCCGTGTGTCAAAGAAAGGCATTTTGTAGGTGTTCATGGTGATGACTCCACTGGAGATTTTACATGCGCTTATTTGCATAATCGAAAGAGGTCACCAACCGTATGTATGGGAGTACGGTGCACTGATAATGGTCAATTAATGAGCTGGTGATGTCCAAATTGGGCAGATGGGGCCGCCATATAGCTCGCTGAGTTAAAGTGTTACCATGTGGGCGCAGGTCGCCAGCAGTAGTCGTGAGTTCGAGTCCGGCTTAGGACACTTTGCTGCATGAAATTCTCCTCTATACCCACTTTCATCCTGTCTTTCTCTATCAATAAAAATGGAAAAACTCCCCTAAAAAAATACTTCAAATTGGGCAAATAAATGGGCAGCTTAGAGGAAAAACAAGCAGACTGGCACAAATAGAAAGCAGAAGTCATACATTGCAGAAATGAAAAAGAAGGAAAAATACAAGGGGAAGAAAAGGAAATGTGAAATGTAGGGAAATAAGACAAGTGATGAAAAGAGTGAAAGACAAAAAAGGAAGGAAAAGAGTGGCAAAAACAAAGAAAATAGTAGGAAAGTGTGAACAAATAGAAGAAAAGGGGTGAAACTGGAGGTAGAACCAACAAGTGGAGGAGATGGGAGGACAATGGGAAGAAACAATGGAAGAAAAGCGGAAGAAGAAAAAAGCAAAGTGTGGACAGAAGAGTGGCAAACCATGGGGCAAAAACTGAGTAAAGTACGTAATTAATAGATAAAGGAGAAGATGGGCGAATGAAAGAAAACAGAAGCAAGGAGAAATGGGCAACAATGGAAAGAAGAGTGGAAGAAAAAAGAGAATAAGTTCTGTGTTTTGGCATTTGGGCTTGTGTCTGCAAATGTCTCCATCCGCATTAAACTCCAGAGCAGGTAAATCAGACACCAGCAAACATTTTGAACAGACTGCTTCGTAAAGATGACTTGTTTGGCATTTTGCTTTTATTTAGGCGGTGGAGTAGAGACCGTCAGGAAATGTGCAGAAGGACAAAGAATGACATGTGGCAAATGTCCAGCCAGCTGGGGGTCAAACTGGGGACTCAGCTGCTCAGGGCATTTTAGCTCCGGCCACTCAGTCATTGGGTCACCCGCTGAAAAAGCTTTTTAGTTGGCAAGGCATGGACCTTTTGCACAGCAGACTTCACAGCAAAACGTCCATCATCCCACTCTGTCAAGGAACCAAAGTGTGTGAAGTCAGACTTGCGGCTGTGGAGGACACTTTTAATTATGGGGTAGGATAGAAATACACCAGCAAACTTTGGGAAGCCGCTGCCTCACTCAGACAGAAACAGTAACTCTCATCAGCTGTTTAAGCTGGTGAATTATTCTGCTATTCAACCATAGACTGTATATAAAAGATGGGCTTGTCCTCAGTTAAGTAAAGCCAATGTGGAAGTGCCTTAAAATTGCATTCTCTCTAACAGCCAGCAGGTGGCGACTCCTCTGGTTGCAATGATAAGTCTAAGTGTATAGAAGTCTATGAAAAAATAACTTGACTTCTCACTTGATCTGCTACTTCAGTAGACATTTCCCTAGTGAAATCATGGTTTCAGTCTCAAGCTTCAAGAGTTTTTAAACACAACTTGATGTATATTTTGAATATGATGGGTCTGCTTAATGTAAAATACATGACAAAGCATGTTTTGGCCTGGATGACCCTGTGATTCACTGCAACATGTGTGGTGTCCTCGGGTTCTCCAGTCAGATCTACTGCTCACTCACTACGTCTGGTTTCAAAGGACTGATATGATGATGGCCAAATGTTCAACTTAAGGCTTCAAAACACTAGCCCACAATCCTATGGGTGACATCACGGTCGCTACATCCATCTCTTCTATACTGTTACCAGATTCAATACCTGCTGGGAGTTGGAAGAGTCCATTCTGTTCATGTTACATTCAGCTGTTTAGACAATAAAACATTTTCCAAAGCTCCCATTTGTCTTCATTCGTATCTTTTTATTGTTCTATATTATTAACCTTTACACTATTAAACAATTAGAAACTGCTTTACGTAGAAAACTCCATCCATCCATTATCTATACACCGCTTAATCCTCTGTAGGGTCGCGGGGGGACTGGAGCCTATCCAGTACGTTACCACTTGTAAGTCAGAGAATTGGAATTGAAAATAATTAAGAACTTGAATTGATTCACAGAAAGTTAAAATACATATGATGCCCAACCCTACGCCACAGTCCATTAATTCTGTTTATGAACTAACCAGTCGCTCTTAAATAACCAGACTTATACCAAACTTTTTGTAAAATTTATTCTACTCCAGACACAAAACAGACACTGCATTGCCATCGGACAGCTTTAAAACCAACTTTCACTTAATGCTAGAAAGTTTAGAATGACATGCAATGGGGTGGATCGTCCCCAGACACACTGAGATTAGGTAACAGAGGAAAGGAGCTCTGCTATAGTCACTATAGGAAAGATACAGCCGTAATAATGATGGCTGCATTCCACCTCAGGCAGGTCCAACTATTGTGCACACTGATTTACTGTAGCACACTTAATGGAACTTGGCCTCCATTAGTTCCACATGCTTGTTGTGGAAAAAGTTCTACTGCTGTTTTTGTCTGTGTGTGTCTTCTTGGGCCTTGTTTTCTTCCTGTGTCACAGATATGACAGTGTTTCAACAATGCTCTGTTACCCCACAATACACCACCACCAATACAATACCAAGCCAGTATTTAGCAAGTAACATTTACAAACACTGGAACACATTTAGGAAAAGTTCTGCTTTTAGAGGAAAAGATGCAAAGTTATATGGCTTAGTGTGAACATAGGCTGTGTCCGAAATCATCCACTCACTCCCTGCTCCCTACGCCCTATATAGGCATCACTATATAGTGATTCCTATATAGGGAGCATCTCGGCAAATACATTTCAGACACTACGCGAGTCTTGATGACGGCGCTACAAATTACGTCACTACTGTTGCTCAATTAAAACGTAGCTCGCTAGCCATGATTTGTGCTGTATAAACGTAGCGCAAACACATCAGATCTAAGAGACAGGTAAAACAAAAATCAACAATACAACCTAAACGGTAAATTACTTACATTTGTACGACAAGTTTTCATGCTCTTATTCCTCTCGTCCGTCTGCTATTTTCCTTCGTGCAATGCATGATGGTACGTATTGCTTGGGTAGTGACCATCAGCTGTACACTACTTTTTTACGGTGCATTGTGGGATATTTTGAGTGCACTATATAGGGTGCCACATTTGTAACTTAACATTCGGACACCACTACAAAATGGCGTGTGCCCTATATAGTGCACTATGTAGGGCATAGGGAGTGATTTGGGACACAGCCATGATCTGAGGCTGAGACACCTAATCAACCCACCTACACAGAGGTGTGTGCTGGAGTGTGAGAAGACAGAACAAACATTGTTTAAGTTAAACTTCGCCTCTTTATATATTAATGTGTTACAAGTTGATCCTGTCTGTATGTAAATATACATGCAGGTCTAACTGCACTAACTACAAACAACACTGCTTCACTTTTTTGAATATCATATTGATAAAAACCAAGCTTGATAGATACATCAACTTCATCAGCTTCAGTTGACAACAATTCAACACATCTGATTGCCCGCACCTATTTTTATATCATGTAAACATAATTTAGTGTTCACAGTGATGAATCCACAGGGAATTATCAACCAGCTCTGAAGCTCTGAGTAACTCATGCTAAAGATTCATGACCATCTTCTGTCAGCTTCAGTCTTCCTACCAGCAACTAAAGCAGGCAATAAAAATGCTCTACCTGCCCAGTGTCAACTTCAAAACACACATTTGAGACCAGTTAATAAATAAGTATCCAATTCAATTCCATCCATCCATCCAACCATCCATCCATCCATCATCTATACACCGCTTAATCCTCTGTAGGGTCGTGGGGGGACTGGATTCTATCCCAGTCGACTCAGGGCGAAGGCAGGGGACACCCTGGACAGGTCACCAGCCTATCACAGGGCTACACATAGAGACAAACAAGCACACTCTCATTCACACCTATGGACAATTTAGAATAACCAATTAACCTCAGCATGTTTTTGGACTTTGGGAGGAAGCCGGAGTACCTGGTGAAAACCCAAACATGCACAGGGAGAACATGAAAACTCCACACAGAAAGATCCCAGGCGTCCTAACCGGGGCACGAACCGGGGATCTTCTAGCTGTGAGGCAACGCTGCCAACCACCGAGCCACTGTGCAGCCCCCAGTTCAATTCAATTCAATTCAGTTTTATTTATATAGCGCTTATTTACAACACATGTCATCACATAGCGCTAAACATTGTAAGAAAGAACAGGAAACAGAAAAACAGTTAACAGAAAACCCAACAATCCAAGGTTGCTTTTGGATTCCGTATGAGCAAGCAGTCAGCGACGGTGGGAAGGAACCAAAAACCCCCTATCGTAGGGAAGGAGGAAAAAAAACCTCAGACAGAACCAGGCTCAGGGAGGGCGGCCATCTGCCTCAACCGGTTGGGTTGGGAGTGGGGAAGAGCAGGGAGGGAGGGAGGGATAGCAGGGGAAGTTGGGGTGGGGATGGGAGGTGGTGAGGCCAGCGGCTGCAGATCAGGGACGTTGAGCTCCAGATCCAGAGACATCCACTGAGAGAACCAGCAGGACACAGAACCTCGTGGGGGAAACACAGGTTAGTCACATGTAGTCAGGGGCACGTTACCTATATGGTGGGACAAAAGCAGCCCTTTAGCTGCTGGATATTGAGATTATGTTTCCCCCCCGAGGTTCTGTGTCCTGCTTGTCCTCTCCGTGGATGTCTCTGGATCTGGAGCTCAACGTCCCTGATCTGCAGCCGCTGGCCTCACCACGTCCCATCCCCACCCCAACCTCCCCTGCTATCCCTCCCTCCCTCCTCTTCCCCACTCCAACCCAACCGGTCGAGGCAGATGGCTGCCCTCCCTGAGCCTGGTTCTGTTGGAGGTTTTTTTTCCCCCTTCCCTACCATAGGGGGTTTTTGGTTCCCTCCTACCGTCGCTGACTGCTGCTCATAGGGAATCCAAAAGCAACCTTGGATTGTTGGGTTTTCTGTTTCCTGTTCTTTCTTACAATGTATAGCGCTATGTGACGACATATGTTGTAAATATGCGCTATATAAATAAAAATGAATTGAAAAATTGAATTAATATGAATGTACCTACAACGTGGGTAGGTATAAAAAGAGTTTATGATCCATCTGAACTGCAAACCAACTCTTGGTAAGATTAAATGAAAAATCAGATGTTTAAAATTTTTTGTCATTGTTTTTGGTCAATAACAAACGTGATTAAATTAGTGAAGCCGTTGTTGCAAAATGTTGACTTTTAGTTACACATGGGAGAGAAATGTTGGCTTTCTGTATCAAACTCTGTGTTTTATTGACCCATCCATCCACCCTGATATCCTAACCACACTGAAAATGTACCTCTACCAGTAGAAGGAGCTGCACCACTGAAAAGCTCACAACAGGCTTGTGATAATTCTCTGAAGTGAACTGAATGTTTGGGTTTGGACATTTGGGGTTTGGACTGTTAGCTGGACAGAAACGGACATTTTCAGATTTCATCTTAGACTTTAGGAAACTGTGATGGAATCACTGTTTCATCGGTAAAGAAAATAATAATAAATTCCATCCCTAAATGCATAATTACTGACATACACTGATCAGCAATATTACTACAATACTGCATTATACAGCAACACTAATAATTTTTATTTTATTACCGGTAGTGTCTAGCGTCTACACTACTCCAGATTTTTAGAATTCCTTAAATTCAAAAACTTCAGTTTTTGCTTTTGAATTGTTTCTTTTCAATAACTAAGACACCGACGTTTTCTTCCTTATTGGTCTTAGCTGTCACTTCACATCGTGATTAATCATGCGCCTATCAGGGGACTGCTTTCCAAGGAAAAAAGCCTCAACTACCAGAGGTTTCTCAGAACGAATTTCAGGCGTTGTTCACCCTGAGGTCTATGATAGCAGCTGTTGTGCAGTTAGGAAAATGTGCAGCGAGAGTCCTTGACACAGTGTTCATATAAAATACTGCAATGCTGTGTGAAGCTTTAACAGACAACAACTTCATGGTTCGCTGTGTGAAACCTCTGATCTCCCACCAAAGAAATACCTCAGATCCCTCTAAAGCAGCACGATCACACTGATGTGATGAGGGTTTTCTTATGAAATGCTCTATTGATGAAACATACGAAGTGGTAAGACAAAGAGTTAAAGTCTGATATGCAACAAAAAATGCAGTGCAAATTTAAAGAAATAAGGTATAAGCTTTCATTTCATTGCCAGTTTTCTCTGTCTTTTTGTGCAAAATGGGCAAATTCATGTGTTTATCTCACAGCAGTCTACTTTCTTTTAATCTTTCCCTACCTAGATAAACCCCTGATAACTAATGCTTTAAATTTTTCGCCTTAAAGTTAGAATTACTGCTTAATGTACATATCAAAACAACTTCTACTCAATACAAGCACAGTTTGAATACTGGCCTGCAGTGTCTGCTCATTCCCTGAGCACCAGCCAAGATTCTTCCTCTTTGGGCTTGGGGAGTATATCAAATCTTTCAAGTCATGGGACTCGTGTCCGAGCAAACTCATGAGTCACTAAGGCTTTTTTGGATTCTGAACTCTGAAGTCATCAAATCTGTGGCTTGAGTCAGATGCACCAAGTTTTTTGCCAGTAGCTAAAATACAAGCTGATAAACTTTGCCACACCCCTGCACAGTTCGACACGGTCCAGTTTGCACCTTATAAGGACACACAGCTCATAAGCCTGCGTTTCGGTGCATTTAGGAAGGTTCCTTTGTTTTCTTTTGAAAGACAGAAGTGAACTATCAGTGAGCTTATTTGGTATTTTTCACCTCATGTTTGAAACTCACTCGACTATTAACAGAGCAGTGAGAATCATGTAGTTAATCCCCACTAGCTCATGTTGTTAATCTCTCTTTTTTTTTACCAGAGACCCCTGCTTCTCATTTTCTCTTGTTTTCTTAGTCCATTTTTGGTATCTCTTCGTATTCCATGGCCTAGTTTTCATACGTCTCCCTAAAAGAAACCTACACTAACTTTAATAAACAACAGATAACTCTTACTCTGTCTTTCCAAATCACACACACACACACACACACACACACACACACCTACAACATGCATTCAGAGAAAGCAAACACACACTGAGACACACTCCTGTGTGCGTTATATATTACCATGAAGTCCCAAGGCCATGTTTTTGTTTCCGTTGTAAATGTAACAGGGTAAATTCAGCCGCTGCTGACAGAGGAGTCCAGGCGCTGGAGACACTCCCCAGAATGTAAAGCCTGCAGTGCTGCACGGTTACACTCACTGGGAAGGGTGTGTGTTACACTGTGTGTGATATATCTATATCCCTGTGTGTATTTGGCAGGTTGTCTGTGTGCATGTGTATAATGTATGTGCACTATGCAAATGAAAACACTTTAACATGGGGACAGTCACTTAGATATCAAAAACACTGAAACCATTAGCTTCATTTTGATATCAAATATAATTTATTGGTCACATCCAAGATTCACAATACAGTGTGTAGTGAAATGTTAAGTCACCAAACTGCAGTGACTATGCACCTCTGTATTCTGAATCACATTAATATTTCTGGATAAGTGTGTTGAGGAGGCTACATGACATGATGTGCATTTCTTCAAAACTACATGACCAGGCAATGAAGATACATACAGCCTATGTCTGGTAACTGAGGCTTGTTTTCTCCTACGTGGTTTTGACACTGGTAGACATTGCTTGAGCTTCACTCTTTAACCCTCTGACCTCCAAGCAGTGTCTGGGTATTTTATTTATTTGTTGCTGTTTTTTTTATTTTCGCTACTTTCACTTTTTCCCCACTATGGACTCATTATTCACTGCAGTATAAAATCCTGCATCTCCATGCAAACAGCACAACCATGGTCAGACGTAGAGACAACTTGAAAACGTTTTTGGTGCAGCATAAATGCTATAAATCATAAAAAAAAAGCTTTAGTTCTTTGATTATTTGTTTTACAAAACCTGAAAAAACCTGTAACACTTATTCATACATATGCACAGTATTTTTTCATGTGTGCACAGCTGGTCTCCTATTTGCTCAGTTCAGTTGAGTCACTGATGACTGATCAATTGCGCAAAAGAGCACAGAGTTGTTTGTTTTTTACCTAATCCTGTTCGTCCAAATGATACATTTCTGGTTAATTTTTATATGACTGATGCGGAATAAAACATCCAGTCATCCATCCATCCATTGTCTTCCGCTTATCCAGGGCCAGGTTGTGGAGACAGCAGTCCAAGCAGAGATGCCCAGACTTCCCTCGCCCCAGACACCTCCTCCAGCTCTTCTGGTGGGACCCTGTGTTCTGGGCATGTTCTGGGCATGTCCCCAGCAGGGAGGCGTCCAGGAAGCATGCGAAACAGATGCCCAAGCCCCCTCAGTTGAGGTTCCACCTCTGAGGAACATGCACAGAACATGCCTGGGCATGTTCTGGGCATGTCCCCAGCAGGGAGGCTTCCAGGAGGCAGGAGCTTCCAGGAGCCCCCTCAGTTAAGGTTTCACCTCTGAGGAACATGCATAGAATGTGCCCTGGCATGTTCCGGGCATGTCCCCAGCAGGGAGGCGTCCAGGACGCATTCAAAACAGATGCCCTGCCACCTCAATTGAGGTTCCTCCTCTGAGGAACATGCATATGCATGTCCCCAGCAGGGAGGCGTCCATGAGGCATTCGAAACAGATGCCCGAGCCACCTCAGCAGACTCCTCTTGACGTGGAGAAGTAGTGGCTCTACTCTGAGCTCCTCCCTGGTGACTGAGCTCCTCACCCTATCTCTCAGGGTGCGCCCAGCCACTCAACGGAGGAAACTCATTTTGATCTCTTGTATCCAGGATCTCGTTCTTTCGCTCATGACCCAAAGCTCATGACCATAGGTGAGAGTAGGAACGTAGATTGACCAATAAATCGAGAGCTTTGCATTGCGACTTAGCTCCTTCTTCACCACTATGGACCGATACAGAATAAAACAATTTTGATCAAATATAAAATTAGATTTGGTTAATTTTCCCAACAGACGTGCACATCACGCATGATTAATTCAAGGACTGTTTGAAAGCTGAAAAGCCAATGATTTTCACTGTTTCTACAGTTCCTGTCTCTGATTAATGGATAAAGACAACATGCCTTTCATGGTTAAGCAACACCACATGTATAATTTATTACTAAGCAAAATCAAACATCGCTTCAAACATCTATATCATGGAAGGAACGAAAAGAATGTAAACTGGATGCAGGATTTAGTCATGTTATGACAGATGAATCAAGTACATCTAGCACTGCAGTGATGCGGCATTTTCACGGCTTAAAACAAACCCAGTTTACTTTATCTTGACACGCAACATCAGAATGTTTACTTTTCTAAACACCCTTTCAGACATGCACTCCTTTACATTAACCTGTAAGCGACTGAAGGTATGGGCTTCGTCACTGGAAGTAGTAACACTCTGTGTCACTTTGACCATGCCACAAGTGTCAGCAGTTTTAACGGACAGAAAGAACATCGCCCAGGTGAGTTCTATCGTCTTTGTGGTAGTGCTGCTCATGTATGGACAGAAGTGTTTTAGTGGTTATGTCAGAATGACACTGTGAAGATCATGAACATAAAAGTGACCCATGACAGAATGCTGTCACTTCAATGGACTGATGAAGCAGCAATGAGACGTATCCCATGTGACGAGGATTTGAGTAGAAGATTCATGAGTCTGAACACTTATCAAACATCAAATCAGGTTTATGATACTATGAGAGGATTTTCCACCTTGTTTTGTGGTTGGTTGTAGAAATTACAGTGTAACAGTCCACCAATGCAATGAGCATGTGCTTGGCCAACACGGTTTGCTCTGAATTGAGTTGCAGCTGGTTTTCAGGTTTTAGTGAAGCCTTCTGTATCAAGACCCCTGCCGTGCCGACGCAGTAGCCCCATTAAAATGAATGCTGTGTGTTCTTTGACAAAACACTTACAGTGATCTAAACAATAAGCAAGCTAATACTGCTGCAGAAAGTGTTCAGGGCAACACAGCTCCTGTCATTGTTTTACAAGTAAGCTGCTTACAGGTTGGTGTTAATGATACCTTACTGTCCTATTTCATATCAAAACTCTATCAACTCAACAGAAAAAGCAGTCATTTGAACAAAAACAGCACATCTGATTTCAGTATTTTCTCTCTGTGTCTTTCCAGTGCGTCCGATGTGCGTCACACTTTTGATGGTAAAAATGTTGCCCAAATTCAGCAAGGATATGCTAAAGCTTCCTGGAAGTCTCTACACAGGATAAAATTATTAATAGAAAATATATGGTTGGATGAAACACCTTTGACTTGAACCCAAAAGACGGTTTCCCTAAATGTAACCACACTGCAAACATAGAGGCAGCCAGTAACAAAATGCTCATGCAAGTTGCCACATCTTTCAGCTTTAGACAGCACTGACAAGCCGCCTACATTGTTGTTGTTCCGACACAAGGTTGTCTTAAGACAGTTATTGTGCAAAATTTTCAAATTCTTACACTTCAAATTGTCAATAACCTGCACCAGAAGATACTGTGAAATAGAAATCCTTCACTCACAGGCAGACAACGGAGGGAATACCAGCGATAGATGTCAAGGCAGGAGGGAGCAGGAAAAAAAGACAGATTGAAAAGAGGGGGGATGGGTGAAGGGAGTGCAGAGAGCAATATAGGGGAATGGGTGAGGGGTGTGTTGTGTGGTTGTAGGAGAACCAGTGCATGAGATAGTGAAAAAGTGAGAGAGTGGAAAAGAGAGGGAGAGAGAGGGAGAGAGAGGTGTTGGTGCTTTTTAAATAGCCTACGTGGAACACCAAATCCCCTCAGCAGCAGAAATCAGCTGACTGACTGCCACTTGCCAAGGAGGAGGTGGGGGCAGGGGAGCAGGGCTTATAACTCTCTCCGCTGACACATTCACCATGCAGAGACGAGAGGGAGCTTTGTCCATGTTGGCCGTGGAGAACTCTATCCTGTCTAAACATAGACCTCCTGGTGCACAGGCGGAAGACGAAGGAGACTGGCATGAAAAGAAAGAGGGAACAAGGAGAGATCAGCCACCTATCTCTTTCCCTGCTATGTTGTCATTCTTCATACTCTCCCTTGACTTTGTCGCCAGGTTGTGACAGTACATTTCACAGCTTTATTCAGCGTTAGCTTTTATCCTGTATGACTTCCTTTTTCATGAGGGCTTCCCCTGCACACTTTTTAGTTTTCGAGTTCTTATAATTTTACTTTCGGACACAAGTGAAATAAAATCTGTTAATACAAGTAGTCTTTCATAATAAATGGAGTCAAGTGTTTTAAAATTCTGGTGCAGTAATCAACCATCTATCAAGACACTTACACCCACTGCTAGCGATAATCGACATCAAATGCTCTGTCAGATTCATCTTTTTTGTGTTGTGCTAAAACTTTGATACTACGGCAGCACCAGTATCCAAAAATTGAACATCCAGCCCTTTCATTAGGATTAGAAAACCTGTAGGGTTCAATAATAGACACAAACTACTTGAGAACATGGGAATCACTTTCCCTTCTTGTTGCCAGTTATCAGGTAAGTATCTGCACTTTAAAAAAGGAAGTTCATCCATCCATTTTTAGCCTCTTAACTTTTCCAAGACATAAGCAGGAGGCTGAACGGGGCAGCCTCGATGTCTTTCTCCACAGACGCATCTCCAGCTCTTCTAGGGCAACCCTGTCCCATAGATGAATATCCTCTTTATCATTTATTACTGTATTTGTCAGATCACATATGTTGATACTTCATCTATGAGTACTAAGGAGCTCAGACACCAGGGAGGAGCTCAGAGTAGAGCCATTACTTCTCCACGTCAAGAGGAGTCAGCTGAGGTGGCTTGGGCATCTGTTTCGAATGCCTCCTGGACGTCTCCCTGCTGGGGACATGCATGTGCATGTTCCTCAGAGGAGGAACCTTAATTGAGGTGGCAGGGCATCTGTTTCGAATGCCTCCTGGACGCCTCCCTGCTGGGAACATGCCCGGGCATATTCTGTGCATGTTCCTCAGAGGTGGAACCTCAACTGAGGTGGCAGGGCATCTGTTTTGAATGCCTCCTGGACGCCTCCCTGCTGTGGACATGCCCAGAACATGCCCGGGCATATTCTGTGCATGTTCCTCAGAGGTGAAACCTTAACTGAGGGGGCTCGGGCATCTGTTTCGAATGCTTCCTGGACACCTCCCTGCTGGGGACATGCCAGAACACGGGGTCCCACCAGAAGAGCTGGAGGAGGTGTCTGGGCGAGGGAAGTATGGGCAACTCTGCTTAGACTGCTGCCTCTGTGACCCGGCCCCGGATAAGCGGAAGACAAGGGATGAATGAATGGAGCTATGATTAGGCACTCAAAGAACTTTGCTAAATCTATGACACCTCTTCTATTTTCAGGCTTTTTTTTTTTTTTTTTACCTTTTAAGCTCTTCTCTTGCTCATTTTAAGCCATGCTGTACTTTGTCAGAATAGTCCAAGCTATCCAGATCATCCTTGATATTATAACATCTTCAGATTTTTTGTGTAGAGGACATTGTCTGGAATCAGAAAATGTCAGAGGTATAATGTTGTGATAATTGGGGAAACATATGTGCTTATTTTATTGATATAAAGCAATATAACTACCAAATGACGAGTTATTATGAGTAATTCAGAGTAAAGGGTGTGAGATGGACCCACAGTTGTATGTAGGGTGTAACTATGATTCTCTGCAACACTTCGTCACACAGGCAAACAACTGGCAGAGTTGGAAACATCAAAGCGTGTAATTTCATTTGAGCCACATGTCATTGTAATTAATATTTCTAAAGCAATTCAACTGAGAAAAAGGGCGTTAATTCAGACACAAGGTGCATACATCAGGCTATACGGGTAAAAGTAAGGGGAGTAGGTGATCAGATTTAATATAAACTTAGTCTACAGTGACCTGGGACACAATGTGATTTGTTGCCTTATCCATAAATGGGACTTTTTGTACGCCCACCATCTACCCTGACCTCCACCTCATCTTAGAGAATCATCAGAGAAGTAACTCCTCCCTAACTCCTACCCTGGTCTGGATACCCCTTCATTAGGATAAATAATAATAATTATTTAACCTTTATTAATCCCCTTAGGGAAATTCAACTCTGCATTTGACCCATCTCACACACTTTTGATAGGAGCAGTGGGCTGCCGCGGTGCAGCCCTCGGGGAGCAGTCAGGGGTTAAGGGCCTTGCTCAGTAGCCCAACAGTGGCCGCAATGGGGGTTCGATCCGCCATCCATCCAATTGGCAGCCCAGGACTTAACCTGTTGCACCCCCACTGCTTCCAGTGTGCCCAAAGAATGATTAAGTCTTGATTATACTCTTGTGAATGTGCACATAGACAGCTGCAGACACCACAGATGTGTAGCTGTTGCTATTATACCACTCTTTTAGTCCACTGGAGTTTGCCTGGAGGACTCCTTTACATACATGAGCAGTAGGTCGTATCTACATATTCTATTTTCACACTACTGTCATGCATTTGGACTCTTTGTGACTTTGGTATGCCATGAAATTTCCATCACATGGACATAGAGGCTACACTGAGGCTTGGAGGGGAGACCTTAAGGGTATTGTATACGTGAAACTAACTAGTGTGAAGCATTAACAAGTGTTGTTCAACATGCCCAAAGGCAAAGGAAGTGAACCTGTTCCAAGTGAAGAGAAAAAAGGGCACAACAAACCATTACTTTGGGGAAAACATTGCCTAGACTCAGACAGTCTTACACCTGGTCAGGGAATGCATGAAGTGCGTACAAATGTCAAAAAGTTGCACAAACCACCCTGTGAAGTAAACTTGTTTTTGTCACTTGCACTGCTTAAGTGGCCACGCACCTGCATTCAAGTCTATCCAGCGTGCAGACGCTTTGTTGTAAGTTGTAATCTAATTCTTTTGGTCACTGCCCAGATACTATGACTACAGGTAATAATTGGGACTTAGATAGACTGACAAATCAAGAGCTTTCCCATTGAGCTAAAAGGTAAATCAAAGACGTCATATCTTCCTGTAGCAATATACTTTTTTTTAGCTTGAATTTCTTAATTCTAACCTTCTGTTTAACATCACATAATGTTTTGAAGTGACCAGTATGAAGTCACGTTTGCTTGCCTAAATTCGTGTGCATTTGCATGAGGGTTGGCATTCATTGGTGGTGGCTGTACTCTTGTGTCACATGTTTGCCGTAAAGGTTTTAACTCGGTAATGATGGTGAAATACTGTAAAGGCATTAAAGGCAGGTGAACACAGAACTCTGGGAAGAAAAAAAAACAGAGAAAACAGAGCTATATATATTTCTTTCTTTTACTCTGTCTCCATCTCTCCTGAAGTCCAGCCGGTTTCCTGCTTTCCCAGAATAATGCACAGTTTATGAGGCAGGCAGAGGGCCATGCTTTATAAATGGCACTGTCTAAACCCCTATGCTCGCTTGCTTTCTGTCTCTCTCACTCTGTCACCCTCCTCCACTCTCCACAGCAGTTCATGGCATTTGTGCAGGGGTAGTGAATGAGCATGCCTGCAACTGTCTACCGTAGACACGCAGAGGCAGGGAGGTGTTGTGTCCAAGTGGCACAGGCATTCAGTCATGGTGGACCTTTTAAATTTGTGGGCTTTTTTGGATTCCTACCGGTTAACCTCCCCCTTCAGTTCTTCACACCGTCCTCCCCACCCCTCTCAACTTGCCATGAAAGGTGACCAACAAACTGCCACCCCCTGTTCCTGAAATGCGCCCTTGAAAACACTCCGAATGCAAAGGTTACTCCTCGGAGGAGACTGTAAATCTTCAGGCGACCCTCCGTCTTGTCTTTGTCAGGGTCATTGCCATGCTTCATACCCTGCTATCATTCAGGTCTCACCCTTTTCCCATCTTTTCCTCCTCTCTGGTCCTTTTCTTCTTGGTTGGATGACTAATATCTTGGAGGACATAGTGGAAAAAATGCTTTACCATTCCTAATGAATATCAGAGACGGGTGTGTCACATGTTTGTGATTCATATCCGTTGTTATCTCAAAGGATCCACTCACCATAACACAAATCCCAAACGTGATGAAGAAAAATGGAAGGAGGATGGTCCGAGCTTTGGCCAACACTTATGCTTCCAGTTGGACCAAACCGAACAAAAAAGATTTGGTTGCCAAAATAGATCTTGCCTGGAAGCGACTGGGTTAATTAATTTCATCTGTGCAAATCTAAAACAAGTCAAACTAAAACATACTTTCTGAAGGAGTACCAGTACACTGTAAAAACGATAACTAGGCATTTGTTGTTCTCATTAATGTTTTTAAGCAAACATCACTCATAAATAAAGCACTACCACTTGCAACCAACAATAACAAATCAGCACAGCAAACTTCTCACAATCGTTGCCTCTACTGGAGCTTTGATAAGGCATTAACAAGAATTTATTTGTTGAAATTACTTAAGTTGCATTTCCCTGGATGGAAACCCCGTAGAAGAGCAGAATGTCCGTGCACGCATGCTCATTAAGGTTCCTCACTTACCTGGCTGGGCCGCATGTGGGTGGTCGGTCATTTTTGGCAAATTAACATCAGGGAGAGGCTGCAGTTTAGCTCACTGAGTTAAGGCGATATCACGCGGGCTCAGTCCCTTAGCAGCAGTCATGAGTTCAAGTCCAACTCAAGACCATTTGCTGCATGTCACTCTCCTGACTCCCCTACTTTCACTTTGTCTCTCTCCAATAAAATGGGAAAACTCTCCCTCCCAAAAAGAATGAACTAAATATAAATAAACAGACAGGAGGTGGACTGGATAAAGGAAACTTTTACTTGGAACAACAATTATACTGCAAAAACAAAAACTTAAAACTGCTCACCTTACAATGATTTTGAAGTAAGCTGAACAAAAAATATTAAATTGTAGTGCAAACAAAGGAATATTAAGTATTTTAACTGACATCATCAAGTTTGTTGTGAAAGGTTGGCCTTATTACATATTATGTGGTGGCAAAACTCAAAATGCCTTGTTGGACCAGAGCCAACTTATTGAGGCCCGGGTCAAGTATTGGCGCAAAACTGTGCATGCTTCCCTGAAAGTACGGGGTCTCCTGAACAACTTGGAAGGGGATTGAAGCCACCATTTCCAGTCATCACATGACCGCCTTCTTTGTCAGTCCTCCTAAGCTGAGCATACAGTTGTTAAGTGAAATTTAAGTTGTACAGGTGAGTATTTTGTTTAAATTATATAGCGATTGCAGAGCTGGTTGCAAAGACTGAACTGTGTGTTGCAATGCATTATGGGAGTTTGAAATGATTAATGTTGTTGCTAGCGCCATGATTGAGAAGGGTAGTGGGGTTTATGGCTACCTGCAATGTTCTGGTGTTGGGTTTGTCTTGGGTATTTGTAAACATAAAAAGTACCTGCTTGGGGACGAGTGCAGAAAAAGGCAAAAGTTCTGACTCAAGTGTTTTTCCTCTATGCTTCTTGCTTCAGTATGTTAACTTTATGTTCAGAAATGTATTTAATTCCTAGTTCAAACCTGTGCTGTGACACACACTGTAAAAATGAAGATGTAAGAAAAACTCAGAATTTAAAGTTTTTAATACAAAACTTAAGTTCTACAAAACAAATGATTATTTGTTGGAACAACTATTGAGGGTGTTCCTTCAAAATGTAATAATTTGAGTTGGGCACAAAATTTAAAAATCTAGTGCAGTAAGTTGGCTTGAAATTTTCCTAACATCTAGTTGGGTGCACAAGAAAATCCTAGTTGGCAGAACTTTTGTCCAAACTTAATAAACTTAGTAAAGTCAACTTTGGTGGTCAAAAGTCGAGAAAACTTAAAAATCTCTTGCATCAAGTTGCCTTGTTAGTTTAAGTTTTGATGGCTTTGTTTTTTTACAGTGTACTTTTGAATGTAGTTGCAAATTTAGTACAGTCATATAGACTATACTATACTTTTTCATCATTCTACAAATTAAACATTTCACTGCTGCTTTTTAGTTATTTTTCACTATTGAGGACAGTGATTGGTCTCCATCTTTCTCTAACATATAAAAATGGACGTGGACACAGTGTCCACATTTAGAAGGTGTAACTGCAAACTTATCAAACTACCCTGTTCTTAAACTGTGTGACATGAAAATAAAAATATATTAATAATAAAAAAATAGCCTGATCTGTAGATACTGCAGTGAAGTGACCTGATCTATTTTGTCTTGTTTTAAGATACTGACAGTCACTAGTGGAAAAGTCCTTAAAATCACAGCTGGTTTGTAATAGAAAAACATGATTTTAACCTCCTTATAGGCCTCTGGAATCATTGATTACATCAGTCAAGATAAGACTCAGGTGATGTTTAAGATGTGGGTATGCATCGACTGCAATGCTTCTTAGGATAACTGAAAAGCTTCTGAAAACATCTTTCTTACAGTCATCTGTTTCTATAAATTTGTAAACCAGCCTAATCATTTCACGCAGTGACTGGCAGTGTGTGCAGAGCTATGCTCTTTTCTTTCTTAGCAGAAATACATATCAATGTCATGAATATCTTTGAGGAGAAAAGTAATTACTGTTTCTGCCACTTTTAAGATTTTGCACTTCTCTATTAAAGTGGGCTCTTCATCATGTCTTTGAGTGTCGGTACTTGAAGAAGGTAAAGCACTTTCCCACTTTGAAGTGGTCACAGGACACTACAGGTGTGTTTCCATGGCAGGGGAACTTACTTGGGGAACAGGTCTCTTTAAAGAAGTCCATTCCCCCCCTACGGAGATCCACGGGACTTGGTCATGATCGACCAAGTCCCGGCTTTCTTGTCCACTTTTGCTAAAATTCAGAGGGAATTTGAGATTTCTGCTTGTCGCATGTTAACTGGTTTATTTTCTTAAACCTCCCTCACTGGGAATTTTACCCCTGTTCCTTTGTCCATGGCAAATCACACTGAGTGGGACTTTTGGTAGAAAAGCACATAATGAACCAACAGGTTAATTTCAGCCATACTCAGGACCTGTACTGATGCCATACATGGACTTATGGGACATGTTTTGTTTTTTTAAGTCTTCACAATAAATCACATGAAAATATGCTCTGTTCATTTGCGTTAACAGATGTCACTTTGATTTTGAATGAGGCTATGACAAAGGTGGAAATAAAGTTCCACTTGCTCTTCGTCTCTCCACACATGCTGTGCTACAAAGAGGTCAGACACACTGGTATCGTCATTTAAGTATGACAAATGCTACAAACGCCAGTCCAGGCATTCTCTCACAGTCGCAGGCATGCAGACATTTACCACACTCGTGTAACAAATGAGAGGAATGTGCACACACTCATCTAAACACACACTTCCAAATCAAAGCAGGCATGCATCACACATACAGTAACTGAGTGGAATGACGTGTTCATGGTAACGGCTGCAGTGTCCTGTGGCCCTGCTGCGAAACATAATAAAAAGCACTTTGATTACATTCCTCTGTGACCGTTCGTATCCCACTTTCCATTCTCTTCACCGCCAACCAGTGTTTTATGCACAGCCGCTCTGTTTTCATGATGCAGGGCCTGTGGGGGTGACTCAGCCATGATGCATCCTTTTGATGTCCTGAGCTTCGAGACCTCCCAACATTTTATGTCCCACCTGCCACTTAGGTTAGAGGTGGGGGTGGTGGAGCAGAGAGCAGGGAGGTATTAAAAATAAAGACACGTAAAGAACACGGAGGCTGCACGTTGAGGGGGGTCAGTCTGGAGCAAATGCATGCACGGCTAGCATGTGTTTCGTGATCAGTTCATTACTGGATGCTCAAGCTAAGAGGGGTTAACCCTTTTGATGGCCACAGCTCAGGTAGGCACTGTGAGCTCGATGTAAGACTGCTGGGAGGTTGCATCATCTTTTCAGAGCTTGTAGCTGTTCTCAGCTGTCCTCATGTTGGAAGATGCACAACCGCCTCCTATATATGCCAGTAATGTTTTGTTTTTCCATTTCCTAACATTTCAGACAACCATTTATTTTCATTATATTTTCCTATTCCTTCTTTTTTTAAGTATAGGTTTACATGACATACTTGGGCTTGACAGGACTTCATGTAAAATTCTAATTGGATGAGATCTTACTTGTAATATTTATAACATAGATATTATTATGTTTTGCACGTCTGACTGTCCTTTTTGCAACTATTCCAGGAATTTTATATGTATATTTTCCTTTTTTATTGTTTGTTATGGTTCATACCATGTAACTGAGCTGTATGGACATTTCGATCTGAAGAAACTATCACAGTTACATGTGTGGTCAAATAAATGGATCCTCATTTTCCCTCCGTTCCAAGCAACCCTTTATTTTCACTCAAGGTTTTTCCTCTTTTACCCTTCTTCCTTTAGAGTGCCCTGGTTCATGTAACCTGACTGTGACAAGCAGTGCTCTCCCTTAAAAAAAGAGATCTAGTGAATCTCAAAGTGACCATGCACGTTAATTAAAGTGAAAGAGATGAAATAAATGAATTAATATAAGATTTACTTTTGAGCTACACAATAAAAGATGCATGGCAGCAACTGTGTCCATCCACAGCGCTGATTTCAGAGGGAAACAACAGGCTGCTCTCTGTGGGTTTCATGAACCCAGCCGATGATATGACCATAGAGAAGTTCTTTTTAACCCTTTGACTGCACAGCTCAGAAGGGAGGGCTTCGGCCCAGCTGCATGGCAACTCATTGGTTGTGGTGAGATGACTGACAGACTGCATGGCTGAGCCGTGATTGGCTGCTGAAACCTCCTGATCTGTCTCCACCAGTCCTCGCCAGTCAGGTGACACGCTGCAAAATCAATGTTATCAATCTGTCCTCACAATCAGCAGGAGCCCCGCTAATGGGAAACTGAAATTTATCAATGAAATAAATAGTTCTTGTTTCCCTCCTTTAGGAAAAAAATAATGAATGTCACCCCCTCAAGCTCATTTGTGGCTAAAGCAACTTAGATTTATTATGAGGCTCTTTGGAGATCAAATGGGTTACGAGCTGTAACGGTTTCTGTTTCTTTTTAACTGTTGGCCTCACAAAGACAGAATCTCTGTGATCATTATTAGACAAATATGATAAAGCATTGCTGAGGCGCAAACTGCAGGTTTGAGACGTCATTGGTTTCACTGTGACTCATAAGCGCCATCCTATGACGTTGGCTCTCCCCACTGCTCTCATTTCTGTCAATAAAAATAGGGCTCACTAATGGAAAAGTGCCTCATAAATAACATTGTTTTGCCTTAGCTTGAAGTTAAGTGAACATTGCAATGACTTAGCCACCTGTTTTTGAGCAAGACTGAGTGTATGACAGGAATTTGTGTCTGGAGGATGTGAATGACCTTTTATTACATGGTGGTTTTGCAAAATTTGTGGCTGCTTGTGCAATATAGTCACCATTTTATTTATATTTTGACAAATGTGTTAGTCAGATCTGGCATTGTTTTCCACTGACACACACACACACAGAGCAGAATAACCCATGACCTCGTTTCTCCAATGACATGATCAAATCATAAGACTTACTAACTCTATACGGGTATGTGCTGACATTTTTGATGAATTTTGATTGTGTCAGGTTTGTAGAGTTAAAAAAATTAAAGAGTTAAAGAGTTAAAATTAAAGCAGACCAGAAACCATGAATCAGACATTACAGAAGGAGCAGCAGAAACGCTCGATGCACAGTTGTTTTACAAAACCAGATATCACAGTATGAGTGACGTGTGCACGTACTAAGCATGTCTAGCTATGACGAAACTGACGTCACCTCCACAATGAAAAGTGCCACATGCTTCTGGAGTCTGCACTTACTTGAAGTCAAACTATGGTGACCGGGGAAACATCCACTCGGTAGTTAGAGGAAATCTCTCATGAATTGCCAAACGCATTGCTTACCCTATCAAAGGGGCTGATGGACCAATACGCTTGCTTAATGATTACAAAATGTGGACACATGCTGCATAGCAAAAGTAGTAGCAGATCAGCTCTCCGTTAGTGTCCGCAGTGGATATACTCAGTCACAGCATTCTTAGCAGCACTCAAAGTGGAAGAGTCACTGCAGTTACATATGCAAAATGTAAGAAAATAGATGTCCAGTGTAAAAATATGTTTTAGCTTGCAATTACATGTCCAGCACAGTACTGTCTACTACCTCTAGAGCCAAAGACAGACTCTACCACTATGTAGACAGCCAGGTTAACAAAAACAGAAGCATATCTGTATTAAACACAAAGCTAATCGCCTCATGTGCATGCAAGTCTTTAAGTCTGTATGTTACATTGAGATTTGCGCTTCCTTTCTAAACCTCTGCAAACTACAAAGACACATTACCTGTGCACAATCTGTATGGCTTGTGATGAGGAAATGAGCAAATCAGACACCTCTCTGAGCAACATCATCAGCTGTCCACTGCAGGACGTTCAAGGCTTATCGTCTTTCAGAGCAAATTCTTAAGACATGTTTGACCTGTCCAACCGTGTAAGTGATCGAATGTGGCTACTACTGTTCTGAAAAGACAAACTGGGAAGATGGTTTAAAGTTTCGGGCTGCTGAGGATGTGGATGTGGACTAAAGTGGATGAAGACATTTACATCACGTGGACCTTTACAGAGATGCAGAAACACTGAACTGGCCTTCACAAGAATGGGGCCAAAGATACACTAGTACAGTACATTAGTAGTCTGCATTGTCTAAAGTGTTGTGCTGTATGAAGGTGTCTGCAGAGGACATGGATCTGCATGTCCACATGGTCATAGTCGGACAATAGTATTTGCACTGTGTAGACCCATGTGTTCAAGTGGACACAGGAACAATGAATTGGACTAAACAAATAAAAAAAGACAGTTGGCAAATTATAGTAGTAAATAAGGTTGAAGTGAAGTGATTGCAGGTTTCAGAAAATTCAAGAAATAAAGAATGATTGTTAACACCCTTTGTCTGAATTCATAAACATGTCCTGGGTTTCCTACACATTCAAACGATCTGATTCAGATTAGCTGACAGTTAGGCACGGATGTTCAATAGCGGCCAACAGATATACCCATTTGGTTTGTCAGGTCCTTAGTATGTTTTGGGGTAAATGTAGTTTACTTGAGTATTTCCATTTGATGTGAATTTATGCGTCCAATCTACTGCATTTCAGAAGAAATGTTGTACTTTCTACTACACTACATTTCTTTAGCTACTTTTAAGTTGAAGATTTAACCCAATAGATAAAACATAAACTTTCTAAAATACAACACTTGTTAAAGATTAAATCTAAGGCTTCTGTAATTTTAGACAAAAACAATGTGAACAGTGCCTATAAAAAGTATTCACCTCCTTTTATTGCTTTTCAACATTGAATCATGGTCAATTAATTTTGTTTTTTTTTTACTTAGAATTTACAAAATAGATTATTTCATGTGAAAGTGAAACCAAATTAAGAGAAAGTAATGTCAATTAATAAAAATACAAAGTCAAATGAGTGATGCATAAGTATTTAGCCTCTTCAGGTCACTTTAATAGATGGTCCTTTGAATGCAATTGCAGCTCTGAGCCTATATGGGTAGGCCTCAGCCTTGCACATCTGGACTGTAATTTTACACCATTCTACTTTGCAAAACTGCTCAAGGTCTGTCAGGTTGCACGGGGATTGTGAGTGAACAGCCCTTTTGCAGCCACAAATTCTCAATTGGATTGAAGACTGGGCTCTGAACCAGCCATTCCACAACATTCACCTTGTTGTCTTTAAACCATTCCAGTGTAGCTTTGGCTGTAGCTTTGAGTCATTGACTTGCTGGATAACAAGTTTTCTCCCAAGTCGTAGATCTCTTGCAGACTGCATCGGGTTGTCCTCCAGGATTTCTGTATATTCTGCTGCATAGTTTTTACCCTCTACCATTACAACCCTTTCAGGGCCTGCTGACGAGATGTATCCCTGCATCATGATGCTGCCACCCCCATGCTTCACAGTGGCGATGGTATGTTTGTGATGATGTGCAGTGTTTGGTGTCCGCCAATCACAGTGTCTGATCTGATGGGCAAAAAACTTAATTTCACTCTTATCAGACCAAAGAACCTTCTTCCAGTCACTTTCAGAGTCTCCCACACATCTGCTGGAGAACTCGAGTTGAGATTTAATATCAGCTTTTTTTAACAGTGGTTTTCTCTTTGTAACTCTCTTGCAAAGCTTTAACTGTTGAAGAACAGGCAGCAGTTGTTGCACAGTTTCTTCAATCTCAAAAGCGTGTCACTACTTCAGAAAAGCCGTAGATGCCTTGGTAGCCTTCTAGCATTTTGTTTGCACGGTCACTCAGTTTTTGAGGATGACCTACTCAAGGCAGATTTATGTCTCAGTGATGGATTTAACTGGACTAAAAAGGGATACTGACTTGGAAAGTTTTCTGTATTCCCCTAACTTGTGCTTTTTTTTCTACAGGGTGACGTCTTCTTTATTTGTCTTCATCGTGTAGTTATAGCCAGGAGTACTGACTCACCACAAACTGGATCTTCCAGATACAGGTGTCTACAATCACTTGAGACAAATTCCCTGCACTCAAATGATCTCCATCTAACTAATTGTGTGACTTGTAGCAGCAGCTGGCTGCACCTGTGTTGAATTAGGTGAGTCACTTTACAGGGGGACAAATACCGATGCAATCACGCAATTTACATTTTAGAATTTTTATGAATCAACATTATTTGTAGAAGATTGTTTTTTTTATTTTACCATGAAATAGTTCTTTTTGCCAAGGAAGCTAAGTTAAATTGACCATGACCCAATGCTGAAAAGCAATAAAAAGGGTAACTACAAAGTTGGGTGAATACCTTTTAATGGCACTGTAGTTGGACTCACATTTCAGATGTCTATGATTTGTTAAAAGCTCCACCAAATTTCCCCATGGTCCAATGATCTAATATCTTATGAAAAATCAGATATCAGAGAAAAAGTCTAAAAGCTGAACACAGATCTGTTCATCAGACCTTTGTTTTTCTTCTTTTCTCTCCCATTAATCAAGTGATGAGCCCTCAGATGTATCAGTTCTTTTTCTTCAGTAGACTTTATCACGCAGGGCTTTTACTTGTAATGGAGTATTTGACGTCGCTGCATTGGTAGTTTTACAGAGGTAAATAATCCGCATACTTCTTCCACTAATGCAAACAAATCAAGCCAAGGTGCTTTGGTTTCCAACAAGCAGCAGAAATCTGGAAACTATATAAGCTCTTGAACACAGCCCATAAACAAATGTGTGTAAATGTCAAATTATTTCTCAGGTCATCTACCCTGTTGTTCAGCTAGAACACACACACACACACACACACACACACACACACGCACACACACACACACTGTTTCTTCAAAGTCTTCCTGCCTTTCTCGTGAGTACACCACCAAACACACACACACACACACACACACACACACACACAGTTCCCATTTGCACGTGTGTGATGTTGGCGTTTCAGCCCTGCCTGCCTCTTGGTGTGAATGCCGTGGTTCCGGAGCACCGTGTACTTTTGCGGCAGAGAGCGGCACTTTCAACTTAATGAGGCCATGTACTGACTGATTCATTTACTCTAAAATACACGTTGTGGCGACGAGAGCAGTGTGTCATTAGAAATCACTTGACGGGGACCCAAAACAGAAACGTCTCAACATCTCCTTCTTCTGTTTTTTTTGCTTCTCATCCACACAGAGAGGCAGACAAAGGCAAAGAGACAGGAAGACGAGGGGAGAGCAGGAGTGAGAGAGGGTGAGGGTTGTCAAAAAAAGTGTGAACTCCTGCTCCTTTGTGACCTGTTAAAATCACTCGGTGAGCATTCAGGGTCAGTGAGGACGAAGGAGGGAGGGGAATCTGTTCTTTCTCTGCTCGGCAGGGAACAGCTCATGCTTGACTAACTCTTTGGATCCCCACTGAGCCAATCTATATGCTCTTTCTTCTCCCCTTGTATCTGATTCTGAAAGTGTGTCAAAGCCAATCATTATGTTTGTTTCAGATATCATTGACCTCTGTGCGTGCACGTATCTGTGGGTGTTTGGAAGGGGAACCTCCAGGCGTTTTTCTCATGCACTGGCTGTTCAGCATCGTACCCAAACCGCACAGCAGAGGCTCCCTGGGAAGCACAGCGTTTCTGTCGAATGTGTTTTGCGATGCATGCAGCTCCAGAGGTCTAATTATGCTCGGTTTGAAAGTACAGACACCCCCATGTCAAAGACAGACTCTATAAATCACACACAGTCATTAGTGGGAAAATATGCTTTTTTTCTATTCTTTTGAGGGCTTGGCAGTACAACATAAAGCCATGACAAATAAAAGCAATAAACTATTTATTGTTTTGGGGTTAGAGATGGTTACATCTCTCCACACAGACAGGAATGGCATTTACGCAAACCAATTGGCTGTAAACGCTTTTTATTTGAAACCCAGGATATAATTAGAAACTTGTGGCTTTCCAAGAAAGGATATGTATGTATGTGTGTGAGTGTGTGTGTGTGTGTGTGTGTGTGTGTGTGTGAGAGCATGCGTGTGTGTGCGTGCGCTTGTGTGCAAGCCTTGGCGAGCCTGTGTGCGTGCATGACAGTGTGTTTTTTCACTCTCGCTCACTTTCTCTTCTTCATTATGTCAAGTAGCTCCCAAATATTTTGTGTCAAAAATAAAGTTCATATGAGGAATTTCACAGGTGGCCGTGGCAAAAATACATTAGACTATATGGTCAGGAAATATGAATCTGACATGTGCAAGTCATTCAGAGTGAACAGAAACACCCTGAATTTAGGTCTGAACACTGTCCCTGAATTATCGCAACTTGTTGCATAGAATCATGCCTTAGTTTTATATGATTATAGTGTCTTCCTATCTCACTCTGATCAGCTTAAAAATGTTTGGAGAGACGCATCGTGAATTTTATAAAATTAAAATCAAGATCTCCAACAAGATGAGAAACAACTTCAAGCTGTGGTCCACAATAATTCATCATAATAAACCCCCTAATTAGACAAACAAGTGCATGCACATCCTGGATGTGATATAACAAAAGTCAAAGAGTACGTCCATTTCACACAACACCAAAAGCAACAGCTGAGTGTCAAACGACAATATTCTCATTCATTAAAGAAAAATGGTTGATGGTGTGCTGCAAGCCAAGGATTACATGACCATTAAAACCTAACTCTCACTTTATCATTTCAAGATGTTTATCTCTAATGATCAAGTTTTTAATTTATGAACACAGTCTTTATTTTATCTATCTACAGCCCCCTCTGGCAACCCCCAAAATACCAGTAGTGAAGCTGGTTAGAAGGCTGCCCTTATACTCACAGAACTGCTGTTGTCTCCTAATCTGAATGTAATTTAAATTGTAATATCACTAAATTGAAGCAGCCACTGTAGATTTTGAAAGAGCTTATTTTATGTGAGTCCTCATGGCGTACATCTACATGGCAGTCATAAGCGAATGATAAAAGTAAGTGACCACAAAAATTTGGCAGTGGCAATTCGCCATGCAGGAAACTAAATTAGCGAGATATCAGTTTCTGTGCCACCAGCGTGTGAGTGATGGTATCACCTCTGCCACCCCTATAAAAATTATTTGGCTCTGTTACTGCTGGAGAATGGAGACGTTTAATTGCTATCTGTCTATCTACCTGACTACATATCAACTATGTTTACCTGTAAATTGGGTGTAAGCTTACCTTGCTAGCCAGAATCTGAGTTACTGAAGTATTTAGTGGTTTGAAAACAGGCAGTAAATCGCACGGTTAAGGAAAGAAACACTCTTGCAACATTCCCATGTGCAATTCCTGGACAGAGCTCAACAGGTGCCTCATGACTATTTTATTTAGAGCAGCTGTCAAACATGCCAAAATAAGCCCCTTTTTATTGAATCAAATAACTAATCAAAATCAAATACGAAAAATTAACTCTTAAACAAATATCAGCGTTTGGAGAAATTGGACATTCACTTTAAATTTATTATGGCTTATGCGTCATTGGCTAACATGGAAGGGTTTGTGACCAACACTGCAACTCCACCAGGGGGCAACTGATATTTTGTCTTCTCTTCTGTGGAGCTGTTATGTTGTTCTTCATTATAAACCATCTATGGTTTCAACAGGTGCACAAGGTGGCCTTCTGTTGCATTTCTTTGAGAACAGCTGTGAAGGCCATTTGCCACCTGCAGTTGCAGATACATTGGTAATTTCATATGACCTGTATTATTGAAATGAATTTGGTGTTACCACAGATGAAACATCAAAGATGGACTTAGCGACCATTAAGCCATCTATAGCTTTGTGGACCACCGTTTAGGGGCCTCAAGTTTGGAATTTGGCTGTGACCCTCTTGGTCTTCTGAAACCAAACATCATAGGTGAGCAGTGGATCTGATCGAGAACTTGCAGTGATCGAAGCTAACCAAAACCTCTGGTCCCACACGGTGAGTGTTTACTGGAAATAACTATCAGAGAATCTGTGACAGTGTGTAGGATTACCGTAACATCATCATCAGTTTCTCCGTTGGCAGCCGGATGTCCTCGTTGTTGTTGTGTTTAAAATACGGCAAAGTTTTTCCGAAATTGGCTTTTCAAGTGGATCAGTGCACCGCTAGTTCCATTATCGGACACGGCTGTACATGCTTCTCTTGATGGAAGGTTTAAGAGTGTAGAAAGTGTTTTTAAGAGTGGGAAAGGTTAATAGCAGTGTGGGGAGGGTTTATAAAGCCTTAAAATATATATAAATAATAAAATAAATATAAGGTCGCTACTTCATGGATTTGGTCTGTCGCGGGGGGATCTGGAACCTAACCCCCGCGATAGACGAGGGATTACTGCATTCCTTTAAATGGGAACATGATTTACAAAATGAACAACACGCTTTATTAAAGAAGTCCTGATGCTAGTGGTTGAGTCCATAAACTTATAAGGAAAATGTTTGCTATGGTAACAGATCAAGTAAGAAGTAGGGTAATTTTCTCAGAGACTTTTAGAAAGCCAGACCTCTTCTTGCAACCAGAGGAGTCGCCTTTTGCTGGCTTTTATAAAGAATGCAGGCAGGAAGTAAGACACTTCCAAATTGGCTTCACTTTTTAGGCTAGGTCCATTTTTCATGTTCAGTCTACGGGTGCTACCACCTGTAGCCACAATTGCTGCGGTATAAAGGTATGTTTCAAACTCTCACCAGATTCTCCTTTTTCATTCGTCACAAAATTGTATCTGATGTTTCTCCTGTGTACAGCACGGCAGTACCATAAAGTCTTCTGTGGCGAAAGTGTCCAATTGTGCATTGTGCCATTTTTACAATACAGCCACTTCAAACTTCAAAGGGCAGTTTCTAGACAAGAGATCAGAAAAATGCTGAATCTATGGTCATGTGGACTATGACTATCTGGAGCAACCACATGATGCTCATGTCATGAAGAATATTGAGGCGTTTATTTTCAGCAGAATGACCCACTGAAAGATGTCCAAGTCTCTCTTGGGTTTAATGCTGTGTTGTTAAATATTTAGTCAAATTCAAACTTTCAAAAAGAAAATGTTTTTAATGTTAACAAACTATTCCCACTTTTCCACCTAGCTGGTTCCAGTAATAGTTTGGAGCCAGTGCCTGACTTAGCACCAGTTCTTTGTGTTTCCATCACCTAAGCACCGGCTCCAGGTGCTAAAAACTGCTAAGCACCAACTCTTTGCTGGACCAGAGCTAAGCACTGATTACGTCAGGGGCTGGAGGCGGGATTATCATGGGCACCAATCACGGGTAAAAAGGGACACACAAGCGGTAATTTAATTTCGTTTTTCACCAGGACACCCCTGGTCCGAGCACACATGTATTGGAAGGACTCCGGGGACACACAAAAGTTTTGCACACGCTATTACGTGCTGAAATCTGGTACACTCGTGTCCGACCGACGGCACATCCATGTTCACAACCGCAGATGTGCCGTCGGTGGGCAACAGGCAATAGGCAACAGGCGACCTCCACCTCGCGGACCTTATAAAGATGTTTATAAAGATAAACACCTTTATAGAGTTAAATATAGATATTATCATCAACTTTTTGTGTTTGTTTAACTGCTATGTAATGGATGCAAGTGTAGTCATTTTACGGTGACACAATGGCGTGGCTCCAACTTGACTCCTTGCCAATGGAAAAGCAAACACGTCCTTAAGAGGAACAAGATTTTGAACCAACTACGCACCAGCACCAAACTAGACCCTGGTTCTTCTTGGTGGAAAAGGGGTATATGATACTGATGATACACCAGCATGCATTGGAATAAAGACAACCTCAACTTTAATAGCACACAAAGCAGAACACAAATTACAGAAGTCAAACCACATGGTAGCTGGCTGATGGGGATAAAAGGTAGCATTCCAATGCAGTTAGCAAAGAAAAGGTTTTAGGATGCAACATTATTGTATTATTAGAAATATTACTACAAACTAGTAATTGGAAAACAATACTGCTAATCTTGTAGTGGTATTCACAAACATATCATGTCTGGTTAAAGTGTCAAGTTGCACATGTTTTCCCACCTAATGACTTAGGGGTTTAAAATATTTGCAATACATGCAGTTGTGTCAAGTCAACCTTAGTAATTTAGATTCTTTATCTGATTAGTTCAGCCTTTATTGTTTTGCCATAATAACATTTACCAATGCAGCAGCACCAACCGACCAACTGATGTTATGCATGTATTAATATGTTTTGCCACTTTATTTTAGTGTATGCCATTTCTATGCAACTTTAGCCCAACTAGACGAGTTAATAGCGTGATCTCTCTTTCCAGTTTACTGTACTTAAATAATGTATAATAAAATTTTTTAAAAAGCATCCATCCAAGGTTTGTGTGAACACCCAGCCTCCAAACTGCCCTGTCAGCAGCCCTGCAGCCTTGTAATGCAGAGCAGGTGGGGATGGAAACACAACCCACAGTATAGGAGGCTGCAGACAGAGATATTAGTTTCACTCCTGGCATCTTTATTATTGCCCTCCCCCACACTCCCCACAAATCAGATGATATGATGCACGCACTGAGCCCTTCCCCTGTCAAGCACCCCCCCTCCTTCTTCCCACGCAACCTTCCCAGCACTGCGAGAAGACCGGGATGTGACCGTGCATGAGTTGCACAAGATTAATCCGCCATTTGATGGGAAACGTGTTGTTCTCAAGGTCTCGCAAGGGAGATAGATTTAAAAGCTGGAGTGAGATTACATTTTCATTCTTCTCTCTTTTTCCACTGCTCACAGAGGAGCTCAGTTTATTTACTTTACCAACCTTTTACTGCCCCCCCCCCCCACCCCGTACCCCATACCACCACCACACCACTGCCTCACTCAGCCTCTATGCGAAGCGATAAGCTGGGGGAGCCATTAATTTCTCCCCCCAACACCGTCACTCTTTCTGTTCACTTAAACAATCTGTGGAGCTCAACATGCCCTTTACAGAGTCACTGATGTGTGGAGCACAGTTACGTGTGTGTGAGTAGTACTTAGGCTAATCTGGAGGAACAATCGACATTGTAAATCATTTTTAAATTTGTCCAGCTTAGAAACACAAATTCCTCTGCTGCCTTAAAATATTAGCTGACTAAATAAAGGTTGAATAGTTACTCAACATCATCTTCTGAGTAGTAAAACTGGCTGAGTTAACAAAACAAGCCCAGCTAACTGAAGATATTAAATTGAACCAACTGTGCAGTCTCTCGTGACTATACATTATTTACTCAATTTAAGGAATCGGTTCTTTATCCTACATGAAGAATTATCACCTGCAAGTGTTAAAACCATTTCATACCTAATATAAAGCTGCTTCCAGTTACTTTGTTTTAAAATATGTATATAGTATAGGGGCTGAATTCAGCACTAACCTTACTCAAGATTTGCTCTGTTTTCATCATAATGTAAAGAAACAATAGATTTTTGGGAGTTACGTCCTCCTTATTATCTACAGTGTGTACTTTTGTTGCCACCCCAATAATAACAATAATGCATTGGTTTTATATAGCACTTTTCTAGACACTCAAAGATGCTTTACGTTGCATTATTCATTCACTCCATACTGATGGTGGTAAGCTACGTATGTAGTCAAAGCTGCCCTGGGGTAGACTGACGGAGGCGAGGTTGCCAGTCTGCTCCATCGGCCCCTCCGACCACCACCAACCACTCACTCTCACACTGCATCCACCCAGGCTTCCTGGTGTTCCCTCACAGTCTCCCATCCAGGTACTGACCAGGCCCAACCTCACTTAGCTTCCGAGATCTGACAGGATCGGGCATCCACAAGGTGGTATGGCCATAATAAAAACATAAAATAACCAAAGAATCTTATGGACACAACAATACAGATGCGAGCCATGACTTGGTGCATCAGAATTCACCAGAATGCAGGAAATGATTGGTTTAATCCAGCAACAACATAAATATTTGGCATATACTGGACATAGAGAGACAGTAAAAACTACACTATGCTACATGTTTTTAAGTTTTTTCTTGACATGAGCCAGAGTCTGAGATTACAGAGTTTTAAAAGCTAAAGGTAATGCTGCAGCTAAAGGTCTTGGCCTGGTGAAGGGCGTCCAACATAGATATTTTATATATAAATCATCAAATTAGTGGATTTATTACAGTTTTTCTCAATTGTTTACACACAAATATTGGTACCTGAGACACGGTGACCTCACCATGTAACTCATGCACCAACCCCCTGAACCAGTTCTGCTAAACTACAAGCACAATTCCTGCTTTACACTCAAATTGCAGTTAAAAACACACTTTTTTCAAGACACTTCACACAATTCTCTGCATTTGGCACAATTTTCATGAAGAAAATCTCTTGTTTTCACAAGAAACACTGTCATTAAAAATTCTAAAGTTAATTGCCCTACTATGCACAGTGACTCATCACATGGACAAACACCTGTCACACAGTTTTACAATCAGCAATCAAAGCTTAGCATATTTTCCATTCCTCAATCCTATTGAAGAAATTTTTCTGCCTGGAGTTGGAAAGTGTATGACCAAAATCCACAAATGCATATGCCCCATCTCCAAGCTATGGGAGACGTATGTGGAGATATAGCAGTTGATGCTTTCCATGGTTGGATTCACCATGTTAGGCAGTATTCCCTCTTTGCTTGGTCATGGAAAACATTGCCTGTGATGTGGATGAGGTGTTGTGGCCAGACCGAAAAGAAGAGATGTAGCATAGTTTTTTTTACTGTGACTGTATACAGTAAATTCTTCTGTTGTTTTGTATGTAGACCACTGTATGTGCAGCTTTGGGTTGGTTGGGATGTTCACTGTGTACAATGTTTTTGTGGGGAAAAATAAAATATATTTTTTACTGAGCAATTGTGTGTTCTTAGTTAAAAAAAAAAAAAAATTCTAAAATATTTTACAACACACTCATGTATGTACTGTCTGTAGTGATTGTAACACTGAACAACAAAAGGTCTAAGTCATTCTGGTGAATAGAGAAGTGTTTTCCATTCATCATGGTGTTTTACACTGAGCACATCAGTGTTCAACTGGTTCTTATAAATGTCTATTCGTTTGATGGTTTGTGTCATTTGAAAACAAAATACCATTTTCTGATTTGTGTGTAGAGCTCTGAGAGTATGAGGCATGCTTTCAGAAAATGTGTGTAAACAATCGAGAAAAACTATAATAAGGTAATATTAGCTGCAACTTTGTTCCTTTTGGTTGAGTATTGCATTTAAAGCTGAATCAGAGGAACAGGGGTCTCAGACAGAAAGCCAAAAACAATCCTACATGTTGAACTCAAAGGCCACACCTAAATTTTCCATTCCATCTCCTCCGCTTGTCCACCACGGAAGCCATCCATTAGGATACAGCTAGGTGCCGCTCAGAGCAGCTGTTAGCTGCCTGAGTGTATCAGCTAAGAGGCGTTGCGGTGGAAGGCCTCCACATCATGACCTAATCAGTCACCCACAATCCAAACAGCACGTCAAACGCACAGGTTTAGCAGGCGGCAGGGTTCAGCCAGAGCCACTCTGCAGCTGGTGTGCAGGACATGCTGCCTTTTAGCCCATTCTGGCACACACCTGCTCAGTGTCAGGTCAGGCTCCAACATGTGTCAAAATATACAGGGGTTGGGAATGTTACACTCATACATAATGGGCTGTACTCTCGCCTTTTTGGCAGCACTCTCTGCACCGCTAACACCTGTCCCTTTATCAGAGAGAGCGCAGCTTTCATCTTTTAATTTCAAATCCATAAGCCCCCTTCGCTTTTCGTCAACTCCTTGTAATAACACGTTAAAGGGTCAGCTCACCCAAACTGCAAAAAAACCCCACTGATGTTGAGTTTCTTGTTTGTTCACTGGCAAAACGCCTGTGAGATACCTGTGATTCAGGTTTTTGAATACTTAATACAACTCAGCATTAAACGTTACATTTTAAATTTATGTGTTACTGATGTTACTTTTAAGAGGCAGCATGTCATTTCAGTGCAAGGTATGCAGTGAAATGATGCTGTCTTTATTTAGGGTTTTCTCTTATTAAAAGCTTCAATCAGGGCAATATTTAGCTTAAGTCTCAAGCCTTTAAGGTGACAATTCTTAAGTGTGTCAGAACTCACAGTGGAAAGGTCCAAGTCAAGACTCAAATCCTTACCTTTGTGACTTAAACCTGCATTCATTTATTTTATTTTGCCAAATGGGGGCAGAGCAACAAGCTATAAACTTAACAACCTTTAAGCCACTTTGTTAGCAAATAGTAGGCCTTTTTAGCAGATAAAGGGGAACAGTAGCAGTCGTCATGTTTCTGGCCAATGTTAAGTCTAATTTTCACTCCTTTTTAGCTCTGGTTTGGGCTCCTGACCTTAAGTCCTGAGGGCAGTTTCCTCTTGTTAAGTTGCTAAATGCTCCACCATGCTCACCAGCTAGCCTCTGTCAGACATGTACTCCTTTCTAACAAGCTGACAGCATCTAAACGTGTCGACTAAATGACTAAATAAGCACCCTCATTTTCACGTTACAGCTGAAACAGCAATCTTACCAGGTTGGACCTAGGAACCTTTTTTTAACACTTTCAACACAGCACAAGGCTTAACTGCATACAGTCAAATTAATGGAGAGTCATGTTCAAGTGATGCTCCTTCATGTTGTGTGAAGCAACGTGGGGAAGACATTTTCCAAATGTTAGCACCAATATTGTCCACATCACAGAGAGCACAAAGGCAAAGACATGGTTTGCTGCTAAAATCATGAAACACCTTTCTTATTCACTTTGCTTCACAATTTCATGTCTATTACAAACTGAAATGCATATAAAAATAACATCTTACTGTGATGAAAACAGAGTCTGTGACCGGTCAGATTAGTGATTCTTACCAATAATGAATGTAATCTGCCTTTCTTTTTTTTTTAAGGTGAGCTGAGTCACAGTTTATGCAGCTGCAGCTCCATCACAGCTGTTAGGATATTCTGATTCCACTGTTAGTAAGGTTTAGTCAAATTATCAACACACATGGGCAGACTTTTAAGTGATTAGGAAAATTAGAGATAAACTCGGCTGTTAGTTATTTGGACATTTTAGGTAGTTTGCTGTTAGTTGAGATTTAGTCTTGTTTATTGGTACATAATTATGTATTATACATCGGTTGAGATGCACTGTTCAGATGTACTGTCCAATCTTGTGTGTATTATCAATATCATTTACATGCCGTGGCTCTCTCACAGCAGTGGGTATGTCTGAAGCTGTGAGGAACATTAACGTAAAAGTGATCTATGTCTGAATGACAGATGGATTAAGTCAGCAATGTTACATATCCCATGTCTGCTTGGTGCTGGACAGGTAATATACATCATTTGATTTGTTTTACTGAAACAACTGCTTTCTGTGGCCAGAAATAAAAACATTAAAGTGTAAAACTAAAACAGCTGAACAGCTGAAAGATGATCAAATCATTCATAGAGCTGAGGATTGTACATATATCAAAAAACATTGTAATTTTATAGGTTTTTTAACCAAAGAATATTGATTAGTGTTGTCTAAAGCTGTGTCTACCAGATTTATGTAAGTCCAATGGTGGAGGTGGTGGAAATCCCTCTGTCCTAAGCGTCCATTCACAGATTCTTCTTAAGGATCTGTTGGCTTGGGTCACTCCGCCCGCCTCTCCGGAGGTGACATCACTACATGTGACTGGCTCGGTGCAAGCCTTACCACTCCAAGATCCAAGATTAGACTCTTCTCTGTCTATCTCCCCCACCGTGTCATGCTTTTCTTCTGGCTGCCTTTTTCCCTTCAGTCTTTTTTAGTCTCGGTCCCAATGCATTCCCTCATAAATCTATTCTGCTCTGTTCTAGCTTGTTTGAACAGAGCTGCTGAGCTGTATGTGCTGCCATGCAGGCCTTTGCCTGCCTACCAGTGGTCACAGTCAGACTTTGTGAGAGTTAGGTTTAAGATCTCAATCCTCTTAGTGAGGACTTTGTCTTTCCAGTGAAATACTCTTTGATCCCATCCATGCAGCGGGACCACATTGGTTATAGAAAGCATGGAAGAGTGTCTGAAGCGGCTGTGCCTGGTGAGCAGCAAACCTAAAGACTACTGAGTGGTGCTAGCTGGATATGTGTGTCAGGACAGGAAGGGGAAACTGATCCTCTTAGCAGCCTGGAATTGGCCCACACTCAGGAAAGTGTCACTTGAGTTGGTCAACCTGAGAGCGCCAGGCGAGATTGTCTAGCCTTGTATCTCCTACTCATAGCAGCCTTCTCCTCCGCCCAGCTAGCCATGAGAGGACTGCTGACCTAAAGACAGTCTGTGACTGCGAGCACATGACTCTGATCTTTCCTCGATATGCTTCTAAGTATGTCGTACCTGGCCTCCGGGCATTAGAACAATCCGAGGTGCCACACTGCCTGTTTGACCAATTAGAGTGAGCCTCTGCTGGGCAGGACTCTGGCCTCCTGCTGAGAGCTGCCAGGCATATCTAACTGGAGCCCAACAAACGGCACAGACTTCACCACAAACACATCATAACACATGTTCGAACCCTAACCTCTATGCCGTCTCGTTCTCTCTCTCACATGCAGCTGCCTTGATTTAAAAAACTACAGCTAGTTGATTTTTTTTTTTTGGAGGGGGGGTCATTCTTCACCTTTCTTGCTCTACACATTCCTGTTCTTGTCTTTCTCTTCTTTCCTCCAGATGTTTCTCTGAGCATGTCACGCAGACAGTGACAGAGCACAGTAAAGCTATGCTCATTCCATCAATTTACTGAACACAGAGTTCATCCCTGTAGCGCAACCCTCATTACAGCAATCAATAATGATTGCCTAGTTTTAAAAGCATGTGCAGCATTTAATAGATTTCAATAAAAGGTGCACCATTTTCTCCATTGTGTTACAGCAGCAAGATCCGTGCCATAAAGGTCACTAATGTCATAATGAGAACACATAGTTTCTCGCACATTTACTCAAAAGTCAGCGCTGTGATTTCCAAGAAAGTACATACCTACGTCACTTTAATGCCTGTTGTGTGGAAAATCTAAGGATAATGCAAGCTGGAAAACACATAAAACCTAAACAGGACTGTATAGACACAGTAAGTTACCTGCTTTCACTCGACTGACAGTCTTAAGAGAAATTCTAACTGATTCTGATTC
The DNA here is from genome assembly GCA_024666655.1 of Dascyllus trimaculatus. Lineage (NCBI taxonomy): Eukaryota > Metazoa > Chordata > Actinopteri > Pomacentridae > Dascyllus > Dascyllus trimaculatus. Next base: position 3,271,215 of record CM045446.1, on the reverse strand, counting down.
AGTTACAACAACAACTACAGGCCTTGAAGTTTCTGGAAAAGGATTCAACTGTTAGTCCTAACCTCAAAACAGCCAAATTAATGGGGTCTGAGGATGGTGGTTAACAAAGGCAGATGTCTGCCACCCAAGTTGGCATCCTACATCCAGTTACATCCCTTCATCTTTGCTCTACTAAAGGAAAAAGACAGTTAAAAGCATTAAGTAGTAATGTTAGATGTCAGTTCTAATTATAATGGAAATAACAGCTTCTCAGCATCCACCAGCGAAGCCTTACATTTTACATTTTCAGTTCACTTGTTTTGCTTCATGGTATATAGTCTTGTCATCTAAAGGCCCCAAAACATCCCAGATGCAATAATCAGCCCTGCAGAACTGCTCCATTAGCTGATCTGCATGTTCCTGAATGACAGACGACTTCTGTCTTTGCTGTCAGCACCCTGGCTGAGTTAAGGAGCACCAAATGAATTTCCTCAACACAAAGTTGGCAGCACACATTATTTATGCTTTTTGCCTGTAAACCACAGTAAACATGATTCAACAAAATTACATGTTAATCATTCTCCTGATGGGAAAGCAACCCATCTAAAATAAAAGTTTAGATTGGAAGTGGCTGTGCTGGCTGAGCAGCGCAGTAAAAGCAGTGACACGAAGCTGACAATCTTAAACTATTTGCACTGCGTTGTGAGGGTCCGATGAAGCTGGAAGGGATTCTGTTGATGAGAAATACCCTCGTTTGGCTGCTTAAAGCAATGCTTAATGAATTCCAATCCTGTGAGCTCATTGTCCGGTGCTGAACGCCACAAGAAAGTGTTGAGTAACATGCGAGGAATCTGTGAACTTGTTTTTCACGATGAACAGTCTCGAGTCCAAACATTCAATTTAGTATGATAGAAAACATAATTGTCACACTTGAGAAGCAAGAACCAGAAAATGTTTGACATTTTTAACCGAAAAGAAATCAATTTGTTTCAAACTTGGTGTCATTTTTTTTTTGGTAAATTAGCTCATATTAAGTTTTATCCCTTGCACTGACTGAATATTTCTCTTTGTCATGGTGAAAAACGCTCAAACAAGATCTACTTGAGCCAAACTGTAGAGCAACTGCAGCACACTGCGACGGACCTGAAAGTCAGCCAAGTGACAAAACACTAAGCAAGAGCGCTGTCAGCTTGAAGTATGTAGCATCGCGTGTAAAATGGCTGTTTCTGTATGAAGTGATATGCAGGTCACGACGTGGTCAGTGAGAGCAGCGCATGCCGACGGTATAGTTCGTATATGAAGGCGGCATATGTTGACAGAAAGGAAATTTGCAGCTTGGATCACTCATGGAGGAAGGAAACAAATAAATCAGTCCAGAACCTTTCCTTCCCACAAAACCTCAAATTATAAACTGCATTATGCCAGTGTTACTGAGGACCGTCGCCGACTTTGTGTTTCCAGTTAATGATTTATGGTCCGAAATGTGCTGCATTGTGGGAATGTAACACAGAGGAATGTTGACTGGGACAGAGACACTAAAAAGAAAGAGAGATTAATAACGAGAGGATATCAGATTCCTGGAGGCAGGGAAGACGGAGAGGGTGAAAGACAAAAGTGCAGATGCGAGATGAAGACAAGATCATTGAGTAAGACAAATAGTGTCTCTTATTGCAGTTCGCTGAGACTGCAGCAGAGATGAGTGTAACATATGGTTTGGGAAATGAGACATGCAGGTTTGTGCCAGCAGTTATCTGATTTCATTTTATCTTTTTATTATACCCAAAGCATCCCGAGGCAAATTACAACATACCCTGCTTTGGCTCTTGAATCTTGAAATCACAAAGGATTCCAGTGGATGTCCTGATCTGTTGACCTTTATCACGCGCTATTGTGTCTCTTCTGCATTGCACAATATCTAATCAGGCAAATTGTCCTAAAACTTGTCACATCCATTTGGGCTGAGCATGCGTTAAGACCAGTTTGGGAGCGATCTTCAGGCAGGGAAACATTAACAGCACATCACCATGAACCCTGTCACCTCTGCAGGGTGACGAAACAACACCAGAAGAGTACCGCATTCATGCAAGAAGGACACAGTTTGCCGAAAGTGTTCTTTCTGCTGAGTTCGTTTAAACTGCAAGGGCGCTTTAGGTAAATCACACCCCGCACAGATGGGCAGACAATAAACAAGCCAAAGGTCAGAAGCTGAGTATTTCAGACGTGAAAAAATGCAGAAAGAGAAAAAATGTCAAGTAATAAGAAAACTAATCTTAGCCGGAGACATTTTCTTGCTATTCTGGGGGTGTTTCCTTACCCTCTGCTTGTTTTTCATAATGCAGTCTCAACACTTTTTCTGCTTCTGTGGTGGAAATCACACAATGGCCGATACTGATTGCTTTATTTTCTCAGTGTGTACCCCCCTCCCACGTTTGTTATTGCAGAACAGGAGGATATGCCGGACAGGGGGGCGATGCTGAGCCTGCAGAATCTGAACATTTTCTTTCTAATAATTTGAAATCCTGTGGGGTCGATGATGGGGTGGGGGCACGCAGGAGTGAAGGAGCGGGTGGGGTGGGGGGGTAACGCAAAGTGCCAGATCACCAGGTCTGCTCAGGGTATGTGAAAGGTGAGCACGGCTACAGAAGCTACTGAGGGGAAGGCTCAGGTATGCAGTCTGGTCGGCACGTGCTTGGTAGCTGGCTGGTGTTCTGACTGACATGTGTATCCGAACTCTGCAGCTTTAACAGGCCAGAACAGTAAAACAATACCTCTCCGGCTGCACCCACCACTGAGCATGTGGTCACAAATACACAAAGGTTATATGCAAAGAAATTATTGTTTCAGCGAGTTAATATAGAGGCCACCTACACACCTGCCCAGAGGAATGTTTTATCAGTATTGCATGTGGGGGGTACCGCCAATGGCATTCTCTCACATACCAGTGATGCCAGCAGGGGATGTGGCCAGTGGTGCAGAAACCTCCAGAGGTTTGGGAGCAGTCAGCACACATGAAAACTCTCCCTGTTGCAGCTTTTCTGCTTCTCCTGTTGAAACCTGGGTATGTGCATGTTGCCTGTGAAATGAAAATGATTGATATTAGTGAACACTGAGGAGAAATGTAGGCAACACTTGGAAGCTACATGCCATCTGCAGCTCACATAACTTGCCTGTCCTGTGACACATTTCCCCATGGAAACACGCACCTTAGCTTTCCCCCCCTAGAACAGTGTGCAAGAGAAGAAGAGTCCTCAGTAAATTACTATAAAGGATTAAAAGAGGGGAATGTTGGAGGAGCTCTCTCTGAGGCTGGATGCAGCGGTCCCTCATATCGGGGCTCTCCGTTTACATTATTCATACGGAGGAGGGTGTGACTTGCTGCCTCTTTTTTCCGCCTGTATAAAACGAGAAGTTCGCGTAAAAGAAAATACAGATGGAGAAGGCTAGCCGGCTCGCTGTGTCACAGAGAGTCCCCTTAAGCCTACGTGACAACTCACATACTGTCCCTTTGTGACCAGCTTAATCGGCAGAATGCCCGGTCTCTGCGTGCTTTGTCTCGCCGCCGCGCTGGCTGCGTTCGCCCGGCTCGCCGGCACGGTGGGGCCGGTGGTCCGATGCGAGCCGTGCGACGCCGGTGCGCTGCTCCAGTGCAAGCCGCTGCCGAAGGACTGCGCGGAGCGGGTGAGGGAGCCCGGCTGCGGCTGCTGCATGACGTGCGCCCTCGGTGAGGGACAAGCGTGTGGAGTGTACACGGCGCGCTGCGGCTCCGGCTTGACCTGTCAGCACCAGCCGGGGGAGAGCCGACCCCTGCAAGCTCTGCTGGAGGGACGGGGAGTGTGCTCCAGCGCCGCGTCCAAAAAACTCAACAACATTCTCATACCGGCGCGAAAGCAAGGTAGGAAGCAGTGTTTTGCATTCGCGCTTGTGTGGTTTGCAGATAGCCTACCTTGTTGCTTGTGTGTACGAGTGTGTGTGTTTGTTATTTGGTGGCTTCTTTGACAGGCGCTCAATCCGTGAGGTACTGCTCTTTGCTCTCTTTAGCTCCCTCCTCATGGATGCATTGATTAAGTGCGTAATATTGATAGTGGCTGAGATAAAGGGTATGAGGCACAAACAAACGTGCGTAAACTTGTTCTCGGGCCGTTTTGCAACCTGCCACCATGTAGATCACCAGTCCTGGCTGGACTGGGTTTGGAGAGGAGCTTTGACATTGCACCGTGTTGTGCCCGCCAGGGTTAAACAAATCACACGGGCTCCTGAAAGTTTAAGTGGGTAACACCAGTTATGGGTAAGGTTCATGCAGCAATTAATAGTTGTTATCCCAGGCTGCCACCTTTTTTTCTCCAAGTGCGCACAGCTGTGAACCATCGTGCGTAAAATGCAGAATAAAATGTATTAAAGTTTTTGTCTGCCTATTGGGGGTTTGCAGGGGGTTTGTTTCTTTTAAGAAAAGGACAACACTGCTCCTTTCTCCCTAACACACACACAGACACACACACACACACTCACACATATACACACACAAAGCCTGGCTCCCTCAAACCAATAGTTAAGGAATGCCACATACATACTGTAAGTATACAGTATTTAGCTGAGGTTGAGCGCAGACCATGTCCTTGTCTTCTGTAATGTCCTTATTTTCCCCTCAAGTAAAGCTCATGGATTTTTGTACAGCATGAAAATATGTGCTGTTGCTTCCCTGGTCCAGGACTTGGGCCAACACATCTCGGCTGTCTGAGAAAGGGGAAGGAGAGGTGGGGGGGTCTTTCCTCTGAGTTCCCTATAAGCAAGCAGGCACACAGTCACAGCCCATTATCAATGAACACCAATTGCAAATTTCCTAATTGCATGCTTGTCCAGTATTGAGAGGCATCCTGTGGGGAGTGTCTTGTGTGAATGGATGCTTGCTGCTCACACTGGTCAAACGGCACACATGCCACCTCCATGTGAATACACACGGTTGTGTGTTTAGGCACTGCTGACGTCAGGCCTCCAGGAGACTCTCTGTGTGTTTTCATCTTCTTGGTTATTTGGTTTTGCCACAGTAAAGTGTGGCGTGCAAGCAATCAACAGTCACATTGTCTTACACCCTCGACACAGTGTCACTCTTACATTCATCTTCATCATCCTCTTGCTCATCTTTGTGTCTTAACCTTTGCCATTCCTGATTGAAGACAGACCTATTTTTTACCAATATGGGAGCAAGACCATGCATCTTCATCTGAGCACAAGCAATACCAGCAGTGAGACTGGCATCAGTGCATGCTTCTTTTTTTTTTTTTTTTTACAGCATCTCTACTGGAGATGAGAAAAAAGGAGGGAAATGATCCCAAGCGCCCCTGTTGGTCAGAGGGTGTCAGTGCAGTCCAGTGGTTTCCACTGCCACCAGTCCCCAGCTTTAGAGCAGCCTCTCCTCCCAGACATTAACAAGCTCTCCTCACCGCAGTTTGTGCTGTTTACCCCATGCCATTATACAAACAAATTGCGTAATGTGTTTATCTAAAACACCCCAGACTTCCTAGAAAGGTTATATAAAAGCTTATATTGACAATAAAAATTAATGCTTGTAGGAATCTAAAACAGGGCTCAATATTTTTGTCCTTGGTTATGGGCATTTACAAACGTAGTTGAAAAGATCAGAAAAACCATGCTGAGGGTGTCTCAGGTTAAAGAGCGCCTTCTGACTCCGTCTTATTGCAGCTGATGCTGTTGTTGACATCCATGTTGTTATTCTAAGTTCTGGTGAGCCTGGGAGACTGTGGAGCTCCACCACGTCACTTAATTGATCAGGTGGTCACAGAGAAAGGGTGGGCTGCCAGCCTGCCTGCCCACACGAGCTACACCCCTACATGCCCGTCCACCGCCCTCACCACAGCTCTCGAACACAAAATCTGCTTTGAGTTAACGGTTTAAAACTGTGTTTGGGTGTGTGTGAGTCGCTGCATGTGTGTTCCCATCATCCCTCTGCCTCTCCGGGACGTCGTCTCCAAGCTCAGTTAGCTCCTTCGACTGTGGCCTTGTGGCGGTGTGGTCGCCCGGGTGGCACATGGTGGGTAGTTTGGTCCTCTACTATATTAGGGAGGAGTATTTGAAGCCCCCTCCTCTCTTCTTCTCAGTCAGATGGTCTCTGCTCTGTCTGTAACGATTTGACAGGAATCTTTGCCAGCACCACGGGCTATTAATACATCTGCTCCCTCATCCTCCACTTTACCTGCCCTAACCTCCTCTCCACCCCACCGTAGCACACACATAAACATATACACAACATTTTCTTTTCAGCGCCCTTAAAATGTCTTGTTTACACTCAGTTCCTCTTTGTGACTCTATCTCTTGGTCTGCATACTGTGGAAATTTGTGGATATGAAATCGTCATGTTTCTGTTTATTACTTGGCTTCATTTCTGGCCCCAAACAGCCCACAAGGCAATGAGCTAACTTTATTTTGACTGTTTTAAACAGGCCTCTCTTACACAATCAGGAATTCTCAGCTGGATTAAGTGAAAGAGAAACAGGAATTTATCATTTTGTGTTTTACTTTTTTACAAGCCAACTAAAGCACCACTTGGACGCTGAAGTTGGTTTTTGATTATGAAGTTTAGAAATAAGTTGAGGGGAAAAGAAATGATTATATTTTCCAGCTTAATCTCAGTTTTTGTACAACATATGACTGAGAAAAAGGATTTTTGTACAACGTTTGCCCTTTAGAATTTATGAAACTTTTTTTAAACAAGACCATGTAACACCAGGCCTGATTTAACATTACTCAAACCAAACCTGGGCAAGATTAACAAGATACATAAGTGTTTTAAATAAAGAAAAAAAAGAGAATTTTACTTTTTATTTCCATAGTCAGTTAACTGAAACACTGACTCTACAGTCTACTGTAGTCCAAATCTCATACTGCCTTGAAGCTTATAATACAATATGGAACACGTCTTCCACAAAAATGTGTGGGAAAAGAATTGGTGCAAAAGAATTGATGACTAAATGTGACTATTTGTCTTTCTGAAGTGTTAGTATAAATGACACATTTTTGACTTACTTTTGTCCATACAGAAAATGCTGGAAATCAGGTAGAAGACTGTGCCAACGTGACCCAGACGATGACGGTGTTGCCTGGTGTAGCCACTGTGAAGGGTGGGCACAGTCGGGGATCGATGGACACCAGGCCTCCGCTGCACAACAAGCTGATCCAGAAAGATCAGAACAGGAAGACGCAGAGCTACAAGGTGGAATCAGTGTCAGGAGGAGCCAATATGGACATGCACAACTTCTCCCTGGAGAACAAGAGGGAGACTGAGTATGTAAGTCACACCAGAGGAAATGAGTTTTCTGTTGTAAACTGTAACACTGTTGCTGGGAGAAAAACAGTAGTTGCATGAAGACTATTGTTGACAAGGACCTCGCTAAGACTGCAGGTCAGAATTAGCTTTAGGCTGACTTTTGTACAGCACAGTAAGTCGTAAAATTTATGTTTAATATAGTCCGGGTCCCTTACATATACATGGTAAATGGTAAATGGTCTGCACGTATATAGCGCTTTTCTCTACCTTAGTAGTATCCAAAGCGCTTTACAATGTGTTTTGCATTCACCCATTCACACACATTCACACTCCAATGGTTTCCAAGCTGCCATGCAAGGCGCTAATCTACCATTGGGAGAAACTTGGGGTTCAGTGTCTTGCCCAAGGACACTTCGGCATGTGGAGGGACCGGGGATTGAACTGCCAACCTTGCGATCAGTGGACAACACGCTCTGCCACCTGAGCCACAGCCCCCCTATTTACTGTACATAAGTACAGTAAATCTGTTTTCTGACAGTAACAACACTGTCACACAGTTTATTAGCACCATGCCACAGATCCCACATAGAATCTCTCATTGAGAGGCTGAAAATAAAGAGCTGCTTTTGTTAATTAGCCTTCTAACTAGCTAACTGCATTTACCTTTAAACCAGTTCACATTGAAATTGATAGTGTAGGCCTTTCCATGGAAATGATAAACGTGAAACACTGGGTTAAAGGAAGGCAGTCTGTTATTGAGAGGTTGTTAGCTTGTTACGTGTTTTTGCTTGCTAGGAAACATTAGCTTTCTGGATAGTCTGTATGTTGTAAACAGCACTGGCCTTTGAACAAATTCAGTGTTTAAACTGACAGTGTTGGCATTTCAAACACAAAAAAGGCATCACATGCTCCGCAAATAGGAGGAATTTGCCATTATGATGCTAAAAATTGTTAGCTTGCTATTTTTTTGCTAGCTAGTTAACTTTAGCTTTCTAGGTACTGTCATGTATTTTGTAAAGAACACTTACCTTATGCAAATTCAGATTTTAAATGGATAATGTTGGCATTTTGAAAACAAATGACAGTCACATGCTGAGAAAAGATTCCACCACTGGAAAAAAAAAGAAAAGAAAAGATTCCACCACTGAAAAGCTAATGAAAAGTTAGCTTGCAAGGTTTTTGCTAGCTAGCTAACATTAGCTCTCAAGCCACTCTGTATGTTAAACAGTATTTAGTTTTCCACAAATTCCGATATGAAATTGATCATGTTGGCATTTGACAACTATGCATCACAAGCTCACTTAAAGAGTAAGTGAGAGGCAAGTATTGTTAGTTTTCTAGGTTTCTGGCTAGCCAGTTAGCGCTCTGTCCATCTCATACTAATTCACTCTGACTCATGCAGTTGTCTCACATAGCAAGAATAGGGGTATTTGAAAATACACATAGAGCAGAAAGGGAGGAAAGGTAATGTAAAATTTGTGGCCAGTGGCACATTTATACCTTCAATCTATATCCAGTGAGTAAGACAATAAACTGAACAAGATCCCCAGATAGTTAAACTCCTTTGCTCGAGGAACAACTCACCCCCAACTGAGAGGAACCATGGTCTTAGATTTGGAGATGGTTACTCCCATACCGGCCGCTTCACACTCAGCTGCAAAAACGCTTGTACTGAACCATTGTAGTAATGAGAGAGCTCAGTGAGGAGATGATCTGTATTCCAACTCTCACCTGTGGTCATGAGCTCTGGCTAGTGACCAAGAGAATGAGATCGCAGACACAAGCGCCCAAAGTGAGTTTCTTCTGTAAGGTGGCTGTACTCAGCCTTAGAGGTAGGGTGAGGAGCTTGGAGTAAAGTCTCTGCTCTTTTGCCTTAAAAGGAGTCATCGGAGGTTTTTTTGAACATCTGATTAGGATGTCTTCAGGAAGCCTTCCTTTGGAGGTTTTTAGGGCACGTTCAGCAGGGAAAAAACCCCAGGGTAGACCTACAACTCACTAGAGGGTTTACATGACTCATCTGGCCTGGGATCATCTCAGGATCCTTAAGGAAGAGCTGAAAAGTGTCGCAATATGTAATATTTACTTTTGACATATTTAAAAATCAATAAATCTGGCAACCGTGAATTGAAATCTCACAAAGAACTCACATACCCAGTGAGAGGAAGGGAGTCACTGAGAGGCTAAAAGCATTTTAAACTAGTTTGCTCTCTAGCATTCTTGGACTGAACAATGAAAGGAAGCCAGGTATCTTGCTTGCTTAACTGCTTGTTAGGTAGCTTGCTAGCATCTCACCAGAAAAGTGGCGCCACTATTGTTTTTAGACTAACAAAGAGTGGATGATGATAGGTGTATAAGAAAGTATACTAAAACAAACTGTCCTCATGAACCTTTGCCACTGAACTTGAATTTCTATTCCGACTGAAACCCAAACCACTGATTAGAGAACATGGGATCATTGTTTGGACCTATAGACATAGTGGCTCTCCATTTAACCTAAGCACTTCGCAGCAAAATGCATATCACAGTCAAGCCATGGTAGGTGGTACACATGTGTAACGTCATGCACGTGTTGGAAAAGCACAAGATACAAACAGTATGGGGAATCTCGCATCAACACATTGTCATACAGTGCAATTTGTGGTCAAAAGCTCCACAAAGGGACCTGTAAGTTATCTACCATCAGTTAAACACCATCAGCTTTGATTACAAACGCTTTGTAACAGAAGGTGCCACTTTTTTTTTACCAAGTTGATCTGTGATTTTGAGATTTAACCTCTTCAACCTGAACCTAACAGAGGATTTTTGTAGCTTGATGTTCCTCAGATAAGCAATGCACAAGACATTTAGAATATTTGATATGATAATACAGCTATAAAATGCATAGCCATGTTTGATTTTAGTGTTTCTCTTAATATAAGCATCACATGGCATAAAGGATGTAACCTGGACTGTCATGTTATGATACCTCTAGCTTACTAATTAATAGATAACTTTGGAGCTGGTTTGTGAGATGATTAATGGGACATTTTGGGCTCAAGAGATTAACTTTAATAGACTTTGATGATCACCACAAACTTCTGAAGTTGTGTCATCCTGCCTGATGTTCTTCATGTTTGTGTGGGGATGAGTGTGTAATTTTTGCATCACTGGGATGTGTTTGCTGTGTCTCCAGGGGCCGTGTCGGCGAGAGATGGAGAGCATCCTGAACAGTCTTAAAATCAGCAACGTGCTCAACCCGAGAGGCTTCCGCATACCCAACTGTGACAGAAAGGGCTTCTACAAGAAAAAACAGGTGAATGGCTCTCCCTGCTGTTTCGTCTCAGTTGTTTCTTTTAACACACTGTCACACACACACACACACACACATGTGCACGCACACACCTCCGGACATGCAAATAGACCCACCACATGCCTGAACACTTCCAAAGAATCCTCAAAGACTCATCCCAGCCACCCACACATGCACAATCCCCTTTTTTGCAGCTCAGGTTGCCTTGACAGCCACATCAACACTATATTATCAGAATGGCTAATAACCATGTATTACTCCGGTAAATGCACTGCAGCCGTCTGACTCATGCCTCACAGGAAATGAAGTCGGTCAGGTGTGTTTGTGGGTGTGTGGTGTGGGAGAGTGTGGGGGGTAGGGATGTAAGAATGTGGTCTGGGAGTGTGTGTGGCACGGTAGATGTGGCAGCAGTGGAGTGTATGTATGGCGCTTGTTTGATGGCGGTAGTTTTGGTGAGGGTGTGTAGGTGTGGGGTGCTGTTGGTGAGGTAAAAAAAACAAACAGGCTGTCACTGGTTTAGTTTTTCTTGTCCGTGGTGCAGCAGACTGGGGCCACCCATAGCCTGCTCATTTTAAAGACGGGGGGAAAAAAACAAGGAAGCCGAAATTCATCAGAGTAGTACGATGGGTGACATGTGCTGACCTGATGGAAGGAGGGGCAAGACAGGGGGAGGTGGCGGGTGGAGGGGAGGGCTTGTGGGACATTGCTGAGACACACGGCATGTCCAATAAATACCACCATCCTATTTCCACAGATTGGGAGTCTTATCGGAGGAATTCCACCGAGCTAGAGCCCTTTCTGAGAAAAAGCATGAGTCACCAAAAACCCCCCACAAGCACCATGAGTCAGAGTCCAGCTCAAGCCATAACTCACTCACACAGAGAATAAAATCATCCTCTCGATTCTTGCCTCACTCTCTCCCCACAGTCTCTAAAGTGTGGTCTCATTGTTACTTTTATTAAAGTCAGACTTGTTCTTTTCCTGGGTTTCATCAACAGATATCTCCCCGGAAAGTTGTCAGATCTGGTCTGAGCGTGTGTGAATGTGTGCGCAGCAGTGTGCCAGCTCTTGTCGCCCTTTTCTCAGAGGGCCAGTGGGGTGCGGGGTGTTGGGTTAAATCCATCCGAGGGGATGTGCCTTCACGGTGTGTTGCAGAGATTTATGACCGGAAACACAGCGAAGAGGAGACCGTGTGAACCGTCTAGGGTGACAATACTGTGAAAAGAAGGGAGCAGGAGGGTGGTTGGTGGGGGAGGGATGGGTGAGGGGCTGGAGGGGGGGTGGAGCACTAAACAGAGGAAAAAGAAGCGCAACTATACTCGTGATACACAAGCTGTGTCTGTATCTTAAAGTGATAAACCAGCCAGAATCTTTTAAGATCAAACACTTACGCATTGTCAAAATGTAGCTGGTGTCATCTTTCATATATACCAGGAATAAATGGAACTAATGCCTTATAGTAGTTCCAGGAATGATGGATCAACGAGACACTGCGCTTTCTTTTTTGGCTTTTTGCTCGTACTTCACATGCAAAGTTGAAAATGGCAGATGGAGAAGCCTGGAAGTCCGATGAAAGCTTCTTCTTCTATTTTGTGTACATGACTTGACACAAGCAATCAGCAGAAGTTCAGTTTAATTTGTATTTCTTCTTGCTAGCCAGCTCTTTCGTTTATACATCTCTATCGTTAAGCCCAATACCGACACTAGCAGACTCATCCCCGATAGTTCAAGGGCCTCAAAAAAGTCTTGCATTTAGCGCAGCGACTTTTTACAAGGCAAAGACTCAAATTGGAAAGATGTTTTTCTGGTCAAAAGCAGGAAAAGATCCAGAGTTCCTTAAAGGTTTCTGGGTAAGGTAGCTGTTCTTGGATTGGATGTATGTCCTTTACAATGGATTCAAATGGTTTTAACAGCCACAGGGAAAAAAATATTAAATGGAGGGACGGACTGTAAAGAAGTAGATAAAGGCTCAAAACAGGAGTTTGTACATTGTGCTGCTTTCCAACGTGTTTTCTTGAAGGAATTCGTCGTGTTGCTCTTGTTTGTTTAAAGGAAAAATGATGACAGCAACATAGCCTGTGAGGAGAATTAAAAAGAGAGGTTCAGAAAAAGTTGAACTCACTCCTGTAAAGTCGATGTGACATGATGTGAGGCTGCAGAAAGAAGCAGCAAACAGATGAGTAATGAAGAAGGGAAATATCCTGCAGCGCTGGCGACACTTTATCCAATGCTTGATATCTAAATGAATTAATATGATTTCAAGTTAAGCAACATCAACTGCAGGGCAGAGGAAAAAGTTGAATGTATACATGCGTGGTTTTCTGTATGTTGCTGGTAATGTGAGTGCTTCAGGCCTGTCAGAGAAGTTGAGCAGTGTAGCCCTACCTCAGCTACAGTACAGAGAAAGCTATTTTTAGCAGCAGTTATATGAATTGGCTCAGTATCCCAGTTCAGGCCATGCATTCCCAACACTGAGGCACTCATTACACCCCTCAAAGTCTCACTCTCTCTCTCTTATTCATCATTTCACCCACCCATCATTACCCCCATTGTGCCCTGCCTACAGTCGTCCACCCGTCTTTTGTTCTGCCTGCCCGCTCCATCATTCTGTCCATCCTGCCCTTCCGCCCACCTGGCTTTTCCTTCCTTGTTTGGCCAGGAATCACCCCGCAGAGGGTTGTGAATGGGACGACAGTGTCTGCGTCTCTCTGTGTACTCTTTTAGAGTTTGGTGTGTGTGTGTGTTGAGAGGAGGAAGAGGAGGAGGAGGCCGTGGGTTAAGGATGTGAGCCAGGTGCCTGCGTACCCTTCTGCCTCCTCCCTCACTGAGTCCTGACAGTGCCAGGCCCATAAGGGCTGACTTATTGAGCGTGACTCAGAAGGATCTGTGGAAACGTACACACTGACCACAATGGCTTTATAATAACTGGCCAACCTTCGGGGACCCAGACAGCTATTTTCACTCTGTCTCTCTCTCCCTGGTTCTCTTCCCTCTCAGGATTTTTTTAAGATAGTTTTTTGGCATTTTTGCCTTTTTTTATAGTCCCAGTAGAGACAGACAGGAAAGGTGGGGAAAGAGAGCAGGGCAGTGACATGCAGTAAAGGTCCGGCCAGCTGGGAATCGAACCGGGGAGTCACACTGCCTAAGGGGGTTTGCACTGATGTAGTAGCCACACTAGCCTCACAGCTACTGTGTCACCCCTGCGCTCTGGATTTCTAATCCGTCTCTTCTTCATTCTCATTTTGGTCTGTTTTTTCCATTTCCATTCCATTTTCTTGCGGTTGCTGTTGCATAATATAGAGAGCAGAGTAATTATTACAGAAAGAAGGTTTCCTGCTGGATATCGCCTCGGCTGTCTGAGTAATCCTACAGATATCACTCCAGTGAGAACGTATGGTGGAGGCCTCAGAGTCTCAGAGTGAGGCATCTGGTACAGTGAACATCCTTTACTGGTGGTAGACTGGGTAGTGCTGCCAGTGGTCTGCAATAAAGAGAAAGTACGGACTCAAGAACAAAGAATAGGGTTTTATACGTTAATATCATTACCATAATCAACATAGGGGTAATATCAAATTATATCAGTTAATCATTGTTATATGGATTATACATTATGAACTTAAACCAACTTGATTCTATCCTACCACAACTAAAACAGCAGCCTGAAATAAATAATTAGCAGGGCTTAGAATGCGATTAGGCATGATTAAAGGTGGGCGATCTGGCCAAAAGATCATGCTAAAATGTTCTAGGGTACAATCACAATCCACAACGTAAATCCCAGTTCACACCACAGATTTAGAGGCAGCTGAGTGAAACTGAGTGCTGCCACACCAGTGGATACAGGACTCTACAATGCCTTAAGTGATTATTTGGTCTTTCTAAACTCTTTATAGAGCAACTTTCAAATTCTTTACTCCTTTTCCCCCAATTTTCTCCCAAGTGCAGCGAGTTAGGCAGGTTAAAACAGAGAGCAATCTACCAGTCTGCCAACTGCCTTTGGAGAAACCCACCTGGGAAAACACTTGTTCCTGAGTTGCTCGTAGAGTTCACAAATCTCTAGTAAGCTGAGCCAATAATAATAATTTCAAAGCAGGATTTCAACAAATATGTTGTGTATTGTAAGATTCAGGCTTCAACCACTGCAGCATGACTGTGTTGTTAAACCATAGGGTGATGGGTCGAATTAGCAGAGTCAGTTCGGTCAGCAGGGCCATCGCCAACTGAGAACTAGTAAGTGCCACACAGCTTTGACACAGGCCATGAAAAGTTGTTGTTTAGGCATCACACAAGATCTTGCTGTACAGATATGCCCTTGCTCATTAATAAACTACAAGATTGGTGACAGCAAAGTTGTTCCTTTCCCAGTGTCTAATCTCAAAGAGCATAAGCAGTTCCTTGTTTTTATTCTTCAGGCCCTTAACTTCTTGTCCCAAGACTCTGCAGGCAGTTGTCCACATACAGCACCTGTTTAATGGATGCCTTCATTTTAGTTGCTTTGTAGTGTTGTACATGTTGTTACAGTTTTCAGATGGCACAACACTTGTACTGACTGACTGACAATCACCAGACATCAATGACTGTGTCTTGTCCACGAACCTCTACAAGGAGGGAAGAACCAAGAGTGGGAGCAACTGACTACTCGATGACTGTCCCTTGTAAATGAATGAACAGCTTAAGACAACCTGTCCTTACCCTTGTGTTAGACTGTATAATGAGGCAAATACCAGGATCCTTTGAATTCTTCTCCTCTCATGTGTCACTATAGTCATACATCTGTTCTGTCCCAGTCTCTGCATCTATACTCATCTCAATAGAGTTCCACCAGACTAGACGAGTCTTCCTTCCCAACTTCATAGGTGAAGTAAAACTACCTTCTTTGTGGTTTGAAGATCATGGCAGTAATGTCAGTGGAGGAGAGGAGTCACCTAACAGTTTTCTCCATTCACCTTTATTCTGGTGGTGTCTGAGGTCTGCTTATCCTGTTTCGAGCTGGTCAAATGCTTCACATTGATATATATACTGATCTGCTACAACTTAACAACATGGTGACGGAGTTCAGCTTCCAGGGTGACTACCTTAGTAAAGAGACATTGCTGCTTGTACCCTGGGCTCCCTAAGAGGCTTGTGAAGCTTTGCAATTCCCAACTAAGTCTTGTCCAGCCTTATTTGTTCATCCAGCACTGCAGCATGCAGGGCTGTTTGACCACTCTGACTTATCCTACTGGATGAAGAGGTGGTGGGTAAAGAATTAGACCTAGACTTCTAAGAAAGATGCCAATGGGATGAACTGGGTTTTGACTCTCTATCATGTTTGGGCAGGTGTGTTTAACACAGCTTAGCCATGGGGAAACTGTCAACGTCACTATAAGGCACGTGTAGTGGAAGTCTTATCCCCTTGGGAGGCCTCCGGCATACCATTTGTGGTTTGGCTTTGACATCAGTGTCAACATGCTTGGCTCCAATATCTTAAGTAATTACTCAGTCTGACTCAAAGGATTATTTATTGTGAGGGAAGATTATATGAGTAATAAGTTAAATATTTTTTGAAGTATGCTTTTTAGTACAGGTTGGAGAATAATTACATATTTTCTACAAAATCCTCTTTTCATATAGAAAATTTCAACATACTGTATCATTTCAACATTAGCAACTCTGCAACTACCTAAAGAATAGCGTACGTAGATTCCTGTCAGTACTCAACTTACACCAATATGTTTAAGGCTCGAATCCTAACTAATGATCATATTCATTATATTTAAATCTGTGTATTTTTCTTACAAATAATGAACGTCTGGATTCAACTCTGTGTCTGCAAGGGTTCATAGTACACATGCCAAATTTGTGATGACTGAAAGAGCCACTGTTTTGGACAGTCACTGTACTGTGACTGTGGTCTGTAAAAGTTTAACAACTATGGCCATCATACGTTACAATGATGTTAAATAGAGCAAGGTAGCTGATTTTTACATGACTGTGCATGCAGATATTAATTACATAAGTGGAAATCAGATTTACCATTTATAGTTTTCTATAAGCAGATAATTGACAGTGTCTGCTCCATTTAAGAGCTGTCTCTTCTTCCTCTCATGTTGTCCCATCACTGTTTCCGAAGTGCTTCATCACGTCCACTCATTATGGATATCGATCTTACCTGTTCCTGTCCAGCCCTGTGCTTTGCAAACTCTGCAAAGTAATATTTAAGCTTCTATTTTAAAGTTTGTGTGGCCCCATTCTCTAAAAACAAACACAAATTATTCTGGAGTTGAATTCACTCTCATTAAACTATTTTTTTTTTAGAAAAAGCAATATCCTGCAGCTACTCCCAATGCACTTGGAAACACACACACACAGATGCGCCTCTTTTACACAAATACATATACATATGCCCCTATACGCGCACACACACACACACACACACAGACACACACACATACACACACACAAACACATTGCATTTTATGAGCTTGTGTTTATCCTGTGGTCAGACCAGGCTCTTTTTAATGTCCGTGAAGCCCAGCGGCGCTGCTATTAGCTATAAAGACCGGCATCACAAGAGCACGCATTCATACGCACAACACACACGCATACACACCTCATAAAGGTAGCATTATGAATGTGAAGGGTGAATGAAATGTGTTTTTTTTTTTTTTTTTTTAGTGACGGTCGTGTGGACCACGCAGGGCCAGTGCTGGAACTGTGAGGCTCAGAATGTAGGGCACGAGGTCTGGGCTGACCCAGTGTTTAGACTCTGTGGTTCGGGGTGGTGGGATCAGTGAGCACATTAAAGGGCTATTCTTACAAAAAAAAAAAAAACACGTGTTGAATATCAACTGCTCACCTTATGTATGTTTGAAAATTGAAAAGTTTGTGGCTTGCTGCTTCATCGATGGCAGCCTGCTTGGATTACAGACTGATATAATACGATTCCAGTAGTGCAGTCACACGGCAAAACACAACAGTATCAGAATGTTCAAAGGAAGGTTTATCACTACTACTACTGCAACCTACTGCAGTCCATTTCTCCTCTGTGTGCTTGTGTGCACATGGTCTGCAACGCCTTTAACAACAGCCGTTTTGAAAATTTGCACATTTGCCAATGCAGATTTACACCTGCTATTTGCAACTGTGTTTGCTCGCATTGGTCACAAACATTGAGCTAACCATGCTTGCAAGTAGTCAAAGATGTGTATTCAGAAATGTATCAGCAAAAATGTGACTTTAAGACACTGTGAAGATGCAAATGCACAGAGGGCAAGTGAAATCTGAAGTTTCTGTCAACGAGAAAAAAGGTTTTGGATTCTTTCAAGTTCTTCAGGTTACTCACCTGCCACGAGAACTTCGAAAGAGGTGACAACCATTTGTAAAACATGGGTTCGGAAGTCACATGCTGCATTTAATTTTTGAAATGTGGATTTTGTGGCCTGATTTCTACAGTATAGGAAGGTATCGTGTCATGGCCAGGATGGAGAGGAGAAATAATTACATTGACCTCCATTAATATAAATGCAGTATGGCATGTGAGTACAAACAAAAACAAATGTCTTTTAACCTTTTACACTTTTTCCTCTGTGAAAACGGCTCACTTGTGTCCTTTTGGATCTAAGCAAGCTGCAAACTCATTATGACCACCTTTCAAGTTCATACAGACTGAGTGTTTGATGTCTTCTACAAGTATTGCTTCCATATCTCTCAGGATTAGTGTGCATTTTCAAGACACTGGTTGTTGAATCCAGTCCTCAATGTAGAGATTACAAGAGGCTGAGTACCCTCCTTTGCACCCTCTTAACAAGAAAATAGTGTCATTGTGTAAAATATGTACAAAAGTCGTGCAAATTTTACAGCAAAAAGTGCAAACAAAGTTCAAATAAGTGATATATTGCACGTAATGTTACTTCTAGCAACTTCATTAGAAAGCTATGAAGTGACATCCAGTAGATGCTTGGCTGTTTTGTTTTGTTTTGTTTTTTTTGCTTTGTCCTACATTGTGTGTGTGTGTTGTGTGCGCGCGCGTGTGTGTGTGTGGATTGAAGCAGTAAAGGAAGGATTGCTTGAGATGACTGCTAATAGTTCACAGATGAAAGAGAGACTGAGCGGAAATTCAAAGGTAGCCAAGCAACAGGGGAATGCACACATGCACATTTTGCTCTTCCTCTCCCTTCCGCCTTTCCTTTGGCTTTTCAACCCTGCCACACACACACACACACACACACACGCACACACATGCGCACAGACACACACACGCACACACACGCACACACACGCGCACAGACACACACACGCACACACACACACACACACACACACACACACACACACACATCAGGCACATGCAGGACTCTATCATCATTAACCAGAGCAGAGGAACACAATGTTAAACTCCTCTCCGCAGTCTCGTCCGCTGGGTCAGGGCTAAAATAGAAGCTGTCCGCAGACTCAGACGATGGCACCTTGAGGGGGGATGTAGGGAGGAGCGGAGACACAGAAAAGAAGAGTGAGACTGATGAGGAGGAGGGAGAATGGGAGAGGTAGGTAGGAGGAAAACTGAGTTCACCGAAAAGAATCCCTCGGTGATGTTAGTGTGTGAGAATGGGGCGTGTTGGCCTGCGTACTTGCCCCCAGACTGCTGCGGTAGTTGTTGGAGAGGTATTTTAATAGGCCTGTGTCTCTATAAAGCTGCCTTTGATCATGCACTCAGGCTGCACGTGGATGTTGATTACGCCGGAAACAGACACCTGGTCACACTCTAAAGCCTGTCTGTCTGCCTGCAATGCAGTCTGTAAGTATTAGGGGAGTTGGGTTTTGGCTTTGCACCCCTGGGTGTTGGAAATTTAAGGGCTACAATGACTCTCACATTAAAGTGCTAATTTTCATTCCATTTACTTTGATCTGATAAGCAGTGTACAAATTATTTTTATGTAGTCTCCTGAAGGCAAAAAGTGCCACGAATCAATTCACCAGAGATGGACAGGTCCTAATTAGTTGCAACGCACATACGTTTTTAGATGCCTGCTTTATTCGTCCACGGCAGTTTTACTTTTCACCTTCTATTTACTACGGCGCACATGTTGAACCCATTTGTCAACTCAGAATGGAAATTTAGCAGCGTACAGCCTTCGCTTCGCTCTCGCTCCAAGGCTAATTACACAACACTAATTACTAACTTGAAAATGGTGCAGCTAAGGAGGTGGAAGCATCATCAGCTGACCTGTATTTTCTAAATAGGCCAAGCAGCATTCCTGCATCCATACATGATTTCATAGCCACAGTATGTTCATCTCCATTGCTCAAGCTGTAGGGAATGCATTTGCTTTCAGTGTTAGATTGTCATTGCATGGTAATATATATTAAGTTCAGATTAGTTTGAAAAGTCTGCTCTGGATTACCTCACTCCAGTAATGTAACTTTGACACAAAATAATGCAGACTTGGTGTTCAGTATAAGATTAAATCTCCTTACAGACTCTCATGTGGAAGGCAACTGCAATATGTCTATATTTATACCTCTATCTATCTATCTATCTATCTATCTATCTATCTATCTATCTATCTATCTATCTATCTATCTATCTATCTATCTATCTATCTATCTATCTATCTATCTATCTATCTATCTATCTATCTATACATACACACACACACATATATATACATATATATACATAGAGAGAGAGAGAGATGTATGTATATATGTATGTGTATCTCTATGTAAATAGTCTATAAATACACATTGAGCATGGTATGTAAAGTCTATACAGAAAAGAATTTCAGCCAATGGATAAATGTTTCTGCTATACAAAGTCACATATGGTCCACATTGCACATTATGTCTATACTGTCACTGCTTTCTGACTGCATTGCCAGTGAGACAGACAGGCGTGTCTCGGTCCTGGCCGGTCTCCTCACCTCTCTGTCACCACTCCCATGGTGGGAGATGATAGGAGGTGGGAGGAGGATTATTCTGAGCCAGAGTTTAGCCTGGCTCCACTGATTGTGTCGTTTCATGTGCACCCCAAATGGAGCTCATAAAGTTGCCACTCTACAAAGCCCGGCCCCCTGTGGGACATCTGATATTACTGCGTACATGTGTGTAAGCAGGTGGGGGGTATGTATGTGTACAGTACATACAACTCTTGTTTGTGTGCGCCTCCATGTTTGCTAATGTGTGTTTATGTGTGCATGCGCACACGTGCACGCGCAGGCCATAATCAGCTCCAGATGATTTTGAGTGTCTGCCAGCTTCCCAGAATAGCAGCGCTGGTTTCCCTGCAGCCCTCCAACTGGCCTTGGCAAATATTTTAGCAACTCCATGTTTACCTTCACACTCCTTCACTCTCACTCAGTCAGAGCGCTCCTCATTCCCTGCACCTCTCTATCAGAAATAATCTGATTTTTACCCCCAGTGGTCAGGAGCACAAAGTAAACTCCTTCACAGTGCCTAAATTGGACAAACTCAACAGCATGCTGGCCACACATGGATGCCTAAGTGAGGCTCTCCTGCTCTGATCTTGATCTGATCTTGATCTTGATGCCGTCTTTCATAAAGTGAGCAGCTGCACAGTCAGGGTTGTTTATCTCTGATAGTTACTGCAAAAAAGAAAAAAAAAACTTGGTGATCGCTCCAGACAGCAGGGCATTCCTCTACATGATCGACGAGATGTTTGTCTTATTAGAGTTCTGCTGAGGCATGACTTGGCCTCGTGACAAGCATCCAAAATGTAAAAGCCGACAGAGAGATTGAGTGTCATTACAATACACACATGCACATGGAAGGTGATGTTGATAAAGCTGCGTCAAGGTAATAATTCCTCACCGTGGAAACGCTAATCTGTTTTCGCAATGTGTCTCAGAGTGATAAATCCTCTGCTGCTTTCCAGTCCTGAACTCCTGCCTCTGAACTAAAGATGGAAGTCAGAGCTGGTTGAGTGATGTTGGTGTGTTTGTCCATGCCCTGCTGGTGCCACCTGAACGTTGGACACGTTAATCTTCGCTCAGCGTTTCTTAAAAGCAAACAGGCAGAAAGCTAAATGTTCTCTTCTCCACATGTTTTTACAGTGCCGTCCATCCAAAGGCAGGAGGCGGGGCTACTGCTGGTGCGTGGACAAATACGGGCAGCCTCTGCCCGGCTACGACGGCAGGGAGAGGGGCGAGACGCAGTGCTACAACCTGGAGAGCAAATGAGAAGACGGAGGGACGACGAGTGGACGGAGAGAAGAAGACGGCATAAGGGGGAGTGGGGGGGGAGAGAAGGGAGAAAGAAAGAAAGAAAAAGAAAGAAAGAAAGAGAGCTCTCTGTGCTCTTGCATGTAGTTTTATGTAAACATTTGAAGGAACTCTGGACCTTTGATTTCAGGTCCCATTTCTGTCGGAGAGGGAGGGAGAGAACAGGGGGGAGGGGGAAGGGGTGGAGCACAGCCTCCTGTCCATCACAGCTATCTGTCCTGTGCTTAGAGAACCTCTGTCCTTTCTTTAAAAAAAAAAGATTAAGCTAAAAGCTGAGACAGAAGGGGAAGAAAGAGAGAATCCTATCATCTGCACTATTCTTTTAGAGAGAGAGGAAGGAGGGACTTTTCCACTCACTTTAAAGAGGACTTGTTTGTGACTGTGACCCCAATAATCCGCACCAACACCGTTTCTAATGTGTGTGTCTGTCCGTGTGTGTATAACCATGAGTCCGTATGTGTGTTTAATGTCTGAGCGCCTGCATAACATACGTGTACACAGCCGCATGTCTGTGCAAGATGGCGTGAGTGTGTGCTTTCCCAAAAGAGTTTGTTTGTCTAGATACTGTAAGTCACTCAGACTGCCCATCCCCAGGCCCTGCTCCATTTCAACAATGCAGACTAAAAACACTCTTTGGCTCAGGGTCCATTTTGAAGTGAAGGATTATGGGATGGCGGGGCTTTGACTTTTTTATTCAGCATGGTCACCACCACCGGTCTTCCTTGCTGACTCAAGCTCCTTGTCGCTGCTCTGCAGGGCAAATGAACAGAGGCAAACCGTGCAGTTACAGTGCCTTAAAAAGCAACCTTTCAATGCCTCCCCCCTTCAGCCTCTTCAGTCACTGATCAAAGGAATACTTCACTGAAGATTTACCTTGTTAGATTCAGGTTGACCAATTTGTAGCTTGCACTTTTGTTGAGGACGGCGGCTGCGGTATGGATTCTCAGCTACAACAGACTGAATGTTTCTGTAACCACTCATGCAGCATAGGTGTGCTACTTCTAACAGATTGGGAGCTGTTCGGCTACAAGAATGTGAAATGGAAGCGGTGCATTTAGCTACATTTAGGAGAAACAAGTGTCAGAATAGTAGAAATCTGCAGGGAGGTTTGCTCATTGGCAGCTGCTTCCTGAGGTGGACAAACAGCCACGCTAATCAGAGTTCTATCTTCTTGTGTGAGAGGCAGAAAAACAGGCCAAAAAATGGCAACAGAAGTGGATGAGACTGACGCCATGATGCAGATCGTTCAACTTCCTCTACCAGAAGTAACTTCTAAATCGATACATTTCTCCTGTCGATGCAAAAAGCTAGCCGAATGAAAGCTGTGGCGAGTCTCGCTTCTGTCTCCAGGCAGAAAATGACTGTGCTGGCTCAAATGGAA
Organism: Dascyllus trimaculatus; assembly: GCA_024666655.1. Lineage (NCBI taxonomy): Eukaryota > Metazoa > Chordata > Actinopteri > Pomacentridae > Dascyllus > Dascyllus trimaculatus. Next base: position 3,248,068 of record CM045446.1, on the reverse strand, counting down.
ACAACAACGTCAGGCTCAGTCGAGGAGTGAAACATGAAATGAATAAAATGAAATACTGTGTTTGTTTTCTCTAGTGTGGTTAGATCTGTCACACTCAGCTAAAACCCACACTAGCAACAAACAGAAGTTGTGCAATCAGCCCTGCTAAAGGAGCGAGCTACAAAGTCTTCAGAACTCCCCTCCATGCTCACAGGTTTACATGTTTGGTACCAGGCAGAGAGTTTTCAGTGGAGTATTTCTTTCAGGTGCCCTGTAGTTTTAGAGATCAGTTTGGTTTGATTAGTCTGTCGTCTGTCTCTTTCCCACCTCCTGCTGTCTCCTCTGCATCCATGCCTCCCTTTTCTTCGTCTCTTTCCCCTGCCCTGCTGTCGTTTGCCTTCATCCCCGTCCTTGCCCCTCGTCTGTCACACAGCTCCGGTGCAGCTGAGGTCCTTCAGTCTTTCATGTCGCCACCCCTCCCGTCCAAAAGCTGTCCCTATGTCCGTGCCTAACCCTGTCCCCGTCTCCAACCTTCTAACCCAAACTGTTCCTCACTCCAGCACCCTGTCCACCTCCGGTCCTCTTCCTGTCAGTGGTGCTACCTGGTGTAGGCTTGTTCGAACGGGGTGAGCCCGGTGTGACCGGCTCGCCCCGCCACAGGTGCCAGCTGCCCCTATGCTTCAAGCACAAGCACTTAAAGCACTTTAGCTGCGTTGCTACTCGTCAATGCATGCAGTTAAAGACAATTGGACCTATCTGCATCTGCATACCTTTCCTCAGAGGTAATGTCAGATGAAACAGCATGATATTGTAGGAAAACAATAATAACCCAGGAAGGAAAAAAAAAGAAAGAAAGAAAAAAAGCTACACCAGGACTTCTGACAGCAAACTTAGCGAACGCCCCTCAGAAATTCTTCATTCAATGCAACTATTTTCTTTTTTGTTGTTGTTTTTGTTTCTTTGAAAAAAAAAATGCTTGTATGATCGTATGCCAACAAATCTCCACAAGGTGGACACAGCACCAAATATGCATTCACACAAGTGGTAGGGGGTCTGAGGGAGGAGGCGTGGTCCTCCCCGAGGAGCTTCCTGCCCGATGCTCTCCCATATCCTGTGTAAAGACTTGAAAAGTGGAGAGAGTGCCGACAGAGAATGCTCGCCCAGTAGCTTGGTAGCATGAAATCGGCTGTACACTTCCTCTAATAGACAGCAGCAACTTACAACCAGCCTGTTGGTGCTATATCCCATCTATTCAAAGACTTGATGTAAGGGGAGGAACATACATACAAATATGTTTAAGCTATTCCCTCCCTAATATTTGTAAGTGTGTCTTTTTATATATTATTATTATTATTATTATTATTATTTCCTGGCCAGCTATGTGTCTGACTAGACATCATGTACAGTACTTAAAAATAAAATTATTTATCTAAGAAAGAATTATAAGCTGATCCAAACTAGGTTTTCTTATGAACCATTCAGTGACTCACCGATTGCACAGCAAAGTCTCTAGGATTCAGTGTATTTTGGGGAATATAATCACTAATGAATGTTTTATTTTTTAATGAACCTTTTCCTTCTGTTGCTCAGCAGTGTCATTGGTAAGCTCCGTGCCCAGCAGGCCACTTCCAGCCTCGGGCAAATCTGTGTCAGTCAGGCACTCAGGTCTCTGGTCGTCTTAGTTCACGGCTTCTTAGGGCCAGTGAACCTCTCACCTCTCACTAAGTCACTTCTCTCCATGCACACCCAGCCATCCCGCCTCAGTCTGTTCACGCAGAGCCAGGGTCACATTTCTGTACTGTCACTTTTTATTTTTCCCTGCTGGCCACGTTAAGACTCTCTCTGTTCACGGGTAAATGTATTATGTGTTTCATTTCAAGTTTATCCTTCAAAGAGTTTCTGTTTTGTTTTGATTCAAGCTTTTCATGATACTAAACTAGAAATCACACAGCTATTATTTTCTTTGAGAAAGGAAATGATTTTGATTCAAGATATCATTTGTATTTAATGTCTTTTTTTAAATAAAACGTGAACACATTTTAAGATGCCGCCTCTGGTGTTTTCTTTATGACTTGGCATTGTCATCGGCAGCTCATAAGTCGATCATCTCGGCCTCATTCCTGCAGGCAATCAGGCCACAAATTTGCTCCTGTTGAAGTCCTTGAATGCAATCAGGCTCCCCTCAGTCTTGGAATGTGTCAATAAGGATAAAGCAAAGGTTCAATTTGTAAAGAATAAAAATAAATCTGGTGGTGCCAGGCAGGCTGGCAGTGGGCATGAGAGGTTGAGGCGAATTCCTGTGCCCGACCAAGGCAAACAGAGAGCGGGTCAAAAGGCAGCGCAGAGCTGCATGTCCCGGCGAACTGGCTAAAGTTAGACAAGGACCTCCACTTTAGATCACTGTGATAACACTGCTCACAAACACACTGAATATAGAAAATGTGGTCCAGCAGTGCATCTACACACAGAGTTTCACAATCATGTCTTGATGAAGCTGTTATGTTTCTCATGTTTTGCCACCTGTGAGTGCACAAAATAAGCCTGCCTGAGGTGAAAGAGAGGCCAGGAGCGCATAGCTGAGGTTAATGTTTTTATTAAATATATCACCTTTTTTCTTACATTACATCTCAATTACAAAAGTATACATACACACGAGTGAGCAGTTTGTCACTTTGGAATAGACTCACATAAACAATAATTCTCTCTCCAACAGCAGCATGTAGATCGAGCTGAGCCAGCACGGCTCACTGCAGGCCTCGCTCTTTGTGGTCATGTGTTCTTGGTCAGAGAGAACAGCAACACAAAAGTAAAGTAGCAAGTCGTTTTGTTTGACAGATACATCAACACAACTGACAGCAGACACGTAAATATTGGAGGTAGGTAAATGTAGAAATACCCGTTTGAGAGGCAACGCTGGGAGTCACCGCCTGTCATGCTATCTGCAACCCCATGGGACCATGGGAAATGTTTTCTGAGACTGTTTGAGGATTCAAGACTGAGAGTTTTGCATTCACTGACAAGAGCTGATGTGTCACATCAGAAAAATCAAAAGACAATAACGTAAAAGAAGACATAACAATGGCAACAAATGAAATCATCAAAACAACATTTAGAAATGCTTCTAAATGGCATTTGGTCACTCAGTGCTTTTGTTCTTGCTTGGTTTGTCTCAAACCAAACCTCCAGACAACTCCTTAAGGGTAGAGCGAGCTCAACTCAGCAGTGGAGTTACTCAGGGCCAAGATACATATTTACACTTTATACACGCATAAAAATAATAATATAATAATAACAATAAGGCAAAAAAAAGATATAAATACCCATGAAATAATTACAAATGACAAATAGAATGCAATAAAATTGAAATAAATAAGGCTGAAGAGTAGAAGTAAATGCATCAATATTAAAATCTCCTTTTCAGAAAAACAAAAATAGATTTTCTCTCTCTCTCTTTGGGACGGGTGTTTGAAGGGGTGAGGGGGTGTGGGGCCCACAGTCCCGCAATGACAGTGTACCTGAATTAAACACCACCATGGACAAGATCAATAAATAAACAGCTATCAAAAGGGAAAAAAAACATCAGTGGCTTGCTTCTTCTTCTGTTTTTTGTGAGATCTGCTTCAGTGGTTGATCTCTTTAAGGGCACTCGGCGTCTGCAGGCAGGTCGGTCGACCCTAAAATCTTCTTGCCGTTCCAGGAGTTCACACACCAGCATCGACCCCTCTGTCCGTCCAGAGAGGATTCACACTGCAGGAGGGAGACACAGATCCTTTTATTGAGCTGCTTTCATTTTCAGGGCGTTCGTGAGAAACACACACACATGTACGGTCATGCAAGTGGGTGACATCATGCCCAAGCAAAACTGTGGAGTGGCTGAACAAATCCCTGCATGCAACACACACAATCATTTTAAAGCTGCGGCTGACATAATCTTGGCTACACACTCTCTCACACACACACAATTTGGTGAGATTCTTTCATGATGAGTGCAGCCATGAATCCATTCATACCAACAACATAAAACTGACTCAGAGCACGTGTCACTGAAGACACCAACCTGCTTGGGTTTGTAAAGGCCGTGTTTGTCACAGTTGGGGAGGTAGAATCTGGTTAACTTGTCTCCTAGTTTCAGCTGAGACTTGGCAATCTTCTCCAAGGCTGTCTGCAGCTCCAGGTGGCAGGGCCCCTGCACAGAGGAACCAGGACAGAGGAGGGTTAACAGGAGCGGTGCCAGCACACAGAAATAATAATCAGCACTGTTTTATTATCAGCAAGCACGTGGGCTGACATCAAACTGCATATAAAACTTGTAATAACAAGCGTCCCCATTCTCTCCCTCTCTCCCCCCGGCCTCTCTCTCCTCAGCAGCGTTTCAAACAGCACACGAGCTCCCCCTTGTGGCGCACCGGACCTCTCCCGATCCTCCCCAAAACTTTTAGCAACATATCACACTGAGGATTTCACCAAATGCTCGCACTAACACTGATACACTGTCTGCGTCTCACCTGCTCCACCAGTTTCTTGCGGATGGCGATGAGTTTGGCTTTCATGCTTTCCTGAGCGTCGAAAGCCGCCCTCGGGTCGTAGGGCTTACTGGGACCGGCGAGGTAGTGGCTGGAGCCGGGGTCCGAGATGATGGCTGCGTTCTCCATCTCCCCCTCTGGCTCTCCCTGATCTGGAGAAGGGAGCAGAATGAATGTGACGGACTGTGACTGTAACAGGCTTCAGCTCAGACAAGTCTTTTGTTTTCGTGGTTGGGATCAGGAGGATTTACTGGATGTAAAATGTGGAGGTGATGCGGGCCTACCTTGCGTCTGGGGCTCCGGGGTGGGCTCGGGCTCAGTGCTCTCCGTGCACAAGGCTTGTCCGCGGGTGAGGGAGTGCAGCGGCCGGGGGTCGCCGGGTCTCGGGGTGCACCTCAGTCCGGAGCCGCATGGCGCCGTGTAGATCCCGCACAGCTCTCCTGCCTTCAGGGCGCAGGCGAGACAGCATCCACAGCCGGGCTCCCGCAGCACCTCGGCGCATCCGGGCGCCACCGCTGGACACTGGCTCAGCTTCTCCGGAGTACACGGGGCGCATCGGATCGGCTCTGGCCCCACCACCGGGGACCCCAGCGTCAGTGTGACCAGCACGGAGCACAGCGCTGCGACCGCGACGCGCTTCAAAGATAATCCACCCATGGCCAACATGGTCATCTGGATACTAAATATAGAATGTGAAATGTAGAGCAAGGTAGAGAGAATAATTCAAGGTATGCGCCGGATTCCCGCCGTTCTTGCTCAGTTGTCTCTTTCGTTTGATTTTGGGAAAATGTCTAACTGTGCGTTGCGCGCAGCCGTATTTATAGCCGGGTCCTCTGTGAGTGTTTGACGCATCGGCGTTATGAATGATTTCTGAAAAGAAGGTGTAATGATACGATGGGCTCTGATTGGCCCGCACATGTCCGGTCAGGCGGCTCATTTGAATACAACAATCACGTCAATATTTATTTTGGAACAGCCAGTGCCGGCACGTATCGCCGACGAGTGACGACACCAGTGTTTGATGTTGCAATCAAGAACCCCCCTTTTCTCACCCGGGTGCTGCACTAAACTACTTTACCCCAAAGTGCCACATTATAATCACAACCCACAGGCAGCAAGTTTGGTTCGTGCTGTTTGTTTTCACAAGTTGAAATGAGAATAAGTTCGCGCGGCGTCACATGGGAACAGATTTAGGATTTCAAGAGTGAAACAGGTCCTTGTGTTCTGTTCTGCCCCAAATGAGCTCCTCTGTTTTTGGAACAACGTTGTCTATTCATGGGAGCTTTCCTTTAATTGTGTTCCCTAAAATTCTTACACAACTTTGGGAAGAAAACTAATAATGAGCGCAAATTACGCACGCCCACGCTGCGCGCAGAGAGTCCGGGCCCGCCGAGAGGCTCTAATTTGACATGAGAAAGCATCCGAGCATCGCAGAGGGACAATAAACCCGGGTTTCAGAAATAGCTGCGCGAATGAGGGTCACCGTTTTCGCCAGTGAGCGGAGAGCTCGGGACTCTGCGGTATGTGATCCCTCTCTGTCCCTTGCGCGCAACACTGAAGCCGGCTTTGGGCTCCGTCCAGGAGATGTCCCGTTGTAATTACCCGTTTCCTGGGATAATAATAGAGCAGGGCCTGAATCAGGGCTGCCTGACATGACCACAGACACGTCCCTCGCCTCGTCACTCTCTGGGGCTTTGATGGGTCCCACGATGGACAACACGCACGTTTTCACGGCTTGCTGCAAGGCATTTGATGTCCTGTCACTGCTGACCAGCATGTGACAATGTTCCCTCCATTTGCAAAAGACCTAAAGAACCCTTCTGATCTCAGGGCACCCCCCCAACACCCCGCTTTTTTTATTCTCAGACCCCCCTTCCAGGTCTCTTTTCACATTTTAATGAATTACCACTTGGAATCTGACTGTTTCTGATGCAACCTGCAGCCCTGTGTCATCGCCTCTCCATGCAACTGCTTTATAGGATTGCATCATCTGTCAACTGGTGTTAACAGTCACTCTCTCTCATGCCCAGATTATATTCCTCAAAGCCCAGGGCTAAATAAAGCTTTTAGAGTAATCTGATGTGGCGTGGGAGCGTTTTCTGCACGCTGGCACGCTCACATCTTCGCTTCTGTGGAGGTGATTTCAGGTCCCTCACACACCTGGTTGTGCAGGTGAATTAAACAAGTGGAAGTAAAGTACAAAATAAGAGCCTCACATTTCTACTTCACTACAGTTAAGCACTTTTAGTACATAGATCATACAGGTACACTCAGTAGCTGCTTTCTAAGTGCTGATCTAAAAAAAAATTGTACTTCTAATGAATCACGATACACCTTTGAGAATTAAAACTACAGTGTAGTTCATATTAGCTGCAACTGGAAGGGCTGTATCATTAACATGCTGCAATGCACCAGTTACAATGATCTGAAATGCAGTGTATTTATATGGTATGTTATTTTCACTAACGACTTCCACGACTACGACTACATTTCGCTGGTCATATAAAACTCCTATAACCATTTTGCCACAGTACACTAAATCTTATGACCCCGTTCTACATTGTGTTTGTAAAATGTGAATCAGTAAATATCTGTACGTGTCAGATGAATGCAGTACAGTCGTATAATTTGAAGTAAAAGCACACAGACAAACAAAATGGAAACACTCAAGCAAAAATCAAAGCACCTTAACATTGTATGAAACTGCAGTACCACTGCTGCACCTCTGAAAGGGGCTGGTCTGTATATTTGGTACTAATTTTAAGTACATATTGCTGATGATACTTGTGTGCTTATCATAGAGACATTTAATTTGTAATGAACTACTTCTACCTTTTGATATTGCTGATTTCACTGAATTAAGGAACTTCCTAGAATGCCTGGAGGGTTAAAGCTGTACAAATCAACTATTTCTGATGGTGTCATTTATCAATATTGTGCATGCTTTTATGCATATTTCCCCAAATTCTGTCAGACATATTCAGAATCTTTGAAATCCAGAATGAAGTTTAAACAGTCCTACTTGGGTATTTGGGCAGAGGGTAGGTTCTTCTTCAGAGTGCACATAGTAAAGAATCTAAAGGTGAAGATGGTTTTTATTATCACAAAAGGAGCTACCTGAATTTGGCAGTTAGGAAAAGACTTGTACAGGCTTCTTAAGTGTTTTAGACTAGAGGATGGTTTTTATATGCACACTGTATTGCAGCTCTCTATGTTTTACATGATCTAGTTTCTTGACCTTCTTTAAGCGCAAACAGACAGCAGCACTGGTATGTTCTTTATCTACAAAACAGTACTGGGTAAACTTCCTTCTGACTTGCGTGATTTTCTATCACTCACCCACAGCTGTTATAATTCTCACTCATCTAAATGTCTGCTCTACAGGGTGCCCAGGATTTGTTCTGCTAGAACTGCCTTTGGAACACACTCCACCTTAATGACTTGGTGTTCCAGGGAGAGTTCAAAGCTTAAGATTTGAAAATGAAGAGTGCAACTGCTGTTCCTAAACTGGATTTAGTTTTGTGCATCTTTAGTCGCTTGGTTGTTTAAATGTGCTTTACGTTTGTCCAGTTGATGCCATGATTGATTTTATAATCTTTTGTAACCTTACAGTAGTGTGCCTCAGACTTCCTTCATAAGGAGATCTTAATCTCCAGGTGCTTAAATAAAGGTTAAATAAAATTAAAAACGTTTGGTGGCTTTGATTGTCGAGTTCGCAGTGATGGAAGTGAGGTTCGAGGGGTTAAAAGGAAAGAGGCTGCCTTTCATCCACTCTCCAATAAAACATGTGATGTGTGTGCATGTGCAATTTAAACAGTATGTCCTACAGGAAGTCCAAGTGCTGTTTGTTTTTTCTCACTCTCACTGAACAGGAAGTCCTTTAATGCGTAACAGCAAGAGCAGCACCCTTTGCGTGACACAGTGGGGCGAGACATTCATTCAAGGACTTTATCATATCTGATGCAGTTCATTTTAAATACTCTATTACATTTCAGGAAGGATGGCAACACTAATCTGTGTGTGTGTGTGTGATGTTACATGACAGTTGCACCTGGTACTACTGTAGATTATGATTTTACATTTTCATGACATTAAATGTTGCCAGGTTTTAAAGTACATGTCAGTTAAGCCTCTCCACTCTGGAGAATGTAGAGTCAAACAGGACACATTCAATGAGAAGATTGCCCTGTACTGCTATGGTTAAAATAGATGTAGTGCTTGTTGTGCTTTATTTCTGTTGCATCAGTTACAGGTTTAAAGCATCAGTGTTTAATGACTCATTGTGATAAGGCTGTTATCTACTCTCTAATTTAATTCTAAATCTCAACTCTGTCCTGGTGATGGGGAAACAAAGGCTTACAGCGTTTCAAAGCTGCTTAAATTCCAAGCATCGTATCAAAGCTTTTTAGTGTTTTTGTGTTTTTATGTAGCGCTTGAGTAGCTGAGCGTGAGTGCCAACCACTCATCCATAAGTGGACTAATTAAGGATGTACACCATGTTGCTCTGCTGCCGTCATCAAATGCTTTCATGTCAAGCTTCTCTTCGCAATCAAATATCAACAGTATTTAACTGTAATTCATATCATTGACAGTCAGAACACAGCTTCCCTGTAATTTTACAATGTTACTGTGGAGAAATCCTGTTAGCTGCTGTCATTATTTTGTACCTGTGATGCATTACGATGTAGCTACAGTTAAACTTTTTGAAATGACAGAACAAGAGTTTATGGTAAATTTTCACTGAAGAAATTACAGCAGTTTGGTTCAGTGTAAAATAAATGCTGAAGCAGTGATTTAAACTGGCTGTAAAATTGTCAAACAGTATTTGAGTGAATGTGCTGCAGTTGCTTTGCTCCACTGAGCTTCACTGAGTTGCTGCCATTTCTGTCAAAAACAAATCTAAATGCTTGTTCCACCTCTGCTGGTGTACCTGTTCAAACAGAATAGCGTCACAGAGTGTTAAAAGTTCAGATTTTACAACTACAGTCACATGTTTCCTGATGTACATGCAACATCTGTCCTCAGCTGAACTGAAGATGACGCCTGCAGTTTGTGTGCTTGTGAGGGAACGGGGCCTTCCGGGCAGCTGGGAGCTGGCTTGACTTTTATTCTCATCCGACCCAAATGTTCATGTCCACTTTTTTAAATACAGGATACTTGTTTGCCCTAAAACTCTCACAAAATGTTTTTAAAAGCCTCTGCCCCTCTGTAAAGCTGGTCTGTGTAATATCGTATGATATGGCCTCACATAGCTGTAAGGCACAGCTTGAGATCATCTATGTAATTAGCAGGTTGATGTAAAGAGGGAGAGACATGAGGCATTAAAACATTTGAAGTATTCTCATGGAAGAGCCACATGTGTTCGCAGACAGGTTGTGTGAGGGTTTTTTTTTTCCGCTCAGGCAAAGTGGTCAAACAAAGCAGAGTTATCTCAGGTCAGGGACAGACCTACTTTTTCAAAAACACATGCACACAGCAGGCTCCATCACAAGCCCAAGACCCCGACCACAATACCACAAAGCCCTCATGCGGCTGCTGCAGGGTTTGTGTTTGGGAGAGCGATGATAAGAAGGGTTTTCCATCTCTTTCAGGTGTCACATGATGAGGAGATCAAACGGTGCTTGGCATTGAACGTCCCAAGACTGGAATGTTTACCTTTGACAAGAGCACCGGGAAAAACAGTCTTGCTGTCTCAGAAGCAGCTCACGCCCACGCAAGCACACACTAACACACACACGAGCACGCACGCTAGTCTCCAGGATCCATTTATGATGATTTAAACCTTGCCCTTTTGGGGGCGTCGAAAGGAGGGTATCCACGACAGATGAGCTCAGAAAAACAGGGTTGTTTGGAATCACACCCACAGAAAGAATGCACACCTGTGTGAATACTACACGGGCTGGAACCCAGAAGTTCACTGAGGTTTTGCAGCCACTTTAGGAGTTCAGACTCATATTCATCACTCAATACCATCAGTGAAGCATCTGATCGTTCTGCAATGATTCATTCTGGTTCACATTATAAACCACTTACCATAAGCACTAAAAAACAGAAGTCATGTATCAGCCACCTCCATGCCAGCAGGATACTGCCCTGAGTGTCTTTGTAGAGGATTGTAAGCTGAAATACTCTGATGCCTTTTCATATCTCAGGAGCGGCCTCTCAGAAGATGGGCGGTTAGGTTGCTGGATCTCGAATCGTATTTCCAAGGCAAGTGCCTCCTTTAGGCGGAGACACACTCGTGTATGGAACAGCCACGACATCACCTTATCAACTAAGATAGCTGCCTACCAAGGAGTAGTCATTAACACCTTACTTTATGGCTCAGAAGGCTGGACCACATACGCTCAACATATCAAGCAGTTAGAGTCCTTTCACCAATGTTGCTTGACCAAAATCCTACATGTAACTTGGCAAGACAGAGTAACAAACCTAGACATCGTCTCTAAATCAGGTTGCCCCTCCATGGAGGGTAGATCAAATAATGACAGCTACGATGGGCAGGCCACTTGGTAAGAATGGACGACAACAGGTTACCCTAATAGCTGTTCTATGGCAAGCTTGTAGAAGGTCAGCGAAGGAGTGGAAGATCAACAAAACGACTCAAAGACTGCTTATAAGCGTCACTTAAAGATCGTGGAATCTACCTAAAAACTTGGGAATCCATCGCACATGGTTGTCTTCTATGATGTAATCGTATCCATGGTGGCATCGAACACTGAAGCAGAACGCTCTAATCACATCACTCAGAGCAGGCTCTGCAGAAAGGATCTTTTAAATGCCGCCCCAGCAGGGTTAGTGTGTCGTCTCTGTGCAAGACCCTGTGCAAACAAGCCTGAGTTTGTCCCACACCTCCGCCTCCGTCACCCGGGCTACATGAAAGAGCAGCCATCTTCATCGCTAGCAGTGTGACTTCCATGACTGTGAGTTTGTATGTGACTCATTGGCCAATGTAGTGCCTTGTGGGTGATATTGCTATGATTCAGATTTTTCACTGGATGACCCTGTGCTGTCGTTATCAACGTGTCACTCACCTGTGCAGCAATTTGAGTTGCACTAACTTGTATGCATGGTGCTGTAGTTGGACTAGACCAGAGCTGACTAGCTCTTATCAGAATGAGAGGACTGCATTTTGTTGCACAGATGAGATCAGTCTGAATGCAGCCTTAAGGGTGTGGTTCAGGTGGTAGAAAGGTTTGTCCACTAATCACTGGGTTGATGGGTCAATCCCCAGCCTCTCCACATGCCAACGTGCTCTTGGATATTGCACTGAACTCCAAGTTGCTTCTGTTGGCAGGCCCGCACCTTGAATTAGAAATATTGTAAAGCACTTTGTAGAACAGCTAACATTACAAGGGGCTTGGAATGCGGGCAATTAAAATGGAGAACACTTGCATGTGTGTGCAAGGTCAACTTGACATCTATTTCATCATCTGTTTATGTCTGTGAGGCTCCACTTGGACTCCTCTGTTGACGTCCGGACTGTACTTGTGTTACTTTGTGTCATGCTAATGTTCAAAAGCTTCAGGACTAAGACGTGCTCCAAATAACTTTATTCAATCAACGGAAAAACTACGTTGCATCATGGGACATCAGTCATTAATGATCAGTACCCCTGAGCTAATTGCAGCTTAAAGTAACATTCAAGAACCTAACATCAGCGTTGCATACACTACACCTCCTTTCGTTTTAAAAGAAAGTGCCATGTATGTGAGAAAAACAAATATCAGCAATTTTCAACTTACTGTGAAATGTAGCCATGCTGACTGATTAAACAGTTTACTTCTTAACAGTTCTTACACACATTACCAGGCATTAGGTTCCTGCTTAAGTGGACCCATTTCAGTATCTCAATATAAGAATATTCGTTTCAGAACGTTAACACGTCCACGGCGGTATTACAGTTATTCATCATTTATGAACCACCACCAGCAAATGGTGTCTGTTGCAGTGATACTCTTGTACCTCTGCTGGGAGTACGTGGTACAACCTGTCAGCAGCTGCAGGTTTCCAGCCGCCGTGTTCCCTGACCCTCTCACTCTGTCTTGCATGTAGAAGTGTGGGTGGTTTTGCGGATCTGTCACACACTTCAGTCTTGAGTCGTTGATGGATGTTTGGGAGGATAGATCTTAACACATCAGCAGCTGTGCCAGTGATCTGAATTCGCTTCTGTGTTTCTGTATCCTTGCAGACTTAGGGAATGTCTTTCGTTTCATCCTTGCTCTTGTCTAGGGGTGCCTTTGCTATTTGCAAAAACCTCTCAGTAAGTCCATTGCTTTGTGAATAACATGGACTTGTAGTGGTGTGGGTGAAGCCCTGAGTATTTGCAAATACCACAAACTCTACAGGCTCATGAGATGTGTATGCCATGTCTGGTGATAGTGGTCCCTCTCTGACAGCATGTGACGTTGTGCTATTGAGCCTGAAAGTTCAAAATACCTGCTGTATTGATCAGCTGTTTACCATGTTGTGTTCATGACTCCAGGTTAGCAGATCTGACAGGATGTGCTGCCATGATCATTAGCTTTTTTTGTTTGGATGTTGGTGTTCTAGATAGATCGTGCATCTTTTGACCATGTCCTCAATTTGTTTGTCTATCCCAAGCCAGAATAGTGAGTCACAGGTTCTTTGTTTCCATTTTTCTGTGCCCATGTGCCCTGTGTGGCAGCACTTCTGCATGTAGTAAAACCGGAATGAAAAGCTTCTCTCTTCTGAATGCCATTTATCACAGACAATTCATTTCTGTGATTCCAAAATTTTGTTTATCTTTGAAGACATTTTTTCTTCTCTAATGTATTTTTAGCACTGAGAGCTGTGTGTCCCTGTCATTTTCCTCTTTGATCTCTGTGACGCTGGTATCGCTGACCGGTCTGTACACAGTGTGCACCTGAAAGTCTCTGCTTTTGTTGAGGCTGCTATCCTGGTCAGACAGTGTTGGACAGAGAGTTCCTTGACTTATGCAACAAATATTTCTTTTCCAGGTCTGTGGGTGATGGTGAAGCTGTGATCCTTTAAAATCTAGGAGGTGCTGCTGCAAGATAATGGATTCAAGTGCTCTGTGGACACTTTCCACTATGACGTACTATAAATATAGTAATAACAATGCTTTAAGCCAAATAAGATCTGCATCATCACAATGCATAACTGATGTGCTGAAGTATGGCTGCACCCAACTCATGCTTCGATGTATCGACTTGAAATTTCAGCTGCTTTGTGGGATCACAACGGTTCAACACTGTTCATGTTGTGCACCTTATATAAACTACTGGATCCTTAAAAGAGTTGATGCATAGGTGCATTTCTTTCCGAAAGGCATGGTGCAAACTTTGACAAGTAGTTAACCATTCCCAAAATGGTTGTGAGCTCACTTTTGTCTTTGGGTGGTTCCATCTCTTTAAAGGCTTTGACCTTGTCTGAATCTGGTTTGACACTTTATGGCGTAGATGGGGCTTTATTCTGGATGGACTTGTGAACATGTCAGCAAACTTGCTTATGATTTTCATTGCCAAATGAATGAGGTTCAAGTCCTGGCACACTTGGAAGCCAAACACTCGGGGCACTCGTGTATCAACAATGCAGGTATTGACCCTTAAAACTAAGTCCTATATTTGCATTTCACACTACATTTGCCCCTTACAGCCAGATGGGAGGCTGCTCTGTGGCCAACGAGAAGGTGGGTGACAGGTTTCAAAGGCTGCACTCCTCCTAATGTTTTGACTATATATGTGAGTAAAATTAGCAGAAGAGCCTGTGTCCAAATCAAAGCTGATGGTTGTTTTATCCAGGCTGACCTTTGAATCTGCAAAAGTTTGTTTTTGTGGAATTCCCTGTTCCGTTTAATGGCATCAATTAAAAATTCACTGCTGTCTATGTTGTTCTCCAGCTCACTTTTACTGATGTTTGTGAACACTTTTATTTGGTTTAGAGTGACATTTCGACAAGTGGTTCCATTTCCACAAATTTTGCATGCTTACGTTCGGCTGGACACTTCCCCTATTATTGTGGACTTTGTTTCCACAACAGTCAAACCCTTTTGAATGTTCATTCATTCATCTTGACTTGTCAACGGTGTGCATGTTCTCTTCTCGATAGCTGCAGAACCTGCCTGCTATGGTTTTAAGGTAGACCTTTGCAGCTTCATGTGACCAGGCAACGTCCACCGCTTTTTTTTAATGTGAGCTCAGAGCCAGCACTTAGAAATTTGTTTCTCACAGCAGGTAAATGGTTGGTGAAAACCATGTGGCCTTTGACCATCTGTCTCTGTCTTTCACAAGCAAACGTGTCAAAAACTGTTCAAATGCTTCATTTGCTTCCTGTATTTCTTCATGAAACTTACAGCAGCGAAACCACATTATTGTCATCGTATATGCCTCATACTTGCCATAGTGCATCTTCAGCATTTTTTCTTCCTCTTTACTACGCAGTTCAAAGAACATTCCTGCACTTTTTGTCCTTGCTGTTTTTCACGCAAAGTTCTTCGTCTGGGATGTGACATGTACCATGAATTTGCAGCCAGTACACTGGGGGTGGTGGAAAACCAGCTACATCTGTTCTTTTTATGTTCAGCAAAGTCCTTTTACTCTGACCCCATGTCTTACTTTGCGTCATCCAGACATTTAGAGGAGGGCTCACTGCAAGCTCACTGATTACGCAGGCACCAGGAAAGCAAAATAAGTGCTTGTTGAGGAGAGGCTATGTGAGGACATTCCCAACTTAATTAAAGCAGGCACTGCTGGACTTTAGAGGTACTTTGATTTGTACATGCCCTCCATCAATGGTGCCCAAACACAGCAAGAACTTTTAAATTCTCCAGAGAACCTGTCCTGTGCCCGACTCCTGTGCTTGGGAGGGGAAGAAAATGAACCTTGGCTGCAGGCTATAGGTGTGCCACAGTGCTTGGCACACCTCAGGAATAATTATAGGCACAGTGCTACGTCCCAATTTGTAAGTAGCTGCTGTGCTGCAAAAAGCAAAAAGTCACAGCCTTTCAGAAACACCCACAGGTGCAGAGTGCATTTGTCTGTTCAACATAAGGGGCAAGGTGATGCACCGATGCAGCAAACTGACACTTCTTGTAGCTTGAGTAGAACCATGTCTGTGTTTAAAGTCTACATTTGCTAGTGCATACAAATGAGGAAACCATGATTTGGCCTCTACTGTAGGGTCAGGAGGACTGGTGGTGGTTAATTTCTGCTGGACAACTTGTAATTTAGGACTTACTTTAAATTACTGCCTACGTCTTGTTATGAATATGTACAGCTGGTGTATTGGTGCAGATTGAAGCTCTGGTTCCGGTGACTGAACCAGCGCTGTCTCTGGTCCCAGGACACATCCCTGGCATGGTGTGGTTAACCAGGGTCCTCTCCCAGGGCTGAGAATCAGCAGCCAGGAATGTGATGTGACTGGGCACAATGATGCTAATCCCCAGAAAAGTTGTTCTTTTTCTTCTCCTCCCCTTCTCACAAGATTTCCTTAATCGGATAATTCATGTCTTATTAAACAGGCAGTGCAGATCATAGATTGAGGTCTGGGAGAAAAAGGCTGAAACAGAGCTGGGGTCATTCATGGCAGAGGAGTCTTGGGCCACTCTCATCGCTTTAAGTTTGTGAATGGAGGAATGGATTTATTTGTTAGACCGCAGCGTCTTGGCGTACTGCGTGATGGCTCACGTGTGTGTGTCTGACAGTGTGTTTCGGTGTGTTTCCGAATGAGTGTATATGTTTGTGAGCTTGTGATTGTGCACTTGTGTGTGGGAAACCCAGGAAATCCAGTCTCCCATGCGCCAGCATCCATTGTGTTTAGTTTCCTCCTCTCTCTTTCTGAGCAACTGTGTGTGTGTTTAGCTGCAGTGCTTCCCTCTCTCGCTGTGGCTCTAATGAGAAGTAGGAGGAAGTCCGAGCCAGAGGATTGCACTTGGCAAAGTTAACTGGAAACAGTCTCATGAATGGGTCAGGAGAGCTGTGTTGGTAGGATTAGCTGTTATTATGTCCCCATGCAACAAAATAGAGTTTTCCATTCAAACTCGCTGTTACTTTAGACACCCTCCTCCCCTTTCCTTCCATCCAATCTATGTGCAGATCCTTTCTTCATTCACAATAGAACAATCTGTCCAGAACATCCACATCAAAGAATCCACTGCAGTAAATAAAGACTGAAAGATCATATACAGGAGGAAGAGCTACAGAAGGATAAACACAGTCACCACCCTTTGTGATGTTGACTGTATTGACTCTCTGTGGTTCCACTTCTCTTTACTTTTCACTTTATTATCTCCAAGCGGGGCAGATAAATACGTGCAGCAAGGAATCACTGTTCTTGTTCAAATACAGAGATATGAGAAGGCTGCATTTGAACACTAAAAAGAAAAAAAGAAAGACACAACAGACATTAGAGGAATGTTTATTTCATCATAAATGTAAAAATGTCATCAGTTCACCCAAATACCACATTTCTCCATTATGTCTAATGCTGAAGCTTTGCAGCTAGTTTAGTCTTTGGGAGATCAGGACTATGATAGTTCTGTGACAATCTCAAAACAATGAAGGTCAAACCTCTAACCTCAAAATCTGGCAGTGGCTTTGAAAGGCATGTCTTCCTTTTCAAAAATGGACAAAATGATGCAATTTAAAGCCGCCAGAAACGAACAAACAAACAAACAAAAGAGAAACGTCAGATTTTCAGCTTTCCAGTAATCCTTTAATCATGTGTGACGTGTGGTTCCATTGTAAAACCTAATTAAATCTAAGCAAATATTCCATCAGAATCACTTTATTTTACATGTTTCTTAAATATTTTGCCAAAAATGAACAATTTACACCAGTTCTTGTAAAAAACAGCAATAAAAAGTAGGTAAATGCTGCACTCCACTGCACAACTGAGAGGCCTTTACTAACTCAGCTGACAAAAGTGGCTCAAAAACAGTGTACAGAAGAGGAAGTTGTGTGCTAGTTGTTTGAACATACACTCAGCATGGTGAAACATCTTTTTACAGTTGATGTGCAGAGTAGAGTGACAAATGTTGTAAACCTGTAAATAGCTAAATGCCCACAGTACGTAAATCCAACAGGATTTTTTCCATTATTGGCATCATTTGTGGGCACTTGTGTCGTACATACAGTTTCCATTGTTAATCGTTTTGTAAAACAAATAATTCAACTTTCTTTTCATTCATTTTTTAATGAAGTTACAGCATTCTAAGGAAACTCTTTGCTAGAATCCGATTCTGCTGAAACCCAAAAACCCTGCATTCCTTGACTCAGCCGTGTAGTCAGACTCAGCCGTGACCAAGAGTCATGTCTCAAACATTCAGGGGACTTTTTGTCTGGACTGCAGACACAAATAGAAGGCAAAGATTGGAACAAATGAAAAATAGAAGTGATAAAATATCTACGCTATGCAGAGCTTGTTGTTTTTTTTCTTGGTAATCAGTTGTGGGCACTTGGAAAAATGTTGATTCCAGATTTTGCTCTCAATTTTTTGTAAAAAAATAAAACAAATCAAAGAAACAAACTTTATTTGTTTGCTTTCTATGCTTTACTGCACCATAACTTTGTGACACTTGTCAACATACATTTCTGGTTTCTTTCTCCTTGTAGCCATGACTGTGCTGTCTCCATAGATGTACAGGGCTTCATAGTGCAGTGAAAATGAGTGAAAATGTGACAGGTGCAAAAAGTGTGTGGTACCTGCTGTTGGTTCACTGGATTCATGCAATCCAGTTTCTGCCAATGAAATCATCAAAAAGCAAAATTCAAATGGCACTTATGCTTACAGTTGGTAGGACCTGACTGTGTTTTATGGATTAGATGAGGGACCACAGAGAGGCTAACTTCTGTATGGGAAGTATGGGAAGGCGTATATGAGGGAAAAATTAATAGTGCAGACATCCATCCATCCATCAATTATCTGCACACCACTTAATCCTCTGTAGGGTTGTGGGGGGCCTGGAGTCTATCCCAGCCGACTCAGGGTGAAGGCAGGGGACACCCTGGACAGGTCGCCAGTCTATCACAGGACTACACATAGAGACAAACACCCAAGCACCTACAGACAATTTAGAATCATCAATTAACCTCAGCATGTTTTTGGACTGTGGGAGGAAGCCGGAGAACCCGGTGAAAAGCCACGCTGTACAGGGAGAACATACAAACTCCACACAGAAAGATCCCAGGCGTCCTAACTGGGACGCGAACCGGGGATCTTCTAGCTGTGAGGCGACGCTGCGAACCACCGAGCCACCGTGCAGCCCCTAGTGCAGACATGTAAAAGGAAAAAGAAAGTATGGGACAAATAACTATGGAAGTTGGAGGCAGTAACAAAAAGGGCTTTCCTTATACAATCTTACTTGAAGACTTGTGCATTCTGA
Organism: Dascyllus trimaculatus; assembly: GCA_024666655.1. Lineage (NCBI taxonomy): Eukaryota > Metazoa > Chordata > Actinopteri > Pomacentridae > Dascyllus > Dascyllus trimaculatus. Next base: position 3,229,201 of record CM045446.1, on the reverse strand, counting down.
AATGCAATTAAATAATATGTATTGCAGTATATGTACTGTTTAGATCATGAACCGATAAAACAGCAGACCATAAAGACCATCAGACCTTTAATCCTTTAATCTCATTCTGAGATTAGATGTAGAAGAAATGAATTAGGTCTTCCAAGCATTATAATACGTTTATATGTCACCACTGAGCCATGGTCAGGAGCAGCTCACCAAGTTTTTCTATGACATTAAACAGGCAAAACTATGTCAACAACAAGGTGAGTCTCTGGATGCATCAGTTACCAAGCTAAAGTCAGGCAATCCATTGCAGTTATGGAATCAGAGAAATCTCTCATTTTTGCAGCCTGGCCATATTGTTTTATAAACTTTAAAAAACAGTGACTGAAAATTGAAAGTAAACAGCAACTCAAAGCCAAAACTTAAGTCTAAGACTAATCATCTCACATGGGACTCAAACCCTGTTCTCCTTGATCAGGGTCCTATTATTGAAGCATTAGTGGCATGCAGGGTGTTAAAGAGGATAAACTGATGCTTTATACTTATGACTTATTATTACTAATTAACCTCCAGGTATTTCATGCATGTATCAGGTATATTTTATTGAACTGATTTAGCTTTGCAGGAGTTACTTATGTTCACATTAGCCAGTTATAATGAATTAGTCTGAGCCACGTGTTTATTGTCTGAGTTGCAGCACAGAGCTTCTAGGTTGTAGGATTTAAAAAAAAAAAAAAGTCTCATCTGTTCAGATTAAATTTATGCTTCAGTTGTTCAAAAGACATCTTGATATCTTTTCGAGTCCTTTAGAAGCCCAGATTTGAAATGTAGCATCAGCTCTTCACAACTGAGCCTTTTTAAATGTTAATATTAGACGTTTCTTTAAGTGCGGAGTCAAACATCACCAAACCCTGTGACAAAACTGACTCTCAGAGGAAAAGTTAATCAGGATTAGTAGCCTCTGAAGTAAACTATTAAAGGCGCCTCTGATTAGAGCCTGAATCAGTTCCTCCCAGAGCTCAAACAGCAATTTTAACATTAACTGTTGGGAGGAGACTGTGTGAATCAGACCTTCATTGTGGAGCTGCTGCAACGGAACCACTACTAAGGGAGACCAAGAAGGAAAAGAGAACTGCTTGGACCTCTTTGTTGGTGACATTGTTTTTAGATTTCCTTGACTAGCCCTGGCTACAACTCATCTGGTTCGAGCTCAGTAGGACCAACATTTGTTTTTCAGCAGGACAATAATCCAAAACACACCTTCAGGCTCTATCAGGGCTGTTTGACCAAGAAGCAGAGAGATGGAGAGCTGCATCTAATGACCTGCCACCGCACCTGAACCCAGCTGAGATGGTCTGGGATGAGTTGGAGCGCAGAGTGAAGGAAAAGCAGCCAACAAGTGCTCAGCATATGTTGGAATGACTTCAAGACTGCTAGGAAAGCTCCAGGTGACGACCTCGTGAAGCTGCTTGGAGAATGAAGAGTGTGTGAAGATGTGATCAAAGCAAAAGGAGGAAAATATGAAGAATTTTAAACATAGTCCTGCTTTAGAATAGCTTTTCCATTACGCATAAATGTGTCATTTCATTGTTTTGATGTCTTCAGTTTGTTGTGAAGTGTAGAAGAGTGATGATGAGTTGGTGTGTCGAGACTTTTGACCAGTACTGTATCTGTATGATAAACTAAAAATGAGCTGAAGAAAGCTGTTTCAGAAAGTTAATTTTGACTTTGTGGTTGAAAAGGATTTTCAGCCCTTTGTTTGAAGAAGATTTTGTGTGAAGGGAAAGGTCAACAGACTGTCAACAGTCTCAGCAATAACCATAACAGATAAAAAGGTTGCTCATACAAATAACAATGTTTTTTATGTGCTTGAAGACACATCCATCTGTTATCTATACACTGCTAAATCCTCTGGAGGGTCAAGGCGATCAAGGGTGAAGGCAGTGGACACCCTGGACATGTCGCCAGCCTATCACAGGGCTACACATAGAGACAGACGACCAAGCACACTCACAAACAGACAATTTAGAATCATCAATTAACCTCAGCACGTTTTTGGACTGTGGAAGGAAGCCGGTGAAAACCCACACTGCACAGGGAGAACATGTAAACTCTACACAGAAAGATCCCAGGCGTCCTAACAGGACACGAACCGGGGATCTTCTAGTTGTGAAGTGACAGTGCTAAGGCGATAGAGCCACCATGCTGCCTTTAGAAGACACACATGAGTAAAATTAGCGGTCAACATCATGATTCACCAGTGTACCAATGGCAGTCTTGAAAACACAGAATCAGGCTTCCAGGGTTTCATGGTTTCATGTGTAACAAACCTAAGGAGCCAATATCATCCAAATTATTGTCTTTCAGAATTGGTTTCCAGCTTGAGCTCGTATGACTAAGCTGCTTCAGTATTACCACTTACCATTGTTTAGCATAGAGCAGTTTTACAGTGTTGCAGCGAGCAGCGAGAGGTGAGTGGAGAGAGAGATAGCCACCTCATAGATTCACACATTCTACAGGAAACAATGGTGCAAAGTTCCATCTAATTATTTCTAAGGCAGGACGGGATTATTTTCATGGATAAAACTTCTAAATAAGCAACTTTGCTACACAGAGATGAGTGTTTTATGGCTTATACCAATAACTGGGCGGCTGTGGCTCAGGTGGCAGAGCGGGTTGTCCACTGATCGCAAGGTTGGCGGTTCGATCCCCGGCCCCTCCACATGCCGAAGTGTCCTTGGGCAAGACTCTGAACCCCATGTTGCTCCCAATGGTAGACTAGCACCTTGCATGGCACCTCTTTCACCATTGGTGTGTGAATGGGTGAATGGGAAACACATTGTAAAGCTCTTTGGATACCACTGAGGTAGAAAAAAAGCGCTATATAAGTGCAGACCATTTACCATTTAACTGAGAAAGGGACTTCAAACCACAAATACAGCAGAGCTCGATTTCAGTTTGTGCTCTCAAAGTAGTACAGGTTTCCAAAATTCAAGAACACCTTGTATTTCCAAGAACAACATTCTCAATAATCCACAAGACATGCTGTTCCCATCCATCAAAACTGTATACGTGCCTGTGGATTTTCCTAAGAAATCAACATGTAGTTTTCTGGAAAGACGTGTTTTGAGCAGCACAAATAAGAGTTCACCTCGGTTATATCTCAAGATCTTGGCACATGAAGCCCAAACTACCTGCATGAGTGGATCAACCAGAAAAATATGTTTTGTACTCTAGTGATTGAATGTCCTGCGTAGGTCAAGGTGTTGTTCTCCGGGCCTGTTTTTCACAGGGTTTATCAGTTTACTACCGGTCACTGTGATCCAATCTGTTTTTGGTGGTTATTATGACATTTCCTGCGTGTTTTAAGGTGTTTTCTCTCGGCTCGTCACATTCCATCTGCGTGGACGTTCAGAAGAGACCAAACATGCAGGAGCGGTATGAGAAGGTTAGAAGGGGTCACTGCTGTTCTTACACAACATGGAGTTCATTGACCCTGTGTGTATCTGTGCTGATGTGCTTGTAGGGAAAACACAACGCACAAGACGGGGAATAACAATATTGGAGTGGGGAAATCCTTGATGAGAAACGATCCAGTGGGAGGATGTTTTTTTTTTTCCCTTTGCTAATCAGAAATGAGCAGTTTGTGTTTTGGGCTCCTGTTAGAGACCTCGAGGAAACATTTGTTTTCACAACCTTGCAGAAGCTCAGTTGTGAAACTATGTTTCTTGGAAGATCAGGAACAGCTTCAGTTTTGTACGCTGACATGATTCCAAGGCTTAATCCTTGCATATGGTTTCGATCAAATGTAAGAGAAAAAACAGCCTTCAGGATAAATCATGTGCTGCAGTTTGAAACTTTGTTGCGAGCCTTACAGTACTGTATGAAGAGGCCCTGCTCACACCTGTGTGATCTGATTACAAGTGGACAGCTTTACATTTGGGAGTTGCCAACCATATACTTTTAGCAGTTTGTGCATGGATGTGTCCTGAGCTGCAGTACAGGACCACCTACTAACCTGATGTCCTCCATGTACAGAAGTATGCACTCAATCGTGCTCCATTGGCATCATATTAAAATACCACAGAGCATCATGTTCTTTTATTTTACGATTGAAAACAACATTTGGTCTTTACAAATGGAAACTATGTACATGTTTATTTACGTAGAGTGGGGAGGCAAGATCTAATCACAAGGGGTCTCTCGAGTGGCATGTGTAGACGTTCTAATTCCAGTGAACTGACATATTTATAGCTATCCACGTTGTACCCAGTTAAACCGTCCATGTGGAGTTTATTATGTCCTAGAGGACACAAAACCAGGGAAATAAGCAATCAAATAAATTAAACAAGCAGTCAAATGAAAAACTGGCAAACAAAAACACCATATGGACGTGGTAACGTAAAAACTAGATTTTTACTGGAAGGGGTCTTAACATATGAACTAACGGTGCGTCACGTTCCTGCCTATGTTTGTGTTTTTTCTCCGTTCCGCTGTATTGTGGATCACGTCTATGTCCCATTAAGCCATCTTGGGTCAGGTCTGGGTGTGCTCAGGTTCCCCTCAGACTGGATGTTTTTTTAAGAAAAATAAAAATGCAGGTTTTCCACACGGGCTGCGCAGTGTATGAGGGCATTATTGTAGCAAAATTATTTGTCATTTCGAATGGAGAGTTGTCTATCTGTATTTCAATCCATGTGTCCGAAGAGAGATTTGTCAATGTGTAAAAGAATTTGTCTATGCGAACTGAGATTTGTCTGTCTGTAATTAGGTTTTCAAATGTGTAAAAAAAATGCTAATCTCTATTAAAAGTTGTACGTGTAATAAGATTTGTCCATGCGTACAAAGAGTTGTCAATGGTACAAAGATATTCGTAGCTGAAAAGTTTCTATTCGGCTTCACATCTGCAGGAAATACAGACAAATCCCCAGTTACGAGTCGTTCGGCTTCACAATTGCCTCTCATTTTTACACGTGATTTTTGCTACACTTCTGCCGTGAGAGAGATTCGTATCTGAAAAACGTCAGGGTTTCTGCTCCCTGACCTCAGGCTCACAGGCTCGTTCATGCTGGCTGCGTTCGGCTCTGCTGCCCTGTACCCAGCAGTTCCCGTCGTCTGCAGGCCATCAGGGGGCCGCGATCCGCCAGAGTCTTGGAGCGTTCGTGACATTGTGAGGCAGGGTGTGGACAAGATGGAGCCCCGATCGCAGACGGTGAGTACATGTTAATGTTTTGAGAGGCACCTGGCTGCAGACATCCACTGTGAGGACACCTCCACTGTCAGGACGGGACGTAACGGGTAAAAAACAGAAAAGTACATTTAAGGCGTCCAGTCCGGTAGGTGGCGGTGACGCATGTGAAGTTGGTTTGCTAACCGCTAATTAAATCAAAAGAAGAACCAGCCATTTAACGCGAGTGGTTGTGGCTGTTTCTCAATATACGCACTTGTCCACGGTACTACCTTGACCACAGATTTGATGTTTACACAACCACTTTATTGCCTCAAATAATCTTAAAACTACATTTTGTGTCACAGTCAAGGTAGTACCGTGGACAAGTGCGTATATTGAGAAACAGCCACAAACACTCGCGTTAAATGGCTGGTTCTTCTTTTGATTTAATTAGCGGTTACCAAACCAACTTCACATGCGTCACCGCCACCTACCGGACTGGACGCCTTAAATGTACTTTTCTGTTTTTTACCCGTTACGTCCCGTCCTGACAGTGGAGGTGTCCTCACAGTGGAGGTCTGCAGCCAGGTGCCTCTCAAAACATTAACATGTACTCACCGTCTGCGATCGGGGCTCCATCTTGTCCACACCCTGCCTCACAATGTCACGAACGCTCCAAGACTCTGACGGATCGCGGCCCCCTGATGGCCTGCAGACGACGGGAACTGCTGGGTACAGGGCAGCAGAGCCGAACGCAGCCAGCATGAACGAGCCTGTGAGCCTGAGGTCAGGGAGCAGAAACCCTGACGTTTTTCAGATACGAATCTCTCTCACGGCAGAAGTGTAGCAAAAATCACGTGTAAAAATGAGAGGCAATTGTGAAGCCGAACGACTCGTAACTGGGGATTTGTCTGTATTTCCTGCAGATGTGAAGCCGAATAGAAACTTTTCAGCTACGAATATCTTTGTACGCATTGACAACTCTTTGTACGCATGGACAAATCTTATTACATGTACAACTTTTAATAGAGATTAGCATTTTTTTTTACACATTTGAAAACCTAATTACAGACAGACAAATCTCAGTTCGCATAGACAAATTCTTTTACACATTGACAAATCTCTCTTCGGACACATGGATTGAAATACAGATAGACAACTCTCCATTCGAAATGACAAATAATTTTGCTACAATAATGCCCCCATAACAGTGCCTCAGTGGTTAGCAGTGTTGCCTCACAGCTAGAAGATCTTCGGTTCGTGTCCCAGTTAGGACGCCTGGGATCTTTCTTTGTGGAGTTTGCATGTTCTCCCTGTGCAGCGTGGGTTCTCACCGGGTACTCAGGCTTCCTTCCACAGTCCAAAAACATGCTGAGGTTAATTGATGATTCTAAATTGTCCATAGGTGTGTTTGGTTGTCTGTCTCTATGTGTAGCCCTGTGATAGACTGGTGACCTGTCCAGGGTGTCCCCTGCCTTCGCCTGAGTCGGCTGGGATAGACTCCAGCCCCCCCGTGACCCTGCAGAGGATTAAGCGGTGTACAGATGATGAATGGATGGATGGTTTTCCACACAATTTTGGACCCAGGAAGATCTTTATGAAGAACATTTCAGACTAACACTACAGCAGCTAAACCATGAAAGAAACTAAAAGAAGACAAACAGTATGTTTAGCTGTGGACTGTAGCCTCATTTTGTGAAGAATGTGAAGAAGTTTTTGTGAGCCTGAGGGCAGCCATAGTCGCACAGGCAGAGGAGATCCTGAGACACTGGTTAATGAAGGTTTAGGCTACAGTAAAGATGGTAGCAGGATAATATTAACCACACTGTGGACAGCTGTGGCTCAGGTGACGTTTCGATTCCCAGCTCCTTGGCAGCTTTTCCAAAACCATTATATAGGTGCAGACCACTTAATATCCATCCATCCATTATCTGTACACCGCTTAATCCTTTGTAGGGTCGCGGGGGGACTGGAGCCTATCCCAGTCGACTCAGGGCGAAGGCAGGGGACACCCTGGACAGGTCACCAGCCTATCACAGGGCTACATATAGAGACAGACAACCAAGCACACTCTCATTCACACCTACGGACAATTTAGAATCATCAGTTAACCTCAGCATGTTTTTGGACTGTGGGAGGAAGCCGGAGTACCCGGTGAAAACCCACGCTGCACAGGGAGAATATGCAAACTCCACACAGAAAGATCCCAGGCGTCCTAACCGGGACACGAACCGGGGACCTTCTAGCTGTGAGACGACGCTGCTAACAACCGAGCCACCATACGGCCAGGGTGCCAGAGGTGAAAATGTTAAAAAAAATAGTGGAATACTGTAACATAAAAAATTGCAAAGTAGGTTTAAATACAGTAAAAAAAAAAAAAAAGAAGAAGAAGAAAAAAAAAGAATGGTACTAACACATTTGTGAAAACAGATATTTCTGATGTGGACATTATGTACACCTGTTTGTTGTGATCTTACTAGATATTATACAGTAATTTACCAAACCGAGAAAATCTGTAAAATAACATCTTCATTTTACTTTTCATCATTTTTATGATTTCAATACAATAAAAGAGTGTAACTTTAGGGTTAAATGTTGTAAAAGAAAGAACTACCATTGAAGTTTAAAATGTGACTCATGATGTCTACATTATTTACAGATTTGGCTCTTTTACAGTTTTTTCTTTTTATACAGTTCACAGATCAATTAATACTTTTTTCTAACGAGATAGGGACAATCTGTAAAATAACTGTAAATTGTTTACACAAATTACAGCTAAAACGTTTTTATAGGGCAATAGTGTTACACACAATATATAAAGCATCAGTAAATTATTTATCAACTTGTAATAAAACCAATAAAGTTGTTTTAAAGTAGTAAGCAGTAATGTTTTTGTAACATCCTATCTAATTAGTCCTGTTTCAACCTCTGACCTGGGTGTTTGGGAACTTGCAGGAGGCCACAGCTTTTATATGTTGATGGTGAGAAGAACCCTCAGTTTGTTCTCAGCTACATGCTGTAGACGTAATACATTTTTGATGTTGAGCTGCAGGTTCACTGCCTGTCTGGCCTCACTTATATTCAAAAATGCACTCACTTAAACATGGACACAAACTAATATGTTTGCTAATAAATATAAAACCTGAACATCCACAAAGTTATATAAATGCTCAGGCACCCTTTGGCGGTGGGGTTATGTTTTTCCTCCCACGCTCCACAGTCCAGATTCCAGCAGGGTTTACAGTAAGGGATGTTATGACACATGGGGTCATTGGGTAAGCAGTGTGAGAGTGGGGTGGGGGCAGTGAAACTACTGTTAACCCTGCACAGTGTCCCGGTCGGCTACATCACTGCCACCATCTGCCGTTGGCAGTGTCTGACTCAGGCTGCTGATAGACGTTCGTTCCACCACACCACAGCTGTAAACGAGGCCCGAAAAGGCCCATTTCCGCTGCTTATCTCCAAGTGTGAGTGTTTACGTTGGCACTTCTGAGCCGGGCGTGTTTGATCATATCGGAGAGTCCAGCAGGTGGTAAACACTCCCACACACACTCACTGTTGTAAATTTCTCGGTTATCAACAAGTGGAGTATCGACATCCTCTGTGGTGATTGCTCACAATCAGCATGAATCACAAAGCTAATAGAACATGAAGGGGGGTCCACTGGTTTATCATTTACCAGCTGAAAAACACAACCTTGATGGTTTCATGTCAGGGCACAATCTTGTTGTGTTGCCATCACAACCTGTCACTCAGGATGCTCCGCATGCCATAGCACTTCCACACCAGTGGCAAACACACGCACGCACACACACACACACACACACACACACACACACACACACACACACACACACACACACACATTTTCACATCACTGATGAATGTTTGGAGGTCGGTTCTTCCTGCCACAGGACTTGAAACATCCCTTCGCTCTCAGCTTCACACACCAGCAGACACAATGATAAGGCCCCACGTTTGTTTTGCTTTCTTTTTCCTCTGAAACACCCCCACCCCCACCCCACTCCCACTTCTGCAGTGGGGTGAAAAGGTGGGTGAACGAGGGAAGAGACAGAACAGATCTAACTTACTTACCGAGGTCCTCACACCTTTTAGACTTCGTATCTCCAATACAAAGAAACTGACCTCATCAGAGCAAATGAGTGAAATGACATGAAAATATGTCTTTCTCATAAGTAACCTATTTACAGCTGCACAACAAAGGACGAGGGGGGATGGCTGGGTGCACAAAATATCTGACTTTTACACCAGATAGTTGAGGTTTAGAATGCAAACCAGTCTGCTGATTTGAATACTTTCGTTGAGCTCAGCTTAAAGATTTGTCGTCACTCACTGTGTAGTTTGTGTACCGTTTAACCCCTTAGGGCTACTTTGTGAGAATTCTACCACAAATATTCCCTAAAGTCAGTGAGTGTGAATATGTAGCAGGGGGCTGGTTGTTTAGTTCTTAAATAGATTACAGAGAGAGAACAGCAGTGGTTTGAAGTAAGATCAGAGATTTCTTAAACTGCACAACGCCTGCTAGCAGAGACAGCAAATAAATGGTAAATGGTCTGCACTGCGCCTCTCTACCTTAGTGGTACTCAAAGTGCTTTACAATGTGTTTCGCATTCACCCATTCACACACCAATGGCGACAACTTCCATGCAAGGTGCCTGTCTGCCATTGGGAGCAACTTGGGGTTCAGTGTCTTGCCCAAGGACACTTCGGCATGTGGAGGGGCCGGGGATCGAACCACCAACCTTGTGATCAATGGACACTGATGGTTTCGAACAGAGAATGCGTCTAATTATTTTGCCTACAGATCAAAAACTCTGACAGGTGTGCAGAGTGTGTTTTCATGGCTCTGTGCAGCTGGTCAGAAGCTCCAATTAAACCCTATATTGTCGCTGGCTTCATATGAGTCCGATTTAAAATGAGTTCGACATCAACATTCAGCATACATCCAGTGTCTTGTACATTTTAACTAAAGAGCAGGATTTTCATACCTGTTATGTTATGAATTTAAGAAACCAAAATGAGGTCGTGATGTGTGCGGGAGTTAACGGTCCTTGTGTGAGGGGGTTTGTGTTCATTTCTAAATTCGTATAGCAGGTGTTAGCGGTATCGCTCCTTAAGCGTTTCTCACTGAATTGTGTGTCATGTTAGCTGTTAGCCATAGCTGACAGATGTCTATCAAAGATCGCATGTGGTTAAAAAAAGAAAGGAAAAAGGAAACGCTAGGATGACTGTAGTCTACACATTTACCTCTAGACAGAAGTTGAAAATGTGCTATCACTTGTTTTCTGCCCCCTGCTGCTTGGGCATCCTTGATTGTTTGCAATCAGGGAAGCTATTGTCCCTGCAGATACTTGTCTAGTTCAAATGGCGTCGTGTGGTTTCAGGGCTGTCTCGTGGAATCTCTCTCTGATTGATTGAACATTTCATGCACTCTCTGAAACTCTGCTGGCTTCATCAGGGGACACACTCACAGGGTCGATGTAAGGCTAGTGGACTCCACATGGCAGAACACAGAACAGTAACAAATCTCGGAAGGATGTGGCAAAAAGAAGTGTTCCACACTTTGCTAAGCATGTGCAGATTTGGCGCAAACAAGAAGGCTTTGCTAATAAACAAACATGTAGAGTCTAAAATGCTTTCAGACTTTCCAGCACATTAAAAAGATCTCAGACACTAATGACCACAATTCACTGGGGCTCCAGTCATCAGGGCTCATAAACTGGAATCCACAAGTATAAATAATAAAATTATTCTTCTGTGCAGGTGAAGGCCATTTCATGCTTTCTGTGTGGCTTCAAGGGTCCAAAAGAGATTGTATGACATAATATTTGTCATCTGCATGGCCCCTCTGTGGACATCAGCCCAAAGTTTTAACCAACTGTACACACTGCAAGTGCGCTGAATGCACATGGAGCAGGAAAACTAATGGTGCTCAGTGCTTGTTTAAGGAGAGACTGTATGAGATCCATCGTCCACACCTTTATAATACATCATTAAAGAGGTGCAGTTGAAGAAGTGTCTAAAGGACTTTGCGCATCGACAATGCCCACACATTTTGAGAAGTTCTTAATTCTACGGACGTCTTGTACTTTGTCCGCCCACTGTGCTCGGCACACTTTGGGATTATTCACATGGACACAGTGCTACAGTCTGATCTGTAACCAGCTGCTGTACCCATGAAAAGTACAAAGTCACGGGAAGATCTACGGCAGCAATGTGTTTTTCCTGTGTGCGATATTAGCAAAGGCGACCCTTTGTAGATACCAAACTGTTAAATACAAGCTGTTGGAATCACGTTAGACGAGCTCTCTGTTGGGCAGCAGGGGTTGGCTGCTGGGATGCTCGGTCTGGCACTCGGAGCTGCAGTGTAGCACGGAGCTGACGTTAGCCTAACAATTACAACAGCTAACCATCTGTAGTGTAGGGCCTGATGGCTTCATCAGTGTCTGGCAAACCAGCTCATAACGTAGGCCGTGTGTGTGTTACAAGGAGGTTCATTGAATGTTTTTCTTTTTACTGTCAAAATCCAAAAGAACAGAACCAGAGGGGGGCAGAGGAAGACAGTTTGAACCCTGTAGATGCAAAACAAAGTGTTCTGATTTTGAGCAATGTGTTGATTTACATTTTTTTTTGTAGTTTTAAGTCTTTGCTATTAATGCAACAATAAAACTACTCCCACTGTTGAGGCGACATCATTGTCTGTCTGCTGGTCCACCTTCTTACCTGCAGCCATGTCTGGAAAATCTATTTGACAGAAGGACTTTTTAATAACTTTATTCTGTCATGCACTGTCAGGTTTTGGCTGTTGACTGAATGAACCAAGTGCTTCATTGATTTCACTTGATGATGTTGATTATTTTCCGTAGTTTTCTGATATTTCATATATTGAAAACCGTATTGCCGGCTCAGTGGCTTCCTTTAAATCTACACTAAAAACTATTTCACCAAACTTTAACTACTAATAGGCCTTTATACACCATAAGTCCTTTGACTTTTATTTAACTCCAAGATCTCCTGCTGCATTGAAATTTTTCATGTCATGTCAATGTAAACATCATCTGAAGAGTTTTGAAAATGTAAACGTAGCAGTGTTACATGTAGAAAAGGTAGAATGAATCAACTGTTAGGCGACACTTTGAACTTCAATTTTTTCCATTTTTGTAATTAGTTAAAAGTGAACTGATATAAAATAATCCTTCACTCCACCTTTATCAGCTGTGGTTACTGTCATGCTTTTGATTGCATCCGACACTTTCAACAAACTTTATGAGTGTTAAATTTAAGACAGTTGTTTTTCACTCTTGCTGTTATCTGGTCTCTACACACACACACACACACACACACACACACACACACACACACACACACATTTACGGGAGCAGACGTGCTTACATCATAAGAATGAGGCCAGCGCTGCTGAAAAACACCGCTGGAGTCAGGATGACTTTGACCTCCATGTTGCTCCAACTTCTTCTGTTTTTCTGCTGTTATGTAACTTTCAGACTGAGTTTGATGGCCTCTCCATATGCGCTGAGTGTGTTTGTGTGTGTGTGAAAATGAGAACAGGAAGAGCGTTCTTAGTTCAGGAGATGCCTCCCCACTGGCTTTATTTTTATAATCGTAATACGTCAATATCATCGCAGTGCAAACACTTAGTATAAAATATTGTCTTTAACAAAATTTACATTCACATAAAACATCTCAATAAATACATCTTCAACAAAAGAACTTGACAAATATCGGATCATTCATAATATATCTCTGAAAAAGACTCTACAATGTACAATAATAGCTAGTAATACCTACATATAACAATTGAAACCCGTATCATACAGTATGAAAATATCCAATTTACAGGAAAAATATTGTACACAACTCCTTTCCATCAACTTTCTTTCAACTGTTTAAAGCAAGTGTATAAAAATCCTCATTTTAAACCTCTTAGAAACTCAAAGTAAGCGTTCAAGCTACTGTATAGATCTGAAATCTATCTTACATATGATAAGAAGTAAAACATAATTTCAGTTCATTTTGTGGTGTCCAAATAAATCTCTCCAAAATCAACACTTGCCATCATTTTTGATTTACAAAACTGTTAATGAACAGCTCAAACAGTAAAAATACAGGCATTCAACGGAAGGATAAACACAATAACCGTAGCCACGCATTCAGTTGTGCTACAGCTCGACACGAAAAGTTTGATATGTTTATGAAAATAGGTTGGCACATTTGAAAACCAGCTACCTGTTGACTACAGCAGGAGCGGGGAGGAGGAGGAACCCCCGGCCTGATGTCTATCTATCCTGAAATATGTCCTCAAAAAGGTTCGCACACCAAGCTCATGAAGAAGACCTTAAAGCACCTTACATTCAAGAGGACCGCTACCTTTAGCGCATGCATGAGGACTACATTAAAACAGAGTCACTGTGTGTCCGCTGCTCGGCCTGCATTAGTTTTTCATCAAAGCATGCATGTAAGAGCCACAGGCTTGCAGGCAGTGCATGCTAGAACAGATTAGAGGAGAGTTAATGGCTGTGGTAAGCCGTACTGCGAGTAGCATGCTATACCATAAAATAAATCATCTGGGTTTGCATGAGGAAGCCAGACACGGAGGTTTGGGTGTCTTCTCATAAACAGACGTTTTCTTTTCTTTACCAAAGCAGCTTTAGTTCATAAAAATAGTAGAACAGAATATTTCAACAATAGAAAATATTTCTTCATAAACAAGCACGCAGAAAAAAGTTGTCTTTTTTAAATATAATTTGATGAGGAAGAAGGAATCACACCCGCACAATACAGAAAATAGGTTTTCTAAGTCATGCTTCTACTCCACAGAGATACAGACTGGTGTGGCTAGCTATGCACACTCTATTGGCTACAAACACTATCAGGTCAAAGTAGGATCCAGCTGGCTACAGCATGCAAGGGGTGAATAGGCTGAGAGAGGAGACAAACCGCTTTATTGCTACACTTTGACGAGGAAGAATCTGGAAGTCAAGCATCACAGGGAAACAGACAGCAAACATGACTGAATGCAGCAGTGGCATCATGCACTTAAAGACACCGAGCACTCAGCTCAGGGAATCAAGAGTTTACCTCATGTGCCGTTCGAGGTTTTCAGTGGAGGGGCAGAAGAGTACTGTACGGCATCACGACCCGCAAAAGATTGAAGGCAATGCCCTGTTGTGTTTTGGCAAGTTTAGACCATTAACTGCCTTTTACAATTACACATTTGGCTTCATCCACTTTAAAAACATATATCTCTTGGACAACAATGCCCCTGTAGTTAAATCATCTGAACTGGTGTCCAATAAATCAATAAAGTAACTGAAAGGCAACAACAAAAAATGGCAAAAAAAACTCATTGTGAGGACTGGTCGCTAAGGCAACAGCACTGATTTGGTTTTATACTGAGAGAAAAGGGTCAGCTAAAGTTGTTAAAGGAATTTCCGGATGTGGCTGTTGTGAGAGGCTTGCGTGCTACACTATCAATTGTGCATTGCGTTGTGTTTTTTTTATTTTGATTTAGTTTATTATAGTTGTTGGTACAGTTTTGGCAGTCGACTCTGAAATCCTGGAGACATCCTTGGCCTTTGATTGATGACAGAGCAACGTGGCTAAAGCATCCTGTATCCTGTTCACGACACCCTGTAGTGTGAAACAACAAACAGGGCTTGAGTGTGGAGGGAGAATCCGATGGAGGCCGCCACAGACTCAGTCCTAAACGCAGTCAAAACCCGAGTCCAGACGATTAGTGTTTCAAGCTCCCTGCGTTCCACAGACAGTAGAAGAGTGGAGAACGTTTCCTCCTTAATAAGCTTTCTCTGCTACAGCTTTCTTACTGCCATTTGTGCTATTAACCCACCTCCACTCTTATTTTCTTGTTTTCCATGGTTACCATGGAGACAGTGTCCGTCACACCATGGCTGTGGACGCAGAGGGCAGGTACCTGGTGGTGCTGGTGGAGGTGGTTGGCTTAGCCATGCTGGGGCTCGGTGTTCTGATGGTGGCATAGGTGGTCACGGTCGGGGCGGGGCTCAGCCTGGTGCACACGCTGCCGTGGGTGAACGCGCTGGACCGACGCTCAGCGCTGCCAGGCTGCTGCTGCTGCTGCTGCTGGGTTTGAGATGCCCGGCTGGCCTGTCTGCGCCCCTCCAGGAAGTACGTAAGCATCTGACCTTTGCCCTTCACGCTGACCTGGCCGCGGCACACAAAGTTGTAGTGGTCGGTGATGAGGCGATAGACGTCCTCTGTCACCTGCAGGACAAACACAGAGGGTTGAGAAGAACATAATGGTGCTCATAGAGTTAGAGTAAAGACTGACAAAGACTGATAACACACAATGAAATGCATTTAGGTCCCTTTGACACCAACAGAAAGAGTGGAGCAGCAGAGTTTTCTGATCATGTCATGAAACTTACTACAAACACAAGATACAAATGCCTACATTCTTACGTTTTATTTAGAACATTATAATACTCTGAGCTGTTTACTCTCAAGTTTAAAATCAAAGTGCAACATTTTTCTAATTAACTTTAATTACCTTTTCAAACCAGCAGTACAGTTTCCACTTTAGAATTGCACAAAGCAGTGCTGTGCTGGTCTATTCTTTTGGAGAAAGACACAATCCATCTAGCTGAAATCAACTTTATTGGAATTGTCACTGTACAAAAGCAACCAGGAGCTTGTTATTTGTGCTCAGTGTCAGCTTCACATGGTGGCCGGTCAAATCGCAGTGTGAGCACAGAAGCTGCAGGTTCTGGCCGGGCAGACTCATGCAAAATCAACATGCACTGTGAGTTAACACATCGTACTGCCACAACGTATGCCCAGCTTTCAAGGCTGACAACCGGTGCGCTGCCAAAATGCTCCGGGTCGAGCCTGCACTGTAGGATTTTTGTTTGGTAGCGCAGACACGAAGACACGAATAAATACTGTTTGGATCACATCATGTACCAAACAGGTCGGTACAAATACATCTACTGTTGCATCCCTAGTATACAGGGCATGTCACGTGTGAACCTATATGGCCCCTTAAAAACACAAAATTCTATAACAAAATACATTCAGAACACACAATTCACCAAGAAAGGCACAAAACATGCACGATTTACAAACAATGACTCAATAAAGCACCAAAAAATGACCAGATCATTCATGACTATATCAGTATTTCTTGTTTCTCTCCGGCCATTGATTAAATCCCTAAAAATGTCATCTGGTTGCAGCTCAGCACACCTATGACTTTGTTCAAACACTGTGCATCAGCAATATGCTAGTCAAAGGCAAACTGCAATATTGGAGCAATTCAGTTATACATGTTTGAACCGGAAAATCATTCAGAAGGATAATGATACAGAAAGCCTCCTTCGGCGTACTCAGTTCTACAAATAGAAAAAAAAGAGATGTACATGTGGACTAAACTGTACCTGTATCTTTCCTTGCACTCCAGTACTGTCCATCCTGCTGGCTACGTTCACTGTGTTCCCCCAGATGTCATACTGAGGCCTCCTGGCTCCGATCACTCCTGCCACCACCGGGCCCACATTGATACCTGTGCGTGAACATCACACAGACACCGCAATATCGGGGTCATCATACTGCATATGTGAAGCTTATTATTTCAGTTTTTTCAGGTGGTAGAGCGGCTTGTCCACTGATCGCAAGGTTGGCGGTTCGATCCCCAGCGCATCTACATGCTGAAGTGTTCTTGGGCAAGACACTGAACCCCAAGTTGCTCCCAATGGTAGATTAGCGCCTTGCATGGAAGCTCTGTCGCCATTGGAGTGTGAATGGGTGAATGCAAAAAACACTGTCAAGCACTTTGAGTACCACTAAGGTAGAAAGGCGCTATATAAGTGCAGACCATTTACAATTTACTGAATTTTTCTGAAAATGATCCAAGTTTTTACAAAGTGACAATAACATTCTTTGTAATCATATGTGCAAGGGGTACCACAATGTGTTTTTTTTAATTGCTGTATCATTTTAACAGGTCAAAACTTAAGATTTTTTATTGTCCAGTCAAGTCCCAGTGTGACAAGGACAGCTTATGTGTGCGCCTCCAGTCTCAGAATGAAAATAATGAGTGCAAGGTAAATGCTGATCATCATAGCAGCTTTAACCAAAGCTAACAGACAGTGTGGCTATGCAGAGTATCACAAACCTGATACTCTGCAACAATTTTCACTTGTTTCTTAGTAATTAAAATCAAAATGTTCATTTCCTGATTCTCCTGTTATTAAAACCTTAAAATAATGTTAAGGTTGCTGTAGACTGCAGAGCTGGGGATGTAATAAGAAACACCAAGGCCAGAGTCAGTAGGAATCAGTATGAACACTTCAAATGTGGCTAATATGCGATCAGTTAGGGGGAAAAGCTCTGTCGTGATTTTTGAGGTGAATGTGTCATGATGATTTAACAACACGTGGACTGTGTTCATTTTCTGTCCTGACAAAGTGATCGCTGCACAGAATACGCATGGAGTCCAACAACGATACTCAAAAAGAGACTTCAGTCTGATTTAGACGGGATTTATTTCTAACAGATTTGGGGTGATTTCAATATTTCCTGCTCTGTTCAGTGATGTTTCTATTTCATATGTGGATAATTATCCCACCTTCCTACCAACATTTGCAGCTGAAATTACCTTCTGTTGTTCAGCAACAGGTAATATTCTCTTCTCCCTTTTCTTTAACGAACAACAGAATGAGCATTATTTGAAGGTTATTCAAAGCGTTTTGACATTTCACACTGCTCCTGATTTAAATCCTGTCAGTAGTTACCATGAATTTGCATTTTTTTTTTCATTCAAGAAGACTTTTTTCAGCTCAGCGTTGTTTTTGCCAAGCTGACATGTTAATACCAACATATTGGGGAAGCACTGTTACACCAAGTCAATCATCTATCACTGAGCACCACTTGTATTTTCAGTTTAAAATCCCAACCAGAGTGATGCGGTAAATTATAAGAGACCACGGGGAATATTTTCTTCCCCACAGAATGTTAATCCACTGTTTAGTATCATCTTCAGAATATTAAAGTATTGTACTTAAGATGGCAAAATAAAAAGTAATGTCTGTCTTTATAACACTGTGATGAACTGGGATGCCATATCTCTGCAGGTCGCTGCCTCATCTTTGCAGCCAGCTCTGTGATTTCCGTGGTTTCTTCTCTTTCTGGAAAGCCAGTGTTGCACCAAAGTTGCATTTCTGGAAAGTGGGTTCAGGAAAGCAGACAAACACACGCTGTTTTCACACATGGAGCCCCACAGTGTGCAGACAGGATGGCATTGTGTACACCAGGTTACGCTGGGATTAAACAAGGGCTCCTGTTGCAGGCTCCCCACAGGATACCCAACACAATGGAACCCAGAACTTCAGGTCTCGCTGTGACGAGCTTCCTGGAGGGAACGCTTTTCTGTGATGCATTTCCCACCAAACTTACCGGCAGCGAGTGTCCACGGTGTCCAGTGCAATAGGTCAACAGCCATGACGTCAGTGTTTATATAGGCCAGTGAGTGTGTGTGTGTGTGTCTCCTAACTCACCTACTCTCAGGACAAAGTCATTGTAGGACTGGTAGTTGATGGCATCAAGGACGTCAAACATCTCGATGGCAAAATCCGACACTGTGCATAAATGTGAGGTGATGGACTTCTTCACCTGAGAAAGAGAAAAACAGGTGCATTAATGCAGAATTGTGGCTGCTTATACCTGAACTGAGAAGTGATATTAGCCTCCATAATCTGTTTCCCTGCATGATCACACACATGAATACCTACAAGAGCCACAAAGGTGCACAACAGGGTTTCCCCGAAGTCAAACCACCGTCGTCAGTCACTGCTAAGTTTGTAAAGTTCTGCGAAAGTTGCAGAAAGGGTTCTTTTGTCTGTCAGCTTTGCAGGGTTTAAAGAAACTTTATGAATGCAGAATATGCTGACGCCACAGAGGCTGGTAATCCCCCACAGAGGATTTTGCGGAGTGAAAAACGTGACAGTGTTCTAAATATCAACACCCAGAAAGTACCCACCTGCAAACACTGGGCCTCTCAAAAAATGCCGTGCGCATTCTGAACAGTCTCAAGAGCTGCTAATACGCTGCAAACGCAGACGCAGAAACTCATGCGGGATCTAAATATAGCTACAGCATGTTTACCTTGGAAGCGGTCGTAGGAACCAGCCCTACTGCAGCCATGTATGTGCTGCCGATGGTTTTGATTTTCTCGATATCCCTGTAGCACTCTTTATCCATCAGCTGGGAGAAAAGGGGATTAAAAACAGGAGGGAAGCATTACTAGTACTGCAAATTTCAAATCAGATTGGAGTAAATTGTCAGTTTAAGTTTACATATATTATAGGTTATGCTGGTGAACAAATCCAAATGTAATTTAATGGACTATTTTAGCATGTTTGAGCAAATTAATACTTTATGTTACTGATTATAGATTCAAGCAGGCCAAACGTCATCTGCAAGTGATTCCTTATTTTGAAGAACTTTCCCAACCGCGACCATTGCTTATTATACTGCATCAATAAACAGTATTTTTTAACCCTCAGTCGCTGCCACAATGTCATCTTTGAAAATGACACAGAGGTCACATTTCACTGAAGCCTCCCTCCAGATTTTGTAAAGGCAGAGTAGACAGAATATGCATGGGGGGAGAAAAAAAAGATATAAAACCTGCTGATTTGCGGACGGACGGATGGAACAAATCACGCTGCTCACCTCATCAAAGTCGGCGATGATCTCATTGAGCAGCCTCAGACACTCGACTCCCATGTTGTTCCCGTCCAGCTCTATGTAGAAGTCGTTGAAGTTGGCGATGGAGGCGAACAACACTCCAACCTGAGCATAGGACTGGTAGTACAAGTCCTGGAGGGTAGGAGAGTTTAATCAGAGCCAGACTGATTGTAATGGTCACCAGAGATTCAAAAAACAAAAACCATGCTGCTGTGGACAGAAGGCCTCTGAACCCTGTAACTGCTGGCAGGTTAAAGCGGCATCTGATAGTTAAAAAATATTGCCAGACTCACACCATTTTGTAGAGCCAGAAACTTAAATAACAGAAAGAATCATTAGGTTTTGAACTTCTCATCTGTAATGCACCATTGTGTCTGAAAACTTCACCAGAATTAGGCTTAAAATCCAGATATTTCATCATAATCACTACATTGTATGTCTTATTTTTGCATTGCCTCCAGAAGCAGTCTTCCTGAATCAGACTTGAAGTATTTACATTAGTTTTGTTGAAGTATACTTGCAAAATTTTGCTTGTGCACACTGGACACGAATCCCTCAGTCACGTTATTAAATTAAGCTTCACCTGTGAAGGAAATCGATTGTGTTTCACCATAAAATTACTCGCACATACGGACGCTGCCTGTGAATTCATGAGTGTTTGCATACTCTCACACAGAAATAGATTACATATGGGGTGCACAGTAGTTACAGATGTCATGGAACATAAAAGCCGCACGCATTGCTGCTGCCGGTTCAGATCAGGATTCAAGAGAGCCTTGCAGTCAATCTGTTCCACAAAATAGCAGTTGCATCATCAAGAAATATCAGGAATATGTATATCATAAAAGTACTGTAGAAGTACTGGAGAGGACTTTCATTTGGTTCCACTGTAACTAGCAGACATCTCTTAAAACAAGCACAACAAATAAATCAGACTGTATGCATGGCTACATGTCAGCCTGTAAGGTCAGTTGGTTAAAGTGGCCTTTTTGGAAACTGTAGCAAATAATGCTGGCTATGTATAATAGGGAGATTCTGCACAGGGGACAAAACTGCAACAAGAAACAGAGCTCGAAAATAAGGAAGGAAGCAAAATAGTTTAGCATCATTGGAGTGAAACATTCATGTGTCCATGTATCCTGTGTCATACATGTATCATAGTTACATAAGGACTGCATGGTAAGCAGGTAAAAACTGTAGTTTCAGATACAACAAAAATGGATTTTCAGCCATTATATCGGAGCAGCGAAACTTTGAATTCCAGGCAGCAGAGTCCTGCTGCATTGTGTTATAAATACAGTCCATGGGTGAACTTTGGCCCAGAGGAAAGAGAGGAAGCCTTTCTATACACTGTAGCTCCAAGGGGTCAGCAATGCGCTGGAAACATACTTCCTGACTTCCTGCCCCCACTGCTTACTAGTCTCAGCCTCAGATGATCCCAGCACTGTCGGCTGCGCGGCCCCGCTGATTGTGGAAGGATAAACCACAGCTGCTTTATCTTATTATCGTTATTAACGAATTCCAGTAACCAGAAATGTCAGCATGGACACTGCAGTTCAAAAAGCTGTTAAAAAGACAGCTGCACTTTTGCATCTGTACAACAAATTCCATCATAACTGTCGAACTGCAACTCAAAGCTGCTGTAACATGCTAGACAGGCAGCATCAAAGCTGTGTCCAAATTGTGGTTGCTCTGTTCTACTTGAATTAAAGTATGCACTTAGCATGTATGTATGTATGTATGTATGTATGCATGTACACATGTACGTATGTATATATGTAGCATCTAATGCATTTAAGGTAAGAGAAATTTTACATTATAGATTAAAGTAAAGTATGATTGGTGAGTTTCCTAAATGTAAAACTTAAATTCAAACGCTATGATGTCAGTTTACTATGTAACAATGTTACACTTTTTGCTGGTTAGAGGCCTCCAACTTTAAACATAAGGTTTTAATCCATTCATGTTTACATACTACATCTGAATACTAATATCACACCTACAGACTGGTCCATGCTGTTAATACAGTATGTTAATATGTATAAATCATCTGAAGGCAGCTTCTCTGTTTACAAACTGAGCTTGTCCTCGTGAAGGGTTATACAGTCCCTGATCCACGAGCCAAAGGATGTATGTTTTCATCCCTTCCTGAGGAGGGGGGAGCTGAGGAGGGCAGGAACAGAGATCAGTGGAGGGGATGTTCATCAATCAGTGGACACAGACACACAGGGGCTGTCAGCTGACACTTCCACTTTAACACCACAACACTGTCAGAGCAGCAGTGGCATTGTCCGAACAGCTGGGATATTTTCCCACCACTTGCAGGGGCATTGAGGCGGCTTCTCTGGGAGGTGTGTGTGTGCCTACACAGAGCCTGTAACCTACTCACATCACATAACTGTCCACTTGTACTTGTTCAGCAGAACCTTCACACCTGATTCAACTGAAGTATTTAAGGTGGTCAGATTAGATTATTTTTCACTGCATGGATTTGGTAATATAAAAACTCATGCTGAGGTGACTTCAGTTTGATGGGAGTGTGTGTGAAACTAGTGGTAAGGAGACTGAATAGGTGGCATTATTAAAAATAAAGGTAGCTATCTCCATCCATCCATTATCTATATACCGCTTAATCCTCTGGTCGTGGGGGGACTGGAGTCTATCCCAGCCGACTCAGGGCGAAGGCAGGGGACACCCTGGACAGGTCACCAGTCTATCACAGGGCTACACATAGAGACAGACAACCAAGCACACTCTCATTCACACCTGTGGACAATTTAGAATAATCAGTTCACCTCAGCATGTCTTTGGACTGTGGGAGGAAGCCGGAGTACCCAGTGAAAACCCACGCATGCACAGGGAGAACATGCAAACTCCACACAGAAAGATCCCAGGCGTCCTAACTGGGATGTGAACCAGGGATCTTCTATGTGACGCTGCTAACCACCGAGCCACCGTGCAGCCCGGTAGCCATCTCAGCTACTCATATTAAGCATTTCTGGATGTTTACAGAATTTAATCATGCAGTCATAAATACTGAACCAAAAATCTGTATCACTAACTGACAAACTTCATCACGTGCCTGTACAATATAAGAATATATCTGGTAGGGATTAACACTGCACAGACATTAATATGCATATATTAGTTTTATAAGATCTGTGATATTTCTCCGTCATCACTATTGGTATGTGTGAATTTACCTTCATCTCAGATTTAAGTTATGATATAGAACTTTTAACAGTCAACAACAAACGGAAGACACCCACTGTATCAGCAGTTCACTGCTGTAACAGAAGGAAAGAACATATAGTATATGTGCTAAAGCACCTCTGAGGAAACAACACAACCACACCTGCAGCAAGCAGTTATCTTAATACTGTTATTCTCTTTCACTACCTCAAAGATTAAGATTAAGATGATTCTCTCTGTGGTAGAACTCGTTAGTCATAACTATGCAGCCTTAACAAGTAAACACATATTTGATTTTGGGATTCACAAGATCAAAAAAAACTGTTGGCAACTTTATCCAGCCCAGTTTTAACCTAAAAGTCTCGACACCTTTTGGCCTGTAAGTCAAAAAAGCAGCACTTCCGGGGTGTCTCAGGAAGCTCTGAGTCTTTCCTGGTTTCACAGGCCTTAACGCTCTTTAGACAGATGATCCCTGTCGGACGAGCCGGGACACGTCTGTGGATGCTCACCATGTTCCTGGGGTTTGACATGAGGAAGTGTTGAGCCACATGAGCTGGCAGCAGGTTGAACAGGATCCTCTTGTTGTCCAGCTTCACCTTCTCCATGTCGTCTCTCTCCTCCTCCGCCTGGACGCCATCAGCGGTCAGCACAAACAGGAGGAGAAGAGGGTCTTTAGCAGAGTGATACGTGTGCACATCTAAAGGGAACCTCCTGTGCTACTGTCAAAACACTAAGAACCTCTACTGTAGTTTAAAGCTTGAAGGGGAGATGTAATTGCTTGCCCTTATCACTAGAGGGAGATAATGATTTGCAAACAGGAAAAACTTTCACTGTCATTCTTAAAATAGAAACATGCAGGCTTTGGAGATCCACTGAGAATACACAAGACTGTGCATGTAAACTGAAGCAAAACATGTGCTCTATATCTACCCGTTTATGCCTACAACTCAAACCTTTAAATCAAAACTTTAATTAACATGCTGCAAGGAATTTAACACTCAGCCCTTAAACATTGAGGATATTTTCCCCTGAGGTGCTTTTGTGTTCCAAGGGGCTAAATTCTATGTTATATCAAGAATAATCTACACTGATAAGGCTGTAAAAAAAAACAAATAGTCAAGGTTTCAGCAGCCTATATCATCTCATGCCACCGCTAGAGCCACTCATTTATTTTTAGCTTATACTGTATACAGAATAAGGCAGTTTGCTGCAGTGGAATGAAGAAAAAATACAATTACACTTGAAACTTCTTCATCCGCATTGGAAAAGCCGCATTATACAGGCATCGAATGACATGAACTTGGCTGACACTTAATTTTAAAAGGAGTTTATCCTGAAGACACACACCGTGGAAGCAAATGTGTTTCCATATACCGTCGGCACAATCAATGCCCACCTCGACTTGAATACAAAAAAGAAAATGCCTTGATAAGACGTTTTTCCAGTGCTGGGTAAAGATGTTTAGCCAGGCGTAAATGCAAACCCTAATTCACACAGTAGCAGCATCAGCCTGTTCAGCGTGCAAACACACCTGAGTAGCCCAGAGATAGTCGAGCCGCAGCTTAAGGTCCAGTTGTCTTGAATGAAGAGTCAGAGCGCCACAGAACAGCAGGACGGCCAACACAGGATCGTAACCTTTAGTGTGGAGAAAGCCAACGCTGGAGGAGACAGACACGGAGACAAGATGAGTTTAACAATGCTGTTATAAAGACAAGGAGCTAGGTGATTAATAAGCTAGTAACAAAACTAAACAAGTACAGAGGGAGAGGTCTTTAGGTCCTTGATTTGAGTAAAAGCACTAACATCACACTGCAAAAAATACTCTAATACAAGTAAATATCCTGCTTTCACAATGTCACTGAAATGAAAGTATGGAAGAATATATTTAGGCAAATGTACTTAAAATGCTAACAGTAACTCACTGCAGGAAAGTGACCCCACTGACTGACGTACTAGTATATAGTATATTAATAGGTTACTATTACTAATGCATTGATGTAGCAGCATTTCAATGTTACAGTAGTTGGTTGAAGTGGAGGTCTTCTTTAACCAAGTTTTACTGGGCTTCATGTTTTTAATAATAAATCAATTTGCTCATTTCTTCTCCAGTTTAACTAACTGATTGTTTGGCTTGTATAAATTAAAAAAAGGTTGTAAAATGACATCCCTATTACACGGAGAGTTCACCTTCATAGTTCTTGCTTTGTTTTGAAACATAATTAGTCTTTTAATCTCGAGCTACGTGTATAATTATTGTTTGCAAAATGTTTATTTTGTAAAGTAACCGAGAACTGAAGCTGTAAAGTAAATGGAGTGTGGTAAAAAGTATATTTTCCTGTGAAATGCAGTGGAGTAGAAAAACAAAGTGGCATAAAAATACATACGTAGGAATACTTGACTACAAACATAGCTGTTCTGTATCAAACAACACACTAGATGCAGCCTCACCCCACAGCTTGGCGGTAGCCGCCGATTTCCATGACAACGGTGTAGGTGACAGAGAGGAGGAGGAGCAGGAGGATCTTGGGAAGAGAGGAGACTCGGAGGTAGGGCACCGTGGTGAGGGTGCCAGCCACGCAGGACAGCAGGGCGTAGGCCATGTTGGGACAGGTCCTGTCCACTCTAGTGCTGTTAGAGGGTCCAACCTCAGGGACGTCCTCCACAGAGCGGTTAGAGTTCGTCACAACTCTCCCCCAAGGAACACAACCCACCTGGAAGGACATGAGCCAGGTTATACAGGGGAGATTCCCCCCCAGGTGTATGTGAACCTTCTGCTCTAACTACTATGTGCTGTGTGTGGATGAAGACCCTCCTCACACAGTCTCTTCTTAAAAACAAGCATTGTTTTGAACACCATAAGTATAAAACACGTGTGTGTCTGCAAGTCAAGACTGAAGGCCAGGTTTATATCTTCTGCATCCCCTAGGGTTTGTGTGACCTCTCCACAGACATCCATTTACAGCAGTAATGCTCAGCAGTAGTGTGCATGCATGGAATACATAGATACAACCTACTACGCATGTAAGGAACAGAGTCCTCCAAGCAAACAAGTATGATAACAGCAACAACTACACATCTCTGGCGTCCGCACATCTGTGGCCCGGCAGCTCTATGAGGCTACACGTAGGAGCTGCACTGCTCTGAGCTAAATGGTAATGTGAGCATGCTAGCATATTTAGAATGAAAATATTAACATGCCAAGGTTCAGCAGGTTTCATATTTTCCATAATTTTCTTTTATTGTTTGGTGTGTTAGCATGCTATCATGGGCTATCAGATGAAACGTTCACCAATAGGATCCCCAGTGTTATTAAAGTTAAATGTCTGTACCAAGTCCATGGCAGCTATTATTTAGCTTACTAATAAAACAGTTTAAGACTGTGCAAACATTTTACCTGCTGAACGGGTGTGTTGTCATTGTGAGCATATGAGCTCACAGGCCACTAGACTTCTACTTGGTTGCATTAACCTGTAGTAACCAATGAGCACCATCAGGCTGCAGACGGTAGGAACACCTGCTGTGCTGTATTTTAGTTTACACACACCCACAAACACACACGTTTGAGGCTGACCGACTTCAGGGGCTGATGCTGACACCAGCCAATTTGCGTTTAAAGTATTTTAATGGGTATTTTACACTTGAACAATCACCGTTTGGCTCTTCTGAGAATCCACAGCACCATCTGCTCAGCTGTGAGGCGTTACTCTGCCAACTCATGTACTGCAGAGACTTAAAACAGTCTTCTGGATGAGAAATGGAATTATGACACTGTTTCTCTTTAACTCAGTTAGTTTTTTCTTAATTGTGTACTCTATTCTTTTATTAGAATTATTTTTATACAGGTCTTAATACCAGTATGGTATCTCTATTTTATCCCTCTTTACTTGCTGCATTAATAAGCAAATAATGAACTATTTTCTTGACACTGAACTTTCACATTTAACGATTGTATATGTTTCGAATGTTTCATGACTGCGTAAAGCATTTTTAATTGGTATTGTAAGAAACTGTACTCCACATACAAGCTTGGATCCATTGTACAGCATGTATTATGGCATTATATTATACACACTTACCACACAGGCCTGGGTGACGGAGTAGGTGAGCAGAACGAGGAAGACACACAGCACCGTTCGGATCTGGATGGTGAGGCAGCCTGGTTGGCACTACAACCAGAGGGGAGAGAAGGGGAGGTGGGCGGGGGGGTTTGGGGAACGAATCCGCAAACAAAGCACCTGTTTATCTACTTGAATAGCATTTTGGACACACCATTAGCCAGGAGTGGAGAGAAAATGAGCGCATTTTGTGGTGTGGCTCATTATGTGCAGGTCTATTAGAGGAGACGCTTAAAGGATATGATGACAGCTCAATGTAGCATGATAGCGCAGAGTCATGCAGGGGTTATGCGCGTGACGTCACCGCATGCATAAACCGCCAAATCACTGCAACTCAAAGGCTGAGCAGCAGAGAAGAATATAATCATCAAAAGCTGCAAAACTGACAAAAAAAAAGAATTCTGGCAGACGTCTGCTTAAGAAGGCAAGCGCAGAGCAGTATAACCATGACTGATGCAAAAACATGGTTGTACTTTTTGAAGTAACTGTTAGTATTCTGTACTTATAGTCTCATAGCCTGTGTGCTGACCTCATGGGATTTACAGTAAGTCTACTTATCGGTTGAGTTTGCTCTTCACTTGCTACCTAAACCGTTTAACACGGCCAGGAATGCAGCAGAAAGAATGAGGCTAAACAGGCCTTTCATAAGAATGAGATTGAATGTGAGATTACTGAATTTATTCTCTACACCTCACCGTGAAGGTGTTTTATTTTTAGGACTCGATTATTTGGTCTTTTTTCTTGACTAGCACAAAGAGACCGCATCTGAAATTATGTTACAGACTCTTGCGATCCATGATGGTAAATAAACTCATTGTTAAATCCTGAATAAGTAACCTACAGCTAAGCAGCTTAAACACAAAAGGACAGTGATATTAATAAACCTATTCATGATGCATTCATGAAGTCTGCAGTTTTTCCAGCTTTCCTACCTGACTTTGTCTGTAGCAGTCGTGTTGCTTTTAGGTTGTATGATGTTTTAAAACTTATCATATTGGGGGCGGTGGTGGCTTAGTAGTTTGTGAAGTAAACTTGTAACCAGTGGGTCGCCGGATCGAGTCCCTGGACTTGCAAGAGGCTGAGGTGGGAAAGTGGGAGCTTGACCCGGTTGTTACCACCACTGTGGACCCCTGAGCAAGTCCCTTAACCCCTGGGTTAACTCCTCGGGCTTTGCCCCGTGGAAACCCACTGCTCCTACTATGCATAGTTAAGGTTAACTATGAATAGGATGGGTCAAATGCAGAGAAGGAGTTTCCCTAAGGGGATCGATAGAGGTTAGATTATATTGAGTTTCATATGGATAATATACCGCTCCATGTTTGTGATCAATCTGGTGACCAACTCTATGTGGACACGTTAACCAGGCAAAAAACTGGATTTTCACTGGATCAGGTCTTTAACCTCCCCAAGGCCTGATGATTTTGATCAAGGTGCTGCTACTATAAAACACATACCGTGCTGTCAAGCTTTGTTTACTGCAGGAGGAGAAGATTATTCAATTAACTGATCAGGGAAATTCTGATGAGCCATTTAGAAAACAAATGTGTCAAACATTTGTGGATCTCCGCCTCCTAAATGTGGGGATGTGCTGCTGGGTTTTGAGCAGTGCTTAGAGAATGTGTGAGAAAGTGGCAGTCCTGTCATTTTATTGACTACAAATCAACAACTTAATTGAGCTTCACATTTCAACATCTACAGACCACTGACTGTCCAGTAGCTTCGTTGCTTATGGACAGTCTTTACTTTTTACAGGTGTAGCGGCAGGGCTGGGAGTCTTACCTGAACACTGGTGAGATGCAGGTACATGACACAGGCCACGTGGAAACACACACACAGCACCAGCAGCAGCAGCACCAGCATCCCCCTGAGAGACGAGGAGACGCCACAGTGAGCAGGGCTTTCCCAGATTTCCACTGACGGCACCTTTCTTTCTAATTGTCGTACTACACCCAAGCAACATTGATCCAATTACGCTACACAAATGGACAAACAGTGTGTGTGCACATCTGAGTGTGTACGTACTGTGGGATCATTAGCAGATAGATAAGGCCAAATAGAGCAGCGAGGATCAGTGAGAGAACCACTGCGCTGATGAAATGGTCATCATAAACCTGATGATACTGAGAGAGGAGGAAACATAGACAGAGAGTGTCAGTACAGGAAGCACTCAGCAACCATCCATCCATCCATCCATCCATCCATCCATCCATCCATCCATCCATCCATCCATCCATCCATCCATCCATGAGGGTCTCTAGGTGTCAGTCTAGTTGTTCATGGCTTTATCTCTTCTGTGACAGGCCTTCTGCAGTAGCTCCTGAGGACAGTACTACCAGTAAGATATGTTGAGCCTAAAGTCAGAGTTTTAAATGTCACAAAGGTGGCTTCCTCTTAACCTGGCTGGATCACCATGGTAACTGATGTTGCACAACTGACCCTCTCCAGAGTCGGTTCTGTGAAGAAATTTGAATTTAAATTGACCAATTCTTCTCTTAATGATACTTTCCCTGAGCAATATTGATTCTGAGCTGAGGGAACACCTTGGATCTGTAATCCTGTTGCCTGTTTCCATTAGTATGGGTACTGGGTATGTATCACAGAAAATATTCAATCAATAACATTAATTTCACTTTGATTTAGCCAAACACTAGAGGGATTTCCATGTATCCTTCTTTATCCGACAGGGCCAGATGCACTTCTAGAGTATGATGTCGAAAAGTATGAGGTTTAAAGTTGTATGTGCAGCTGTCATGTTAGAAAAGCAACTAGAAAAATATGTAAATTTAAAGGTTTATACGTGCTGTTGTTGTTTTGTTATTCATAAAAACATCTTCCGAACTCTGCTTCTATTTTTATTACAACCGAGAGCATCCAGTGTACAATAAAAGGTATTTAAAACTGCACTTTTCCCTGTGCTTCCTTTACTACCAAAGCAACAGGAGAAATACAGGTTTGGCCCTGAGTATAGTACTCTAATGAAATGTTTATTTAATAAGGGAATGAAAGAGCTTCTTTCGGACCAGAAGATGTGTTTTGAATCTCCACCTTCACCTTCGCTCGGCCTCTCCGCCCCTGGAGAAGCTGGATAAAATCCTCGTATGTTC
Organism: Dascyllus trimaculatus; assembly: GCA_024666655.1. Taxonomy (NCBI): domain Eukaryota; kingdom Metazoa; phylum Chordata; class Actinopteri; family Pomacentridae; genus Dascyllus; species Dascyllus trimaculatus. Next base: position 3,198,875 of record CM045446.1, on the reverse strand, counting down.
CTACCAATAAAGCCTCTCTTATCTCCTGTAGAAATAAAGAATAACTTCCAGAGATCTGATGCTCACTTGGATCTAATTTTGTAGTACAGTGATGTATTCTGAACTCTGCCAGCTGTTACGAACGGTGCAGAGACTCAGGCGCAGGCAAAGAAACACGGCACACAGGTATACGAAATAACAATGTTTATTAGCAACAACGGAAAACAGAAAATCACTGCACAGCAGGAAACTAGACTAATAAACAAAAACTGAAACTAAAAGCGAGCGAATGCTGAAAACTAACTAAAAGTAACAACAGAAAGCGAGCTGCAAAAGGCGAGCTGAAAAACAAACAAATAACAGAAAGCGAGCTACGAAAACCAACGAGCTGATACAAACAAAAAGCGAGCTACGAAAATCTATGAGCTGATAGTAACCAAGACACTGGGAAACTGAGCCAGACGGGCTAACGCTAATGCTAATGCTAATGCTACTGAACCTGAACGGAGAGGGGGGCACGACGGGGCAGGTGAGCGGAGCAGGTGGGAGCGAAGGCAGGCAGGCAGGCAGGCAGGCTGGATGGTGAGCTGAGGTCCGGGAGTGGGGGTGGCGATCCACGACTGGAATCCTGGCGGTGGCTGGGTTACTGGCGGAGTGGAGGCAGTGGTTAAGCTGAACCGGAGGAGGCACACGTGGATGGCAGACGGGGAACCAACTGGAAGCGGAGAGGGAATAGCGTTAGCAAAAGCGAGGGTGCAGAGCAAACGGAGCAGACAGAACGAGAGCAGAGGTTGGCAACTGACTGAGGCAAAGCGACGGTCTGGCATCGAGGAGCATGTGGAGCGTGGTTATAACCGGGAGAGTGAGAGCTGATCATCCAATCACACGCGTGCCTCCTCCGCTGATTGGAAGTGGCTGCACCTGCCGTGCTCCTCGCTGCCCACACCTTGCTCACGCCCACCTGCAAGAGAGAGAGAGAAGGGGAAGAGGGAAAAGGGGAAAGGGGACTGCCACTCAGGCAGCAGAGGTGGAGGGCGTGACAGTACCCCCCCCTCTACGTGCACCTCCAGGTGCACGAATCCTCCGGTCAGGTCTCCTCTGGTTGAACTCCCGGATTAAGGCAGGGTCCAGGATCTGGCGTCTGGGTACCCAGGAGCGTTCCTCTGGACCGTATCCCTCCCAGTCCACAAGGTATTGGAGACCACGTCCCCGACGACGAACATCCAGCAGGCGGCGCACGGTGTACGCTGGGGCATTGTCCACCATCCTGGGTGGTGGAGGGGGACGGACAGGGGGGGCCAGAGCGCTCTCCTTCACTGGTTTAATTTGAGAGACATGAAACGTGGGGTGGATCCTCATGGAGGAGGGCAACTTCAGGCGGACCGCACTGGGATTAATGATGCGCTCAATAACAAAAGGCCCCACGAACCGGGGCGCCATCTTCTTAGACTCCACCCGGAGAGGCAAGTCCTTAGCCCGGAGCCAAACCCTTTGGCCTGGGGAGTAGACAGGGGCAGGAGAACGGCGACGGTTGGCTTGCCCCTCCATTCTCTCCGAAGCCCTTATCAGGGAGGCCCTCGAGCGCCTCCAGACCCGTTCGCACCTCCTGAGAAAGGTCTGGAGAGACGGGGTGGAGATCTCCCGTTCTTGGGAGGGGAACATGGGCGGCTGGTATCCCAAGGAACACTGAAACGGAGACAGCCCGGTAGAAGCATTAGACAGGGAATTGTGCGCATACTCGACCCATGGGAGGAGGCTGCTCCAGGCGGAAGGGTTCTCCGAGGTCATACATCGCAGGAAGGTCTCCAGTGATTGGTTGGTCCGCTCCGTCTGACCATTGGACTGCGGGTGAAAACCAGAGGTTAAACTGACTGTGGCCCCCAATGCAGAGCAGAAATTTCTCCAAACCTCCGACGTGAATTGTGGTCCCCGGTCGGACACTATGTCGGCAGGTATCCCATGGAGTCGGAAAACGTGGTTCACCAGATGATCGGCCGTCTCCCTGGCAGAGGGCAATTTTTCTAAGGGGACAAAATGGGCGGCTTTGGAGAACCGGTCGACAATGGTTAGGATGGCAGTTTTACCTTGGGATGGGGGAAGCCCAGTGACAAAATCCACTGCGATGTGGGACCAGGGTCGATGAGGAATAGGCAGCGGTTGGAGGAGCCCCGAACTCGGCCGATTGGAGGTCTTGCTGGTGGCACAGATGGAACATGCGGCCACGAACTCCTTAGCATCCCTCTCCAGCGTGGGCCACCAGAACTTCTGCCGTAGGACCTCCACGGTGCGTGCAGTCCCAGGATGGCAGGTCAACCGTGAAGAGTGCGCCCAGCTCAGGACCTGAGAGCGAACCGGATCAGGAACAAACAAGCGGTTAGTGGGACCGTTACCTGGGTCGGGGTGCTGTTCTTGGGCCCGGCGAACCACGGACTCGATCTCCCAAGTGAGAGAAGCCACCACACAAGTTCCGGGCAGAATGGGTTCAGGTTCGCCGGGGGTCTCCTGGGAGGAAAACTGGCGGGACAATGCGTCTGGCTTGACGTTCCTGGACCCAGGCCGATACGTGATGGTGAAATTGAAGCGGCCGAAGAAAAGCGTCCAGCGGGCCTGTCGGGCGTTCAGTCGTTTAGCCGATCGGATGTATTCCAGGTTCCGGTGGTCGGTCCAAACGATGAACGGCTGCTCCGCCCCCTCCAGCCAGTGACGCCATTCCTCCAGAGCTAGCTTCACCGCTAGCAGCTCTCGATTGCCTACGTCATAATTCCTCTCGGCAGGGGACAGCCGCCGAGAGAAAAAGGCACAGGGGTGCATCTTGTTGTCGGCGGGGGAACGTTGAGACAGCACCGCCCCTGCCCCAATGTCCGAAGCATCCACCTCCACCACGAACTGCAAGTGGGGATCAGGCTGCGTCAGGATGGGTGCGGAGGTGAAGCGTTGTTTCAGAGAGTGGAAGGCCTGGTCTGCCTCAGGAGTCCAGGAGAAAGTCCGCTTGACCGAAGTGAGGGAGGTGAGTGGGGCTGCCACCTTGCTGTAGTCCCGGATGAAGCGACGGTAGAAGTTGGCGAAGCCAAGGAAACGCTGCAGCTGCTTCCGATTCTCCGGAATGGGCCAGTCCCTGACAGCAGACAGCTTCAGAGGGTCCATTCTCACTTCCCCCGCTGAGATTATGTAACCCAAGAAGGACACGGTAGGTACTCCGAACTCACATTTCTCGGCCTTCACGAAGAGTCGGTTCTGCAGTAGCCTCTCGAGGACCTGGCGGACATGGCGGGTGTGTTCCTGGGCGTCTCTCGAGTAGATGAGGATGTCATCTAGGTAAACGAATACGAACCGGTTGATCATGTCCCGGAGCACATCGTTGATAAGGTTTTGGAAGACGGCGGGTGCATTCGTGAGTCCAAAGGGCATGACCAGGTACTCGAAGTGCCCCAGCGGCGTGTTGAATGCCGTCTTCCACTCGTCCCCCTCGCGGATGCGGATGAGGTGGTAGGCGTTGCGGAGGTCCAGCTTGGTGAACACGGACGCTCCGTGCAGGGAGGTGAAGGCGGAGTTGATGAGTGGCAAGGGGTAAGTGTTTTTGATGGTGATGTCGTTGAGACCACGGAAGTCGATGCACGGCCGAAGGGTCTTGTCCTTCTTGTCCACGAAGAAGAATCCTGCTCCCACAGGCGACGAAGACGGGCGGATGATGCCAGCAGCGAGGGAGTCCCGGATGTAGGTCTCCATGGCCGCTTGTTCCGGTTTGGAGAGGTTATACAACCGACTGGTGGGTAAGGTGGCTCCGGGAACGAGCTCAATGGCACAGTCGTAGGGACGATGAGGGGGCAAAGACAAGGCTTTCTCCTTGCTGAACACCGGGGCGAGGTCATGGTACTCGGGAGGGACGGAGTCCAACTTTACCGGGGCGTCCGGAACAGGGCTGGTGGCGTCAGCAGGGGTCAGGGCTGAGTGCAGACAGGTCTCATGGCACCGGGGATCCCAGGATACCACTTCCTCTTTCCTCCAGTCGATGTGGGGGTTGTGCGCCCGAAGCCAGGAATAACCCAGGACCATGGGGGGACTGGAGTGATCTATAACGAAAAAGGTCGTCTTCTCCCGATGATTGCCGGCCAGAAACAACGTGACAGGAACAGTTTTCTGCTGTACCTTGGCTAGGTGGAGTCCATTCAAGGCTCGGACCTCCAGGGGGGGCTCCAGGGACTCCAAAGGAATGCACATCTGACGGGCGAGCTGAAGGTCCAGGAAGTTCTCCTCGGCACCAGAGTCGATGAAGGCTTGTACAGGAACAGACTGGGATTGCCAGCAGAGGGAGGCGGCGAGCTGCAGCCGATTTGGGGAAGACGACGATAGATGGCTCACCTGTATCTCCCCAGTTACTGGTGAGCCCGTGCTTTTACTGTACGCTGGGGACAGGCAGCGAGGTAGTGACCAGTCTTCCCACAGTATAAGCAGGTATCGGCGTCTCGCCTGCGTTGCCTCTCCTGTGCGGACAGCTGGTTGCGTCCCAGCTGCATGGGCTCAGGGTCAGGAACGACTCGGGAAGAAGGTGGAGGGCTCTGGCAGGTCGACGGAAGGGCCCGTGGAGACTCCGAGCGGAGGGTCCTTTCCCTCCGCCGCTCGCGGATTCGGTTGTCGATCCGGATGGCCAGGTCAATGAGCTGATCCAGGCTGCGCACGTCATCTCGGGTAGCCAGCTCATCCTTGAGGCCGTCCTGCAGAGCTGCGTAGAATGCTCCTCGCAGAGCTGCATCGTTCCATCCGCTCCCCGCCGCTGTAGTGCGAAACTCGATGGAGAAGTCCGCCACACTCCGGTTCCCCTGACGCATGGACAGAAGACGGTGACTGGCATCTCTTCCCTGCACCGGGTGGTTGAACACCTTCTTCATCTCGGCGGTGAAAGCGGTATAGGAGCCGCAGATCGTCTCCTGGCGTTCCCACACCGCAGTACCCCACTCTCTCGCTCGGCCTGACAAGAGGCTAACTAGGAAAGCTACTCTGGCCCTATCTGCGGCGTAAGAGTGAGGCTGTAAGTCAAAGACTAACGAAACCTGAGTCAAAAAAGACTGGCAGGAACCAATGTCGCCGTCATAGCGTTCGGGAACGGGCACATGCGGTTCACGAGTAGAATAGCTGGCCGCGAAACTAGCATTAGCTGGATCACTGCTAACGGGTGCGGCCATAGACGTAACGGCAGCAGGAACCGAATGGGCAGCTAGCGTGCTAATCCTCCCCGTGAGCTGGGAGACCTGATCTATCAGCGCGCGGTTACTCTCCACAAGACTCTGTAGCAAAGAGCCGTGCTGCCCTATCACTACGCCCTGGTGAGCTATGGCTTGCTGCAGGTCTATCTCACTGAGGGCAGGACTAGTGCCGGTCTCGTTGCCTGCTGAGCTCATGTTGGCCAGACCGTACTGTTACGAACGGTGCAGAGACTCAGGCGCAGGCAAAGAAACACGGCACACAGGTATACGAAATAACAATGTTTATTAGCAACAACGGAAAACAGAAAATCACTGCACAGCAGGAAACTAGACTAATAAACAAAAACTGAAACTAAAAGCGAGCGAATGCTGAAAACTAACTAAAAGTAACAACAGAAAGCGAGCTGCAAAAGGCGAGCTGAAAAACAAACAAATAACAGAAAGCGAGCTACGAAAACCAACGAGCTGATACAAACAAAAAGCGAGCTACGAAAATCTATGAGCTGATAGTAACCAAGACACTGGGAAACTGAGCCAGACGGGCTAACGCTAATGCTAATGCTAATGCTACTGAACCTGAACGGAGAGGGGGGCACGACGGGGCAGGTGAGCGGAGCAGGTGGGAGCGAAGGCAGGCAGGCAGGCAGGCAGGCTGGATGGTGAGCTGAGGTCCGGGAGTGGGGGTGGCGATCCACGACTGGAATCCTGGCGGTGGCTGGGTTACTGGCGGAGTGGAGGCAGTGGTTAAGCTGAACCGGAGGAGGCACACGTGGATGGCAGACGGGGAACCAACTGGAAGCGGAGAGGGAATAGCGTTAGCAAAAGCGAAGGTGCAGAGCAAACGGAGCAGACAGAACGAGAGCAGAGGTTGGCAACTGACTGAGGCAAAGCGACGGTCTGGCATCGAGGAGCATGTGGAGCGTGGTTATAACCGGGAGAGTGAGAGCTGATCATCCAATCACACGCGTGCCTCCTCCGCTGATGGGAAGTGGCTGCACCTGCCGTGCTCCTCGCTGCCCACACCTTGCTCACGCCCACCTGCAAGAGAGAGAGAGAAGGGGAAGAGGGAAAAGGGGAAAGGGGACTGCCACTCAGGCAGCAGAGGTGGAGGGCGTGACACCAGCACACTCAGAGAGAAAACAGCTCCACTGTTGTGTGGGAGTAAACAAACTTATTACACTAATTTGTTTTTTTTTCTCCTAGTGGCATTTCCCTGAAGGACCAGACATCTAAAATATGTTCAAAATGAGTCACAATTAGCTGGTTTTTACTCTATACGTGGCTTTAATTTTCACCGACCAGTTTGAACGTTTCGATCGCAGACACACACACACATGTACACACACATGTACACACACAAACCACCCCTGCTCTGTGTCTCCTTTATGGCTCTGCCCACGCACACATAGGAGAAAGATATCACGTGTGCCGCTCAGACGTTCCCAAATCATTATCTGCACCCCCTCCTGAGAGGGTGGGTGGACTCCTCTCTCTCTCTCTCCCTCTTACACACTCACACACACTCACACACACACACACACATCATAGACAATAGGCGTGGGAGAGAGAATTAGAGACTGTGTCGGGTGTGTATGTGTGAGAATAAGACAGGAGGGTGCAGTCACGAAGCATGTTACCTTCTGTGTAATGAGGAAAGTATATATTTGTTACATTTGTGTGCTTTTGTAAATAGACATCTGAGTTGCCGGCTCCTCTGCACATGTGTGTGTGTGTGTGCTCACCCTGCGCTCCCTGTCTCTGCTCCTGTAGAACAGGGTGATGAAGTTGAGGTCTGATGTCTCGGACTCGGTCTGCCGCGCTTCAATGAGCCGCCCGATGTAGCGGTTGACTCGCGTTCCTGGTGAGTGCTGCACGGCGGTGGCTGAGAAGGACGTCCGACTCCTCAGCTTCTCCGACGCAGTCCGCAGGGCCCGCCGCTGTCAGACAGCAAAACACAATCAGTCTCCGCAGAGGCCGACCTGCCTCGCGTGGTAAAGCTGACTGGCTCTCAGCTGATGGTGAGGCATACAAATGCAGAGTTTTGCGAGCTCAGCACTCAGGAGAGTTTGGTACAACTGAACATGCATCAGTGGAAAGAAGACACAGAGTCTAGAGGATGTGATGCTCATTAATGCACCATTCAGCTGCATTGTCCTCTGCTTCACCAATGGTGCAGTGAAGCTGTGTCAGGTGCTACAAGCATGTTTTAGTGCTACACATACAGCTCATCTAAAGTTTTGAGCCAAGCCATGGAACCACAACCATTCTGGTACAAATCTCTAAAGTCTTGAGTGATGATTATCTTTAAAAACTGCCAAAATTACACCAACTGCAAACAGTAAAAACAGAAAGAATAGCCGGACTTTCAACTTTCTTAGAGTCCTTGAAAATCACTGTACTGCACATGTCTCAATTAAACAGTTTATTGAAACAGCACAAACACCAGCTTTCTGTAAAAACATTAAATATCCTGCTTACTATTACTAACTAAGCTAGTCATGTGAGAACAATGCAGGAACTTTTTGGCTGAACAGCAGGCTGTGTTTATAAAGAACAGAGAGGAGACAAGTAGGGAAACAAATTAAAAACCTAAACATCTAGAACATATCTACTGCATGTGGAAGCCCCATGTCTATCCTATTAGTAACACCAGTGGGGACTTGGATAAAAGTTGGACACGTTTGTTCCAGGTTTTTACAATTTTGCAAAACAAATATTCAAAGAAATACAACTTTTCTTTTCTTTTATTAATGATTTATGGCATAATAACTTTGTCATAGAGCGTAAACAACATTTTTGAGGTCTCTCTACTTCTAGTCATTATTGTGCAGATTATATATATATTGCTGGGGGACTCCGATGATGCACTGGGCTCCTCTCCTCTACTTTCTCTATATTATTATATATCACCATTACATATCGCTAACTCTGTTTCCTCTGAAGTCCTGTGTCCTGTGCTTGCTCTCTCTGCGGATGTCTCTGGTTGTGGAGCTACACGTCTCTGATCTGCAGCCGCTGGCCTCACCACCCCACCATCCCCACCCCAACCTCTCCTGATATCCCTCCCCCTCATCCCCACCCCCAGCCCAACCGATCAAGGCAGATGGCTGCCTTCCCTGAGCCTGGTTCTGTCGGAGGTTTCCCCCCCCTCCCTATCTAAGGGGGTTGTTTGGTTCCTTCCCACCGTCGCTGACTGCTTGCTCATAGGGAATCCAAATGCAACTTTGGATTGTTGGGTTTTCTATTTTCTGTTCTTTCTGCTATGTTAAGCACTATGAGATGACATGTGTTGTAAATATGCACTATGCAAATAAAAATGAATTGAATTGAATTGAATATGGAGCAGCAGGTCTTTAGCTTAAAGTGAAAAATGATCCCACAGTGAATAAAAACACGACAGTAGCAAAAACTGTTTGGGGTTCAGAGCGTTACGCTTGATTTGATAGTAGAGCTGAGGTATCATTTTCTTTCTTATATGTCTGACTAGATTTTTAGCAGCAGCATTTTGCACAATTCATAGCTGTGAAATACCAGTCTGGGAGGCTACAAGGAAGTGGTGGATTGCTTGTTTGTAAGATATTAGTGCAAAGACATTCTGAAAGCTGTGAATCAATATCCCGTATTGGTCCTGGTTTTCTTATTGTAAGAGTCCGACTAGTTTAATGGTAAATGGAAAATGGTCTGCACTTATATAACGCCTTTATCTACCTTAATGGTGGTACTCAAGGCGCTTTACAATGTGTTTCGCATTCACACATTCACACTCCAATGGTGACAGAGCTGCCATGCAAGGCGCTAATCTGCCACTGGGAGCAACTTGGGGTTCAGTGTCTTGCCCAAGGATCGAACCACCAACCTTGGGATCAGTGGACAACCTGCTCTACCACATGAGCCACAGCCGCCCCATAATATAGCATAATTAATGACCAAAGAAAAGACCAAAAAGGACACTACAACTATGTTTCTGCTGTTTTTTTTGTTTTTGTATTTTGTTGGAATAACTAAGAGATAGTTTACTATGACATCAGATATATGACAGCGCAATCAAACAAAAAATAAAAATTTGAGAGAAAATAAAACTCAATAATGCAAAAACGCAGTCATCTTGAAATAGGGCTGAACGATCTGTTGAAAATATGTCATTTCAATTTTACTGACACATACTGTGACTGCAGTTTGATTTGCAATATAATTTCTTAATGTCACGCCTCAGTCCAATATTCACCGTGTAATAGATTTGAAACGAGATGGAGCATTACAACATGAGCTCTGACTGTCACACAAGGAGGACGATAGAATTTTGTGAATCCATTATAACTACAGTTGAAACCCAAGTCTGACGTGCTGCTTAATGCACATCCTAAACTGTGGCCTTTGCAATTTGCTAATGTCATTGCAATTTTGAAAACAATGAATCATTCAACCCCATCTCAGAAAGTAACACTTCTAGCTTGCAAACAATTTACTTCTTCTTCTCTAAAAAAGAGATTTTTACATTGTTTATGTCTAACTGATCAGACTTTTGCCCTCACTGTTGGATTTGCAAGTTTGCTGCCCGCTGTCTTGTTCGGCTGCCTGAGTTTCACTTGCAGTTCTGACACAAACATTTTGCATAGGCTCGTTTTTTTAGGGGTGCATTCCAACGTGATCCAACATGCAGACAACAACACAACAACCTCTACTGAAATGGATGTTAGTTCCACCAGTGTGATCAAGGAAAACAGCTGTTTCAGGTCATTTTGAAACTATGAAAGTGTACGTGCCATGCATGCCATGGGACAGTATTGATAGAGTTCAGGGGAAGCTTGGCACCGTCACGTGAACTGCCCGGCGTTCCCACCACATTCGTCCAGGCTCCCACAGAGACAGACACTTTGAAGTGTCAAGGGGGAATCTTGAAACAGTGAGAGTAAAACAGCATACACGACCGTATGCGGCGCACATAAGCAACAGAGGTCACCGGCTGCCACGACACCGCTGGGAGATCTGTACAAGCACCTGCTGTGTTACAAAATAAACATGTGAAAATCCATCAGTTCCCAGCGAACCAACAGAGATCAAAGGAGGGGTCCTAAGACTGTAGGTCCTGAGCTGCCATTTCAGTGGCTGAGGTTATAGCAGAACGTCTGACTGTACAAGACGCCATTGATGCGGTCTTTTAAAGATGAGCGAAGGCTAGTGTGCAACGTCTTTATTGGTTTTGTGTCTTTGTTGCATTATTACATTTGTTATCATTAGACACTGGTTATGAGGATGGGTGTTTTCTAGCAGTGAGGACATTGTGTTGATGGTTGTAATTGTTATAAATGGTTCTATAATAAACCCTACAGTTGTATAATGTTCTTGTCAACTTCACTGTGAATATTTCTTTTCATCAAATCATGATAGATGCTATGTTTTCAAGTCTTCAGTAAGCTAGGACAGGATATTGTGTGACAGGAGATGTTTTTTCTCCACAACCTAGTGGTGTAAAACCTAGAAACTACTCTCACCCTGCTCTCTGCAACATGAATTAACCATCCAGTTTTAGGCCATTCATACCTTCTAGCAGCTTCAACTAGCAACAATAAAAGGATATTAGATGAAAAAAACAGCCTAAGATACCACTTCCTGCATCAAGATGAAGGAACTGACTCTGACACTCCTCTGTGCTTCAGAATTCACTCTAGACACTTAATGTGAGGAGGTCAAAACTGACCCAGACCATACTGTGAAGATGTAAAATAGGACAATATGTAAGGGCGAAGAAGCATGGAAGATTCTGTGAAACAACCAAGACTGAAGTTGACTTTGCATTGTAGACACAGTTCCTGTTTTTCCTTGGTAAGCCTGAGTTTTACAACAGAAATAACGCAAACTTGTTATAAATGAATGCAGCAGAATAGCATCTTCGTAGGCTAGACTCATCAACACATTGAGATTTGTTACCAGCTTAAAACCATTCACTCATCATTGTGTTTGTGCATCTCTAGTTGGCCGGACATCTCTCTCTCTATGTGCTCCTGGAGAATCACTTTTTTAAATGAAGCCATTTCTAAACAAACTGTCATCAGATCTTTCAGAAGAAGTAGAAAGGAGCTGATTTCACAGAGCCAATCCTCCAATCACATCCTTAGATCACAGTATACATATGTGCTGTCTATCTCCAGAGTAAGGAGGATATTTTCTCCTACAGGCTCTGTAATAGTTTGACAAAAGAAATAAAAGAATTTGGAATTCCAAACTGAATTCAAAACAACTGTAAGCTAATCTTGACCTCATTTTAGATTTCCTAGTTTGGATTTCAAAAATGATTTTTAGTGAATGTTTATATAATGTCACTTGAAGTTTAGCCTAATTTTATTAGTGTGTCTGATTCTTGGTTGTCCTTTCTAAAACTTGTAATGGTCAGCTCTCCCCTGAGGCCAATGTACTTTTCATACATTTCCACTAGGGTCATGTCCAAGAGTCTGCGATAGTCAGCAGGACCCCTGTGGACGTCAGCGTGTAGTGAAATCCACGCTACAACCAGACCACGCTACGAGGACAACTACTGCACACGCATGGAATGGAGTCTCCAAGTGGACTAGAAAGGAGTATAATAACAAGAACTCTAACGTGGTTGATTCCCCACATCTTGTTGTGTGATTCTGGGCTTTCATTGTTTTTTGGGTTTGACAGAGTTTTGCTGAGACCTGCAGGTGCATCACTGGGAGATGCTTTCCATGAAGCCTCCCTGCAGCAACACAGTGTGAAAAAACACTGTTGTCTTCTATTTTTGCACATTTCTCAAACTTACATTTATTTTTCAGATTATCAAACTAATATTTATATTTATTTAATACTAGACAGAGATAACCTACAACACACAAAATTCAGTTTTTAAGTGATGATTTCTTAAAGATTTATTGAAAACCTTTATCACCACTGTAAAAAAAAGTTATTGCCCTCAAGTCCAGACCTTGTCTCAGCCTCCCCCAAACCTTCATTTAGTTCTTTTTGTCTTTCTGTCAGAAACCATGTGTGCTTGAGCTTTAGGTCATGAACTGATGGTGGATATTCTCCAGCAGGATTTTCTGATAGAGAGCAGAATTCATGGAACCATCAATGATGACAAGTCATCCAGGTCCTGTGGAAGCAAAGCAGCCCCAAACCATCCCACTACCACCACCATGTTTACTGTTGGTATGATGGTCTTCTGGTGGAATGCAGTATTAGCTTTACTCCAGATGTAACAGATCCATGTCTTCCAAAAAGCTCCACCTTTGACTTATCAGTCCACAGGATGTTATCCCAAAAGTCTTGGGGCTCATCCAGGTATTTTTTTAGACATTCTAGACATTACTTTATGTTCTTTTTGGTCAGGAGTGGTTTGTGCTTTGCAACTCTCCCATGATACCAGTTTCGCCCAGTGTCTTCCTTGTTGTGGACTCACATACACTGACCTTAACTGAGGCCAGTGAGGTCTGCAGATCTGTTGATGTTTCTTTTGTGACTCCTGGATTAGATATCAATGTGCTCTTGGAGAAATGTTGGTGGTTGGTCCACTCCTGGGAAGGTCCACCACTGTTCCATGTCCCTCCATTTGTGGATAAAGTCTCTCATCATGGTTCTCTGGAGTCCCAGAGCCTCAGCAATGGCTTTGTAACCCTCCAGACTGATACATGTCAGTGGCTTTGTTCCTCATCTGTTCTTGAATCTCTTCAGAACGTGGCATCATGTGCTGCTTTTTCAGACCCTTCAGCTACTTCACAATACCAGACAGGTTATATTTAGTGATGTTTAGATTCAACAAGCCTGGCAGTGATCATATGTGGGTGTGGCTGGTAGGACTGAATCCTGCTAAAAACTGCTAAATTAATTTGATAATTCATGTTTTTTTACATTGGGCAAGATGGGCTGGACAGCATCTTTCCTTCAAAAAATAAAATCATCTTTTAAAAACTGCATTTAGTGTTTTCTTGGGTTATCTTTGTCTTTAAATTAGTTGGATGATCTGAAACATTTGAGTGTGAAAAATACCTAACGCACAGTGTATGTGTTTTATCTGTCACAAAACAAGCACATAAACTGTGCTTTAGGTATTATCCAAAGCGCTGTCAGCATTCCTTGTCTCTGATATTGGTATTTGTCAACTATGGTGCACAGTTACAAATCTAAAATGCTGTTTTCTACACATTTACATCAGCTCTACAATGGTAAATTGAAAACACTCAACTCACTCAGTCAGTGAGCTCCTCTAGAGGTGTTACAAAGATCATAATGTAATTCTGCTCCTATATGCTGCTGTGTTTCAACAGCTTCTACATCCATCTTAACCAGTCATTTAGTCTCATTTTCATCCATCAAGTTTGGTAGTATTGTTTTTGAAAAAACAAAAGAAAACTGAGGCTCAGATAATACCTTGTATAGTAAAACAAGTCCGACTCTAGTGGCTGAGTTATTTTACAAAAGGCAAAAGAAAACCAAAGACGACAGAAGTTGATAATTAACAGTGGTGGGGCAATGGTTCAATCCCTGGGTTACTGATCAGAAGGTCAGAGGATCAAACCCCAATGCAGTCATTGTTGGGCCCTTGAGTAAGGCCCTTAACCCTTCCTGCTCCAGGGGCTCTTACCATGTCTGACCCTTGACCCCAAGTGGGATTTAGAAAAACAACATTTCCCAATGCTGTAAAAATGTATTTGTGACAATAAAGGTTTCTTCTTTTTCTTCTAATGGACATTTGTGCAGTAGCTCCTAACAGTGCAACAGAGAGGGTGCTGTAATAAATGCTAAAGCAGCAGTTTGGGGAAATGAATTTGGTACAACAACTATTACTGTGATTGTACAAATTACAACTTTGCAATAAAATGAAACAGCAGTAGTTCATGAGAACACATGCTTTGTAAACGTACCCCTCCTTTGCACTGTACGGATAAAGTTAGTATTTAGAGCTTTGTGATTGATCTTGATTCAAATAGTGCCTCTCATACAAGTGCTCAATTTTGCCTCCTGTCACATCTTATTTAAGCGGAACCAATATAATTTTTGCATCAATAAGCTTGCACCACGAGTTCATCCGATGATTCATGATGTTTATTACTGGTATAAATGAGTAATGAGCAACAGTGCTCAAAAAATATAATGATAGCCTGTGCAGCTGCAGGTCCCGTAGTTCATCAAAGGCCTGCATTTTTATTTTATCGTGTATTGTAACACGAGATTTCTCTCTGGCCCAAACAACTTGCAGTGTCATAATTCTATTATAAAATTAGTCTGTGTCACAATGCTAGGATTTTGGCTACTTGGATAATCATGTAACAATGTGTCTAATGCTATTAGAGGAGATGATACCAGGCTGTGGGTGATTACCAGCAGTCATAATGCAACCTCATCAGAATCATGAAGTACTAATGCCTGGCCGAGCTCGTACAGTTGGGCGGATTACAGCTAGCAGGCTATTTCTGACAGCCAGACCCTGTGATGCCACAACACCAATCGTCGAACACCAGCCGACCGGCCGACCGAGCAACAGACCAGCGGCCCTGTGACTGACTCACTGCTGCATCACAGTGCTTTAAAAACAACCGCACACACACAGACGTTGGGACAAACACACTAACATGCACAGATTAATGTTTATGCGCTCATGCAAATATCATCTGGCACATACACAACCACACCAGCATATGCAGCATCTACTCATGCACACACACTCCAGGGAGCTTAAGAGCAGTGAGTTTTCTCATTGTATCTATTCCACTCTCATACTTTCCAACAAGTAGCTGTAATGCAGGAGTCCTGTCGTACTTATGATGCTGTGAAATCTAGAAATCCAGATTACTGTCTGTGTGTGTTTGCCCGTGATTGTGTGTGTAGCAGATTAGGGATCCGAGCGGGATTTCACTCCATCACAAATGGACATACAAACCCATTAAAAGGATTTTCTTTTTACTACGTAACCCAGAAATACTCATATCTACTCGGCACAGTATACTGCTAAACACATGCAGGCAAGCAAAGACATGCAGCTGCTGGCTTCAGTGCACGTCACAAACCTTGTCGTCGTCCTCGCAGGTCATGACGTTGGAGAAGGGGATCTCGGCCTTAAACATCTTCCGACAGTGCATGAGCTGCACCAGCAGGTAGCACACGGTCTTAAACTTCATCCTCTTGGCTGGTTTAATGTCTGATAGAATAAGACCAGGAAAGATCTGGAAATGGAGGAAAAGAAAAGGAGATGCTGAAAATGCTTTTGGGTGATGTTTGGGAGACATAACCAGCTCTCCTTTTGAGACTGAAAAGTACAACCAGGCATGTTCTGTGTTCATATCAAAGCGTTCCAGCTGTATTAAGTACGGAAATAAAACTTTAAAACTTTTCCAGCACACTTTTTCCTTGAATGAGTTTGGTTTTTTAAAGGATATTGAACATTTTATGAGATCTACATTTAGAATGTTTATGTGCACAGGTTTAAAAAGCTGATGTTCTGCAGGTGCTAATATTTAGTCTGTTTAGCAAGTTAGCTTGTGACCACGCTATCATAATAACAGTAATAATAATAATACATTGCATTCTTACAGCAAACTCAAAGATGCTTTACAGGTTAAAAAAATACAAATACAGGTATACAAAATCAATCAATAAAAATGAAAACAGAAGAAATACAGTTGAAAGTGTGGTAGAAGTCGATGTAAATAATGTGTTGTGTACAGTGTATATAAATTTAGGGAGATTACAAGTTGAAAGAGGAGCAGAAGAGGTGTGTTTTTAATTTAGTCTTGAAGGTAGTAGGGTCAACGGTAGTGAGTTCCAAAGGGAGGGGGCGGCAACAGAGAAAGCTCTGTCCCCCCAGGTTCGGTGCTTGGTCCTGGGGAAGGTCAGGAGGTTTGCATTGGAGAAACGGAGGGTACAGGAAGGGGTGTAGGGGTGGAGCAAGTCTTTACAGTAAGAGAGGGCCTGGTTATGGAGTGCTTTATGGGTGAGTAGGAGGATTTTGAATTTAATATGGTGTGGAACAGGAACCCAGTGAAGGTTCTGGAGGACAGGGGTGATGTGGTCACAGGAACGATGTGGGTACGGGTACTAACATTAATGCAGACACATGAAGCTGAGATTTTTATACCATACACAAACAATAGTCCTATAATAAACAGAATGGCCAACAGCCAACATGATCAATAAAAGATAAATTAATTTAAAAAATAATAATAATCTTTGTTTTAAAATGGGTTAGCTGAGGCAAGCCAGTCAAAAATAATGCTGTATATTAAATTAGTTGCCAACTGATGGTGATCATTTGCAATCAGTGAAACCAATGACCTATATTGCAGACGTATATTGGGTATTATTTGGACCCAACATACCAAAATGTGTTTATGCTTAATTAAAAGAAAACCCTTACTCATGTAATGTATAATGTGTGGTTCAACATTTAGCAACACAATATGTTGTGTTAGCATTAGCTTAGTACCACAAGAAGAGCAAGAAGAAGACAGAATGTTCTTCTTTTTATTATCATCATATTATCATTATTGTCATGGAATTAGGTCACTGTTTCAGAGGTTCTTGAACTTTAAACTAGTAGTCGTACATGAGGACATGTTGGTCTGTTCATGGTGTGAAATAAGAAGTCAGTTAAAACTATGAACGTCTCTTCCACATGTTGTTTTCACTTTCTGAAGCCTCCTGAGATGCACTTCTACAAAACAATGTTAAATCTCACTGTTTCCAACTGCACTGTAGTTTATCTTTCTGAGAAGAGATTCAGTTTCTCTAATAATAAATCTGAACAAATATGAGGTTTTCCGGTACGGGATGGGAGGAAGAGGATGACATGACATTCCTTAAAAGATGAGAGCATGAATTTAAATGTGCTTTGGAGAATTGTCTCATTCATGGAAATAAAGTAGGCTGGAGTAGGATTTTTACAGTAGACCGTGACTGCACAATGTTACAAAACCTGGATATATCGAGTGTGTATTCATGTGTGTGTGTGTGTGTTGTGTGTGTGTGCATTTTGCCGCGGATTTTTGCTGTGAGCGCGCGCGCACACACACACACACACTCAGCTCTGGTGCACATGTGCGGCTGGTGTGAGATAGTGATACTAGCCATGTGTATGCCAGCTTAACACATGGCCTGCCTCCCTCTCTGCATCAGAGGATTAACTATTACAACACTGACAGCTGTGTCACCTCTCAAGTTGTGAGGGGGGGGGCAAAAATTGCAGGAAAGAAATCGCTCTGGCGTACTTTGCGTCTGTGTGATGGCACGATGAAAAATGTCTCTATGTGATGCTTCTGTAGAAAGGCATGTCTCTCGTGGCCGAAGCCCGGCTCCACCTCGTAGTCCCCATTCAGACACTCCAGGGTGGTCCTTGTGATGTGCACCTTGCTGAGAGCACAAGCACAGCAGAGGACGAAAAGCAGTTAGTGATAAAAGTCAGGCGCCAGGGTCTCAAATCATTATCCCTCTCATTATTTTTATCAGCCTAATGGCCCCTCGGCTTGCTCAAAACTCTTCACAGCAAAGAAATTTTCATCCTAACGACTCATTTAATCTGGTAACGAGTCCTAAAATCTTATTACTTCACTTGAAACAAGACCAAATTGAGCCAAAGAGGCGACCTCATTTCCCTGCTTTTTAAATGCAAATCTGCTTGTTACTGTACACGAGTTTTCTTTAATGAAGTGACATTAGTTTAGTGCTCGTGGTCGGCCTTATTTTTAGCTGCTGTTACTGTCCTTTTAGAGAACCACGGCATCAATTCAGAATCATTTTATCACAATGACTTTTCAAGGCTTGGAGAAGATAGCACTATTTCATGATTCAACTACCATTAACATTTAAGCATGGTGATCAAAGCCAGCAATGATCCTACTGTGCCATTACTCTTCATTGTTGCGCAGAAGCCAGTATAGAAAACACATTGCTGCACATGAATGGGATACAGTATTTCTGAATCAGAATGAAGAAGGCAAGCGTTGTTTATTCTGCAGTGACTCGGTGTGCAGACGTTATAGCTCATACTCAGAGATGCTGTTTTATGTTTACAGTGCCTTGATACTTTGTTTTGGATGTTTCTGGGTTAGAGCTGAATGACAAGCTTGAAGATGTTTCTTACATTACTCGCAGGCCTGCAACTAACAGTTACTTTATTATCAGTTAACCAGTTGATGACTATCTTGATAACTGATAAGTGGTTAGTTGTTGGTCTACGAAATGTCAAGTGTTCCCCAAAGCCCAGGATGACAAATGTGGTGTCCACAGCCCAAAGATATTCAGTTTACTGTCACATAGGAGGAAACAAACCAGAAAATATTCAAATTTAAGAAGCTGGAAACAGAATTTTTTGGCTTTTTTCTTAACAGAATATTTAGCCAACTGCTAAATGCTAATGCTAACTGCTAATTCAACCAGCACTGCCACGTTCAACTGACCCAGGCCTGTTTAGGAGATGCTCCAGGTAATGGCCAGTGCTGATGCTACCATTTAGCTAACTGGTAAATGCTACATGCTAATACTAACCACTACCTGCTTAAAATATACTACTAACAACCTCACCACCCACAAGGAGACTTTACAGCCGGATTCGACTATAATGCTGATGCTAACTGCTAAATGCCAATGCTAACTGCTAAGATACTACCATACTAGTATACTTTAACTGATTAATTTCCTATTAAAATAGCTGGTGAATAATTTAGTAGTTGACAACTAATCGATTCATCATTGCATCGCTACTCATTTGATGGCCCTGTATCACCTTTTGTATTGATGGGGGAACACAAAAACTTAAAGTTAGTGCTAGATGGATGAATTATCCACATCAAAATACTGGCCAATATAAGTTTATTGCAGATACTGTTTATTTCAAATGTTAATTAACAGGAAAGTGTATTGCAGAGATTCCTAATATATTGTTAGAAGCACTTTTTGTGTCGGTTGCAAATTATATTCTAACAGTTTCGAAGTTTTAATTTTGTTTAAATACTGTAAACATTTTCCTGAGCTGATATGATCTTAGTCTTTGGAGCCATTTTGTTGGATTCAGTGTTCATATTAACTCATCAGATGATAACGACCAGGTTGAACAGAAGGAAGGACACAGTCTAATTCCTTTCGGCAAACATGAAGGAAACGGGACATCTGTACAGTCTGTCGCTGTTTGTTAAACGTGAGATTAAATCAGGCCATAGAAGCTTTAGATGCAATAGAATCTGCAGCTGCTGTCGTTTAGTTTGTTTAATGTGTGAGCCTAGAAGGAGAGTCCAGTTAAGATGACATAGTATGAAAGTTTAAAATAAAAGGCTGTGACCTGTATGTTTAAAATCATGTACACACAGTCTTGTGGTTACATAGTTTGATGTCAGCATCAGTATCATCCTCAAAAATCCAGCAGCCTTGAGCTCAAACAATTTGTTGATCAATTGATCTGTTAATCTGAAAAGAAACTTAAGCTTGATTGTGCTGCACAGAAAGAATTTGAAGCTAAGGGGATTTGGAGAAGTAAGGGTTTTGCATGACACTTCCAGACTTTACTCTTTCTCCTGGCAGTTCATCACCATATTCTTCATCAACCACTTGGGAAAATATTCAATCAGTAATAAAAATAGTGGTCCTGCAGCGGCCCACATACTACACTTGCTGTATTCATTATGAAGGATTATCTCACGCATGGAAACATGTTGCTCTTCTGGCTGTTTTTTTTACCCATAACTCTGAGTAACAAGAGCTTTTTCTATGACATGGGTGGTAACTATGCCAACTGTCTTCATTATTAAAAGATTATAAAAATAATTACAAAAACGAGCTCATAATCAAACTCACCATCTTGTAACTGGGAGACTTTATAGATACAGATCTAATGACTGTGACCCTAATTTTGAGATCTTGTAACTGTGATGCTATAATATAAAAATAGAGATACTGAAAACATTTCCAGCTTTGCATTTTTAGAATTTTATAAGTTAAAAGAATACTCCTATGAACTGATGAGAAGATGAAAGAAAATAATAGCCTTATGACTTACCATAAAATATGACAAGTGTATAAAAATACCCGTGGTTGCACAGGTTAAAAAATACATTTAAGTATCTGTGAGTGCTATGACTGGATTCATACTGTACATCATGAGGCTGCCTTCTATCTCTGTTGCTGGGAAACTGTGTGTGTGTGAGTGTGTGTGTGTGAGTGTGTGTGTGAGTGTGTGTGTGTGTGTGTGAGTGTGTGTGTGAGTGTGTGTGTGTTGTGTTTCAGTCCAGTTGCAGTGGGTGTAACAGTCAGCACTGACCCAGGCAGCCCTCCGGCCTCCATCACATTTGCCAGTGTGACATCGTTTGACCAGACGTCATACTGCCATTTCCTGAGGCCCAGCACGCCACACAGCACCCGTCCTGTGTGCAGACCCACACGCATGTTCAGATCCACCTCCGTCGCCTCCACCACCGACCTGCAGGGAGGACGCACATTAATCTCTAACAGCTGAAACAAAAACAACAACGTTTAACATTCAAGGCATTTTGAACTTCTTTTTTTTTGCTATGCTGGTAGTGTGGCTGCATAGACAACAATGATGGGTTGTTATCTGGTCCAACACTTTGGTCTGTAATGAAACATTTCCCGATCATCAGAGGATGAGTTCTACAGAAATTTGTGACTCCCCAACTAAGGTGTCACCACGAGGCTGAAATGTGTGGTGCTGCATGAAATGTCAAACATTATTAAACGGACTTTTGTGATATTAAGTACAAATATTCATGTTCCCCTAAGGATGAACTGTAATCACTGTGTTGAAACTTTTTAAACAAAAGTTTCATTTTACAGTACACTGGTGTAACTAAGGACATTCCCATCATCAGCTGTACTGTATGACTGATGCTGGTTATCACATGATGGTATATTGTTTAACTATTTTCAGCAGCCAATAATTGGGATTCACATCCATCTCAAACTTTCCTTTATAATATTATAGAATGCTTAATATCTTTCCATGTAAACATTACAACAATAGACTTATACTATTAAAGGTGTATACTTAAACGACTATCAGACTGAAAATGTAGGGCATAAATGAACAATATAGTGGATATATATATATGTATATATAATTTTTATTAATTATTTAATTGGTATATATGCAGGACCAAAACAGTGTCTTGTTGCTATGGTTGCAAATAATTTTTTCATTGTAAAAGAAAATACTCAAGAGTTTTTAAATGCCCTTTAATAAACCTGTGAGTAAGCATGGTGCAACGGTCATAATAAACATAGCAGGGTGATTGCAGGATATTTATACATATTTGTAGCTTATAAGTTGACAGTGATTTTCAGACCTGTGAGCAGCTTGTTCCCCAAACCAGGCAGAGCAGCAGAAAGGTCTTCTGGCATTTTTAACAACTTGAAATTTCGAGCATTTTTCACATTT
Source organism: Dascyllus trimaculatus (assembly GCA_024666655.1). Taxonomy (NCBI): domain Eukaryota; kingdom Metazoa; phylum Chordata; class Actinopteri; family Pomacentridae; genus Dascyllus; species Dascyllus trimaculatus. The sequence continues at coordinate 3,177,305 of CM045446.1, read as the reverse complement.
TTTTCATCTCTCAAAATGACCGACCTTACTGGGGGTAAATAATTTGAATGTGCGTGCTGATTGTTTTTTAGTACTTATTTTGATGCTAAAATGGATCCAAAACATTTCAGTAATAACTTTTTTTTGCAGCAAAGGTAAAGACATGCCTTCTTAGAATAGTTTCTGGTTTAACTGGCTTCTTCTAGACGCCTGAACAAGCTTTCAGTGTTGTCCAAAACAAATGAAACTCTTTGATGCAAGACCTTTGGTCATGTGATGTCATTGCCCCTTTATTCCCACAGACCACAAAATGCTCTGCCATGTATTCCTAAAACAAAAAGTTCTTCCCAAGGGTGTGCATGTGTGCATGTACATTTTTGCATGCACATGTGAAGACCACCATCGTTTTGTTATGTTGTGGTGCAATGGAGAGAAATCAGGAGTTTTCCCAAATCACACCACAAAGCTAGCAGGAGGTCAGCCACTTCAGACGGCAGACAGAGTCACAGACGGAGCCAAGGAAGGAAATAGAGAGCGGCAGAGGGTTGACAAAGTGTGTTTACAGGGTGGCGGACAAGAAAATGGTCTGGCCGTCAGGCTGAAGGAGGGATGTCACACACACACACACACACACACACACATCCGGTGAGGGATGAGTGTGTATGGCAGCACCTGTCCTCTGAGATAAAGGACTCCAGCAGCGGCATCCATCCACTCAGAGAGAGCAGCAGGGAAAGAACATGACAGGCGAGTGCTCACACAAGAAAATGAAGTAAAGGTGCTCAGTGTATGTGTGTGTCAACATGCTTGTAGGGGAGACGAGGGCCATGCGTATGTGTCACCAAGTGTCTTTAAGCTGCCAAATTTATCTGATATTTTACTACTCACAGTTTAGGATCTATCTGCATGGATATTTCTGTTGTGTTCCGACAAAGCAGAGTAGTCTGGTCCTACTATACTAAGCAACATTACATATTAGTGAGTTACCTCGCTGATGCTGTGCAAAAGCAGCTGACTAGGAAACGCAAACTTTTCTTTAAAAGTACTGTAAAATCTTTTTATTTTAACAAGAACAAACTATATCCAAATATCTTATCATAAGAATACAGTTTGCTTTTAATTTAATTAGTTGTATTTACTATTATGGCAGAGAGAACCCGGCCTCCAGAGATCCTCCATGTTCACCTCAGTTCAGTATAAGATATACTTTTACCTCTGTAATTCCACCATTTTGTTTTAAAAATGTAATTTTCACTCACTAATTATTTCTATTTACGCTGCCACGAAACTTGTGTAATGTGAAAACTCTGCAGGAAGCACTGAGCTTTGTTGAACATAACTTTAAGGTGCAATCAAAAAGTTCCAAAACTGGGACCAACTTCAGTGAGGGATGATTCTCTTTAAACTGTCACAATGGCAACATCTCAACTTGGATTTAATCTAGTTGAAGAGGAGGAATTCACAGAGGGAGGGTTAGCGAAGGGAGCCATATCTGCTAAGTAGACTGAGTGGAGATTTCAAAGGAGCCACATGCCACTGAAATGTTCTACATCCAACTACCCAGGAAGGTACAGCTGAACTCCGCCTTGACAATGAAACCACAACCATGTCTCTCTTGATGTCCTGATGTTGATATCACAATGTCACCCGATCTCTTGACCTGTGACTGTTACTGTTCACACATGTTGCATGTGTGCGACTGACTGGCTCCATGCACCACAAACAGTCCCAGAACTTTTTGATTGCGCCACATAAAGCAGTAGAAGTAATCGTAAATGAAGACAGTGTTAGCAGCAGAGTTGTAATTAAAGCATAGCTCTGTTGTTGTACAGGTACATTTGCCATCTAAATACAGGTAACTACACTAAACTGGCCCATGCAATGCTTTTTAATTTGTCTTTTAAATGCTTTTCAATACAATGCTTTTTAATTTGACATTTGTAGTGTCCCCTGAAGTGACGGAAACACATGACACTTTATGGTAAGTGTCTGGATTCATCCCTTAGGTGCTTCACAATTACTGCCTATGTAAGCAGCCATGCAATGCATTCTGGTAGTGTTGTGATGTGTTCTGTGAGTTGGGGTTTTGTGTTGGACGTTCCTCATTTGCATAAAGTGGAGGTCTTGGCTACTTTATTCAAATCAGAGGCATCAGGCCACCATTCGATGGCTCTGGAAACTTCTGAAATAACTGTTCTTAATCTAAAACGAAGACAGATCCAGCAGCTACTCAAATGTTTTCAGAAACACATTTTGGTGAGTTTTCTTAATATAAGCAAAAGTTTCCAAAGGGACCATGATGTTGGTCCGATTTGAAATGAGGAGCAGAAAACCCATAAATGAAGTGTCGATCCAGTCAAGTGCAGTTTATGTTTGCCCGCCTGTAGGAGGGTGAGTTGATTCATGTTGAAGAGCAGCTGTCAATCATCTATCATGGTTCTGACTGGTTATATGCTCATCAAGTGTTCACTGTTGGGAAGCATGCCATAAACACCCCTGTGGACATGTACCATTAGTAACCTAGTATGTATTAAAATTGGTGAGGATCAGGTGATATTTGAAGTGTTTGTAGTACTGAAAAAAGAATGTTTTGTAGATAAATCACTAAGACAATCTGTCTAGGCGTCTACACCTCCCAGTAACAAGACATGAGCTGAAACGTGCCCTATAAATGTTAACATGATGGGACTGTTATGCAATCTATAACATAACATTTCCCCAAATGTCAATGAAATCTGTAGAGTAGATTAGCCCTTAATATCCTGCATATTAACAGACAAACAAACAAATCCTTTCATTATCAAACTGACAGTTCAACATGTTCATGCAAACTAAATGAAACCTTTTATGCTGACCTGCACATACATATGCAATGTACGTCATGCATGTCATAGAGAAAATGCAGGTGTGTGACTGCATCATGGTGTGTGCGACTCACGCGATAGTGTCAATCATATCCAGCCCCATCTCCACACAGCAGTGGGCGTGGTCCGCCTTGGGCTGTGTCAGTCCGGACACACAGTAGTAACAGTCCCCCAGTATCTTGATACGCCTGCAGTGGTTCTCCTGCAGACACATGCAGAGATGAACATCTGAAACAACCTACTGTTGTTCAGTGGTATATGAGAGAAGTGTGTGTACCTTGAGTTCACTCTAGACACATCTTGGCCAATAAATAATACATATACATATATATATGTTTCAAGGATACCATAAAATAAAGGTAAAGGAACAATCTTGAGGTTTTTCAGTAAGTCATATTTACAGCCTATGCTAAGATTATTAGATTTTCAGCTATGATAAAGATGTTTTTCAATGGATAGTGAGGTCGGTCTGTCAGTTTGTCTATGAACCACTTTGGTTTTGAATGAACTATTGTAACTACCTACTGGAGGGACTGCAAATTAAAAACAGTACATATAGTTGGGGGTCCAGGAGTTTGGTTTGAGACCACATTCCTGCCAAACTAATGACATTTCCATCAACATCAACTGACCGAAGCGACAAACAATGAAACTGATACACATTTTGTCATTTTAATAATGCATTACATCGAGTAAACAAATGTGAGCATTTCATCATAGTCTTATTTTCCAAGAGCTAAAACTTGTGCTCTGCATCTTAACAGTTGAAGCAGAATGATGATGATCAGCATGGGAGTCTGTTATAAAAAGATTAGTGAATGACGTTTTGTTTTAATGCTCAATCACAGATGTTAGAAAGTTAGATTGCCTCACAAATGACAAATCATGACAGGACCACTGCTATTTTAAGCTATCTTTTTTGAACTCAATAACTCCAAATGGTTTCTCATGGGAACAAAGTTCAGCAGTGATAACAAACAGTGAAAACACAGCGTAGGAGCTAAATGGTAGCCATCATCCTTACACCATTTCTATGTTTAACGGCTCAACCTTCCACATTAGTGTACTTTTGCTCCTCATACATGTGACTTGACTGTACACAAACTGCATGGAAGCTGCAGCCGCATCTCTGTTCATGTAAATCAGAAGTGTGCGCCTGTGCAACCATTTGTATGTTTGTAGTTGAGGCCAACTCTAATTGCTCCGACATGCTCTTGAAGTAGAATCCCGCCCACACATTCCCAGACAGATCCGCTATTTGTCACAGTGCACATTGTGCACAAACTCAGCAATGATGACACAAAAAACACAAATACACACACACTCTCACACACACACACACACACTTTTACAACAGATAAACACACACATACCTGCAGAAAAACACAAACGGCTGCGTGGTTACATGCAAACATACTGTACTGCGCAGATACTTGGATTTAGTTGCATTCACATGGTTTTCTTTGGGCTCTGTATCGCACAGTCATCACAAAACTGCAATGGTAGACCCTACAAAGCTTCGCCTGAGGGCAGCTTCTGAGTGACAAACACACATGTGCGCACACACAAACACACAAACATATATACAGAGGGTTCATGACAACTGCAGGGTAAAAGGCAGAGATGTGAAGAGAGAAGATGGGGTGCTCTGGTTTTCGACTCACGGGAGCAGAAAGATTCTGGCGTGGGAGGATATGAGAATTCAGAACGTGGATGATTATCCCAGTGCTAAGAACAGAAACCAAGTGTGTGTGTGTATGTGTGTGTGTGTGTGTGTGTGTGTGTGTATGTACAGGAACAGAAATGAGAGAAATTATAAGCTGACAGCAAGCCATGTCTGAAGAGTAAGGTATCTGTTTTCTTTTGAAGACAAATTTGGGATTTTGAAGCAGCTGACTGGGGACGATTGAGAGTAAAATCTGTGTCCCTAGTTTGGCTTGATTCATTCCTGTCTTCACTGTGATTTTGTGAAGGTTAGGGTGAGGCGTGTGTCTGTCGTGGTTAGGTTTGGGGCGAGCCCCCAGAGAATCAATGTGTTGCGTAGCATACAGCAGTCAGACAGGCTCAGCAGCTGTGACAGAACCAGTTTGAAAGTGAATTTCTCCCCTCGCTAACGCGACAGGGTATAAATCTCAATTAGAGTGCAGCTGCAGCAACACACACACACACACACACACTCGCACACATGCGCACGATATATCCTCATCACAAGATTTCCATATAATGGTTTGCTGAGCGCTGGAGCACTGATAGCGAGCCTCATATCACCTTGTATCTTGCTCTTTCTCTCCTTCTGTCTCTCTCCCCACGTTAAGCCATGACTGATTGCAGCGATGCAGAATGAATTCATGGGGGATAATCCCACTGATCATGTGACTTGTGTGCGCGTGTGCATGTGTGTGCATGTAGAAAGCAAGAGTAAAGTCTGTAGAGATCTCTTGGCGTCACAGAAGAGGAGGTCAAGTATGTGGCACACTGAGGGCTGAGTGTAAATGTGACATTTTGGACAAGACTGAAGACTTTACATATAATGGGAAACCTCTTGATGAACTCTCTGATGTTCAGAGCGTATACATATATGCAATGACTAAAAACAATCAGACAGTGACTGATTTTTTAAAATGAGATGCAAGTTACGTGTAAAGAATTAAACCTTGTGACCTTATTGTGCTTTACTGTAGTGTTCTACACCACAACCCATGAGGGATTAATCCTTAAAACAGTATGTAAATTTGATATAAATATGGTGAGTACTGAAATAAATACAAGAAGATGAGGGACCCTGGTACTCATTTAAAATATGAATGCAAATAATTTGCAGTAACATGATACATAGACAAAGTGAAACCAGGCACATGAAGTTCGTATGAATACATTCTGATAAGTCGACTGATGAACTGAATTTATTTGGAGTGGTGTTTGTGTCCACCTGATTATTTCAAATCAATATTCACTCTCCTTTTAGCTCTGGTTTGGTCTCTATGAACATCTGAAAAAATCTACCTCTTTAACTGCTTAATATTCCTCTTTTTTTTTTTTTACCAGCTAGCCTCGGGCTGTGCCCACCAGCTGCTTGGTGGTGGGCAGGTAGTGCACACAGTCCCAATCAAAGCTTGACCTCATACAAGTTTTCAATCCCATCTCACGGTCGTCATCAACAGATTGATCCTTCAAAAAGATCCAGACATCAGACATCACCTGATGGCAACACAACCACCTGTTAGCATGTGACAGGAGTTGTTCACAAGCTGCAGGTCGAGTGACAATACCAGTGAAAGGCCCAGACTTAGAACCATCTTCTGTTTGTGATGTGGGGACATACATCTGTTAACAGTCACTGTGGAGACCTGGCTTTGTTCTGCGGACAAACAGCAGTCATGTAAGTCAAAGTAATGTCCCCTGAAGTGATGGAAACACATGACTCTGCGTGTATGTGTGTGTGTGTGTGTGTGGCTCATGCAGTATTAATATGATTACAGTGGTCTGGCGGCAGATAACCTATCACTCACCTAATCTTCTTTCCCAGAGAACAACGCTACACAGGCTTACTGCTGTACAGTGTTTGCTACCGTACACACTGTCAGTGGTCCCAATAGTGCTGTATCTCTCTCACACACACACAGAAACACTCCACCTCCTCGGCGCTTATCTCCCCTCTGTCTAAAAATCGGTTCTCTCATCTCTTCTCTCTTTCTTCCAGTTCCTTCTCCTTCTTGACCTTCATCTCCTCCTCCTACTCCTCCTCCATGTCAGTCAGCCTCTCCAGTTTAACTTTCACTATTTGGATCAATATATGGCTTGGCATAATAAATGAGCTGCAGGACTAAATAATACATTTGTTTTTCCTTTGGGAAGCTTTTTCATGTTACAGAGGAACCACACGATGAAACGGGAGCCTATCAACTGTTTGGAGTCGCTGGCCGCCAGCCTGCCTCCCTCACTGTAGGCTGAGTGAAAACGCTCAGCGACATTATTTTATAACAGAAGTTCCAATCTAAATGTACTTTTCTTTGTAGCATCATCCTATACACTTAGTTCATTGGATCCATAACCAAGTACACTATCATAATAAAAACTTTATCTTATAGTTGTATGCAAATTTATGATTTTATTGCTTTTTTAGAATAAAATTAAGTAAATCTGCCCCTGCAGCAAACATGGCAAAAATGAACTTTTGCACATGCTTGTTTAAACAGCGCCTTTAAAGAAAGACATTCAGTGCTTGCTTGCTGCGGGGGATATATTCGCTTCTCTTCACCCTTGTTTTCCTTGTAGTGCCCGAACTGTTGCAAACAACTGGACATATCAGCATCAAGCTGCTTGTCAGCTGATAAGTAAGTAAGCAGGAGGCTGCAATAATCCCAATAATACAATCAAGTTAATTCAGACACATTGTTACTGTTGCATAGTTCGTCCATCACTGAACACAAGATTATTTTGTACAACGAAATCACTTTTTTTTTTTTAAATTAACAACTCAGTTAATGAGGATGTGTAAGAGTGTGGTTGAGCTTACTGGTTTTGGTATTGTAACCAGTAACTGTCCTGCTTTAGTTTAGTCTTATCCGTCACCTACATAAACATCTGAGCATACAGTAAAAGATGGACGTAGCCTCTGGGTCTAACAGCCGGCAGGATTCGACTCCTCTAGTTACAAAAATAGCCTAAATGTACGGAAGTGCATGAGAAAAATGTTCCTGCTTCTCATGTGGTCTGTTAGCTCAGTCAGCATTGTTCTGGTTTATAGAGTTTATGGTCTCAATTACTAGTTTTAAGACTTTTTGAATGCAGCATGATGTTCACTTTGTGAGAAGGGTATGTCTTAAGGCACATCGTCAGCGTATCAGTGTATGTTGTGTCCGCTCAGTCCACATCACTCACTGTACCAGATTTTAAAAGACCAAGCTGCAGACAACTGCCAGATTCAAAACAGCAGCTCACAAACCAGTGAGTGACAATGTGGTTTCTACATTTATCTTTTATATACAGACCCTTTATCAGAGCAATGGAGCAAGGAAAGCAAATGCATTTCAATTACTCAGTTAAGGGTTTTACTATGATCTTCCTCATCCACTTTTTTCCTTTTCAAAATAAACGCACCATCATATTCTCACTATTATGTTTAAGGACTTATATCAATGGTCATTTTACTATCTTCAGCAGCTGACAAAGGAAAGGTCTAAAGACGCACACATTTTTGGTTCAGTTGAACATTTTGCTTTGCCACAGCATGCTTTGGCTGTCAGTGACAGTCAGGTAATCCACACAGGAGTCTCAGTGTTCACCACGCTGAGAAAAAACAGACAAGCTTAGCCAGCTGACTCCAGCCAAACTTTAATTTGGCTAAAAGTGGGACTGTACTGTTGCTAAAGCCAAAACATTGCTATACTGGCTGTGGAGATGGGACACTCATTAAGTAACCGTCCAGAATCTGCTTTTTGTTGTGTACTGTGGCTATAAAACCACCGACAAGTGAAGCTGATATTGCTGGTTAACTTATCATAGTAACACCTGCCAGGGGATGGTCCATGCATGGCAGCAAGTGAACAATCACTTCTTCAAGTTTAAGTGCTGGAAGCAAGCAGAAGGGTCTGAACCATTCTCAAACAAGGCAACTGGCAAACCAATGACAGAGTTAAAGGCACCACAGGCTCACTGAAGGGTGGTCCGTGTGCTATAACCCCACAGAAGAGCAGCTGTAGCATGAATAGCTGAAAACCATAAAGCTGGCTATAAAAGAGAAGAGAAAAACACAGCGTATATCACAGCTTGCTGCATATGGGCCTGTATGGCAGCAGCCCAGACAGAATGTCCATGCTGACCTTTGTATACTGGCAACGACTCCTACAATGGGTGATGATAGAAGTTGGCCAGGTCTGATGAGTGACGGTTTTTTTTATATCATGTAGACGACTGACTGTGCTGTGTACCTGGTAAAGATAATGATAGCAGGGTGCGCTAGAAAAAGGCGAGCCGGCAGAGGCAATGTTCAGCTGCCTTTGGTCCTGCATTTATGTTGATGCTACTGTGACAAACACCACAGCTCACCTTCAGGGGTCTGTGGAGTTTATGCCTAGAAGAATCAGAGCTGCATGAAGGGAACCTACACGGTCTTAGCCTGGTGGTTTTAATGTTATGGCTCATTGGTATGTACTGTTCTTAATGTATTCTTGGTTTAGTAAAGTGTCCAGATTTAGTCTGCTCTTGGCTGCCTGATGTGGCAAATATTAACCACTTGTGGGCATCCACCTTAAACTGCAGTGTCCTGTTCTCTGTGTCTGCACATGCTAAAGATCTAGTGGTGATGTGCAGGATTTGGAGTAGTCTAAACACACCTGATGAAGCTGAGTAATTGGTAAAGTGAAATGAGTCATTAATTACAGCCAAAGATCCAGATATTTCCCTCAGGATCTGATGGAGACCAAGTCAGAGCTAAAAGGAGAGTGAATTGAACTTAGATATATGAGGAGACCCTACATCTGCTTGATGTCTTAATAGGCAACAGCTTGCTTGCACAATTGCTGTCTAGAAATGTATAAGGCATTGTCAGTTTTGTGTTTACAGCTTGTACCCAAGTGACCACAAAACCAGTTAAACACTGAGAATATTAGATTAAATCTGACGAATAGATTAAAGCCTTTAAATAGAATGAAATGGAAATCTGAGAGCACTGTGCAGTATGTTCTCCCTGGTAACATAATAACTGCATGACATTTTAAACCACTTGTATATGTGTTTTAATAATTTCATGTCATCATTAATCACTAATGAGTGAATGAGCTGAGTTATGAGGCAGGTGAAATGATTGCTACCAGTCAGGGGTGAGGAGGAGCACTTACTGTAGCCAGTTCATCAAACTTCCCAAAGAGCTCGTTGAGCAGCTTGACCAGTTCCTGAGCAGTACACTGAGAAGCCAAGCTGGTGAAACCCACGATGTCTGCAAACAAGATGCTGTGAGGAGAGAGACAAGGAGAGTCAGTCTAAACTGAGGAGTTAACTTGTTGGGACAGCTGATTCTGGTTCTCCCTTCTCCTTGTTTTCTCCATCAACTAAACATGCTGCACCTTACAGCTCAATAAAACATCAATTCTACAAACACAGATGGAGTATGTAACTGCTCAGAACAGTATTTTTCTACCCTTTCTGGCACAATATAGCCACGGATCACAGTGGAGCAGAGAAATTGGCTAATGGCGATCAGAAGTGAAGCTGCAAGCACAATAATCCAATCCCTGATAAGTGAAACTGTCTTATAGGCCAACCACTGAATCAATTACAGAGTTAAATTGGCTGCTGCTGGCTAGCTGCTGCAGTGGGGTTGAGGAAGGTGTTGAAAGCTACTTAGCCCCTCATTCATTTGCTCGGAGGCAGGCCAGATGGCAGCAAAACAAGGTGTTATGGATCTTATTGACTCAGTGAAAAATCAGTGCTCTCAGTGGAGTAAAGGCATCAGAGCTGGACTCGTGTGTCGAGCTGGGTAATATTTGTTTGTTGTTTTGTTTTATCATCACAGGAGCTTAATTTCAGTTTTTTAGATACCTAAAGTGTCTCAGATAAACTGAAAATGTTTCTCCCTGAACTCCTGCTTGTGAGGTTTTCAACTGCTATTAATGACAGCGAGCTACACCTGTCAAGCCTTCACTTCTTGCACGGCCCATTAGTAGTTTAGAGTGATAACAGTGGCAGAGAATAAAGCAGACTTCTAATTTATAGCCCTATTTGGAAATGATTTTTTTCGGGAAGCTAATGTTAGTTTCCAATGGTCTGCTTCTTTTAACAAGACTCTTGTGAAAGATGCTGAAAGGTTGATGCTACAGCAAACATCTCACACAGACAGCATTCTCATGGGGTAATGATCCATGTCATTGAAATGAAGGAGCTGCACTGTTCTAGCACTACAGTGTGGAGCTTGTTTATTTTATTAAATTGAAAATGTAATATCAGATTATTTCATTCCACATAACACTGTTTGTCCGCTTGGCTTACATGCTTTTCCCTTTTAACGTTACAAGAGAAAAGGCTTTGGGGATTAAGAGCAGCCAACGTGTTTGATAACGTAAGTCTATTTCAAATAAGTCTGGCGAGAGCTGCTGTAGAGTTTCCAAAATCAATAAATAGTATGTCAGACAAACTAAACTTTGATACACTGGCTTCCAAGATAGACTCCCACATGCTGGATGTTACTGTGAACATAGACTTTTTGGTAAGTATATATGCTGCACCTGGGCCTCGGAAGTAACTCCAGGTTCGGTCAGACAAGCAAACATTTGTAGCTTATGTTAGAGCAGACAATCCATTCCTTACACTTTTGGGAAAGGCTATAAAACACCTAACAAGAGTGATCTTGTTAGAGCTAAAGGTGTGCCTCCTTCACATGTGGATAAATCCTGACTTGCCTAGTTACAGTTACTCAGCTGTGATTGAACAAATTCTGTTTAGGGAAGAGAAGGTTCAGCCAACAGTCACTTCACATCGGACCTCCACAGGTTGGAGAGAGATAAAAGTGAGGACAGATCATCCTGTCTTTGGAGAAATGGCCAGCACTGTCAGTTTTTTGTCTTGTTAAACATTGTCCAAACAGCAATTGTGCAAGAGTCAGAGAATAAATCAACAAGATCACAAATCTGGCTGGATACATGATGCCAAACTGCTTTCTGTTGGTAACTAAGAGTATTAAGGTTACAGCTGTGGTTGCATGAGGAGGCCCCCTCCTCTGCATCGTGACTGAGTCTCTGTGCTCTTGTTGGCAGCACAGTATAGTTGCTCAGGATCCTGATGTATGCAAAGCTGGGATCACGACTGCTGCTCAACAGAAGAGCTCTGTGGTGTGATTTGTCTTTGAATGGTGCTGTGCTGCGGGTCGTGCTGGCGTATGGTGGGTGAGGAGAAGGCGAGAGGAGGGCTGTGGGGGTGGGGGGTGGGTTGGGGGGCAGAGTGGTGGTGAAGCTAAACGCGTGTGCGATCAAACGTTCTCGAGGCCACATCAAAGGGGGTCAGATCACGGAGCTGTCACACCCCTGCTCGGCAACACGCTGCCATGTGTTTATGTGTGCATGTGTGTGTTTGTAGCAGCTCCCTGGAGATGAGCGGGAGCTGCTCACTGGGAGCAGCGGCGTGATGTTTGGCCGAGTGCCAGTGCGGCAGAGAGGCTGGTGAGCGGGCAGCGATGTTCCCGAGCTGTGTGTGACTGTGAGAGCCGAGCAGACAGACAGACAGAGAGTGGAGAGGACTGTCTCTTGACAGGAGTGCTGTTGATATGCTAGCCCTCGACTCCTACACTCAGCAGCACTAATACAGCTCTCCTATTCTCTTTTACTGCCTCGCTGGAATGTAATCAGCTCAAAGTCAAGCCGGGTTCTTACACTCTGTAATATGTGCTTCATTCCAAGTGCAATAGGGATGGCTTCTGGAAAAAACTGGTAAAATTCACAGGCAAAGAACTGTAAATACAGCACATTTATAACATCGATTAATCTTTTTAAAATATTTGAATAATTCATTATTTAATCCACAGAATGTCAAAAGCCCCAAGGTATGAAACGTATACTTTATAAAGAAATGAAATCTTAAAACTCTACTACACAACCATTTAGACCCTGTGAAAGTTTGTTCAAATGATTTATCAGGTAGTAAGATAGTTGACTAATTGTTGTCTTTATCAATCAACTAATGCTGGAAAAAATTACTGGACATCCATCTGTTATTGTTGTTCTATTTCCCTGAACCCAAAGTATAATCTTTTAATTTGTTGTTCTTTTTTGTTTGATCCAAAACACAGAGATATTCCATTTACAATGATGATTTGCTGCAGCAACCAGCTAATTGTGGTGCCACTGAATTAACAGATTAATACACAGATTGTCATCCTCCTTGACACACTAATGAGGAGATCAGAATCCCCTTTCAGGCACTAGGGCCACTTCCTGTGTACCAGTTAATTGTCTGTTCTGGTCATGACTATCCTAAGATGTTGAATCTCACTCGACTAAATACCTGGGTCTCCCCACCAGTCACTTAGAGCTGAAGAAGCCCCTTGGATGAGAGGTGAAACGTCTCCAAGAAGCAAAAAAACAAATCTGGTTGCATTCGTCTGTGCTTTTAGTCGCTAAATGCTCCTCTGTGTTCACCAGCTAGTCACCAGCTGTGTCTGGTTGCTGTTTGGTACTGAGCAGGCAATGTGCAGTGGGTTTATAGAGTTTATATAAACATCTGCCTGCAGAGGCTGAAAATGTTACTACTAGAGCAGTAAGTGTGAACCAGAACAGTAAACTTGTAAACGAGACCGCTGAACAATGAACTTAAACACATTACAAAGCCACATACAGCGGGGAAAATAAGTATTGAACACGTCAACATTTCTCTCAAAAAACATATTTCTAATCGAGCTATTGACATGAAATTTTCACCAGATGTCGGCATCAACCCAAGTAATGCACACATACAAAGAAATCCAAACATTTATGTCCATAAATTAAGTTATGTGTAATAAAGTGAAATGGCACAGGGAATAAGTATTGAACACGCGTACTGAAATTTATTTAATACTTAGTGCAAAAACCTTTGTTGGTGATTACAGCCTCAAGACGCCTCCTGTATGGAGAAACCAGTCGAATACATTGCTCAGGTGTGATTTTGGCCCATTCATCCACACAAACTGCCTTCAAATCTTCAAGGTTCCGGGGGTCTCTTCTGTGAACCCGGATCTTCAGTTCTTTCCAAAGATTTTCAATTGGATTCAAGTCTGGTGATTGACTGGGCCATTCTAGCAGCTTTATTTTCTTTTTCTTCAACCAGTTGAGTGTTACCTTGGCTGTGTGCTTGGGATCGTTGTCTTGCTGAAAGATCCACCCTCTTTTCATCTTCAGCAGCCTGGCAGATGACAGCAGATTCTGATCAAGAATGTCTCGATACTTTTCTCCAGTCATTATTCCTTCAATGATATGAAGTCTACCAGTACCACATGCTGAAAAACAGCCCCACGCCATGATGCTCCCACCTCCAAACTTGACTGTTGGTATGGTGTTTTGGGGGTGATGTGCAGTGCCATTTTTCCTCCAAACATGTTGTGTCTTATGACATCTGAAGAGTTCAATTTTGGTCTCATCTGACCAGAGTATGTTCTCCCAGAATGTCATGGGTTTATCCAAATGTTGTGTCGCAAACTCCAAACGAGCTTCAACATGCTTCCTCTTCAAAAATGGAGTCTTGCGTGGTGTGCGTGCATGGAGGCCATGGCGGTTGAGTGCATTACTTATTGTTTTCTTTGAAACAACGGTACCTGCTGATTCCAGGTCTTTCTGAAGCTCTCCACGAGTGGTCCTGGGCTGTTGGAGAACCCTTCTGATGATTGTTTTGACTCCTCTGTCTGAAATCTTGCGTGGCCGTGGCTGGTTTATGGTAATGCCGTGTTCTTTCCACTTCCGGATGATGGCCCCAATGGTACTCACTGGAACTTTCAGAAGTTTAGAAATGCGCCTGTAACCAATGCCTTCAGTGTGTTTTGCAACAATAAGGCTGCGTAGGTCTTTGGACAGCTCTTTGCTTTTACCCATCATGCAATGCTTCTTGTCTAACACCTTGCTGGTGAGAAACCTTTTTAAAAGGCATTAATCAGGACTAAACCAGCTGATATTACTTTGCACTAATATGGGACAGGTTAACCTTCTAAATACTGACAAACTCCAGCTGCTTTCTTGGCTTTCCAGACCTTTTTACCCCTCCTTTTCTTCATGTGTTCAATACTTATTCCCTGTGCCATTTCACTTTATTACACATAACTTAATTTATGAACATAAATGTTTGGATTCTTTGTATGTGTGCATTACTTGGGTTGATGCCGACATCTGGTGAAAATTTCATGTCAATAGCTCGATTAGAAATATGTTTTTTGAGAGAAATGTTGACGTGTTCAATACTTATTTTCCCCGCTGTAAGTTCAAAAGGGAGCTATGCATTCAAGTTATAATTCCTTAAAATATAGATTTTTCACCATAAGCAACCCCTTCCACATTGTCACATTCGTGTCACATTGTCATTTCATTAATTGTTATCATAAAAACAGATTATAGGTGTATGAACTGAACACTTTGGAGTTAAATGTCACCAGCATACTTAATAGACATGCAGAAATCTGACCAATTTGCCCCCAAAAAACGTGTAGAAATAGTGCTGCATGTCAGTGATAACACATCTGATAAAGACTACGAGACACAGTGGAAAGTTCAGAACAAAATAGAAAGAGCTTCTAATAACACAACAGTCTCAGGGATTCAACATTTGATTAAGAACTGAAGCTGCAGGTAGTTTAGTTTTATACAATTCTTTTGCAGATGCATAAATCTGTCTCCAAACCATCATCACAAATGGTATGTGAGGCAGAGATGGTCATTTTAAATCTGCTGTTAGTGGGAACAGCGCTCCCTCCCTTTTCTCTTTCTAACCTTTACGTAGCCTGATAGCATCTGCGCTAATGGCTAATCTTAATTGCTCTCCTTCTATTCTTGACCTTGACGTCACAGCAGGTGACACCTGGATCAAAACACTCCAGCCCCTCCGCACACCTCTGCAGTCCACAGTTGTCATGACACCCCCATACCTGACATTGTCATGACGTTGGATGTAGATCTTGTGAAAGATCCTCTCAGGCGGCTTCAGGAAGTCCTCCTTCATCTCCATGGCAACATTCCTGGGCAGTAGGCTCATTAGTAGACGTTCCTGCAGAGGGAGGGGTTGAAA
The DNA here is from genome assembly GCA_024666655.1 of Dascyllus trimaculatus. Taxonomy (NCBI): domain Eukaryota; kingdom Metazoa; phylum Chordata; class Actinopteri; family Pomacentridae; genus Dascyllus; species Dascyllus trimaculatus. The sequence continues at coordinate 3,161,727 of CM045446.1, read as the reverse complement.
CAGAAGAACTTCAGGTTGGGAGGACGTACATGTACTGTATGTTTGTGTTGATGTAAGCAGACTAACAAACCATGTGCTTTTTCTGTCTCTTGCCGTAAACGTCAAGGGACATATTTTCAGAATGTGGAGGAAAAGCCCTTATTTGTAGGTTTGAAACATTGAGTCAAGACAGTAGATTCAGATGTGCAGCTGAATCTATGTGTTTCAGCTTGGATGAATAATTTGTCAGGACTGTTTGATTAATTAATTGATGGTTTCAATTAAAAAAAATACAAATACAGAGTGCTAGGTATCATTGTGAGTTGCTTCTTGTGGTTGATCAACACTCCCTAACCACAAGATATTCATGTCACAATTATACAAAATGTAGAAAACAGCGAGTCCTTATCAGCACAAGAACCTGGATAAAGCTGGATTCCGCAAAACCCAGATTATAGTCTGTAGTTTTTAAAAATGTTTTTCCAAATATCACTTTGTACAATATATGCACCTTGCAGATAAGATACGGGCAATGTCAGGGAAAGGTTGTGGTCCAGGAAATAACAATGAAACTAATAAATTTTGTGTGGAGGTGCCTTTTGACGATACTCCAGGTCACACTGTAAGAAACAAATTGGTAACATAACAGAGAAAATGTAGCTCATTCATAGGTTTTTGTCTCATAATTATAAAGCAGAACGATTAACAGTGTGTCCATAATTAAAAAACTTCCCGTTATTTAATGGTTATGAACATGAACATTCCATGTAACATAAATACATTACATAAAACCAGCAATAGAACGTATAATAAGCAACAGAGTGTAGGTTAGCATTACGTTAGAATCAATACAGTTAATGCAGTTCAAGTAAGCAGCCTAGTTTTAAAAGATGGGTTCCGAGAGCAGTTTTAAATTCTGCAATGGAGTCAGTTTGTGGATGCGAGGGAGAAGGAAATGTGCTGAGGTTGATGGCTGGTAGTAGATCTGTTGATGAAGACAGCAGGAAGGATGGGGAGTGTAAGCCTGAAGAAGGTCTGTGAGACAGGCAGAGGAAATATTATGGAGAAAATAAATTGTCACTAAAATTTTAAATTTAATGTGTTGTGACTCAGAAGAGGTGTGACATGTTCGGTTGACTTTGAACACGTGATAATCTGAGCTGCATAGACCTGAAGTTGGTGAATAAGTGTGTTGAGGATGGCTGCAGTAGTCAATGTCACCAAAGCACTGAGTCAGACTTGTGTGGAGCACTGAGTTGGAACAGGGTGTAGTCTGAGGATGTTTTGCAGGTGGAAAAGGGAGATTCAAGAGAAACTGTTTATATGACTGGACAAAGAATGTGTACTTACAAAGATATCACCAAGGCTCTTAGCCTGTATGGAGACTGATATGGTGGCCTTAACAATATGGACTGAGCAACAGTTAGTTTTGAAAGTGTAGATTAGGGGCAGCTGAGAAGTACTTCTATTTTACTACTTTTGAGTTTCAGGTAGTTGTTTGTCATCCATATCTGTAAATCCCGGAGACAGGCAGTGAGGATACTGGAGGGAAGAGTAAAAGTGAGCTTAGTGGACACGTAAAGTTGTGTATCGTCAGCATAACAGAGGAAATTGATACTATATTGCCGAAGGATGCTGAAAATAGGCAGGAGAAAAATGATGAATACTAGTGGTCCCATTATTGAACCTTGTGGGACTCTGTGGTGGACTGTGGAGCTTTCTGACCAGCAGTTCTCATTATGGACAAATTATGTCCTGTCTGCAAGATGGGAGGCAAACCAGTGATACACAGTGCCACAGACCCTCACAGACATTTGGAGGTGGTGACACAGATGATGAAATAGGATGAGAACAGAGAGTAGAAAACAATTAGCTGCATTCAAGAGGTCACTGATGATCCTAACTAGGGCTGTTTCTGTGCTATGTTTGTGCTGAAAAAGGGATTGGAGTTGTTCAAAGAAAAGAACTTCTGCTTTGCAAGGTGGATTTCTAGCACATTTGTAGACTAGGCTAGTTAACTAATCAATAATTAAAATAGTTTCATTTAATCTTTGGTCAAATTAACTAATGTTTTCAGCGTCGGCATGAAGTGGCAGCCACACAGATCAGCATATTTGTTTTTGTGCTTGTGAATAGTCTCAGTTGCAGCAGCATAAAGTACGCTTGAAACTCTAGCAGGATGTCAAATGGCTGTGAATGCACAATGAATCATCAGGCGGCTGCGCTGAATAGCTGTTGAGAGGCAGTGTTATAAAAGGAGCCGGGGCTCTCCCGTGTCTCCCTCCAACACTGTCTCACATTATACTTCCATTCACACAACTGCTCCTCACCTGCGAATAAAGAAGCATACTGGAGAGCAGCTTTTAGCAACAGCAATCACACTTACTGATAAAGACTGTGTGTGTGTGTCGGTGTGTGTTTGGCCATGCGTGCATGTGCGTCAGCTTTTGCATCTATATACGTGCGTGTCAGGTGTGCAAATCACAGTGACCGATGTGTGAAGGCGTGGTTGTGAAGTGAAATAATGAATTTCCCTGCTTTATTAACCTCTTCTACCTGTGTTCCCTGAACGTGTTCTGATCATACATTAATGATTCCCATTTGTCTGATCCATCCCAGGTTTAACTCAGTGTGTGTTCTGTTTGATCATGGCTCTTGTCCTAGTGGTTTATTAATGATCTATACTCTTATAATAAGTGTGTTGGAGGTGACCGTGGTTGTGACTGTTATGTGTGTTTGCACATATAAGCATCAGCTCTGAGTAAGATAGTCTGAATAGTTGACCGTTAGCTGACCGCATCCTCAATCAGTAATCGACTAATCTTTAAAATAAATGAAATATTTCCATATGCGGATGAAGCCCCTTTTTAATATATACACATAATATTTGCTGTAGAAGTGGTCACTTGATAGTAGAACACCTTCCTAGTAAACTATCTCATCTTTCATACATGTGTGCTGGTCTGAAGTCATTAACCACCACAGACGTTTCTGTCATGGTGGCCTATTGCTTGCTAAATCCCTATAATGCTCAGAAATGCCAGTGAATCCATTAATTGTTAAGTAGAGAAAACATCTCACCATTCTCATGGTGAATTCAATTCAAGAAACTGATGCATGGCTTAATTTATAAAATGTTTATAGACAGAATCAGATGGCAACCCTAAGGCAATGTCTTTTTTTGACAAACCCTGTGAAAAAATATCTGGTTAATCACAGTGCTTGATACTTGAGACTGAAATACCCTGCTTTCTGATTATACAGACATGTAGCAAATCTCTATGATTTTACAGTAGATAATGTATGTTTCGTAACCTAACTCTAAAAAGGAGAAAAAGAAGCTCATTAGACTGTATTGGATTCCGACAAGGTTTCAATGATGGAGCGAACTCAGAATTTACATTGAAAATGTCAGAAAGAAATTGAACAACTATTCATGCGTGGTAATGTAGCAATGAACTCATCAGATTCTGACACTGCTGTCACCAGGCGTCCGTTCAAATACTCAGAATGTTCGTTTTAACATGCTGTGGTAATTTTTTGCCAATTTTTTAAAGTTCACATACGCTCGATTAAACTAAGGAACCATCAGTCACCTTTGACACACAGAAGCACTTCGTTATGCACCACGTAACTGAGCATTTAGATCATATCTTACAGCCTTGTGCAGCATATGGAGTCTGCTCAGTTATCCTGGAAATGTCAGTCATGTGATAACCCATATGCAGCGAGTAATTGATGTAGTCGACAAAAATTTAAGACCAAATTAGCTGTCATTGAATTTTATTGTCAATTAGTTGGTGACAGCATTGTGTTGTTTTTCTACTGACTCTGGATTCTCTGACATGATGGGACTCCTGCTTACTGTGTGTCACTACCTGACATGATTAGCTGTCCGATGTGATTATGTGAAAGCATGGACCACTTTCTCACAGTTTGCTGTAGGTGGACTAAGTACACTGCTGATGTCAGCACAGGAGAGCAGTAAGAACACTGGATAAACAGAAATAGTCATAACTAGGGTTTGTTCCAGTGTTTTGCAGTCAGTTGAGGCAGTTTGGATGGGAACAGATGCAATAGCTGAAAAGCTCCCAAGCAACACCCAGGGTTCTTCCAAGTCTATACGGGTCAGCAGAGTGCATCTGGTGAGCCCACTGTACCATGTAAGTTATCACAGAAACTATATGACACAAAAATGCTGCATTAGACAAGAATCTGAAAAAGGAAAAAAACAAACAGACAAACAAAACATACATGTCCCTCTTCCTGCAGCCTTTACCCCTCTCTGCTTGAAGCCCCTCCCACCACAAGCAAGTGCTTCAAACGTGCAAAAACTGTCAAGCTCAAAGCCAACTTTCACTTGTGACTTCATCCAGGAGTTGAACCCCAGTCTCCCAAGTAAAAAGCCCCATGATTGGCTAAAATCTTCCATTATGGGCCAGATTTTTTAAAGACTGAAAACAGATCTGGAAATGAGGATAATGTCTACTGGCCATACCGCTTTGTGGATGTTCAATCCCGTCAGATCAGGGAAGCTAAGTGAGGTTGGGCCTGGTCAGTACCTGGATGGGAGACCGTGAGAGAACACCAGGAAGCCTGGGTGGATGCAGTGTGAGAGTGAGTGGTTGGTGGATGGTGCAGACTGGCAGCCTGGTCTCCGTCAGTCTACCCCAGGGCAGCTGTGGCTACATAGCTATCTTACCACCATGGAGTATGGAGTGAATGAATAATGCAATATAAAGGGTCTTTGAGTGTCTAGAAAAGCGCGATATAAAACCAATGCATTATTATCACTGACCTCCTACATCACTTGAATTACAACTACTTCAACTTTAAGTTTATCATCAGTATGTCACTGTTCTACGCCATCTACCAGCAAAAGAGACACTTAGCCATTTAACACATCTGTAAAGATGGCGTTCTCTGTGGCTGTATGTGCTCCACGCTGCTGGGTTTAACAACTTTTCAACATGATATAATAAAACTGGTCACAGGAAACTGAAGTGTTGTAGCAGAAACTGACATGAACACAAGGCTGATAGCTAAATAAGAGCCATTTTGTAATTGTGCAGTACATCATTTCCATCCATCCATCATCTATACACTGCTTAATAATCTTTAGGGTCGCGGGGGGCTGGAGTCTATCGCAGCCAACTCAGGCGAAGGCAGGGGACACCCTGGACAGGTCGTCAGTCTATCACAGGGCTACATATAGAAACAGACAACCAAGCGCACTCTCATTCACACCTACAGACAATTTAGAATCATCAGTTAACCTCAGCATGTTTTTGGATTGTGGGAGGAAGCCGGAGTGCCCTGTGAGAACCCACGCTGCACAGGGAGAACATGCAAACTCCACACAGAAAGATCCCAGGCGTCCTAACCGGGACGCAAACTGGGGATCTTCTAGCTGTGAGGCGACGCTGCTAACCACCGAGCCACTGTGCAGCCTTAATTCATAATTTGAATGCTAAAAATTAGTTTCACTAATCGATAGATTATTCAGTTATCGTAATGGCTGTTAGTTGCAGCCCTCCTGATAACAGAAGGCCGGAACCTATATGACTGTACAGTCTGAGGGAAAGAAGCCTGATCTCCCAAGTTACAATGCTACGTCATGTGACAACAGCTGAGCAAAACAAAGACTACAGCACATTTAAAAGCTCTGGAAGAAGCTTGTAAAATGATGTCTGACAATCAGAATAATGACTGTTTTCCTTTAAAACCCAGTAACATTAAAATGTGTTTGGAGTTTGTTTAGTTGTCACTGAGACGGACCTATAAGAAAGTTCTGAAAGCTCCTGAAAAAGTTAGGAAGTAGACCTTGACTTGGGATTATTTTGTTAAAATGAAGGCAAGCAAACAAGCTAGTTCAGGCAGCCAGTCTCATTTACATTATAATCTAATCTGCAGTTGGCTGACTAAACTATAATACCCAAAGTCAAATTGAACTTTGATGCTTTGTGGATAAGGTCTTAACAGATATTGAGTTCCTATAACAGATCCTTTATGACTGGTCCACTAGAACTGCTCATGAAGCCTTTGTGATACATGTGAAAGCTTCTATGCAACAAGTGGACCTTGTGTTGTAGCGATGCTGCCTGTCCAGGGAAAGCACTGTCAGATGACACGCTCTGCCTCTCCTGCCTTGTGTGAATAGAGAGGAAGTTTTGCTTCTGTGTTCTGAGATTTGCAATTAAAGTGAGACGTACAACATATAGTCTACACTGGCTCAGGAATCGATACAACCTGCTGCTCAAGAAGAAGAAGGAGAAGAAAAAAACACACAAGCAAATGCCTGAGTTGTATCCAAAAGCCTGTCTCAAGTCTGAGATGTTTGTTCATGGGCACATCAGCAGAAGCCTGGTTGCTGGCTGGTTAATAGATCCCAATCAGGGGCCTGTGTGCGTTTCTCTCACCCAGATAAACTGCGACCTTTACTGGAGTAGGGAGGCCATGAAAGCAATCTGCTTGTGTAATTACCTGTCAGAAGGGAGCCTGTTACTGCTGGGGAAAACACAGCATATCATCACCTAATCTACAAAGCGCAGGTGCCGCGCACAACGAAGGCAGGACGTGCATTGAGGCGCAGTACATACATGGGATAATTAATTCTCCATTTAACAACTGGTGGGTTTTTGTGCACGCGGTGGGTGGGTGAGGAGGGTGCGGCGCATAACAAAGTGTTTCTGCGTGTTAAAGTTGCCTGATTGTTCCTTAGTTTAATCGCTCCATGTAGGTGTGCACAGAGGGGGTGGAATGTGTGGCGCTTGTGCATGTGCCACAGTAATTGCTCTTTCCTTAAATAGCTGCTGTCATAGTTACTGCGTGCCTGTGGGCAGGTTGTTAGAATACATTGGCACCTGAAACCTTTAAAAAAAAAAAACTTCTCAAGAGACAGGGAGGATTTCATGAAAATGCATGCTTAAGATGAACAACAATGTGTGGCTGCGTTACACCCGCTCTCTCCATCAGTGCAGTGTTTTGTGTTTTTTGTGTGTATGTGTGTGTGTGTGTGTGCAAAGTCACGCCTCACCTGCTTCTCATTCTCATCCTCCAGTCGGAGCCGCTCCTCGATGCAGTTGCGGGCTTGCAGGAAGACTTTCCTCTGCGTGCGTTCGGTGAGGATCCTCACAAACACCCCCGACAAGTTGACGCTGGTGAACAGCACCGCATTGGCCACCAGCTGCACACAAACAAGAGCAGACATGCCGAACAAAGGTGGCAAGCCCACCCCCTGCGTACTGTACGTGCATGTGAGTCTGAGGGAGCGCACGTGTCCATGTGTGGGGCTTGTGAGTGCAGCCATACACCCGGGCGAGATTACCGTTGATTAATCCATAGGATGGATTGAATGGCAGACATCAAGGTCAGCGCGTGGATTACACGATGAACTGTGAGTGTGACTTAAGAGAACAGAAGCTGTATATCGGAATGGCGAGCAGACAAAGTGCATTATTGATTAGTGATCAGAGAGTATCGATCCAGTCGGACACTTAAATTGGAGGATGAACCCTGCAGCCAGTCTGTGTCTTCGATTCTGATAAGGTCAGAGGTAAAAGGTCAGAGAAACACTGTAATCCAGCACAGCCAGATGAATTATACTTCCTCTGTATTGTGAGCAAAGCAAAGCACCGCATCATAAGGAAAACACACTCACCTCCAGCTCCTGAGCAAAACAGGAAAGAGCCTCTATGTTCTCTAGTTGGAGAGTCAAGGCCAGAATGACTTTTCTTGACAATCTTTGCCGTTTTGTTGTAAATTATTGAGTAATTCTGCAGCTTCAGGTTGCAAAACTAAAACTGCAATACAGCATGAGGGCATGACTGGTGACATGTGCTGATTAGGGATAAACACTGTTTAATTTTAAGAGGTCATAAGCCAAAAAGGTTGTGGAAACTGCTTTGATGTGTTAAACTGTCATAGATGTTTGTGCTGCTTCTGTACCTGAGAGGTCAGGAGCCCTTCTCTAACCCTGCTGCCCATGCTTTTTGTCTGTGCACTACTGGATGAGTATCTGAACCGGACAAGGGGACATACATGTAAATAAATCTGCGCTGTTGTCAAAAATCACACTTAACAGCATGTTCTTGTGGGGAAATGCAGCCTGACTATTATTTCTAGCAACAACCTGGTGAAAAAGAGCCAGCACTAAGTTGTCTGCAGGATCCTCTCCGCCTGTTTCAGCACCGGCAGCTGGACAGCTCCTCGCCTGCTTCATTACGCTGCTGCGCAAAAGTGAAACCGCCTGCTCCTCTCTGCTTCTACTACTACGCTATCCCGGAGCCAAAATCAATGGCTGAGGATGTTTTTAACCTTTCCTTCTCCAGGGAGAATCAAGTGAGTAAGCGTGCTGCCTCTCAGCACCGCCGCACATTCATACAGTTACTCCAGAGTCCAACCGGGAGCTCCCCACAACAACTAACGCTCAGTTTGCTCAAGGGTGCTTGGACTCAAGTAGTTGAGTGAAAGTGCGACTCAGCCCATCACCTGCACATGCTGGTGGCTGCTGTGTTTCGTGGAGTTGTGTGAGTGACTGGGGCAGCACTTACCGGTCTCCACAGCCTCTGTTTCCTCCCAGTGACCGACGTCGCTATGACAATGAAGTGGGATGCAGCCAGCATCACCCCGAACAGCACCGCCAGCAGCGTCCGCACCGGCAGCAGGACGTAAGCCACGAGGGTGACGAGCATGAGCTGCCACACGCCTTGCTCAGGGGCAGCGGCGTCCACCAGCTCCGACGTGCCGAGCGCCAGCGGGAACGGGCAGCAGAGCAGCGCAAAGGTGAAGCTGAACAGCAGGGCCAGCTTCGCTATTTGCTGCAGCTGCGTCACCTGCAGGTACTTGACGTTGGTGACGATGAACAGCGACAGGAACACCACGCAGTGCACCGGGTAGGAGCCCTTGGACAAGGTGAGACGCGGGCTGGACAGCAGCTCCACCAGGGACAGCGACGACGCGGCCACGATGAGCACCGCCAGCGCTTTGAGGGTGGCGGTCTGCTCCAGTTTCAGGTTGTAGTTCTGGAAGAGAGCCTCCAGCTCTTGGCTGTTGAACTCGTCCTCGCATGCGATGGCGCCCAGGGGTGCACCGGCCGGGCAGTGACCCTTCCTCCGCCGCGTCTTGACTCTTTCGAATGGCATCTCCTCCATGTTCCGGCCATTCATGAAGCGGGGGATGGCGCACGACCCCTCAACTTTTCGGTTCCTCTCCTCCTTTCGGGAATCGAACCGGCACCCTCTCCCAGTTCATGCGTCCTGGATGTCCGGGGGTCGGGCTCGGTGTCAGAAGGGAGAGGGTGGCAGCGGAGGAGACGGCAGAGCACCGTGCGCGCTGCTCTATCCACAGGTTGACGATTGTTGGTGTGTCGTCAGGAAAGTAGCCCGACCAATGTGCCGCTCTCTCTCTCTCTCTCTCTCTCTCTCTCTCTCTCTCTCTCTCTCTCTCTCTCTCTCCCTCTCCCTCCCTCCCCCTCTCTCCCCCCCCTCTCCCTCTCGGACCACCTGCCTTGCCTCAGACTGGGTTACCGGTGATCCTGCGCTCCGGCATGGGAAGGATCACGCTTGCGTCTGTTGATAACCAAAACATCTCACCACGAGGATCAGCGAGCAGCCCTCATAACAAAACATATCTGATAATCCTCTCCCACTTTCCCGTCCTTCCCTCTCATTTGACACACACACACCCAGCAAACATGACACTGCACCGTGTGTCGCTCCCCTGGCTTCATTTGCTTCAGTGAAATGTCAGTGGCTGGGTGAAGGCAGCAGCACAACAGCGCTGGTGATTTCCCCTCACAGTGTCTGCAGTCAGAGCTGATGTAGTTCCCAGCTAAAAATAGACCAGCAGCAGTGGATGGTCCAATATAGCAACAATTTGGTCTTTCCCGCATCTCTTCCCCTCATATTTCACTGCGGAGTCAAGTGCTCGAGTCACACAGAGATTTAACAGTAAAAACGGGCAACCAGAGGAGGTAATCATCGTGCAGGGGGGATAAAAATAGCGCACTCTTCTCGAATTAACAGGGAAATATAAGGACGAGGATGTGAAAACGTGGTGCGCTGTTGTGGTGGTTGAGGGCATGCTTTGCATATTTGCATACATGCATATTTTGCACCAGTATAAATATCAGTGTATTGCTTGCGTTTAGTGTAACAGGCTGTAGGTTGTTGGTTTAATCTGACTGTATACTTGAAGTTGGAACTCCCACCCAGTAGGTTGACTTTGGTCGTTGCAGAGCAATTAAAGCAATACAAATGTGCAAGTGGCAAATTACAACAAGAGCAATTTACTGCAGAGGACGTGTGAATTAAAACATGAGAGAATAGAGGGAATAAGATGAGGGCAATTTGCCTGCAAAGCGGCAACATCTGCAAAAATCTGAAACGCTCTGCAGCAATTGACATGATGAAGTTAATGGAAAGCATGTTACATAAGACTATAATGAACAGGGGTTTTCAAGATATCCAAAAATATACTTGTATCCAAACAGGCAGGAGTCATAAAAATGCATCCATGTGCATGTACGTGATTTGTGCGATACTTTTTGTTGCTTTTCAGTGTCAAGCTGATTATTTCATGTGAGTTTTCACATTGCAGGAAATACAAATCCAACATGAAGGCCTGAGTCAGTGAAAATGTGTGAAGGAAAGATATGTGAATATGCACTGATCAGCCACAGCATTCTGACCACAGAAAAACATTGATCATATTGGTACTATGTGGTGTTCGGATGGAAAATCTTTGATTTTAACATCCGTGTTGATGAGACTTGGACACCCAAATAAACATTGTGGTCATACCGCCTTGTGGATGCTCGATCCTGTCAGATCTGGGAAGCTAAGCGAGGTTGGGCCTGGTCAGTACCTGGATGGGAGACCATGAGGGAACACCAGGAAGCCTGGGTGGATGCAGTGTGAGAGTGAGTGGATGGTGGTGGTCGGAGGGACCGATGGCGCAGACTGGCAGCCTGGCCTCCGTCAGTCTACCCCAGGGCAGCTGTGGCTACATATGTAGCTTACCACCATAGAGTATGGAGTGAATGAATAATGCAATGTAAAGCGTCTTTGAGTCCCAAGAAAAGCGCGATATAAAACCACTGCATTATTGTTATTATTATTATTGTACAAAGACACTCCCTCATGCAAATAGAAGTCCCAAATGTCACTGGCCTACCACTGCAGGAAAATGCATCCCACCACATGGGAACAACATCAACCAATCAGGAACATGTTGAGGAACATGACAATGGCCCAACATATTGATCTGACCTCTAAACTTCCTACACCCCATTGTGATCAAGCATCAACAGGATGCAGTGGAACAAGTTGGACTGACAGAGGCCCCACTGCACAAGCCAGAGCACCCAAAGGATCCAGTGCTAAGGTCCTGGTTCCAGACCCCATAGGACACCCTGAGAGGTCCTCTGGTCCATGCCCAATGATTCAGAGCATTTTTGATGACATGAGGAGGACCAACACAATATTAGGCAGGTGGTCATAATGTTATACCTGATCAGTGTAAAATATGGAAAGATAAACAAATTTCAGTGTGCAGACTCAAATTGCGTACAACAGGTCTACTGTTAATGGTCTGCTTTATGACATGTTTCGTGCATGTTAGTGATGTGTGCATTTGATGTATTCACAATGTTAAGGCTTTCTACATTACTAGGTTTAACCCCTTAACGTCGGTTGTCGCAAATTTGCAACGTACCGCTGCAGCCGAGATAGCGTATGCATTCCCCTAATGCTGGTTCGTGCATATTCAATACATACCTAGGAACCTTTTGCAAGCACTGGTTTCTCTTAGGACCGGTTTGAATGGCATTTGCGGCATCAATAAAAAACTTTTTACCATTAATGCCTGTTGCATTACACCTTTATATCTACTACATGTGCTACAGACAAATTAACAACCTCCACTTAATTTAACATCAACTTGAAATCAAAAACACATAAAATTATTGTTTTTATATAATTGTAAATAAATTCAGGCATCAAGGGGCTATCATACATGCAGACAAGAGACAATGCTGCAGGATCATGAACACCAGTGATGGTGTAGAGGTGTAGAGTGTGCAGTGATCATACAAAAATCTTTATTTCAATAACATTTAAATCAGTAAGAGGTTCACAGGAATTTGCACAGGAATCCATCCATGATGATTTATATTCAGAGCAGCATTAACCAGTCTGGGGACCCCTATTACCCCCATGATACTCCCCCTCGCTGTTGATTGTGGACAATTTCCAGATCCACATTTAATCATTTCCTTTAATCATTGGATTAGAGCTGGAGGCGCTTATCAGATCAGCTTTTGCTGTGATTGAGTATATATTCACAAATAAAACTGCAGTTAACCAAACTGCAGCGTAGCCTGGGCTCTGAGTTCAGTATTCATTCAGAAATAGTTCAAGCAAAAAAACAAAACAGAAATCTATATGTGGATTTGTGCTGTATAGATGCATTCCCATCAAGACTGTAGTTAGAATAGATAAGGGATAATACTGATAATAAAAAATAAATTAAATAATGTATGCAATTACAGGCAGCCAGGCATTGCTATTGGAAATAACTTGTATGAATTTAACCATAATCATCACCTTAATAAGTCGTTCTAACCAGTTTAACCCTCCTATTACCTTCAAATTTACTTACATCTTTTATCTTTGAGGTCAGTTTGACCCCAGCAATTTAAACCTCCAGGAAATGATTATAACTAAAATTGTTACCCAAGTTTATGTGTCAGGTACTTTATGTTTGTTTCTTGACTGACTAAATGGCCCTTTAAATAAAACAACCCCCGGCGAACACTGATGGGTACAACATGTGTACAGGACATTGAAAACATATCATCCTGCTAATTTTATGTTTACCCAGTTGTCCCCATTAAATTAGGAAAAGTCATTAAATATGAAGCTGAAAAGGAAGTCAATCATTTATTTATAGACGTTAAACACTGCATGGGGTCAAACTGACCTCAAAGATAATAGGAGGGTTTAGTATTCTGGTCTGTGTGTGGTTTGTCAAAGTGCTGTTGTCGTGCTCTGACAGAGGCTGAATGCTGTGTTTCGCTGACTGTATATAAAGGTGGATGAACACCCCGGGATGTCACCCATAGTTTTCTGAACAGCAGTTTTGAAGCTATCACCATCTTGGCAGTGCCTGACTCCTCCTAACTCCTGGTCAATCCATAAACAAGCAGCGGTGGAATGTGAGTGGAACTGAGGGGGGTCATGTACAGTGCTGTGAAAAAGTATTTCCTGATGTTGTATATATTTAGCATATTTCTCACACTTAAATGTTCCAGATCATCAAACTAATATTTATATTTGTTTAATATTACACAGAGACAACCCACAAAACACAAAATGCAATTTTTAAATGATGATTTATTAAAGATTTATTGAAAGCCTGTGTCACCCCTCTGAAAAAGTAATTGCCCCCCCTAAACCTAATAACTGGTTGGCCCACCTTTGGCAGCAACAACTGCAGTTAAACGTATGTCACAGTTTGCAATCAGTCTTTTACATCGCCATGGAGGAATGTAGGTTCACTCTTCTCTGAATAGTTTTAATTTGGCTACATTAGATGGTTTTCGATCATGAACTGCCCTTTTAAGGTCTTGCCACTGCATCTCAATTGGATGGAGGTCCAGACTTTGACTCGGCCACTCCAGAACCTTCATGTAGTTCTTTTTGAGCCACCCAGAGGTGGACTTGCTTGTGTGTTTTGGCTCATTGTCATGCTGCAGAACCCATTTGTGTTGAGCTTTAGGTCATGAACTGATGGGTGGATATTCTCCAGGAGGATTTTCTGATTGAGAGCAGAATTCACGGCTCTGGTTGCAAACCTTTATTCCTGCTGTAAAGTTGGACATGTTAACATGGGCGTCTATGGCAGTGAACTCACCTTTAGAGCCAGCCTCAAGTGGCCACTGAAGGAACTGCAGTTTGGGGAATTTCCACACTGGCTTTATTTGTCAGCCCCAGACGCCGCTGCTTGCTGCAGGTGCAATTATTTTCAATCGCTGTACTGTCTGAATTGCATTTTGTTCAAATACATGAAAGCGTGGAAAATTAAGATGTAATATTGTCTGTCGTTACATCATGGAGCTCCGTCTGAGTCACACATTAGGAGCACTAACTAACAGACTAGCCCAGTCTAGTCTTGACACACATGAACTGATGAAGCCACAACATCTTCACAGACATACTACTGAGTCCAGCTGCCTTTGATTGCATTGCCCAGAATGACTATGACCTGGATGAATGACAACATCCACAGACCAGACGTAATGTGAGTATTATGTAAGCTATGTCAGTGTCATATCACTAGTTTTTGTAAAGTGTCATGAAGTTTTTATGTAGTTATCTCCTTGCAGTGGTGTGATAAATTCCTGTCTGGGTGTTTGAAGCAACAATAGATTCTGTGCATAAACTGGTGAACATCCCATGCATTCCGAGCATATTCCACCTTTCCCCACCCTGTTGGTGGGTCATCTCTTATGGTAGTTTCTTTTTTTATTGAGAGCCAGTGCCAACTAATAGTGAGTCAGAGGAGAAATAACCAACACACATATGCCTTTGCAGTAAAAGTGAAACTCTTGGTGGCAAGTTATAAAATAGCACAAAGTATATTTGTATATGTTTTACATTATTTTAATTAGAAGAGAACTTTTCAACTGTTTTCCCTACTAATTGTTGATAGGCTATTGTGTAACCATGGGCAGGATATTGCTCGGGATCACACAGTGGTGACTACAGACAGAGTGAGGCGGGTCTAATGCAGTCGAAGTCGCACGTTTCCAAAATAACTGACTTCATCGTGAATCTTTAAATAAACAGAAATCCGATACTCTAGAAGGCCGATAAATGTTTGGCCCCACTGATAGCAACACTTCACCTCAGCCAGGACAGGCATAAAAATGTAATGTTAATATCAATGTATCATTTTGCAGTGGAACTGCACTGTAGAAATAAATAATACTCTGCTGAAAAATGTCAACAACACAATCTAGTGGGAATGTTTTGTCTTCAGTACATAGATTTCTGTTTATATGATCATAGTTATGGTTGCACTTTATTGAAATACTTTAACTTCTGCTGTTACATACAATGAAACCAGAAAAAAGCTCAGTGTAATACAATAAACAATCTGTGTGTTAGTGAATATTTAAATATTATAAAATAGGAGGAAATTAGTTCTCAGCTTTTGAGTTTTTCTCATGTGGGCTCTAGACTCCCTGGAGGTTTGGTCCCCTCTAGTGCTGACTCCCTGGCCTTGATTTGCATCCTAATAAAACCCTCCATCAGTGTCTCGTTTCACTGAAGCTCTTCACTGGCAGCGTGATGCGTCTGCTCCTCAACTGTATGATCAGACAAGCCTAAAATACCAGGCTTTTAATACCATGCTTATCTTCAGGAGACAAATGCAGGTGCTTGGGTGGCCTCGCTGATGACCTTGCTCGCTGTTACACATGTGACCCAGATTGCCGAGATCTCTGCAGAAGTCAATGAAGTGGCTCGTCAATGAAGAAGTCAATGTGAAGCACTTTGGGCCCTCCCAACAAAAAGTCTCTACATGCGCACAGTCAATTACTATGTGGTCAATATCCACTATCGTCCTGCGTGTTTTAATCAATAGGCCGCAGAGTTGGGATCAACAGTGAGAAGAAAGACAATCTGACCCCCATCTTAGGGGAGGTTAATAAGACCTTGTCTATCTGCCCTGCTAACAGAGTTAAGACACACTCTTCTTCCTTCCTCAGATCCTGTCTGTAAATCTCTTCATGGACTCATTCACCCATGAATATGCTTGATATGCTGTCTTCCCTTTCTGCAGTGTTAAGGGAATGAGTCGGCCCACAGTGCAACAACGTGTTGCACAAAATAAGAAAATAAGAAAACAAGTAAACATTTATTTGTGCTTCCTTACAAAATTTCTAGGGGGTCAAATTCCAGTAAGCATAAATGACACATATAGGTATAAGGAACTTTGGTGTTTTTGACAAACTTTGTCAACAGAGGAGTTATATTTACTGATAAATGTCTATAAATGTCGACTGTTTGTTCTTCTTTGCCGTGCCTTCCTCTTCTTCTGCCTCTTTACTCCTTCTCTTAGGTGGGGTGTGTGCTGATCCTCAACAAAGCCTTCCCCCCACCCCAGCCACTTATTTTACCTCTAATCAACATCCCACTTATATCCTCACTTGACAAACATTTGTGTGCCTCTCACTGATGATGTGGTCCTTGCTAGTAAACCTGCAGATATTCAAGTTCTGGCTGGTTTGACTCACCCAAACAAAATACTGCAGTCCCATACAAAATGTAGTGACACGCAGTGGTGGTAAGGATTTGTATTGAGGACATACCACCTTGTGGATGCCCAAGCCCATCAAATGTTGGAAGCTAAGTGAGGTTGGGCCTGGTCAGTACCTGGATGGGAGACAGTGAGGGAACACCAGGAAGCCTGGGTGGATGCAGTGTGAGAGTGAGTGGTTGGTGGTGGTCGGAGGGGCCGATGGAGCAGCCTGGCCTCCATCAGATGCAAACCTTTTTTACTGAGCAGGAGATGAAAAGTACAGACTATAGATTGTACACTCAAATGAACTATTTTTGTAATATATATGTGTTTTGGAAGGCACTAACAAATAACGGCAGACTGGAAGCCTTGCCTCCATCAGTCCACCCCAGGGCAGTTGTGGGTACATACATAGCTTAACGCCATGGAGTATGGAGGGAATGAATAATGCAATGTAAAGCGTCTTTGAGTGTCTAGGAAAGCACTACATAAAACCAAAGCATTATTATTATTATTATAAAAGCTGCACTTCTACTGCTGTAAAACTATCAATATCTTACCTTAGATACCAATGAAACTTAAAGAGTTCAGTCTTGACTAACCCTTACCCTCACTGTCCACCACCAGCTTTTTCCAGAGCTTTCACCCATATTCAAATCAAATCAAATCTAATCTAATTTTATTTGTATAGCACTTTTCATACAACGTGAAGTGTAACACAAAGTGTTTTACATGCAGAAATAAAACACCTTCATATTAAAAAACACCCCCAACACACACACACACACACACACACACACACACACACACACACACACACACACACACACACACACACACACACACACACACCCACCAACCCCCCGCTGCCCACCCCAACCCCTCATTAGCTAGTGGTAAAACAGTTAAAAGCAGTTCTGATAATGGTGTATATTGCATTATTATCATCACTGTGGATCAAATGTTCATTTTGTTTGTTGTTATTTTCTTCTTAACCACGGAGACTACATAAATTTGAATGAGGCGACTGTGTGCATACAATGCTGTTGTGCGTGTGCTGTAAAGTATATTGTGAATATGATTTTGAAATGTGTTTATCATGGACTCCTGGGGGAATAAAAAACATCAGAATGAACAAGCAAAAACTTCTTGACCAGGTTTGGTCCAAGGTTTTAGTTTAAAAGCTTTGAAGCACCCTTTTAAAAACTTGCATTTTACCTTATTCATCATTTTTGCAGATTAGAATTTGTTTCTCTCGTTTGGCTTATATATTCAAATTGTTGCTCTTATTTCATTCTCTCACTAATTATTTTTCTGCTGATGTAAAACACTCAGAGCTGCAGTCCCTGTCTATATGGTGCTTTATAAATAAACCTGTCCATGGTGCAGCACTTAAACCGCTTTAGGTTATTTTGGAACATAAATGCAGCGTTATTTTCCGACTCCACATCCCCACCGGCTCATTCAAAGTGTCTCATCCTTCCTGTTTAGCATCTCACCTGTGAAGTGAAATGAAGTGAAGTCAAGTGATTCAGCAGCCAGGCAGCACATACACTCAGACACTGGCTCCATTTCTCTCTCTCCTGAAGTAAGTGACAGCGGCAGATTTTTTGGACCATCCCTCCCTCCAGGATGCCTGACAGTCCTCCGTTGCCATGGCAACAGAGGCAGTAAGGCTAGCAGTTGTGACTGATATGCTGCTGAGGTGTTTCCCAATCTGACACCCCGACTCCCTCTCTCAGTCTTTGGTCTCCCTTGCGTTGCCGTCTCTCTTCCTCCCTCTCTCCTCTCTGACATTCTTTCAGGTGGTTTGAGATGATGAGTGCAGCTGATGTGGATCTGTCTGCGCCGCCGTGACACAGCGCCCTGCCCTGCTGGCTCATTGTGCTCGCTGACATTTCTCCAAATTGAGGCTCTGACATGAAGGACGGGGTGGTGCAGATGAAGCTTCAGAGGTGACCAACCCGCACAAACCTTCCCAACGTGGCAAAAAAAACACACAGAGGCGGTGAAGAGGGTGAGAGGAGGGTGTAGACATGCAGTGGAAGCCGCGTGTGGTAGGAGGATATGCGTGTGTGCATAAGGTGTAGAGGGTGTAAATCCATAAATTTATAATAAACTTTGAAAATGTCAGAGTAGGTCTAGCACCACCTCAAAACAGGTGACCCAGAGATTGTGGCTTTGATTTGTCAGGCGCCCTGCTTTGGTAATCACAGCCAGGTGATTTCCTGGTCATGAATGTGTGTGTGTGTGCGTGCGTGTGTGTGTGTATGTGTGAGAGTGTGTGATGGGAGCCAGTTGGCAGGGAGACACAGGGACAGATAAATGGGAACTGGGCTCTCATGAATAGAAGCCCTCCACTGGGGCTGAGGAAGCTGCTGCTGCTGCTGCTGCATCAGTGTTGTTTGCATTCATGAATAAACCTGTTTGCTGCCATTCATACAAACACAATTAGCTCCATTGCTTCTTCTATGAAAGACAGGAATAGACGAATACGGAGCCAGCTCTCATGCATAAATGCTGATATTTATACAACCACTACAGCACCTCATGAATTGTCCACATAATTGCTCAGCAATGCTAACTGCATCAATCCTTACATCTTTACATTATGCTTAAATCGAATGAAGTGTAAGAAAAATTAGGTCAAAATTCTAATGAAAACATCAAAGCATCTCTTTCACACGTCTGCGCTGTTGCTTTAATGTCTTTTTAAAGAACACAACAGCCAGCAGATTGTACGTATGCACCCATATGCACAGGAGGGGAAATGAAAAAAGATGAGAGACACAAAAAAGGAGTGTTCAGCAGTAGGCTGTGCATTAGTGTGTGTGTGTGTGTGTGTGTGTGTGTGTGTGTGTGTGTGTGTGTGTGTGAACGTATCTATGTGTGTGGCCTCTTGGGTTGCAGTGTGTGTGTGGGAGTGTTATTGAGAGATATTTTTAATTCTGTGTGTCAGCTCCTCTCATCTCCCTCAGCAAGAGACGTCGGAGGGAAGCTGAAAAACATTTCCATTGCAACTATCATTTAAATACACACACGTCTGCCTCCATGCACACACACACACAAATACACACTCGTGCAAACGCGTACAGTTTCTGAAGTCTTTCATATGGCACCAGTTGCGTCTTTGAAAGTTAAAAAAAGCCTGCCAGATTGTCGGTGTTTTTTTTTTTCTCCTGAATTTCCCTCCGAGTGCTTGAGAGGGGAGTTTTAGCCTACATGAACACGATTAAAATATGAATGCAGTCCCGAATGGATACCATTCCACGAGAATCCAAGTGAACGATAGAATCTGCCTGTCAAGACACTCTCAAAAAAAACCCCACTTCAATCTAATACTAAAGGTGGGAAAAGATTAAACCGACTAACTGAAATCAACTGCGTCTGGTGTTTGGAAAGAAAAGGGAGGCTTTTGATTCTCCTGACACCTCTGAGCCGCAGTGACTGCATAACACTTTCTCCATATGGCCGATAATGACAATAATAATTCTCCGTGGGCCAGCCATTGTCGACGTAATGACTTTCTTCCATGCCATTGCTTTTAAGAGCGTGTAAAGTCACAGTGGACTGCAAAGTAGGATTAGGGTCATCCTGGTGGAATACAGCGCGCGATTTCTCTCAAGTAGAAGGTAAATGGATTTAACTCACACAATTTGCCTCAACCACACGGCATCATGTACGCTCACTTTATGTGCTATAGAGACGTGAGCCATCTGCATTTGAAAATCTGCATAAAAACCTCAATGAATTTTCAAGCATTTGTCGAAGCACCAGCACATCTTTGGCACCGCGTCATGGATGATATGAAAGTGAGTCACAGCGAGATAAAAATGATTCCTCAGATGACCATGTAGAAATGTAGTATCTGAAAGTAAAACACATCACGCTACTCAACTGCACATTACTCCATAAGTTACACTGCAGTCCATGAAAAAGTGGGTGACTAAGACTATGAAGTGCACTTGGAGGTATTCCCATTCATTTTGAGGCGGCCTTTACCAGCAAAATCACACCAGTGGTCCCCTGGTGAACACTTTTGGAAGCGAACGTTTTCTGAGAAGCAGTTCTCTGAAGAACACAAACTTAAAGGACCAAAGGTAGATGTTAAATACTTAATGAGGAGACAAGAAGGCAAACACTTCTTTATAATATGACGACCCTTTCTTCAGCTAGACTATGTGACTTGGGATGCCTATACTTTGGCACCATTTGTACCTTCCATAAGTTGCCATACCTGTAAGTTGCGGAGTACAGAGGGTTAATTAACAACACTTCTGAAGGGGTTTCCGGAAGCCTCAAACACTCCTCTGACTTAAAAAAAATACTCCACTTGCATAATAAAAAATAAATACATTTGACCTGGGCTGCATTGTGGCTTGGTGGTCAGCAGCGTCGCCTCACAGGTAGAAGATCACGTCCCGGTTAGGACGCCTGGGATCTTTCTGTGTGGAGTTTGCATGTTCTCCCTGTGCAGCGTGGGTTTTCACCGGGTGCTCCGGCTTCCTCCCACAGTCCAAAAACTTGCTGAGGTTAACTGATGATTCTAAATTGTCCGTAGGTGTGAATGAGAGTGTGCTTGGTTGTTTGTCTCTATGTGTAGCCCTGTGATAGACTGGTGACCTGTCCAGGGTGTCCCCTGCCTTCGCCCAAGTTGGCTGGGATAGACTCCAGCCCCCCCTGTGACCCTACAGAGGATTAAGTGGTGTATTGATAATGGATGGATGGATGGACATTTAACCCGTTGCCCAGGTTGTGACTTCATCTCCTTCTGGCTAATAGTAGCCAAAAATGACCTAACTGATCAAATTTTTGCTGCAAATCAAAACTAAATTACACTTAAATTTGTCGATGTTGATGCTACCTTCTTTCATTTTGCATTTTTAGACAAAATAGTACAAACGCAAACCTTTTTTACTGTGCAGGAGATGAAAAGTACACACTATATATAGATTGTACGCTCACATGAACTATTTTTGTAATGGTTATATGTGTTTTGCATGGCACTAACAAATAACGTAACCCGAACTAGGAATGCATTTCAACTACTGAAGACAAACAGCCTCCAAAACAAGCAACAAATGAAGCTGGTTGCAGATCATCACCAGAGAAGTGGCTGCTAAAGTCTGTCACTGATTTAAAATGATCTGACACCAACTCTTCAGTGTGATGTTTTAGTACTTGATAAGTTGTCTTGATGCTCTCTGCCCCCTAAAATCACCTAAATGTGGATGTAACCATAGGCTTTAAGGCTGAGAAGTTACATTATTGAGTACTTCAATGCAATTTTTCTACAAAATAACAGACGAGGCAAGAAACTTGACTGTTCAGATAATTGTACGGGTTCAGCTTAGCCAGAATGTTGGGAATACAGTTCTCAAACAGTCACTGACACTGTTGTGAAGTCTTGCACAGAGAGCACTATTATCCAGCTATTGTTGGTGTTCAACACTGAAGTCAAAGACAAGATGTCACAACCTTGTGGTTACTGAGAGCTTCATTAAACTATAAAAGCATTTTTCAATGCAAAACACTGAGAGAATGTCAGGAATACAGGGAAATGTGACGTCCAGCAGCCTTTGACTTGAACTTGATGACCTTGAATCTGTAAAAGAGAGAATAAATTTGTCACCTTTAACTGCAAAATAATTTCTGCGCCTTGCACAAGCTTCATCTGAGCCACAAAGAGGCTGAGAAATGAATAAAACAGCGAAGGTTTCAGCTCTCCCAGTCCTGATGTTAACACGAGTTAGAAGTGTTTTCCCTTGTTCTACCTGTTGTGGGAGCGAGGTTCAACAGTTTCATTACTGTCAGATGAGGGAGTAGCAGGTGGCCATTCTGATCAATGCAGGAGCCGGGCAGGGAGATGGAGAAACCCCCGGTCACCGCGGTCTGGGGTCGACTTCCCAATCAACCTGACACATCAAATATTCAGCAGCGGCTCGGTGACACTGAAACCGCTCACAGTGGTCACGGAGAGGAGGGAGGGCTGGGGACATAATCACAAACACTCATTATCACTAGGAGCGGTGTGCAGTTTACACTTAACACTGGCACTTATCCCCAGCAGATTATAGCTCCACACATCAAATATTAAAGTGGCAGTGTGAATTATTGATCCCAATCAATGACTGCAGATCAGAGCTCTCAGCTGGCAGAAGGGGAGCTAATGAGTGGGTGCTACACGGACAGCTGAGCCGCACTGTAGAGCCCCAGATACATTGCTGCTGTTCAGAGGTGCTGAAGCCCCTAACTGTGATGATTAACGCTGTCGATCAACTATCAGATTGAATTATGTATATGAGTCCCTATGTGATCGTCACATTTCAAGAATTAACCTAAGAACATGCCAGTTCTCAAAGATCTTATGTGTCTTTAGAACATTTTTTCCAGTTTTAGCAAATACCAATCCTCCACATCTTCATTCATGAGACAAAATCAAACACAAATCCTGCCTTGAATACAAAAAACTTCCCCATGAAGGCATTTTTTCACAAATGTCGTCAGCGATGACTGCACCCAGGGTATGCATGGCTGCCAAAACCTTGTGCGATTAATCATTTTTAAGACGGAACCATCTGTAATTTAACACCCAAAACTAACCACACAGTTTATGGAGCTTGCTGACAGACACTGGCACTGGATATAAATTGTGGGTTCGTCCAGTATGTAGTAATTCCCTGAGATGTAGGGCTGAGTAAAACATGTCAAACCATTTGTACCTTTCAGGGCGTCTCCAAACTGGGTCAACAGCAACTCCTCGCATTTTTGGACAATACTGCAAGACAACACCAGCTCTAGAGTTCTGTTTAGCCAATTGAAACAAAATGCCCTCACTAAAAAAAGAACGGTTTCATTTGGAATCAAGTCTGCTGCAGCCAACACAACTGTGTCACAGTCCAAACACTGCCCTATATTCCTCTGTTTTCTCCTGAACACACACACAGACACACTCACGGGTAGAGCAGCTGTGAGCACCACATCTGATTATTGACACTGGGCAGGAAACACAAGTGGAAGCGTGCCTCAGCTGAGTGTAAAATACACAGAGGACGAGGCTGCTCCATCACAATAAATGACATAACTGGTTTACATCACTGCTGCTTTAGTGCGCGTGAGGAACAAAACCGAGCACGGTGGATCCTTGTGATCCATAAATCGGCCTGTTTCTGCGGTAGAATTGTTAATGCAGCGTGCTGGTTTGCCAGCCGTAGTTGTGTCTGAGCATCTCTAAAGCCCCAGGGTCTGTGCTACAACTGATGATTAGCATTTACATAATGAGCTAAATGTTAGCTGCTGCCTTAAACTGCTACTCCTCAGCTGTAGGGGGCAAGCTGACCTCCACTAAAACAAACACAAAGGCAAAGCAAGGAACTGGGACAACAAGAGATGTAGCAAGACAATGTTGAAGCTAAAATGGTGGTTGTCTTAAAGGAAATCCTATTTTTAGGTCCCTCTGTGAAGTTTATTCAATATATGTCAGATTAGGTTAAATGCATCCTTTATACATGGATCAGCCACAACAGTAAAACCACCTGACTAATATTGTGTAGGTCAAGGCATGGACTCCACATAACCTCTTGAAGATTTCTTGCGGTATCCAGCACAGATGTTGGCAGCGGATGCTTTGGGTCCTGTGGGCTGCAGGTGGATCGAATCTGTTCCCATGCATTCCACTGATGCTTATCGGATTGGAATTTAGGGAGCTGCTTTGGACTCTTTTGTTGTGTTCCTTGAGCAGTCCTTTTCACACCATCTCGCTGCTCCTGATCCTTAAGAAATTTCCGTGCCTTTTTGAAAGGGATATTTGCGACCTGTTTTTGAGTATTTACATCTTCAGTGGGAACAAGTGAACTTGAAGGAAGGTGAGAAAATACTAAGAAATGGACTAGCACATGGGTGGTTTGGGTGTTTTCATTTATTCGTTTGTTTATGTGTGAGGTGGGATCAAGAAGTTCTGAGACAGCACCTACAAAAAGCACAAACTGTCGCCCCCTTCCACGTAGTTTTCTTGTGCAGCGGTACACTGTTTCCAGCACTACTACCACCCTTGGATCAGTCTTTGGAAGATCACATTCTGGTCACTTACAGATGTGCATTTCAGACTAGTCCCACCTTAAGAGAAGGATGATCATTGGTGATTAGAGTTGGTTCTACAGCTACCAAACATCAGTGTTTGCAGTAGAAGAGCTGGCAGTCTAGACTCTCATGGTGTACACAATGAGTTCTTCCAGCACAGTAGAATGGGTTATCCACAAATTGCAAGGTTGTCAGTTCAATCCCCAACCTCTCCAAATTGCTCCTGATTACATCTTAGTAAGTAACCTCTACCACCATTAGTGTGTGTGTGAATGAAAACCACAATGTTTCTTCTTGTAGAACCCAGCTAAGGTTAAAAGGCTCTATATAAGATCATATGACCCTAAAAATACAATACTGACAGTGGAGTTTGGAGGTGGAAACATTACAGCATGGAGCTAGTTCTCTTCTCATGGTACTGACAGAGCCCATACTCTTAAAGGAAAGAAGAATGGAGCCATGTGCAAGGACCATCTTGGGATGACTCTGTTGCCATCCACTAGATGATGAGGGTGAGATGTGGGTATAGCTTCCAGCAGGGCAACGATCCAGAACATACTGCAAAGGACACTCTCAACTGGTTCCAGAGGAGGGAAATTAAATGGCTAGAATAGCCCAATCAATCATCCCACTTAAAGCTAATATACTGAGGAAACTGACTATCAAAGCTCACAAGAGGGTCCTCTGGAGTCTTCAACATTTAAAGACAGTCTGTTTAGCAGATTGGATCAAAATATCGCTTGCCCACTGTGAGTAGTGATTTCTTAATACTGGAAGATTCTGAAGCTGTCATAGCAGACAAAGGATCTCCAGCAAGTAATAAATAGATTTCAAATGATTTCTGTCATTCATGTCAGAGTCAGAGTTTCATGAGAATCACATTGGAACTGTGTTTAAAAAAAAGGTTGATGTGTTGAATATTATTTGCCCCACTCTATGCTCGCTTACAGCACGATCTTTCCTGCCTCACTGGCTCTCACTGGCCATAGCCGACAAGGGAGGTAGCTTTACGTCACTTGTTTGACAAGACAAGTGGAATAATGAAAATAACTAATCTGTGTGTGCGGGGAAGTGAACGTGAGCGTCCTGTAAGTGACTCCTCACAAACGTATCGTTCACAGATGCGGCACTGCCATGTCTTAAGCTTTAATGCAGAGGAAGATACCCAGCTGGAATTTGGGATGCAGATTCACGCTGAGAAGGTCTACCTTAAAATTCCATTAAGGTTGTCAGAGTGTTGTGTGATCGCATGCTAAGACCTCTGAGTAAAAGAGCTCTGGTGTTGTAAAACGTCAGCTGACTCATTTGCCTAATCTGTGGGGCTTTAGACATTAAAAGAAACGCAGCTAATAAAGCTGAAGGAACATAGTTGTGGTGGAAATGCGGCTTGCATTATCTTTGGACTGAGCCATGGTAGCTGTGTCCCTGTGTTTCCACTCTTTATGTTAAGCTTAGTCAACCACCTGCTTGTGGTATCGAGCGTGGGAGTGGTATCAATCTTCTCATTTAACTCTCCGCATGGAAGCAAATGAGCATATTTCCCGATACGTCTTAATGACTGCATTTAAACCCTTGACTTCCTAAGAAAGGTAGCAGGAAGTCGCAGGCCCCCTGTTTTTTCTCTCAATTGAAAAAATTTGCATCAGCTGTATCATGTTCCTCCAGAAGCACATGCAATCTCTGCCTCCCTTTCCCTTCAGAACACAGCCCCTTCCTCCTTTCTATCACAATCTGTCTTCTCAAACACAGACAGCTTGCCTGACCGCCTGGAATACACATTCGGATCTGCTTGTCACTTCACATCTCCCTCGTCTTTGTCTTTCCTCCTCCTCTCTCTACCTCTATCCGTCTAGCCCTCTCCCTCATAATCTCTCTATCAGTCCATCTCATCCCCTACTTTATGTGAGCATGCTAGTCAATAGAGATTTCCTGCTTTTAATTCTTCTGCGGGGGATCCAAGGGAGGACCGGGAGTGAGAGGAGGGGGGCTCTAAATCTAAAGAGTGGGGGCTCTAAATGTAAACAGTGGAACGCAGAGCAGCTTAAGAGGGCTATAAATAGAGCGATGGAGCAAGAGAGAGAGAGCAAGCAAGAGAGAGATAGAGCGAGAAAGCTTTGCTTACGGAATAAAAATTGCTCCCGACAGTCAGGGATTAGTGCTTCCCTGGAGGATTTTCACTCCAAAAGCCCAATCTGGGGCGATTGGGAAGAGCACCAGCCTCAGTCATCTTAATTCAGTTAAACCCTGCCCAACACAGAGAGGAAACATAGATCCATCTATGTTTGCACGCAAATACATATATGGATGTATTCAGGGAATATAAACACATGCACTGTAGCAGAAGGTGAAGCCGGATGAGTGGGGGTGTCAGCTTGAAGGAAAAGGAAAATTTATATAAAAAGAAATGTAAAAGATGGCACACACACACACACACACACACACACACACACCACCGAGAGCCTCATTACCAGCAGATTACTCCTGCAACCGAACACTGACATGCTTAAGATGTGTGGTTTTTCAAAAGATGACTAGGAGTCTTTTAATTTTGTTTCTATTACATAACAACTAAATATATACTTAAATAAAATTAAGGGATTTAGTATTTCTCACCAAGAGCCGTCCTGGCAGTGTGGAGAAGGCTTTGGAACAGCATGGGGAGACAGCAATGACAGGAAACTTAATCAAACCATTAAACTGTTTGAAATAAATATTACCTCAGTGTTTAATAAAGTCCCATTTTATATGACAGTCTGATTCAGCGAGTCTTGCCTCGTCGGTCTAAGGGTCTCTTCAAACACACTTCAGTTCAATTGATTTTTTCAATAAAGTCTTCTGGATCATTTCACATGGGTAGCTGATGTTTATGGACGTTTTAACATTTACCAACTACACTGGATATGTACTGCAGATTTCCACATCATCATTCTTCCCGGGACAAATTACAGTTTTGCTCTTCTTATGAATGAGGGTTTTTTTTTGCAGATATCTACAATTATGCTGAGCTATGACTCATTGTAATGCCAGTTTCAGATATCTACCAATTAATTCTGAATAGTCAGAATTTTGTTTGATATCTTTGATTCTGGGCTGCACGGTGGCTCGGTTGTTAGCAGCGTCGCCTCACAGCTAGAAGATCATCGGTTCGCCTGGGATCTTTCTGTGTGGAGTTTGCATGTTCTCCGTGTGCAGCGTGAGCTTTCACCAGGTGCTCCAGCTTCCTCCCACAGTCCAAAAACTTGCTGAGTTTAACTGATGATTCTAAATTGTCCGTAGGTGTGAATGAGAGTGTGCTTGGTTGTCTGTCTCTATGTGTAGCCCTGGGATAGACTGACAACCTGTCCAGGGTGTCCCCTGCCTTTGCCCGAGTCGGCTGTGATAGACTCCAGCCCCCCATCGACCCTACAGAGGATTAAGCGGTGTATAGATGATGGATGGATGGATGGATCTTTAGTTCTCCTCAATCCAACATATCTACACTATCCTTTTAGAAATCCTAAACTAAGTTGAACTAGTCAGAAAGATGTTGAAGATAAATTGGACTGTATGTAATTACAGATACCTTCAACATCATTCTGACTAGTTGCAGTGCAGTCTGTCATTGCTTCTAGTTACTTTAGAAGCAATGACAGATTGCAGGCAGAGGTGACTTGCTTTTCAAACAAACCGTGGCACTGCAACTATATGACGAGTTGTTTTACCACCATGCCAGAGCACGAGGACGAGGGTCTGCATTGGTTAGATATTGTTAAATTCGACTTCAAATCCCTAATTCTCCACAAACTCTTCTTCTGATAAGCTCTTTCTGCTTCACAGCATTTTCTAACTATCTTACAACAACAGCAGCTGCTAACACTGTCCAAATGCTTTGCCGGACCGATATGCAACAGGAAGTCTAATATGACACACAAGCACAACAATTGAGACTAGTTATAGCGACATGTGAGCTCTCTTCATCTGACATTTTAGCCCTTCCTAGGCTAGTCAGCATGACATTATAGATATCTGAATAACGATTCTGGCTAGTCTCAGTGTAAGTAGGACTAGTCGAAACGAGGTTGTTGATATCTGTCATTTTAATTCTGGAACTTCTGAACTGCTTCCAGGAGATGATACTTATTTCTAACAGCCAGCAGGGGGCGACTCCTGTGGTTGCAAAAAGAAGTCAAAAGGTATAGAAATCTATGAGAAAATGAGTCTCCTTCCCCCTGGGTCTGTTACCTCAGGAAATATTTTATTAATGAGTTTATTGTCTGATTTGCTGGTTTTAAGACTTTTTGAAAACAGCATGATGTTCATTTTGTAAATTATGGTCCCATTTTGAGGAAAATAGACAATAAAGCAGGGTGTTGATGTTTTAATGTGGGGATACCTTGTAATTTACAGGTTGCTACTGTGTGGATATGCATAGTATGTTGTCCACTGTAGTCCACATAATGACATAATGGTGTCTACGTCCATCTTTTATATACAGTTTATGGTAGAACCACGGCTTGTTTGATGAAAACAGTAGATGTCTGTGACTGAACCATGCACTGTGTATTCAGAACTGTCTGTAATAAGAGGATTAAAACATTTTGGATTATCTTAAAAAGCCTGAAGAAGTCTTTTCTTCTTAGTACAGGTTTTGGAGAAACATTTTTATGTACACTAGTTCATATGCAGAGGCCCTCCTCTACTGCTTAACAGTGTTTGAGAAATGTGAATACAGTAGCAGTGCTGCGGGCTTCCTTCTGCTGAGGCTCTACACACATTTTAGTTCCCACAGCAACACGTCAACTGCAACTCCACCATGGTGGAGCCAGGGAACAAACTCTGTGTGTGTGTGTGTTCTTGAACTTCAGTCTTTATAAGAACTACTTTGTCCTGTGGACTTAAGATGTGAGGGCATTTAGTGGTAGTAAAGAAATGTTAGACAATGGAAAGTAAAGTTTTAGGAGGCGACCAAGAAGCATTATTGGGCATTTTTTGCAAAGTTCGGACATGTTTGTAAAAGAGCAACATTTTTATTCCAACCTAAATGACTGTACAGGTCATGTATCCGTACCAACACATATAGGGGTTTTCTGAACTGGAGGCTCCACCAGCAGCAGGAAATGCTGTACAGATGTTTTGTCCTCCATTGCTTTTCGAGGAGCAGCCATTCATTGAGAAGATAATCCACACACCTATTCACTAAGTTACTGTCTGACTTCAGCTTCATTAATATTTTTTTTCCCAAGAACTAGTAATCTCTACTGGCATTGCTGACAGACGGGTCAGGTCATGACATATTTTGGGTGGCAGAAGAAACCTTTGCTAGAAGATGTCACTGAATAAGATTTTGCAGGTAAACAATTATTAGCTCATCTTCCACTTGTCTGTCTTAAACATTAGTGTTAGGTTTTTTGATAAAACATTTAATTTTGTCTTGAGAACAGATCATCAATCAGTATTTTCATTGTAGTTTTCATTCATGAAATTTTAAACTGGTTTAAGCTCAAAAACACCTTGGTGAGTTTAGCACATGATGGAGGACCTGTATGCTCAAGAACCAACATGTGGTTAAGACTGTTTATTTAAAACCGGACACGAACAGTTGGCTTTTGTTTGAAAGTCTGATGTATTGTTAATTGTTTTGCTCCTGATACAGTTACTATGACCACTAGAGGCTGCTGTCACAATGAAATGTCATCTCAGGTCACAATGAAGCAGCTTGTACAAACAGTATACACCAATCAGTCACTACAATAAAACAGCCTGCCTAACATTGTGTAGGCCCCTTCATGTTCTGCCAAAAAGTTCTGTTCCCTCGAGGCAGTGACACGGGACCTCTGAGTGTCCTGTAGTGTCTGGAACCACAGTGTTTGTAGTCAGGCCTTTGTGGGATGTGAGGTGGGGCCACTGTTCATTCTGGCACATCCCACGGATACTCATTCAGATTGGGATCTGGAGAGTTTGGCAAGTAAGTCAACTTCTTGGGCTCTTTGTCATTTTTGTGGTGTGGCAAAGTGTTCTGCTGTTAGAGGCTCTTATTAGGGGTTTAAGTGTTAGACACTTCACCTGTCAGTGGTTTTAACATTGTGGTTGGTTGGAGAAGGTTGTAGGACAGTGTCTTTGGGAATGTGATGATATTTCTGAAGTGTGTGTAGCCTCTTTGGTGAAACTGTATATGTACTGAAAGTGAGGACACGTTCTAAATAACTTTTGTGTTCACTTTGACAACAGTTCTTTGTCAGTACAGTGTATCTGGATAATGAGGATGCTTGAGTAAGAGGAAGACATTTTTGATGCATGAGAACATTTTGCAAAGCAAAACTATTTCTGAAAAGGACACTTTTGGAGAAAAGGCTGCACAGTGGCTCGGTGGTTAGCAGCGTCGCCTCACAGCTAGAAGATCCCCAGTTCGCGTCCCGGTTAGGACGCCTGGGATCTTTCTGTGTGGAGTTTGCATGTTCTCCCTGTGCATCGTGGGTTTTCACCGGCTAATCCGTCTTCCTCCCACAGTCCAAACACATGCTGAGGTTAACTGATTATTCTAA
Organism: Dascyllus trimaculatus; assembly: GCA_024666655.1. Taxonomy (NCBI): domain Eukaryota; kingdom Metazoa; phylum Chordata; class Actinopteri; family Pomacentridae; genus Dascyllus; species Dascyllus trimaculatus. Next base: position 3,130,843 of record CM045446.1, on the reverse strand, counting down.
ATTGTCCACAGGTGTGAATGAGAGTGTGCTTGGTTGTCTGTCTCCATGTCATGTGACATAGAGACATGTGTAGCCTTGTGATAGACCTGTCCAGGGTGTTCCCTGCCTTCGCCCTGAGTCGGCTGGGATAGGCTCAGAGGATAAAGTGGTGTATAGATAAGGGATGGGTGGATGGGCTTTTGGAGAATGTGGACAGTTTTCTATGTGAGGTGTTGATAATTGGTTTTTATGGGTAAAATTTTAAAAGACTATAATTAGGTTCAGTTTAGCGTAAAGTTAGTGTTGTACATACACACATAGGCTACAGCATGTTCCTGTAAATGGGTGAATGCACACAAACTATGAAGAGATACACTAATCACCATCTTTACTGTTTAATCCCATATCAAACTGCAACTCTGGAGTTTTCTATGTCGAAGTAACAAAATGATTCATCCTAGAGACTTCCCTCAACTCTCTGTGTGACATGAGGTCCTCACAAGCAGAGAAATCTCAGTACAAACACACTCTGTGTACACACAGTATAGGTATACATATCCCACCCACTACTGTGCATCCTCTGACTAAAGTTTTTACCTTCCCAGAATGAGTAAAGTATAAGTTTTCCTGAGTGTGAAGTAAAAATCGATGGCTCTGAGAGTTGCAGGTATGTCGGTGGGTAGTGTGGTGGACGTCTGTGGAATCGTGGCTCAAAGTTAATTCACTTTTACAGTTTGCCAAACGAATGAATAAAATATGATGCTCCAGTTTGCAAAGAAGGGGGGGAAAGATTCTCTCATTGGAATTTCTGTCGACTGAATGAGAAGATGTGGGGAGACAATTTATTCACACACACACACACACACACACATACTGTACATCTAATTAAGCTGGTCCATTAGGTAACCCAAGGTGTTGGCATAAGCTACATCCTTGGGGATGTGGGAATATGAACATCTACATTGATCAAAATAGGACAAAAATGCTCTGTGCAGTCATTTACTATTTAAATATTATTTTATATATACTGATGTCCACCAACTGTTGCTTAGCATCTTATTTTCTCCCTTTTTAATGACCCTAACAGCTACAGAAATACAGAAAGGCAAACATGTGGCCCGAGGTGATAATTCTGAACTAATACTCATGAAATATTTTCAAATGTTTGTACAAAATAAAGCTGACAAACTTCTGGGAAATCAGCAACGCTGTTTCCATCCTTCAAGTCAGGCAGCCACTGGCAGACACACAGACAAACACAAGCCCCTGTCCATTAGAGGTCACATGTGGGCGCACAGCTCATAAAGCTGGTGTCGAGAGGGGCTGCAGCGGGGAGGAATGTAACCATACTGACGTGGTTGCAGATGACACAGTGACATTGACGGAGATATTTACCGTAACCTCACCCTGGCCTTGGCTGAAGAGGAGAGCACGCTGTAATTCTTCTCTTCATTGCAACACTTGTTCTAGTGTGAGCGACCACCCGCCATCATTTTATGAAGGAAGTCACTCTGGTTTCCATCTCTGACTGACTGACTGACAGGCGGACAGAGGGGGGGTTATTCACATGCTTTACGTAAACTTATATCTATATACTTGTACATGATTGTAGCAGTTTCTGAATTACTCTAGTGGCTTAAGTCTTTGTTTGCAGAAGAAATACAGAATCCAAGTAAAAATTGGTGCAATCTACGTTTTGATTTAAGCTCTTCATTCTCAGCCTCTTGCATCAGGGTCGGCACGCTGTATTTCTTTTATACTATCCGTTGGAGTCACTCGGGTCAGTCCATTTTCCCCACAAGGCTTCAAGATAAGGACGACATACCATAATACAAAAATGTATTTGATTATAGGGTTTTAAATTTTACTTGGCAACCGTAAGCTGTGTTTCTACAATAAGTCCAACCAATAAAAGCCATCATAAATGTTTTAATAGTCCAGCGCCTCTGCCTGTCCTTTTAAATCAAACCGCCTCTCTCTCCATTACTGACATTCCTCCAGTAGTTTCTACAGGAAACCCGACACACCCACAGCGCGCCCACAAACATGCTTTCTTATTTATTAGCCCTGATTAGACCACTTTCCAGGACTGGGGTCAAGTTCAGACTGTCTGGCTGACATCTCCCTCAATCTTCTGTTGGTTCAGTGGTGTGCTGCTGCTCTCCATACAATAAACGGTAACCTCATTCTAACCATGCTTGGCGAAAACCAGATCATAAAAATCCCTGGTTACCTTCTTTATGATGTAATGGATGACAGCATTCCTTTAATTCAAGTATTATGTTTGCAGATATTTGCTTAGATAACTGTAGTCCTCTGTTACTGGTGGTGGTGGCCAGGCTAACCATAGTCCTGTTGGCTCTGATATATGGTTTGGCTGCACTGACGCTGATTTGAAATTATTACACAATCACATATTTCCAGAGTATGTAACCCAGCGTTGTCTGTCATTGACATCAGTTCTGCACACACATAACTGATCTGATTGCCAGCCCAGATTGTCCTACAGTATCGAGCTCCCCTGCTGTTAGAAAGTCATATTTGTCGATGGGCTACAAGAGACATACCACTGTAGAAATTGGTGTCACAGAGTGTCATGCCATTGGCAGCTTCTCAGTCCAAATACTGTTATAGCAGCAATCCACGAAATCAGACACGTCACTTTCAATAAAGTCCCCCTCCAATCGTTGATTTAGCATCTAAAAATTCATTTCTGTGTATCAAAATTACATTTTTCCCATGAAAATAATCCTGCCTTCAAGTGGCTTAGATGTAACTCCACCCCGTTGCTTCCTTTTAGAATTTGCAGACCACTGAAGCCCTTCCTCTCCCCACTCGCTGCAACTCAAGCACACCAGCTCATGAGAAACTGTAATACTGGATTCATTCATTCAACATACATATTCAAGCCATAAACCAATTTTGAAGAATAATGACACAGACAGCTTTTTGTCACAAGCTGGCTGGATTGGTTCCTTAGGTTTGTTATGAAGCCAAGGAAACTGAATCTGTGTCATTAGTATGCTGCAGCTTTAAGGTGGAAATACTCAGCCATGGTGTTTTCTGCTCATTGCACTGATGAAGTGTCTTTTAGTATGCAAAAAACACATGTGACTGTCCTTGCATTATCTCCTGACAGGCAGCATCAGTGTCAGAGTTCAGCATAAGCCTGAAAGAAGCCTGTGTACAGTTAAATAAGGCCTTTATGTGGACTGCTGTGATATGGTATGATAATGGGGAGAAAGAGAGAGGTACACATGCATAGATACAAGATAACAGTGTTTTAGTAAATGCCAGATGTAAAATCTTAAGATGCAAAGCAAGAATATAGATACATTTAGAAATACCACTAAACGAACACAATATAGTGTTGATCTAAATTATAAAACGGCTACAATCAACATGATTCAAAGAATAGTACCACATTTTTTTAAGATTTATTTTTGGCCTTTTATGCCTTTATTGGATATGACAGTGGATAGAGTGGGAATGGGAGAGAGTGGAAAAGGATATGTGGTAAATGCCCGAGGTCAGAATGGAACCCGGGATAGCTGCTACGCCTCGGCACTTGGGTCAAGCGACATAACCATTAGGCTATCAGGGCGCCTGAGCACCACATTTTAGGAAAAACCCGCTTCCTTTGTGAAAAAGTTGCCACCACACATCAACTACTCAGTCAGCTGCCGGCTTGGCTCTATATCCAAAGTCCCAAAGTGTTCCAAACAACTCACCAAATACCACATATTGTAACAAAACCAAAGCATAAATATACACGTTGGGATTTCATGGGGGTTACATGGAGCACTAACGTTTAAAATGTCCCTAAAACACTTGTTCAGAAAAGTGCAGTTCATGAGAAAATCTACCGATTGACGGGGACGATGTGTTCATCGGATGAGGAACTTATTTTCAGGCACATTACAGTTTGACCTATATTTTTCCCTTCCTTGCATTTTCTTTTCCACCTTATTTCCTTCTGTCTCATGGCCTCCCTCTCTCTCTGACAGGCTATAGCTGGGCAGTACATTCAGATTGGTGTGAAATCGCCGCCTAACAGGCGGGAAATTGGCTCTGTTATTTTTGGAGCAGAGTCATGGGGGACCGTCGGACCATCATCCTCTCTCTAATGAGCAGGTGATGGAGGCGTAGCTGGGAAGGGAGGGAGGGATGCCTGGCGTCTCAAAAACCACACACATGGCAGATGTACAGATGAGCGTGAAGAGGGAAAGCTGCACGGCGAAAGGTAGCTGAGTGAAAGCAGAGAAGGAGTGAATGAAATGGTGTGAGGAGAAGTCTTGGAGATCATCTGAATATCACCGTCGGATTAGCCAAGTATTAATAACGTCTGTTGACAGAGCTGGCCTGCGTACAGTTTGTGTTTATGCTGAGAAAATGGAAGTCAAGGCGGTAGGGTTGTTTGTGGCCAAACAGAGAAGTGTCAGGCATGATCCCATCTTTGCCTGAAAACCTATAGAGCAGAAGTTCCCAGCCTTTTATGTCTGATGTACCTCACACTGCAAATATTTAACACTATGAACTACATAAAACTGGACATTGCTACAATAATTTTGCAACACAAGAGGTGACATCCTGGAATTGTTGTTGAAGTACGGGTTTATATATTTCCTGTCCGTCTTAAAGCACCACTTACATGTCAGCATGCATGTCATGAGTTATGTGATGCTTGGCTTTGATTTCAGGTGATAGGGAACAAAACCCGCTGCTTTAGTTCGGTCCAAGAAAGCTTTATAAAATTAAATGCACTCACTTCGTCATATCAAATCATATCGTATCTTCCTAATGTTTTGGCACACACACTGGTATTAGATTACTGTTTGTACGCATGCTTCAAAAATCAGAACCTAGCTTTAAACATTTTCTTGTCTTTTTATTAGTAGGTTCGGTCAAATTTGGATTTGTGCTGCCTCTTGAAGATGGCAGAAGATGATGATGATACTCCAGTTTAGCAGCAGTCACCCATCAGCCACGACATTAAAACCACCTGACTAATACTGTGCAGGTTTCCCTCTTGCTGCAATAAACACCTCTGCCTGTTGGAGCACTGATGCTTAACTTCTGGGGATCGCCTGTGGTAACTGATACTGGGATGCTAGCGGATCCTTTGGGTCCTGTGGGTCGTAGGGTGGGGCGTCAGTGAACCAGGCCTGTTCTGACACATCCCAGGGACGCTCAATGGAATTGAGATCTGAGGAGTTTGGAGGCAGGATCAACGTGCTCGGATCCTTTTTGTGATCCCTGAGCTGTTCCTAAACAGGGGTACAAGGCACACTGTCCTACTCGGGGAGACTGCTGGTGTTTGGGAGTGTTGTTGCTATGTCTTTGGTTTGCAACGTTTACGGACATGGTTGGTACAGATTTTGGCAAATTCACCTCTGCCTGAGAACGGAAGATCTTCTTTGTGAATTTTGTCTAATGTAAACAAAAATCATGGTTACAACTCAGGATGTTTTAATATTAAGTTGAGATCACAGGAGAGAAAACAGCAGCAGCAACATCCTACATGACTTCTAATCCAGACAAGCTTTATGGGCCTCTTGTCCACACCTTCCAAGATTGCAGGGGCAATACTAAACTTCTACTGATATCACTTTCTGGTCATGTGTTGAACTGAAACAGGCATTGCATTTTAAATATCTGAGGATGTGCGCAAACAACACGACAGCTACTAAGTATACAACGATCAAACATTAAATCCTCTGACAGGTGAAGTCTATAACACTGATGATCTCGTTACAATGCAATGTTCTGCTGGGAAACCTTGGATCCTGGCATCTATGTGAATGTTATTGTGACACACGGCATCCATCCAAACTTTGTTGCAGACCAAGAATACCCGCTGATGGCAACAGCACTCCATGATGGCAGCAGCCTCCTCCAGCGGGACAGCGCACACTGCCACACCGTAAAAACTGCACATGAACTGCTTAAGGAACACAACAAGGGCCCAGGCTTCCAAACTCCCCAGGCCCCATTTTGATTAAGCACGCACTCGATACACCAGAACAAGCCTGATCCATGAAGGTCCTGTCCCACATCCCAGAGGACCCAAAGGATCCTCTGCCAATGCCACGGTGCCAGATACCACCGGAAACCCCCAGAGGTCCTGTGAACATGAACCAACAGGTCAGAGCTGTGTTTATCAGACAGGTGGTTTTAATGGAGTATTGGTAATTGGTAATGTGCTTTCAAAATCCACTGTCCTCATTCTGCGTAAAATACATTCTGAAGTTAGGAGCTAATGTGAAGCTTTAGCAGTCTGAGTTGGCTAAATATAGTGGAAACTGTCCAAAGTTACTGGGTTTTTAGCACCAATGTGCCTTTGTGTTGCTTTCCCGCCGCTGCAGCTCTGCAGGGGAGCATCGGAGAAGAAAACAGAGAGAAGTTTGTCCTAAATAAACTGTAACTTTGGAAGATGCCCTTGATTTGTCTCGCTCAATCGGCTGAAGCCTAATAGACTTTAGAATGTGGCTTTATGCTGAAAATGGACTGTGGATTTTGGCCTTCATTACTGAACAAGAGTGATGATTACAGCAAGTCAAAACAACTTCAGTGTTTATATAGGCACCTGACTGTTGTCTGAAGACACTTTAAAACTGTGAACCTATTGACCTTATGATGTTATAAACCCAGTTTAGAACAAGCTGTGCTCTCTGCAGTCAGGCTATCAAACATAGCTTATAGGTTATTGTGAAAAAATTGTAATGTTATGTCTGTGTTTTTCCTGATAAAAGCACATTTGAGGACAATTTATTTATTTATTTACAGTTTTTATATCAGAACAAATCAATATATTTTTATTTTCTGATTTATTTTAGGGAGCAAAAATATGAGTATTGATAAATCCTCAGCAATGGCAGGACTGGGGGGTTTCAAATGAGCTGAGCTACTCCCACTGCAATAAACTGTGTAGTGATACACAGAAATGTGGCGCTGGACTTGGTCACTGCAGTATGTACAAGTATGGGGGTTGGGTTGGTTGTGGCACAGTGTCAGGCACAATCTCATCTTTGTGTCGTTCAAGGAAAGCAGAACATTGGTTATAACAGAGAATCTTTACTCACACTGCAGTACTAAACTCACTGAGCATTTGTGAGTCGGACTGCTGCATTATTTGCAACTTGTGCAGTATGTTAGACACACATGCATGCACATGTTCTGAGGAAGATCTGCAGAGACACTCTTCAGTTTACATTTATTTCAGCACACCTCGTTTTCCATCCATAAGCTGTTCTAATCATGTCAGAACGTTAACATACATGTGACAAATCCTTCAGAGGGATACACATGGAAACCCTGTTCTCACGACTGGCTGAGGGAACGCACAGTCACTGCTCTCCCTGGTTCAACTACAGCTTACTCACAGCCACTGGAAGGCATCATACACAGTATTCATCACAGTCCATAAATTCAGGCAACACTGCATCGACATACACAAACACCACACATCCCAGGCAGAGCTCACACATCCTTTGGTAGGAGGCCGTCTTTTCTTCACACTGGAAGGCAGCAGCCTCCACTGCAGCAGCTAAACACTGCCCCCTACTGTCAGACATTCACCAAGCATTCACTGCTAAAGGATTGATAAAGTTGGTGGTAATAATTAATCAATAATTATTGCTTTTCATTGTCTCCACTGTCTTACTCAATTTCACACTTTAATAAACAGCAGTTTCACAATTACAGTTCCTATAAATTCAGTGTGACAACACAGAGAATGAGTGTGATTTGGCATCATAGCAATATTTGCTTCAACTCTCATGATACATTATTGCAAAAAAAAGATGGAACTCTAGAAGCCACTCTATCAGTAAGTTGCCTGAGGTTCTGTGCAATTATTTATAATATAGTCATACTTACTCTTGCCGGATAGATTGACAGAAAAAAAACAAACAGGTTCCCTTATACTTCAAAATTTGTTGGCCACACCTCCACATTCATGTTATGTACTCATTTTACTGAACACATTATTCTTTGTACTTGTAGCACTTAAGTCCTCCAGTGTTAGACAGTCTGGTCTGTGTGCAGCCGACTCTCTTTCAGTTGTGTTCAGTCTCATGGCGTGCCAGTGCAGGGGGTAAGGTGGTCCCACAGGGGCCATGGAAGTGGAACCTGAAACAAAAGGAAAGGTTATCTCCAGTATGCAGCAAGTCGCACATCAATGAATGGAAATTATGCATGTGTGTGATTTTGTGACAGCAAGTGAAACATACTTAAAGCGCATGGTGGCCGGTGTGTCTTCCATGTTGAATTCAGCCACAGGGACACCTCCGGCTGCTACCTGAGGAGCAAACATGGCTGCAGGATACACGACGGATGAAGTACCAACCTGCAGAATGGGATCATAATGAACATTTAAAAGCATAACAAGACTAAACAAGGTAAAAGTTGAGGGGATTCATTTGAAATTACAATATTTTCCGTCTGTTATTTTAAACAGGAACATCAGTGTTTTTGATATTCTTGTTGATGTACAGTATACAACAGAAGAAAGCACACACCTGTGAAATATCACCTAAATGTCAAAATACTTCCAAATTGAAACACCTGTCACTAAGTGCATTATTTCTAAGTTGAACAGCAGAGTCATCATGTGACACACAATTTAGAAAACCTGTGATCCTTCAGACAATATTGTTTCCACCTGTGATTTCCACGCAGCCTAACTGTGTTAACATGGTAATAAAATGACCTGTGTATGCCAGAAACTTTCCTCATTTTGGATCTATGCATCTGCATCATGACTCCACATGGAAAAGGACTGCTGGGGGATTAAAAAATCAGACTGTGAGACAGCAATATAGGAAGACTGATGGCCAACTAGAAATCAGTTGACATACAGTTGCAGCAGTAATCAGGAGGTAAACAACAAGTCATAGTACCACTAAACGGAGCCACAGTGGATGTCCTCCTAATTATGACATGAATACGGTGATGCATTAACTATTATGTTAATGCACAGTCCTGACAGTGAAGCACAGAGGTGGCAGTGTGATGACATGGGGTTGCATGGGTGCAAAAAGTGTTGCTGAGATGACGTTTATAGATGGAACCATGACTGTTTGTGGATACGCCAAAATACTGACTGACAAGAAGACTCCCAGTCTGCATCCTTCATGCTGAGGAGGACTGAGTCTGTCATCAAAATGAAGGTAGACATAAAAGGTAGAGGTGATGAAGTGTAAATAAACGATTTCAATCTCAATGAAAATAGTCTGTAAGGTGATACAATTTTGAATTATTTGACATTTGAGTGACATTGTACAGGGATGTACTCACTTCTGTTGGGTACTGTATATCATATTAACATCCACTTTGTACAAGAGTGTTGCTGTCAATGAAATAGCTTTATATTATAACGCTAAATTTACCAACTAAAACTGGATATTCCTCTAAACACCATAACAGTTTTAAACAGCTTTCAAGGGTTTATTTCTCTTCTACAGGTGTGAAAACAGATGTACTGTGAACTCAGTCCTTTAGCATTCTTTACTGACTGTCTCTCTCTACACATTATCTAGGTATGAGCTTAAAATAGTGAGATTTTATTTCATTTTATACAGTTGTTAATAGGTATAGAAATGAAACTGTCAAGAACATTATTTATATTTTGTACATCTTTGGTTTGTGAATTTTTTTGTCATGTGCACACACACACGTACCACGAGACAGAGGTCACAGCTGTCCAACACTTTCTCTGCACTGGTGAGGATGTCGGCGTCCAGAGTCTCTCCAAACCAAACCACAGCTGGTCTCAGGAGGCCATGACAGCCTGTCTGCTCACACCTGAAACACACACACACACACACACACACACACACACACACACACACACACTTTGTCAAAACAAATAAGCTCATTTGAAAAGAGCAGAGTGCCAAAAGAGAGCACAAGTGTGTCCTACCTGGGCAGCTGTTGGACTGGGATCTGGGCATCATGTGTGTTTGGGTCTGGAGCTCTGAGGAGACAGTTGGTGTGTCAAAGATGTTACGTGCCACTAAAAAGGTCAATCACTGACAAAAGTCACTCAAATATACTATTCTCTTATCTCCATCTAATAGAGAAGAAATGCTGCAAATGAAAGTTCCATTGACAAAAATATTACAACCTTAACTTAAAGTTTTGTAGTACACCCTTTTAAGCAGCTACTGTCATCAAGCACCTTTTAGCTGGGATTTTGACTCGTCTTTCTCCCACCTGCCAGTTTCAGCTTTTCCTATAGATGCTCAATTGGATTCAGGTCAAAGAGTCAGAGCAGCCATTTCAGAAAGAGTCAAAGTTTCCTTTTCATCCATTCTTGGCTGCTTTTAGATAACTGCTTTGGGTCATTATCTTGTTAGAAGAGCCATGACCTGTGAGTAAGAGACTGTCTGGCACTGGGCAGTACACCACTGTGACTAAATAAAAAGCTCTCATTTGCTGCAATCTGTCTAAAGGACACTGCTGTTAACACTGAACTGTCAACATGTATTTTGGCAGAGTCTGGCTTTTCTATGTCTCACGTTCACAAGTGGGGTCTTCCTGGGTCTTCTTTCAAGGAGTTTACTTTCATTCAGAAAGTGATGGATGGTGTGACCAGGCTTTGTTGTACCTTAATCTTTTTGAACCATCTAAACTATCCCTCTGTTCAATCTGGGGTCACTTTTACTTTAGAAGCCGTGTCAATGGTGGCTGGCTATCTGACATCAAACTTCCTAACAGCTCTGACCACAGGAACATCAAGCTGTTTGGAGATGCTCTTGTATCCCCTGGCCATACTTGACAGTTGTTGTCTTCCTTCTTTTCTTAAGCTGGAGTCAGACTACAGGAGTTGTAAAGCCCTGACATATTTTGAAATGAGGTTGCATCACACACATAGGAGGAACTTCATAGATATTCCTCTCTCTAATGTTAGGCATGCACACACGACAAGATCTGAAAACAAAGGTACATCTTACACTACAGGATAATATTAAGATGATCATGCAAGAGGTAGCAATCAGGGTGCAGTGCATCACCTCATCGATTCTCAAAGGGGCACAGATGTAAACTAAAATGGAGACTGTGGTGCAAGAACTTGCTGTAATAACAGTAATAATGCTTTGCAGTGAGGAAGAAACTAAAGCACTAAACAAATCTGAAAAAGAAAACCATTGGGGAGATGCAGTCAACAAAGCCCATTGATCCCTTAGGAAGAACTGAAGGTGAGACTTTATCAGTTGTAATATCTGTAACCCCTAACAGCCAGAATGTTTAGCGGTAATTAGCAACGCTGATCTGCCACTCCAGGTGCTAGTGGGATAATCATACACATCCCAGTCCTTAAGTCATAAATATCAAACATGTTTAATATTTTGTCTATGAGACTGGATGTGTAAAGTCCTCAGATTAGCAGGTAATTTGGGATGAACATCAGATCAGACCATGATCCAAGATAAGGTTTCTCCTCCAACTTTCAGGAAGGGTGGAATAATAAATCTGGCATTAGACAACCAACTTATTTTATTTCTATTGTCCATATTCAGTGTGGTGCACACAATGATACCAAACATCTAACTGAGCACTTCTCTCCACTACTTTAAATGACTCATCACAAGATATAGACACTTGTGATACTAAGAGAAGATAACAGTCTGCTTGAAATATCACCATTTGTAAGCACTTCAGGAAGAACAAAGTATTGCAATACAGTAAAAGGGTGCCAAGATTTTGGCCACATCCGTATGCACAATTCCCAGCAATTTACGTCTTGTAATACTCAGTCCTAATATATCCATCCATCAATCATCTATACACCGCTTAATCATCTGTAGGGTTGCGGGGGGCTGGAGTCTATCCCAGCCGACTCGGGCGAAGGCAGGGGACACCCTGGACAGGTGGCCAGTCTATCACAGGGCTACACATAGAGACAGACAACCAAGCACACTCTCAATCACACCTACAGACAATTTAGAATATTTAATTAACATAAGTATGTCTTTGGTATGTAGGAGGAAGACGGAGTACGCGATTAAAACCCACGCTGCACAGGGAGAACATGCAAACTCCACACAGAAAGATCCCAGGCCCAGGTCGGGACGCAAACCAGGGATCTTCTAGGTGTGAGGCGACGGTGCTAATAGTCCTAATATATACACATTTCAAATATATAAAATTCAATGAATCCAAACAATATTCAGTATGATATTGTTAACAGTAAAGAGATCCTCAATTTAAAGAGAACACTGCCTCTATCCAGCTTGTCTTTAACAATTTTCAAACTAAATTATTAACAGCAAGAAAAAAAAAAAAAAAAAAAGATGTCGGAAGTCAGAATAAGCACCTCACGGTTCTAAGCCTCCACCAACAAGTCCAGTCGATCATTTTATCCAATGTCTGTCAAGACTTGATCTTTAACCTTTGGATAAAAAATGTAATCACATAGTCAGTGTATTTTGTGACATTTTATTGTAATTCGTGTATGAATTCTAAAGTTATGGCCAAAAAATGGGTTTGTGAGGTCATAGTTTAACCACCTGAACCACCTCAAGTTCATTCTTGAGCTTAAGCTAAAGAATTAGCCTCAGGCATTCAAGAGATATCGCTTTCATCGTCATGGGACAGACAGACTTGCAGACCACCTGACAACATATTACCTCCACAGCTGAGACATTAAAAACACTATAAAAATAGAAATACTGACCAAAAAGGCAGGTCATCTGAAAGTGACACCTCCAAATATGTTTTGGGTAATTTCATTTGTTCCAGTCTTGTAATGAAACACAGTGAGATGTTAACAACTCCTTTATGACTGGAGAGCAGAGGGAATATAAAATGACCAGGACAGATACATTTTAACATGACTTGATTAGTTCTGGTATTCATTTCATCTCGGCATATGATTTCTTTCATATGGAAGCAAACAAAGGAACATTTGTCAGCTATCAAAAACCTCCATTTTAAATGTCAGGTGAGTGACAAAGCGGCTTTTAAAGTGACATTTGAGTTTAGGCACATTTTTCGCTTTCACTGTGTCATCAGGTGTTATTTAGCTCCCTGACATTTGACTGACTGAAACAGCCTGTTTTCTCTGGCATTTTAAGCTCGAATGACTGTGATCAATATCTCTTGTAACACACTGTCATACTGCTGAAGGAAAATAGACAAATTTACCTAACAATACCAGATAAAGCTCTTACCCTTTGCCCTCCAGAGCGGAACAAATGGGGCTCTTGTAATTGGCTGCTTCATGGCCACAACTCATGCAGCGTGTTTTGAACAGACTACCTGCATTTTAAAAAATGACACAAGAAACAGAATACGAATTAACAACAATTTCAACAATTTATCCAGCAGTAGTTCTGAGTTCCAGCTTCAACAGTTTGAGGATTTGCATCTTTTGGATCACTGAAACATTTTCATTGTTCCTAAATTGTTTGGACATTTTGAAGACTCACCATTCTTTGCTATTGAAAAATATTATTGTACCAATAAGTAATGAAAACAATCAGGTTTAGGCCCAAAAGAGAGTGGCAGACAGCAGAAATGCAAGAACGAAATGTCAGAATATAGTGCAAATGAAAATATTTATCATCCTCGAAGGTTTTCCCCTTTTACTGCTTTCAAAATTGAATCGAATTGAAGGAGTTACAAGACTGACTGGCTGAGATGGGAGAGACTGTGTGTATACCAACTGGTGACCTGGTTCAGTGGCAAAGAGAAAATCAGTGTTGAAAAAATCGTGACTACAGCTGGCCATAAGTCATGTGGGAAATTCTGAAGTTAACTAGAAGAAGGTTCTTTGGTCTATCAAGACCAAAAGTGAGCTTTTGGCCCCACAGACTAGACGCCATGTTTAGTGGGCAACAAATACTGCACATCATCACAAACACACCAGCCATGGTGAAGCATGGTGGTGGCAGCATCATCATAATGTGGGGATGTTAATGGCAGCAGCCCCCGGAAGACTTATAAAGGTAGAGGGTAAAATGAATGCAGCAAAGTACAGTGAAATCCAAGAGGACAACCTGATGCAGTCTGCAAAAGAACTGCAGCTTGCAGGCTCGGGCTTTTTAGAGTCAGAGGCTATTTTGTAAATAATGGTCCATAAAGCCAAATTAAATTAACCATGATTCAATATTGAAAAGCAGGAAAAAGGTTAAACTTTCAATGGGGGTAAAGACACTGCAGTAAAAAATAACCCTTGAAATTTCTGAAACCCAAATATGATGCCATCAAGTATTCTGTTCTGTCAAAACGACAGCACAAAACCCAAAGATATTCAGTTTAAGACAAAATTTAGAGGATACAGAGAACAGAGGATATTTGGTTATATTGCAACAAAAAGATATGTTAATAATTTATCAAAATAGTTAATTCTCAGTTGAGTTGTGGAACAGATGGACTCATTCTAGTACCAGACAACTTCTCTGTTTATTTGCTCACCATGGATTTCCAGGACATTTTTGGATCCGGCTCGGCGGTGGAGCTCGTCTATGTTCTGGGTGATGACAGTAACCTTACGCCCTTGTTTGCTGAGACGCTCCTCACACTCAGCAATCGCCAGGTGGGCAGGATTGGGATTTTTTGTTAGCATAACCTCACGGCGGTAGTGGTAAAACTCCCACACACGTGAAGGATTTCTGGAGAAGGCCTCTGGGGTGGCCAGTTCCTGAATGAATTTGAATTGCACAGTAACATTTTTAATAAACTCTCAGCTTTTCCTGCATGGAAAAATCTGAAATAAAACAATAAAAAATGAAACCTAAAACATGACTTATGCTGCCCTCTTTACCACAACTGAAATATTTCAAAAGATAGAAGCTTTGAGTGCAATCCTGCTAATACAAAAACAGACACTGAGCAATCCAAAAACTCACAACACTTCTCACTGGACCAACAAGTGTAGGCGCCCTACCTGTGCTTGCCATTTTCTCCAGTAGCCTCCTGCTCCTCTGAAGGTGGGGACTCCACTCTCAGCGCTCACCCCCGCTCCGGTGATGATGGCGATATTGTTGGCCTTGGAGAAAATCTCCCTGAATGCTGCCAAGTCTGACAATAAACACATTAAGGCACTCAGATACAATAGTAATGGATGGTCATGGATTTGTAGCAGTAACTGTAAACTACAGGGGCTACCTGAACTGGGTCTGGCCATGGTTTGGCTAAACTGGGGCTTCCTCAGGTGGGCATGCAGGTGAGCATTTATAAAGGCTCTACAGGTGAACTGGCGCACAATCATCAGGTGTTGGCAACTAGGAAAGAAAGATAGAACATATTCACTATTCACAGCTGACTTACAATTCATTTTGTGTTGCACTGGTAATTATATATTTGAGGTTACTGCACACTTTAGTGTTTTCTTCCAATGATTATAGGCCAAACTTTCACAAAACGAGAAAGGAGATATGAGATGCCACTTTTAAGCAGGAAACTTCACAGAGAGAGCATTTTTATTTCAGCCAAACAGATTCTCTGATTCACGAGGAAGTGCATTTAAAACACAGACATTACTAAAGGGCTTCTTTAAAGTTTGTTTTGTATTTATCAGTCGCAAAACAAAGCTTATGCCTGACCAAATCTCAGAATGTAGCTAAAGGAGGTGATACAGGCTGGCTATTTCTGTTGACAGTAAGGTCACTGTGGCTTTATAAAACAGAGGTCATCTGAGTTATCATAAATAACCACAAAGCTAGCCTACTACTTCGTTAACTGTATTCGCTAATTGTGACATTAGCACAGAACTTAACCAGTGGTATGAAATAAGAAGGCTCTTTCAGTAATACAGCAATGTTACTGTTTTTCATATCTAACTAACAGGCTTATTAAAGACCTTCCTCAAGCGCAGTTAACTGAACCAGTTAGCTAGCAGTAAGTCATGTTAGCTAGATAAGCTAACCGCCTGGAAGTTAGCATGCTAACAATAGAGTGCTGGTAACCAAGGAAACGGCTATTGACAGCTAGCATCTCGTTAGCTCGTGAAGGCAGCGTAACATTCCAGGGGTCGTATATTTCCCGGGATGAGTTGCTCTGAGGTTGGCTAACGCTGACTACCTGTCACACCGAGGCCAGGACTGTCAGCTGTGGCACAGAGGAACTGAGGCGGAGTGTTTTCTCCTTCAGCAGCTCGGTAGTTGCGGTGGACTGGCTCAGCGGTGATGATATGAGCCAATCACGGAGGACAGCGAGGTAAATAACAACCCCTGAAGCCATCATGACCAGCATAGGGAGTGTTTGTGCTGCACTTGGCTTTTCACTGCACTGTACAGTAGTCAACAGAGGTGAGCATGTCCCTGTGTAGTATCACTGAAATGTGAAATAATTTACAACCATATAACCTCTTAATAACTCTTGATGGGTAAGTTGAAAAGTAGAGTATTTCCAGATATTTAATTTCTTATGTTGGCTGCCTTATTTAGCTAATTTTATCTACAGATGCCTTTAAAAAAAAGTCCAGACCAACTTTTCATTGTTGTTCAGAGGTGGAAGAAGTATTCAGAAAAATCTCTATTTAATAGGGCTGTTAACAACAAATAGACATCTGAAATGTGAGTATGAATACACACAGGTTTTTGTAAAAATGGTTGGAAACTGGTTTAATCCTCAACCATCTTATTTTATATGTATTTCAAAGGTTTTTTATATTGTTTACTGTGCAAAATATTTATTTAGAAAGTAGGTAAAGCTGTCAGATAAATGTAAATGAATGGAATTCTAAATGACAATAAAATGGAAATATACAAGTATAGTACAAATACCTAAAACTGTATATAAATACTTTCCTGTTGTCCCTCTGTTGTGCAGGTATTGGAACACCTTAATTAAGAATTGAAGGCAGTTCTCTTGTCAAAAAAGCCTTGAAAAGTATTAATATGGTCTTGAAATAAAGTCTTGAATATTTATTTATTTATTACTGGGTACTGGTGGTGGACTGGCGAAGTTCTACATCTATAAATTACAGAGGCGTGTGCATGGAGTTCTTCAGTCGACACTATCAGATCTGTAGTAAACCCTGTTGTTACTGCCAGCTGTGATCTGGAGGCTCATAACGGACAGTGTGTGTGTGTTAACTGATTAATTATATTACTGTGAAATATTATTAGATACAAATGCGAAGCTAACCAAAATGTAGTATAAATATCAATAAGTTTGTGCCCTTGATAAATAACTGTAGGCCTCATATGGACCCTGGAGGTCCTACTGGTTTTCTGTCAGTCTTTGATATATGACCATGACACAGGGAAGTTACACTCAGCTAGGTCTTAAAAAGTTATTTTTAAAAGCTAAAATTTGATGTAGTGAACAGTGCGGAGAACCTGTTTGTCGGTGAAATAATTGCAACCCCCCTGAAACCATTTACAATAACCTCCACTAGAGGCCAGCACTGAATCAGTTAAGTATAAAGCCCAAATAAAATTATACAGTGATGTCTAACACGAAGAATCCTGTTTAAACTGATCCAGACATACAGACAGACAGATAGATTGAATATTTATTGATCCCAAACTGATATTTGATATCCCAGTGTTGTTGCAGTCCAGTCACATATCATGACACAATGTAGGTTCACAGACAGCAGTAAGCAGATCATTTCTCACATGTCTGCTGAAGTCTGTGTCCCATTAGCCAGGTGTTGCAGGGAGTGTCAAACTAAACTAAGCTCATCTGAAAGATCTATGTGTGATTTGTGGTTCATATGTTCCAAGCTGATTTAAAGAGGTGCATACATGAAAATAGTAAGTGTTTATACTGTATCCTACGTATCTTCCATGAGAGGTAAGTGAGCATTTCATAAAATGCGATAGGGTGTTGTCCTTATTGTAAAGATGCCTGTTAGAGCAAAGTCATGTGTAATATTACATCTTGACCATATTTTGCTATCATCTTTGGTTTTCCTACAATATTAATAAAAGTGATTGTAAGTGATTGCATCCTCAGCCTGGCTCTCTTCACCCTTTTTACACACGACTGTACCCCCATCCACCCCCCCAACACTACTGTGAAGTTTGCTGACGACACCACCATAGTGGGATTAATATCTGACAATGATGAGACCCACTACAGGGAGGAAGTCCAGCACCTGGTCAGCTGGTGCTCCAAAAGTGACCTTGATGACCAAGACAAAAGAGATCATTGTGGACTTCAGGAGAGCGAGGAAAATGACCCCCTGACCTCTTTGCATAAATGGAGAGGAGGTGGCGGTGGAGAGGGTCAGCAGCATCAAGTTCCTGGGTCTCCACATCACCAGTGATCTCACATGGACTGCCAACACCTCCCACTTGGGAGTCTCTGCAGAGACTTTTCTTTCTGCAGAGGCTAAGAAAGGCCAAACTCCCCTCACAGCTTCTCATCAACTTCTACAAGAGTACGACTGAGAGCATTCTGTGCTATTGCGGCACTTCCTGGTTTTCCAGCTGCACCGCTGAAAACCGAAGGGACTTGGCCCGTGTCGTAAAGACTGCACAGTGGATTGTGGGTGCACAGCCTCCCAGCCTGGACTCTGTCTATGGTAGCCGGCTGAGGAAAAAGGCCAGCAGCATCGCCAGAGACCCCACCCATCCAGGACACAGACTGTTTGTCCCCCTTCCATCAGGGAAAAGATTCAGGACATTAAAAACAAGAAACCAGCAGACTGCGAAACAGCTTCTTCCCCAGAGCTGTTGCCGCCATCATACCCCCCACCCATTGCCCCACCACCCAGACAGCCCCAGCTCGATAGGACAGCTCAGCTGAACATGCACCCGACCCCACCCACCCCCTCCACCTCCAGGCTCATCTGTGCAATAAGAACTTTACCTGAATACTGCACTCCCACTATTTGCACTATTTAAAATGATCAGTCCTGCAACACTTGAACATTTTGTTATATGTATATAATACTTAGTTTGAATTCTTTTTATTTTTAAGAGTATTTTTATTTATCTTTTTATCTATTTTTATTCTTATTTGCATAGCTGCTAATTGTCTTGTTCTTCCATACAAATTTCATTGTACTTCTGCACAATGACAATAAAGTCTCTTTATCTTTTTATCTTATCTAATGTAATATAAGTGACTTACATACCTTTTTATAATCCTATAGCTAAGACTGAGATGCATTAAGCATCTAGTCATTTTCCTAAAGATGCATTCAAAATTTATGCCACTGAAACTCTAAATATAGGAGCAGTTACTGATTATTTTCATGATTTAATATCACCACATGTCATGAATTTTCATCGTCAGTTAATTGGGCAATTGTCTGTCTGAATAACTGAAAAAATGTATGCATAAAATGTCAGAAAAGAGTTTCCAAGAACTTAAAGCAGCATCTTCAAATCCCTTGTTTGGTCAAAGCTTAAAAACTGGAAGTTCACAGTTATTAGTTATTATTTCTCTATACTTTTATTTATGGTAGTTAGCACTTATTTATAGCACTAAATCATTTTACTCACTTTTTTTTTTACATACAAAACGTGTTGTGTCTTAATGGTTTGTGTATTTTGGACTGTCATAGTTACTGTTATGCATTGGTGAGAGGAGGTATGCATTTTTATTCCACTATATACCCTATTGGAATGGCAATGTATACACACATGTATGTATGTATGTTTGCCTGTTTGCATTTTTGAGTGTGTATGTATGTGTACAAATAAGAGAGAGAGCGAGAGAGAGAGAGAGAGAGAGAGAGAGAGAGAGAGAGAGAGTGAGAGTGAGAGAGAGAGATTTTCTACTATGACATTTTCTGAACTGCTGCAAATCCTACCTTTTAAGAGGCTGGAACTTGACAGTGGTTGGCCTTTTTTGCTTGATTAATGACATTTTAATCACTTACCAAAATTGTTTTTGATTAATTTGAGGTTCACTGATCATTTCTGCTCTGTATGAGCCACATAAGACAGCGAAAATGATGTGTTTGAGGTCACTGTAGTCTGTTGCTTTTCATTGGTCAGTGTTTTGTCAACGTGGAGTTGGAACTTGAGCAGGTGGAGCTGACTTACAGGAAAAGAAAGGAGCAGAAGCTCATCAAGCCTCCCATCTCCCTCTCTCCTCTCTCTCTCTCTCCTGTCTCTCCCCTCCTCCCCTCCATCACAATTACAATAGCCCGCCCCCCTCCTACACCGTCTGCCCGGGCGGGTGCACGAGTGGCTGCTGCTGCTGCTGCTGCTGCTGCGGCGCCGATTCTCTCGCAGTCCCGCCGGTCGCCAGTGGACTCTGCCCGGCTGGCCGAAACATGGCGGCCGCCCCGGAGGAGGAGGTAGACCGCAGACCGATCCGGAGGGTCCGGTCCAAGAGTGACACGCCTTACATCAACGAGGCGAGGATCTCTCTGCACCTGGAGACAGGTAGGCAGCTGGCCAGCGACGCGGATGCTCTCCGCTGCATGTCTGGAGCCTCCACGGGGAATGATCTGGGGAGTCGGTTCTCGCTGTGAGAGAAATTGCTTCATCGCTTAGTGACAGTTCCCACGGATCAGCATGACTTTGGGCTTTCATTGTGCAGCTCTGACGGTACCCATGGCGCTCGGCTGCACCTTGGTGGACGGTAACCACGCCGTGAGTCATGCAGATGAGTGGGGAAGATTTCTGCACATAGACTGGCTTTTATTCCAGCTTGCATGTGATATGCGGCGCATAGAGGAGACGCCAGTCATCCCTGTGGACGGCTGGCTGCTACTGCTCCGACCAGACTCCGCCTTGATTGTCGGCTGCAGTGAAATGTTGTGTGAACTTGGCAGCCCCGGGCTACTCATTTAAAATGCAGTTGTTGTTAATGCGTTTGGAGATGGGTGAGGAATGGAGGCTCCGCATGCCGGATCCTCGCCAAACCCGGTGGCTCGAGCTCAGTTTGTCTGCGTGGAAACTGGAGAGATAAGTTATTGTTTCCTTTGTTGCCATGGTCACGATGGCAAGCTGTCACGAAGGCTGGGTTATCGGCATCTGGTTAGTGGTTTACGGCTAGATCTATGCTCAGCTTGCTGGTCTTGATTGATTTCCGTGTTGATGCGAGGAGAGGCACTTTCTCCCGTTCGGATCCCGGAGGGAGGCTGCCTGAGCATCACATCAGTGGAGCTGTCCACTGCCCCTCGGTGCTGAAAACACCACCGAGCAGCATAGGTGAACCGAGCCCAGAGAGTTCCAACACAATCAGCATTTCTCCATTCATGATCAGCCACATTACATATATAAGAAGACTCCTTTTTATTATTATTATTTTATTTTTTACAATGGGCTACTGCAATGTGTTCGACCCTCCCCCAGAATTGGCCGATGTGACAAATCCCAGTCACATGGTGTCTATAGCCTGGTAGTCTAGGCTAGACTCGAGCCTATATTTTCCATTTCAGACAGATGCCAACTCTGGAAAATTCCCCTGCTTTTGCTGATGTTCTGATTTTTCCACCGCTGTTCTGTCAGCTCCACTCAATTGGAATATTTGCATATATGTAAAATAGAACATGTCTGTTGTTGTTGTTGTGAAGCTCTTCTTCTGCCTCAAGCAGAGGTGAGCAATGTATGTGAAAACCAGCCTTACATAAATCCTAATGAGATCAAGAATTACTCACATACCCTCCCTGTAATATGCCCCCTTTTGCCCTGCTTAGACCTTCATGACTCATAGTGTTCAGACCCACCTACTCATAATCTCTCTCAGCTGCCCTCTCTCTGGCCCTCAACAGTCTTTCCTCTCCATTTTGTTTCCTATTAAACGCAGCACCTCCTCTCAGGCAGATTAGCCGAGCCTCACCAATATGAACAACACTATTTTTTTTCTTCTTGTTGGAGCTTTGTGTCAGGCTCTCCATCAGGCATGGCTTGGATCTGAAGGAGGGGGAGGCTGCTGTGTCGTGCTATCAGTGCTGCTCCTGGCTATTAGCTGCAAACTGAGCAGGGCAGGCTGCAGCTGCATGAGGCTGGCGTGGCATCACTGAGAATCCAGCGGGCACTGCCAGCTACGTCAAGACAGGAATATTTCTCTGTATGCCCTTCCCTAGGACCATTCCTGTTTTCTTCTCCTTCCTTTTGCTCTCTTCCCCCAATATTATTTCGGACTATTCTCATCTTTCTTGTCACCACTGAAGCCATCTGCCCACCCACTCCCTTGATTCCCATTTACTTCATGTTTGTGTGTTTAGCTGCTGTTGTTTTGCATAAATCCAGCCCACTCTTTTCTTTGATGTGTGTCACCATTCACATGCGACACATATTCCTTCCATGTTTAGCGTGCACGTGTGCGTTTGTGTGTGTCACTATGCGTGCTTGAATGGTGTACATATGTGTGTGGGAGGCTGTGTGTATGTCAGTGCTGTGCTTAGTAAACAAGAGTTTATCACTGAGGCTTTGCCAGACGGCTTGTTGTTACTCTGTTTAGCCCAACCCTCTTCAGCCAGGTTCTTCACCATATCTGAGGTGCTCATCAGTGTTGACTTGTCACTGTGGTACTTATCAAAGTCAGTATCGGGAGAATATTTGACCACTTTTACACACAAACCATGTCCACCAGTCCTGGAGTTCAGTCAATCTAATACCCAGACTCTGATTAAAGTTGCTTTTGTTGGAATCCTGGCCCCAGTTTTTGTCTTATTTCATCTTAAGTTGGAGAAAGATAATTACCTAAATCAAAACAAAACTGATAGGTACAAATGTATGATGTCGTTAAACTTTATTATGACCGTCGGGACTGTCTGTGCTCACACCAACTTGAGCTTTGTAGCGTTCTGCAGCCTCTGATTTAGTTGCAGGTTGCTCCTGTAGGCCTCTCCTGGTCAGCTCTGCTTGTTCTTTCTCTTTCAAAGGTTTCTCCTTCTCCATTTTCAATATTTCGACCCTAAACTAGCATATAAGACACAAGGTAGACTTTGCTCCAGCTTTACTTAGAGTTTGGTTGCACAAATGCAAAATAAAGTTTGTGTTAGTAGCACAACATTTCAGGGGGAAATGATTGTGGTGAATAGATGATTAACAGTTTGCGCAGCTTGGACAGTGGAGACCACCCTTCATTATTCTCTTTCCTAAGCAGAATCAGTGCTGCTGTGTTTTACTCATTGCTCTGTCATTCCCTCAGCTTAATCATAGTTTTTGTACCTAAGCTTGACCAAACTTCATCACAGCAGGTCACAACGCAGCCATATGAATAATTACTGAAGAGGTTGTTAACAAGCAATATCATGTAAGGTCAGAAGAACTCGTGCATCAGCTTAGCTGTTTAATCAGGTAGAGGATTCAAAGCTGTATCAGTCTCTTTGTGGACACTTGAAGGCACATAACTCCGAACCAATTTGCCGTTCAAACAGCTCAGATGCATTGTAGCCTTTGGTCATTGTCATGGCTAATGTGTTGGCAAACATTTGCCTACTTACACTTCCTGCGAAAGCAAGCAACATCAGCATTTACTGGAGCCGTGTTTGTGTTCCCCTGTTGAATTTAAATTACTCGATTTGCATGTAGCTCTTCTTTCTCTCCTAAAAATATCTTCTTGTTCTACTGCTAATTGTTTTTGAATTTGTCTGCAATGAGGTTGATGAGAGTGGTGATACTGACAGTGGATGTGCTGTGAAACCAACACATTCAGCAAACAGAGGTCTAAAGTCCCTCTCCAGTTGTTGGCTGAACCTTTAAAAACAAATTTCTGTGTATCGAAGTTACATATTTAGAAATTTTCCCATGAAAATAATCCCTCCATGCCTTAAAATGGCTTAGATGTAACTCTACACTGTTGGGTCTTCTAGAATGTGCACCCAGCTCATCTGTGACTCTGCTCAACCCCTGTACAACTACTCTACATCAGTGGTTCTCAACTGGTCCAGCCTCAGGACCCACTATGTCTCTATTAATAACAGTCGCAACCCAAATTTTTGAAGTTTGCTGTTCCTGTTAACAAATTAAGGTTTATTTGGGTGTAGTCTCAACACATTTTGATACAACACAGGAAAAGTTTGGCTTATTTTTTGCTCATTTTGGTATATTTGGACATTTTTGCTAAGTTTTTGGGTCTATTTTGGCCCATTTGGACAGATTCTGAGCACATTTTGGTTTATTTTTGGCACGTTTTTAGCATAATTTCTCCAATAAGCTGGCAGAGCCAAATCAAGAGGTCAATAGTGGACTACTACTGGTGTCACCACCACTAAATATCCTGCTATTGAAAGCAAACTGTGTCATAAGAAACACGTCCTTTAAAATAAAAGACTTTATACCACTACTTTTTTGGGGGGGCCATGCTTCTGCGACCCTCTAAAAATGGCTTTGCGACCCACTTTTGGGTCCCGACCCACCAGTTGAGAACCACTGCTCTACACTACACAATGGCAAGTTGTATTATTGGAATACTTCAGACAGACGTGTTTGAATAAAAATCCGATTCAGAAGAAGAATAATGATACAGAAAGCCACACTCTGCAAATTGACAGGATTGGTCCTCTTCCTTTTCGTTTGTGTTTCATATGAAACCCCAAAGTCTTAATCCATGTTTTTGAGACTGGAAATGCTCAGTGATGGAGTTGACTCACTAATGATGTGTCTCCTAGCATCTAATAACCCACATGGACATGTCAACTGGATTTTTACTGCAGGGGGTTTTTGAAAACTCTCAGGAGCTTCAGCTGATAATTCTCTGTGTCTCTCAGCACAAACAGCCTCTTGCACATTGATTATATTAATATCAAAAATACAAATTAGCCTTTAAAGCAGCTTTAAAGTCAAAATTTGTGGGTGTGATAGAAGATTGGCCAGTGCCTATGCATTATTCATGATAAAGGATGTGCCAGTGGATTGAGGATTGAGCAAATCTTACAAATTCTTTTTTGTTTTTATGGCCATTAATTAGACCAAATCAGTTTCAAAGCCTGTGTTGTTGAGTTTCAGCGTTCCGTCGTCTTGAGTCAGTCCAGATCCCAGGCAGCACAGTGCTGCTCCAGCAATGTAAATCCAGGTCAGCTCAGTTAGAGCTTAGCCCTTCCCACAAAGACCAAGACGCAGGCATTACCACGCTCTCATTCAAACAGAGAGACTCTAATACAGACCTGAATGAAAGACCAAGACAGAGAGGGCTTAAATGAGAGGAGGTGGAGGAGCAGGAGGGCTTTGAGAAGAAGGACAGGATGGAGCCATTTACATTGTAGCACCATAAAGACTGGCACAGTGAATAAGAACCAGAGTTGGCCGTTGTCCACAGAATATGGTGAGAACGGTGCACACACAAACCACCACCTCCCACCATCTGAGTAATTCTCTTTTGTTGCTCTTTATTTGCTCCGACTCATGCACATACATCAGCACTGCTATCTGCATACATTAGACAGGCCCCGAGCAGCAGAGTGCCAAACCTACCTGGGCAGAATACAAAAGCACGGAGTGGAAGTGTGAGAGCTTTAAATGCAGGGGAGTGCTTCCACTGCCTCCCACCGACCACACAAACCCTTCCCTCTTCCTCCGCTGGCACATGGCTCCATCCATTCAGCCCAGACAAGCCGGTCATTGTGCTGAGAGAGGAACTCTGAGCCAAGGAAGGCGAATGACTCAGACCTAAGTTATTACCCAAGACAGTGTGAGGGTCTCTCAGCTGGTGTGATGTCAGAGCGCAGGAGCATATAGAAGTGTGGCGTACAAGAAAACGCCCTCGGGTGCTTGTTCGCTGTTGCAGCTGATTGTCACACTATGATGCTCAGTGTTGGGGGTGGGCTGTTTATTTATAATTTAATAAAAGAGGCACACACATCTTCAGCTGATTCCCTGTTTTCCTGCTGCCTTGCTTCTTATGTTTTTGCCCAAATCAATTTCAACGTGACAGGGGGAAGAGTCTGTATTTCTGTACTGTTTGATTCACTTGAAAATAACTCGGCAAAAGCAAACAAAAACACAGCTTCTAAATTGTGAAGATGTGCTCTTTGTCTTTGTTCTGCATCTTCGCAACAGAATGTCTTGTCCTGTTCTTTGGACAACACAAGCAAATTGAAGGCTGTCACCTGAAAACATGCTGTCTGTTCAGTCTTTTCAATCACTGACACATACATAGTGAATAATGTGTTGCTGGCGTAGTCAGAACTTTGGGCTGATTGGCTGGTTGATGTCAACGCTTGTAGATTTTGGTTTTATTATATTTGGATTTAGACTTTTTTTATCCATTGAAATCCATGAGAGAAAATTCAGGTGGGTCAGAGATTCATAGTGTTGTCACTTTGTTAAAGTTGGTTTATTGTCCCATCATACTCGGTTGTGTTGTTTGGTTTGGACCCACTTTCCTTTAACTTCATCTGCTTTTTCTTTATTTGAGTTGTTTGGAAATCCCACATGCAGCTGAGGGCTGCACAGTGGTTAGCAGCGTCACCTCACAGCTAGAAAATCCCCAGTTCGCGTCCGGGTTAGGACGCCTGGGGTCTTTCTGTGTGGAGTTTGCATGTTCTCCCTGTGCATGCGTGGGTTTTCTCTGGGTACTCCTGCTTCCTCCCACAGTCCAAAAACATGCTGAGGTTAATTGATGATTCTAAATTGTCCATAGGTGTGAATGAGAGTGTGCTTGGTTGTCAGTTTATATATGTAGCCCTGTGATAGGCTGACGACCTGTCCAGGGTGTCCCCTGCCTTCGCCCTGAGTCGACTGGGATAGACTCCAGGCCCCCTGCGACCCTACAGAGGATTAAGTGGTGTATAGATGATGGATGGATGTGTGTGCAGTTAGATCTGGAAGAGAGAACTGCTCAAAAACTCAACATGTAAGAAATACTGGGCTCAATATGAAGTAGCCGTTGGTAGCTGATAACCATTCTGAGCTAACATTATGCTCCGCACAGGAAATTGCTGCAGGTGAAACACAAGAAGACACTGTGCTGCATCGAGCAGTTTTGTTCTGTTAGGAAACATCTCTGGCAATTAACACTCACAAAGTGAAAATACAACTTTTCCCCAGTACTTGATGCTTACTTTGGTTGTTTTCTGAGATCTTCCAGGAGCAGTCTCATCACCATTTTAATTTATGTAGATTTTTTTGTGTGCTGCTGGGACAATACAACCCTGAGCAACACACTCAAAAACCAACTGCATTTAATATATATTCTGATTTTATCTGAGTATAATACACTGTGGCTGCTTTCTAGCAAGGGATCCTTTATAAGCAGTGGCTCTGTGGCTTTATGAGAGATTAACTGTTTAGAAATCCTTCATGAATAATTAATAAACTGTTAGTAAGAGCAACTCTCAGGCTACTTTTGCCCTCATGTTGTCACTGTTAGAGTAGGAAACACTATACATCTGCCTAGAATCACGATGCAGGATGAGTTTGAGATCACAGCGCTCACAGTGCTTCCTTACAGCCCTTAGTCAGCATGTCTGAACTTGTTGCATTCATCACCCTTATGTCAGCGAGCGCGATAGTGGCAGTCACAGCATACTGTACCGATACTGTACAGAGGACATGTTTCCAGTTGAGATTAAGCAGAAGTCATGCTGGTGTTTTCATTTCAACTAGCTTTTTTTCCTGCTATTTCTCTGCAATGTAGCTGCTCTTGACATATTAGAAAAGTTCAATTCCTACAATGTCATTCCCGTGTAGGTTCCTGGTAAAGGGCTTTTGGAGTGTGAGCTTTCTCTCCATCGTGTTTGTGGGTTACTGAAGCCAGAAAACTAAATTTGGCCGAGGGATTAACACGTCACCACAGCTGAGTGTTTACAGGGTGAGACAGATGTCAGTCAACCAGCACCTATTTTTAAGCTTTAGTATCTTTTTAATGAGGCTGTGATTTGGAAATTGCCACAAGTTAAACTCTTAATTAGGGTAAGTCTGTCTTTTTATAGATGGAGAACATTTTTCCAGTCACTTTAGTGCAGTCTGAGATGAAACAGACAAGTATGTCAGCCAGTTGCTAGTCACAGATATGTATATTCAATTCAGTTCAATTCAATGTTATATGTATAGCACATATTTACAACACATGTCATCTCATAGTGCTTTACATAGCAGAAAGAACTGAAAACCCAACAATCCATAGTTGCATTTGGATTTTCTATGAGCAAACAGTCAGCGACGGTGGGAAGGAACCAAAAAAAACTCTAGGATAGGGAGGGGGGAAAAAAGTCAGACAGAACCAGGCTCAGGGAGGGAGGCCATCTGCCTCGACTGGCTGGGTGGGGAGTGGGGATGAGGGTGAAAGGGATAGTAGGTGGTGAGGCCAGCAGCTGCAGATCAGGGATGTGGAGCTCCAGATCCAGAGACATCCTCGGATATGTTGGCTGATATGCGAGAAGAAACCGTGATGCATTTTTTTGTTTTTTTTACAGATTACATTTTTCTTGGTTCAGCTTTCATATATTTTCATTGTATTTTTTACTTTTTGGCACAGGTGTTATTGATAACATTGTTTCCAGAGAAGATAACTGTCCAAATTGTCCAACTGACTCTGACTGTCAACTCTGATCATTAAAAGTTTCTTTTGACTGGTTTGCAGTGCATTTATGTGTAAACTTGGAGACCATCTTGCAGTGCAATCACACCAGCCATGATGCCTGTCATTGTGTACTCATGTAGTAATGCAGTGAGTATTCAGGACTCATGGGTCGGACCACACCCATGTTCAAACTTGCACTTCATTTTGATCTCAGCTGCATGCTTGTAAGGTTTCTTCATGTTTATAGTAGTTACCGCTACAGTAGTCTTCTCCAGGACTGCATTTTGCCATAGTGACACCCACTATCACAGCTGGTAACAAATACAAGCTCATATACCATTATCTTGTTTTTGGTCTTGTTACTTAAATGTATATTGTGACAAATTCAGATTTAGCTGTGCTTCATTTCTTTCAGATCGCTATGGTGTAGGTGTGTTAATGTCATTTCTGGCTCTTAATCCCTTATTGCTTGCCTACTGTGTCGTTCTCCTCCTTGCTCTGCAGCCTGTCCAGGAGCTTCTCTTTGATATTTGTCCCCCCCGTGGTAGTTTCAAGTGTGGCTCCTTGTGGTTCACTCCTGGGCTCTTTAAGACAAATACACAACCAAACCACAAAAGGCAACCAGAGATCCAGGTTGGTGTTTTTTCACTTAAGTGTGCTGTCTGTATTGGTGAAGGCCACCTATCAGAACAGATGAGCATACAGGAGACAGGGAGAGGGAGGAGAGAGGGGTGACTCATATCCCTGTGATATGCCAAGTCTCACATTCACACATTTACAAAGATGTACACACACACACACGCATGCACACACACTCTGCTACAGGCTCTGCTGTTCTGTCACTTTCTATTAATTCAGCAGATAGCAGGTCCAGTCAGAGAAAGGAGGGGGAGGGGGTGGGAGGAGGAGGGGGAGGCTTTGAACAGTGAATGGCAGCGAGACAGAAGAAGATAAAGAAAGTGTCTGAGGAAGAAAAAAGACATTGAACTTTGTGTTGCCTTTGAACTCACAGACTTTCTTTGTCCTTCCTCATCACATCACACATTATTTAGCGCTGCTCCCCAGTGTTTGGTGTTGGCGCTTGTGCCAACACTTTTCTAGACAGATGGAGAAAGAAGAAGAAGAAGAGACCAAATCAGACACAGTAGCTCACGTTGTCACAAGAAAGCCTTGTAACTCCAGTTCTGGCGTTTCCACATTTAAACACTGACTGATGGAATAGGGTCACGCAGATTTTAATTCTACCTTGCCAGCCAAATGAACAGATTTTAATTTTAGAGAAGCTCATCAAAGTTAAACTAGTCACACATCTCTTGCCCAATATACCGCATTGTATTCCTCACTTATCCTGCCTTCACCAGGATGATATCAGGGTTGTTTAAAACCTTTCAGTTACACGTGTGACTTTACAAGATATGTGATAAAAAGCTACTTGCCAGGATAAACATTTAGGAAATAAAGCATGATATACTGGAAAAGAGTTGTGCAATATATCTTAGTGTTAAAAGGCTTTACTGTGTGTGCTCAAAAATCATTTTTGAGAAAAATGTTAAGGTCAGTTAGTGAAATGTGCTTGCAAGGTTTTACTCACTTGTCCCTCACTATCAAGGCATTAGGGTGATATAATCAACACATAGTGAAATATGCAGACGCACATGCAGAAACGTTTTTATAACTTTGATAAAAGGACATAAACTGTGTATACAAGTTGGACCTGTGGGTCACCATATAGCTCACTGAGTTAAGCCATTATCATATGGGTGCAGGTCGCCAGCAGCAGTTGTGAGTTCAAGCCCGGCTCAGGACCCTCTGCTGCATGTCTCTCTCCTCTATACCCCCTTTCACCCTGTCTCTCTCTCTCTCTATCAATAAAAATGTGGAAAAACTAAAAAAAAAAATGCTTTAAAAAAAAGTTGGACCTGTATTGTTGACTTTCAGCGTGTCTTAAATCTGCATTCTTTCTAACAGCTGAGTTCTCCATTTGCAAAAACAGGTTCAAGTTTTTAGAAGTTATGAAAAAATGAACGTACTTCTCTTGATTTGTTACCTCAGTAAATATTTTCCTAATGACTTCATGGTCTCAGTCACTGATTTCTGTGTTTTTTGAATACAGCATGGTGTTAGTACGGTCTTATTTAATGTAAAATAGATGATAAATCAGGGTGTGTTTTAGTGCAGGGCTATCTCGTGATACTGTATCAGCCTGCATAGTGTCCAGTTTTGTCAATTTTATGAACTTTGCCTGGTTTATCCTCTGGAAACCAGTGGGAGAGATGCCACGCTGCTCCATTTGACTCTTGGCGGAAGGGCAGTGTTGTGAAGTCGAGGTGCAGTGAACTGGGCAGCGCTCCTGCTGTGCAGCTAATTATCTACAAAATGCTGCATGTTAAGCCTCTAACATCATCTCTGCTCAGGATGCTTCCAAATATAAAAACAATTAAAACCTGTCACCCATGAACACCTAGAGCTTTGCGTCTGTCACCGTCAGGGTGGACAAGGCCATTCCTCAGTGGTGTTGCTTCCAGTAAATGTCTTAATCAGAGATGCATTCGGTGACTAGCTGAACTGCTGGGAAAGTGAATGTAAAAGAGAGACGGAGAGTGATGGAGGAAAAATGACAGAGGAAGCCTGTTTTAGTCTCCAAACAGCAGGTCTCCACCTTACTGTCTCAGGAGCAGAGCAGCACATTAATTCTGCATACCAGGATCTTAGTCTCAGTTCAGGGCCCGAATTAGCAGCACCACCATCAAGGGCCAGAGAATGATTAATATTTTTGCCTGATGGAGACAGAGGCCCAGATGGGATAAGAAGATGATATGTGGGGAGATGGATAGTCATCAGAAATAGACAGGAGGGTGAGAGGAGAAGAGGGGAGCTATTTAGTTCTCCAGTATGACATAAATCATAAAGACAGTCCTGAACATGAGTAGCTCAACTGAAGGGTCAGTTCACCAAATACAGAGCCTGTCAAAAGTATTTGCCCCCCATGGAAATTATCCAGTTTTGTTGCTTTTCAACATTGAGTCATTGTCAGTTTAATTTGGCCTTCTGGACAAGAATTTACAAAAAAAAGACTCTTTCCTGTCAAAGTGACAACAGATTTCTACAAAGCAGTGTCAATTATGAATTTAAAACAAGTATTCACCACCTTCGAAGCACCTAATTTAACACAGGTGCAGCCAATTGGTGTTAGCAGTCACACAATTAGCAGAGATCGTCTGAGTGCAGAGCGAGTGTCTGAAGTGATGGTAATACAACAACACCTGTATCTGGAAGGTCCAGTCATTGTTGAACTCCTGGCTACAACTACACCATTAGGACAAAAGGACACTCATAGGCTAATGAAAAGCATAAGTCAGGGGATTGATACAAGAAAATCATGGAGCATCTTTTTCAAATACAGTTAAATCCATTGTAGATTTAATCAGCAGGCAGTCCTTCAAAACAGGATAGCATTTGAAAGAAACTAGTGAGTGAGGCCACCAAGACATCTATGACTTTTCTGAAAGAGTTACAAGCTTCAGCGGCTGAGATTGAATAGACTGTACGACAACTGTTGCCTATTCTTCACCAGTCAAAGCTTTATTGGAGAATGGCAAAGAGAAAGCCACTGTTGAAAAAAGCTTGTATTAAATCTTGACTAGAGTTCACCAGAGGGCATGTGGGAGACTCTGAAGTTAACTGGAAGATTTTTTTTGGTCTGATGAGGCTGGAATTGTGTTTTTTGCCATCAGACGAGACACTATGTTTGGCAGACACCAAACATTGTGTGTCATCACAAACACAGTATACTCACTGTGAGGCATGGCGGTGGCAGCACCATGATGTGGTGATGCCTCTTGACAGCAAGACCTGTAAGGCTTGTAAAACTGATTGCAGCAAAGTATAGGGGAGTCTTAGAGGACAACCTTATGCGGTCTGCAAGAGAACAGCGACTTAGAAGAAGATTTGTTTTCCAGAAGACAATTGCCAGAAACACAGAGCCAAAGCTACACAGAAATGGCTTAAAGACATCAAGGTGAATGTTCTCTAACATTGGAGTCAGAGCCCAGAAGGAAATACCTTTTATAGACTCTAGAAACACACAATACCCAAAGATTTAGGCACTTTAGATGTATAGATTTTTATGTATTATGCAGCAGCATTAGGGAGGCAGTAAATTGTCCCAAATTCCCCCTGCATCCTGACAACAAGCTCAAATATACTGAAGAGTCAGACTCATAAAGAACTGTCTTCAGAGAGAAGAAAATCAAGGAGGTTCAGCCCCTAGAAAGTCTTGATCTTAACAGCATGGAGTCATTCTTGTTTTACATAAAAAGACAGAAGACACTGAGACATAATGAATCCACAGAAGAACTGTGGCAAGTTCTCCAAAAAGTATCCACATTTTACTTTTAATGACTTTAATAGAGGGGCTGCTGAGAGTTAGCATCGTCGCCTCACAGCTAGAAGATCCCCGGTTCGCGTCCCGGTTAGGACGATCTTTCTGTGTGGAGTTTGCATGTTCTCCCTGTTCAGCGTGGGTTTTCACCAGGTTCTCCA
Organism: Dascyllus trimaculatus; assembly: GCA_024666655.1. Taxonomy (NCBI): domain Eukaryota; kingdom Metazoa; phylum Chordata; class Actinopteri; family Pomacentridae; genus Dascyllus; species Dascyllus trimaculatus. The sequence goes on along the minus strand of CM045446.1, from coordinate 3,097,990 downwards.
GCTTCCTCCCACAGTCCAAAAACATGCTGAGGTTAACTGATGATTCTAAATTGTCCGTAGGTGTGAATGAGAATGTGCTTGGTTGTCTGTCTCTATCTGAAGCCCTGCGACAGACTGGCGACATGTCCAGGGTGTCTCCTGCCTTCGCCTGAGTCGGCTGGGATAGACACCAGCTCCCCCGTAACCCTGTAGAGCCTGTATAGATAATGGATGGATGAACTTTAATATAAAAACTTTTTTTTCTTTTTTTTACCACTTATCCTAGTGGGTTTTTAACCTTACAAATAGTGTGAGTTGTATTTTATACAGTTGTTATGCTAATGTCCACTGTTAGGACTTCAATCACCTGTCCAGTATAGTAGATCTGAAGGGGATATAAGTTGTCATGCTAATTTGTCAACAGGACACTTTTGAAGAACTCAAAAGAAGCAGTCGATCTCTTCTCCAGACTATGTCCTGCTTTATTTTCAAGTCAAACCTCAGTTAACAGCTGTCATCCAAGTGTTCCGGTAGGAAGAAATCCCAATGAAAACTGTCTACACTCCACAACTCCACTTTGTTTCTGAAAAGTCATGAGTTGTGTCATAAGTTTGACTCAAATGGTTTTCCTCTGTGCCTCTGCTCTTAGACTCTGATGTGAAAAAATTCCACAATAGAAAGGGATCTCTGTTTCAATACAGGCACACATGCAGTATGTGCTGCAGCTACACAGGACAATAAAGTAGTAGTTACAGAATTACAGTACAAAGACTCACAGTTACAAGATGCTTTTCTTTAATCCAGCAAAACATCAGACATTAGCTGGCTGTCAAACCTGCTGATCTACAGAACTCCAGAGTGCCACAAGTTCGTCTGCGCATAGAACCAAAACTGTGGAATGCAACCTAACATGTTTATTGGTTGTCTGACATTAAGCTGTGTGTGTCTCTGAGCAACATGCCCTGAAAGATGAAATCACTTCATTTCAGCTGAGGTAGATGTGATGTTCACTGTTTTCTAAGTATTTTTGGTCATACTCCTGCCTGAGCTGCTGTGCTGCAGTAACTGAGTGGGGACTGGAGGCTTCTCTGTGCACTGAGCATCGTCTACTGATGAGGCACCTCAGTGAATTGTAGCGTTTACCAACAGTCTTTTGTGTGGCTTTTAGGGTACATCTGTAAATTGTAGCTTCCACACCCCCTCTCTAAACTGCATGAGTCTCTGCATGCTTGTCAGTCACACCGTACCACCCACCACCACATGAAGATCGCCAGCCTGTGGGAAACACTGAGACATTATAAAACAGTCAACACTATGCATTGCTTTTATTGCAGAAAAAGCCTAGCTGGGAATAGAGCCTCTGCTGCCGGAGCGTTAACATTTCAAATTGAAACATTAACAAAGCACAGTGTCTCCAAGAAACCTGTCCTGCGCAGTGACAGGTGCGTGGTTGGCAAGGCAGCCTCCCCGCAGTCTTTCAGCGTCAGGCAGCAGCAAACTGAAGCAGTGAGTCAGAAATGACAATAAAATTTAACACTGCATGTAATATAGCCAAAGAAGAGCAACCTTTTACTCCCTTTAAGTCCCAGATCATCCTCATGAAAGTGAAATATATCATCTATCTGCACCTTACTTCCTGTTTGCAATCATTTTCAATGTGTAGTAAAACTGAAAAAAGTATGATGCCCCCAAATGTATTTTTCACAGTATAAAATTTTGTTGCACCTAGATAATGTTCTGGTGCAGCGAATTAAAAAAGTTAGCAACACCAGGGCAAATAATGTGCAAAGAGCCTGCTAGTATCTCAAATGTTTGATGAGTCATTTTGAAGACAGCATCTTTGAATTTTGGACAAAATGTCAGATTTTAGGGCTGCACGGTGACTCGGTGGTTAGCAGCGTCACCTCACAGCCAGAAGATCCCCAGTTCGTGTCCCGGTTAGGACACCTGGGATCTTTCTGTGTGGAGTTTGCATGTTCTCCCTGTGCAGTGTGGGTTTTCACTGGGTACTCTGGCTTCATCCCAGAGTCCAAAAACATGCTGAGGTTAATTGATGATTCTAAACTGTCTGTAGGTGTGAATGAGAGTGTGCTTGGTTGTCTGTCTCTATGTGTAGCCCTGTGATAGACTGGCCACCTGTCCAGGGTGTCCCCTGCCTTCACCCGAGTCAGCTGGGATAGGCTTCAGCCCCCCCGCAATTTTAGGATTCAAGGGGTATAGATATTGAATCGATGGATGTTAGATTTTTGTGGATGTCTTGTTTTTTTTGTTTGTTTGTTTCTTTTTACAGCATCTGTTATCATTATTTTACTGAGAAATAACTCTTGGCTTATTAGGGACACACTGAGGCATGAAGTCCATTACTGTCTGCAGCACATAGAGCTGTAACCTGCCAAAGCTTTGTGCTCCTGCTGAGCCCATCGTCTGTGCAGAGTAAAGGAAGCCTTTCTAAGGCCTCAAACAAAAGCACATCCACCCTCCATAATCCCTGTCACAGTTCTATTTGTTAGGGTTCTTTTTTTTCGTGGTTTGAAAAATTTGAATTCTGATAAACAAGGCGGAGTATGCAATAAAACAAGATTTAGTGCTGGACTTATGAAGGCAAATATAGATACAATATACAGATAATCAATTAATGAGGGACTGCACGGTGACTCAGCTATTAGCACCATCGCCTCACAGCTAGAAGATCCCCGGTTCACGTCCCGGTTAGGACGCCTGGGATCTTTCTGTGTGGAGTTTGTATGTTCTCCCTGTGCAGTGTGGGTTTGTAGGTGTGAATGAGAGTGTGCTTGGTTGTCTGTCTCTATGTGTAGCCCTGTGATAGACTAGTGACCTGTCCAGGGTGTCCCCTGCCTTCGCCTGAGTCAGCTGGGATAGACTCCATCCCCCTGCGACCCTACAGAGGATTAAGTGGTGTATAGATGATGGATGGATGGATAATCAATTAATGAACAAAAACAAACATTTGTTGCTCTAAAATCAATAACTTTTAAACAATAAAGCTGGAAAGTAGAAACAAGCTGAATTACAGAATACATGTAAAAGAATTACAATCTTCCTCAGAGGATTTCCTTTGTAAGGACAGTGTTGTACTTAGAGATTTATTAAAAACTTTATATGTGTATATGCTTTTGAAAACACTCAAACGTATCTGTTAGTAATAATTAAAAGATGTGTGTTGTGGGATTTGGACGAGCTGGCAGTACATCGAAATACTTGGTTAGTTAAAATTGGCAGCATTTAGCTCCAAGGCATGGTTTAAAAGCAAGCTTGACCTGTGAACAGTGGGTCAGCCTCAGTCAGGGCAGCAGCAACAGTGCTACTATTGATTGTGGCATTTTCATTTGGCAGTTAGTGCACAGCTGTAGAAACCCAGACGCATGACCTGTGGCCCCCGATCAATAACCAGTTTTGTCATTTCACTTAGTTTTCCATTAAATGACGCACACTTTATTTATATTGCAATTTTAAAATCGAAAGTTGCAGAATCACATATACAAGATAATCAGGAGGATTCAAGGGTGTGTCAGCTGTAAGATAAACACACATCTGGCTTTGCAGTCGCCAGAGCAAAAGCACGATCAATGTCTAGAGAGAGGACCGAAACTCAGTCAGAATCATTAGCAGAGGCGTTAAAGGGAACAAACATACGAAATCCCAGAACCACAACAACACATAGTTTCTGATAGTGACGTTCAGCAGCTCTGTGATTTATTTTTACGCCTTCTAATGCCTGACAAGTCTGTTAACAAGCTTCACTGTGCGCTGCAGTCAGGCAAACTCAGCACCATGGAGATGTGAATCTCCGCTCAGGCAGGTCAAGGTGAGATTGATTCAGTAAATGCACATGTGGATATCCATCACAGTGCAAGGCTCAGAGATGAGAGGCTCTATAGGCTGCATAGGCTCTGCTGTCTGCTGATGACTGACAGTTATATATGGTGAGCTGGAGAGCGGGGAGTTATTCTGGACGGTTCATGAGAAATCCATGTTTAGACTACTTGCTCTGTAAGACAGATGCTGCTGGACAGGATGGTCTCCGGTGAGACAGATGTAGAGAGCTCAGTGTCTCACAGATAGCAAATAATCTGACAGCTGCGAGGACCACAGGCTGTCTAACGGAGGACACGCTGCCATCTCTGATGTGACGAGAACACCTGTGGTCTAAGTAGGTGCTGCACAGCCTCTCATGTACAGTATGAGTGTGTATGTAGACACATCCACACACACCTGGCCTGTGTGCTGGTGTGTTCCAGAGACCGCTGAGAGCACTCTGACTTGTCAGACACATCGAGGCATGAAGTCCATTACTGTCTGCAGCACATAGAGCTGTAACCTTTGTGCTCCTGCTGAGCCCCTCGTCTGTGCAGAGTAAAGGAAGCCTGTCTGAGGCCTCAAACAAAAGCACATCCATCCTCCATAATCCCTGTCGCAGGTCTTAATTCCTTATGACTCTTTTTGAACGTGGTTTGAGAAATTTGTATTCTGATAAACAAGGCGGAGTATGACATGAAATAGCACTGAGCTTATGAGGGGAGAAAGTCATTGCTGACCAAATAAAAATGTCTTGCATTTAGTCAGATGGACATAGGGTGCTTTATTTTGTCATTCCAGTTTGTCATAACTATGTCAATCATTTTTACCCCTTGACTTCACATCATTGTTTTCTCTGTTTTTAAAAATACCAACAATCCTGAGGGACCCCAGTGAAAAGTACCCATTCCCACCTGTGCAGTTCTAATAGATGGAACTACAGAGTTCATGTTCGCCATGAGTATGCATTTAAAGTATCGTCGGATCACTGTCAGTCATTTTAAAAGAGACAGACGTGGAGTTCCTCATGCATTCTCAACACTGTTTGTAAGGTAATATGATGGTTAAAGTCAGAAATACGATTCATAACTTCATCATAAAATACTTAAAAACTTTGAAATATCATGTCATGCATGTTGTTGACATGCAACACATGAGAGGAAGTGTCTGAGGAGAAAGATCGGAGGAGGTTTGCTCTGTTTCTCAGAGCTCCAAGATGTGTTTGAGTGTAGATCTATAACATAGTTTTGAATGGCATCAGCGTTGCTTTCATCAGTGGCCAGCAGGTCAACATTGAGCAGACATGGTGTTGCCTAAGCTTTGAGACACTGCTTCCTCTAAATGTACTTTGAGCCATTCATAATTTCAACAAGAAGCACTCCTCAGTATATATGATGTATTGTGAGCTGTTCTTACAGTTAATTAACAAGAGATAAAAGTAACGACATACTTGTCTCAGGGTACCTGCACTTTTATATCTTCATTTAGTGCTACCTTGTATTTCTGCTATACTAGTGTGGATTATTTATTTAGCCTGTAAAAACAGTTGCAGAGTCTTTGGTGGATGTGGAGGAGCTTTGTCCAGTCTGAGAAAATAACCCTGATGGTGATGTCATAAGGTTTATCTCAGGCCAGCTGCACAGCCAGGACAGACAGGATGTCAGTGTTGGATTATTCTGCAAAAACCTTAAATTACAGTCGATGAGAATGTTGTTTTTTTTTCTATGTTCAATACAAGCATAAAAAAATAAAACTCTACAATAACTGTGCATGACAGCTCTGGTCTGGTTAGGATTAGGAGAAGATTATCTTTATAGAAAATCAACTATTGTTAAAATATGGTTAAGGTTAGGTAACTAAAGCGACTGGTTACGGTTAGAGGAAAACCTATTTACAGTGTGGTTATACTGTGGTGTTGTCTCCTACTAGGGTGCTGCACGACACGACCATCCACCACCCTGGCCTGCACACCTCACTGCTGCATCACTACATCCAGTAACCACTGCTCCACTGACACAGCAGTAAACTGTGGAGTGCAGAATCATCTATTAAAGAGGTCATTTGGACGAGTATTGGGCGGCTCAGTTTGAACATGTGGACTCTACATCTTAGCCTGCACTTGATGCCGGAGCCTTGGTAGTTCAGTTGTTGGCAGTAGTGCACACATAAGTTGCTTCAAGGACCAACAATCATCACCAGATATGAAGAAGCTGATGTGATGTTGGATTCTGTGCAGGTTTAGGGTTAACCAGAGCCCCCCCCCCACAGCTGAGCTCCACCCTCTGATGTCTACATTACGCCCTGCTGGAGCTCAATTGCATCCCCAGCATCGGCTCACACGCAAGTCTTGAAGTCTGCTCTCAGGACTTTCGGGCTAAACGTACAGTGTCTCCTTCTTTTCTCTGACTCCACCAAGCAGCTGCATCACACCGCCGCAGAATCCATAGCGTCTTCAAACTCAGAGAGGAGAAGTGCTCGGTTCACGCAGGTGGCACAGCGGCAGACAGCTGAACTGTAAGGCAGGGTTTGAACTGTTGTGCCCAGATTCCACACCGAATCTGTAGAAAGACAGCTGCTGCAGTGAAATCATTGGGAACAGACCAGCCATGCTCAGACACCTCTTTATTTTCACCACAGCCTAAATGTTGTTTCCTCTGTATAATACATTTGTCTACTGCGGTCTTCTCGGGAGTAGACCTGTATATTTGGGCTGTTGCATTACTGTCCTTTGGGACTTAATGCTTGGAGGTGAACTTTAATCTCTTTAAATTCATTTAAAATGTTGCTTAATTCAAATCCTTAAAATGCCCAGAAGGTAAAATATTAAAATAGATATTAGCAGGAGCTGGGCTATTCAGATATTTAGCTTTAATTTGAGATGTCAGACTGAAATTTCACACATAAAGTACACGTGAATGGAATTTAGGTTTTAATATAAGAAATTTACGGTGGCCCAGAAGGGTCAATGCAACAGCAAAGGCCACAACGGAAGTGCGCAGCAGTCGGAAGAACAGGCTTTGTTTCCGGACATCAAGCAGCAGCGTTTTACTTGCATCTCATTAAACTCCCCCGTAATCAAAATAGTCCATCAGAGAATATTGTCCCCCGGAAACAAAGCCTGTTCTTCCGGCCGCTGCGCACTTCCGTTGTGGGTTAACTTCCTTTGTGGCTTTTGCTGTTGCGTTGACCTGTTATGACCCTCTGGGTCATTAGGTTATTAGTGGCTCGGCGCTTGTCTCTCTCCTCTCCTCAGGTGTGTGTGTGCAGGAGAAGAGCGGGAACAGGTGGAGGGCCCTGACTGGCCAAATGGGGAGCTGCCGAATTGGCCAAGAGGATGCCCCAGCCCTTTTTAACCAGGAGGAAACATCCTCTCTTCCTCTCTCCTCTCTCCAACTAGGAGCCAGCCGGCTGTGTGTGTGTGTGTGTGTACACATATGCTGTTTAGCATTGACTGAGCTTAGTTAGTAACCTGTGTGTGTGTAGCTCAGAATCAGTAAAGAGAGCAGAAAGGCCAAAGTGAAGTTTCAGAGGTCAACCTTTATTGTAGTTGTTTTTGCACCTTGTACATATTCTGCACTGTTTAATCCAGAGAGGGAGCATCCCTTTGATTTTGCAAGTCTTCCCCTGTTTTTTTTGGCTCAGAAGTTTTAGGTTAGAAACCTGTCTTTTGTTTGGTTGTAGTTTTTCTTTTGGAAGGGAAGTTTTAGGTAGGGGGATTTTGTTTGCTGTTTTAGGGCTCTGCTCAATTTGTTAAATAAATCTCTTTTGTTTGATTTGATTTTGCCAGTCTGGCTGGCCTTTCCTGAGGGTGGGAGAGGACCACACATGCTACGGTCAGGTTTTCCTAGGCCTGGCCATAACAGACCCTTCTGGGCCACCGTAGAAACTACACTCAGAGAATGTAACTGCACCATCAGTGGGTGTTATTGTAGACATGTATGGTCTACCTGGAACTACTTTCTGCTGAAAAAAGTAGTCCCTGTTTCACAGTCAGCAGTCTGATCTGTGAGCTCAATGGACAAGAGCCTCCTCTCCTCACAAATCCCAGTTTAATCCCTGATTCTGTGTGGATATTTTCATTCTTGTCCAAACACACAGTTAATGCACAACCTCCACCAGACAATTAGAACAGTATCTGCTCTTCATGATGGAACTGATGAGGAAAATATTGAATATTGGACACTGGCAAGATAAATATTAAGTAAAACACGCTTTTATCAGAGATTCTGAGAGAGCCGCTCTGTCACTAAACATTTCAAATAATACAGTGTGGTGTTTTTTAAATTACAGGCTTGTAGTGAAGTCATTTTTAACTGCTTTGTTATTAAATGGATTCCTCCTTTCAGCTACTGAATGACAAGAAAGCCCTTAACAGAAAGATGCCAAAACATGGAGTAGGACAGGAAATGTGGGCTCCTTAGTTTTCACAGCAAATACGAACATTCAGTCTGAGATGTTTTATTAATCTGATCATCCATTTTAATGTATTTATACAAGTGCAAAGCTAAACTGCTAACCTAAACCTATTATCAGCTTATCAAATATTATGCAGTAGGTTGAACTACTCTTTAGTGGTATTGATAAATGAGCAGTGTTGCTAATAATGTCTCCAGAAGAGCAGTCCTGCCTCTGTGTCATTACATGTTCTTTAAGAGGGGTTATGTAGGTGAAGGAGGAGAATGTTCACCACTTTCCAAAAGCAGAATTTAAAAACTTCTTTTTTTTAATGCAAAGTTTGAGATACATGTTATAAAGTAATGACACAGCGTGCTCCAAAAAGTAAGTTAACATCAGAGTGAAACAGGTGTTTTTGCTACTTCAGGCATTTGAATCTACACCAGTCAACCACAAACAAACAGATCTGACCGTCGGTCCGTTTACAAACCTCCTCTGGGGACATCTTGTAGTCCTGAAAGCGGTTCCTTTGGGTGCTGTGGGTGGTGGGGTGCAGCCTCCGTGGATCGGGCTTGTTCCAGTGCATCCAGTGAATATGCTTGATCAGACTGGGAGAGTTTGGAGGCTGGGTGAACACATCAGGCTCTTTGTCATGCTCCTTAGTGTGGCAGGTGTCAAAGTACCAGCAAGGAGACAGGCTTGTTCCCAGCAAAACACTGCATGTAAGGAGGTAGTCAGTGTTTTTATGTGTTTACATGCTAATTGCAAGTAGATAGTGTGGAAAAAAAGCTAAAAGTCTTTCTCGATTTTTGTCTTATTTTCATGTTTTGATCTCAAATTCAACAAGCATTAGTTTTACTCTGTTATTAACTTCCATTCAGAAGGCATTGCACATGACAATAAAGCACTCAGCATAATGAGCACTTTTACTGTTGATACTTTCTTTACAGTGTTTCTTTTTCTATTTTTACTTGAGCAGAATACTTCCATTAAGTGTGAGTGCAGACTGATCTACGCTATGTAATGTGAATCATGCCAACAGCCTGTCGTGCACCTCTGTCGCTTTGTCAATACAGGCGCCCTCACCTTCCCTACCAGTCCCATCCATGAGACACACTGCTGGCCTGAGCTTGCATGTAAGAGAGTGAAACTATAGGTTTATTGATCAGTTCGTGCCACCACTGCTCTAATCTCCCATCTCCTTCTCATTGGAGGAGGAACAACGGTCAGAGAGGGGTTTGAAATCAGGCCAGTCATCAGAATGAGACTCTGCAGCCAACCCTGTGTGACACACAAGCCGAGGAGCCATGATGGTGCTTCTCACTCGGTCCTCGTTTCCCATCAGTTTAGGCCTCATCTGCTTCAAACAAGTACCGTTTCGTAAAGAATCCTTCCGTCATGTTGATGCCTTTACTTGCAACTGAGCAGAAAGCTGGAGGCTGGATCCTTTACTGAAGGAGGAGGGCTCATTCCAGACACGAGCCTTGTTAACTAAAGCGCTCTGCTTTCATCTTGCGATACACAACAGTGGTACTTTGAAAGGCTCCGTGAGTCATCGTTTGCAGGGAGCAAAATACAGCATATGCTTTTGATGTTGGTGTTATGTAAAGTACGCCAGCATCAACACACAATGCACGTGGAAAATAGCCCCTAATGATTGACTGTATAAACACCAGTCTAGACAGTGGAACACACACACACACATCCGAGGTGTGTTATTGTTGGGCACCACAGCCGACTGGTGGAGGAGATAGCAGCTGATTAGACACTGACTCCTCCACCCTGCAGCTCAGTCTGGCTCTGATTTGAGGTGGGATGGATTCATTTTGGATTTATTTGTTGTGGCCTCCACCTGCTGGCAGAGGCTTGCAACTGCAGGTTGTGTCCCTTCCTTGGCCTCCACAGAGCAGATGCTAATGTCTGTCACCAGCATGTTGAGTCAATTCCTCCAGATTTCTTTTTTTTAAAAACATAAAAGCCTTTCCAAATTTAGCTTCCTTTCATCTCTCGAATCTTGGAGCTGCTGTCTGTGCCGTCTTTTGTTGCTGTCTCTATCAAAGCCCCTTGTACAGCTGCCTCGGCCGAAACATATTGCAGATTACAGGGAGCTGATAGACTGATCATAACCTAGAAGTGGGAAGACAGTGCTTCCCGCTTTGGCTCCTCTCCATCGGCTTCCAGTAAAGTTTATTTTAAGATTCTATTGATTGCTTTCATGGCTCATGTTGGCTCTCACCTGCTTCTGTTACTGAGCTTTTAACTCCGTATGAATCCAGAGTGCAAATCTGTATGCTGTGTTCCTTAAATTACAAATATGTTGTTAAATGTGTTTTCAATGTGTTTTTTTTAATAGAACCTATTTGTGTAATCATTGTACACATGATCAAGGTACATCGAATAACTACAGGTGGGATGTTCTGTTATTACTGACTAGTACTGCTGTTCAGGAGGCACTTACAGGACTGCTGCTGTAGCAGCCTTGTTTATTTTATTAACTTCTTTTTGGGCCAGATAACACGTCAACCACTTGTCTAAATGGGAGGCAGTGTTTCCAGCCCACAGACACTGGCAAAAAAAAGAACTGTGCAGTTTTGAGCAGAATAAACCTTTAAAAGCATCACTCATTAATTAGCAAGTATTAGGAAGTACTAATTGGGTGGAGGAAAGTAGGATTTGGGAAGAAATATACCTTTTAAATCTTAGGTCACACACTTTAGTGGTCATACAGTTTGGTTGGTGACGCTGTCAGCGAACAAGGGTCCTAGAAATGAGGTTCTACTGCTGCAGACACATAATATTGGCCTTTTCATGAGATATGCCTTACTTAAAACAGACATAAATCTATAAGAGAAAGTACATACAGATACACATACATGCAAAATGCATGTCTGCTAACACATTAAAAGGACAGCTGATGAGTATAAAACAAAGACTGACTGGGTATAGTTGCATTTTTGTGTGGGAAAGGTATTTTTTTTCCAGCTTCCTGTTTGCTTTCTCTTATTAAAAACACTACATTCTAAATACGCCGGTGCTTCAACCTCATTGGCTGATGCCGCCGGTCCAACACGCATCAGTGATCTGTGATTGGCTGAATGTGTGAGGGCCAGTGGTGCGTAAAGTTGCCGCCTGAAACATAGATTGAAACCTCAAGTGAAGTCTGCCTTCAAAATAAAGTCAGGAAGCTCGTGATTATGTAAATAATCAGCTGTTTCTGAATGCAGCCATGACAAGAAGGAAGCGAATTACACTGAGCTTCACGCAAAAATGCCTACGAACAGTGCTGATAAATGTTCTATTACGTCCCAGCTGCAGTTCAAAATTTAATTAAATGTGAGTAATTTCCTCTATTCGTTATTGTATTTAATCTGTTTTTACTCCTTACAACCTGTAACACTGATGTAGACAACAAAATACTGACTTCACTGCCTGCTCCATACAACAGCTTTTTTATTATTATGTATGCAATTTAATAATCATAATATGCAAGTAGTAGTTTAGAACCACACACGTTATGATTTGACGTAGCAGTGGTTTTATTTATTCATTCATTTATTTTTAGATTTTTTTATTTATTTACTGTTCTTTTTTCTCTACTGGAGGAGTGAACACCATTCTTCCAAAAGATATTCCCTCATTGAGTGATTTTATGATGGCGGTGGGGAGCACTGTCTGACACATAGCATATGACTTTCATCATTTTTATCAAACCATTCCATGACCCCTCCTGCCCTGTGGACGGGTGCATTGCCATCCAGGAAGAAAGCACTCCAGCCAGGACAGAGATGTTTCATCATGCGATGAAGGTGATCTCTCAGATCAGCTGTATTGATTTGCAGTGATCCTTCCCTGTAAGAGGATCAGTGGACCAAAAATATGCCAACTAAGTGCCTCCGAGAGCAAAACAAAGCAGCATGTTGGAGCAGTGATTGGCAATGTTGCCTCACAGCAGGCTGGCAGGGGTCTCTCTGTGTGGAGTTTGCATGTTCTCCCTGTTTTCTCGGCTGTAGGTGTGCAGATGTGTTTGTCTGGCCACCTGTCCAGGGTGTACCCCACCTCTCGCCCAGCGTTAGCTAGGATAGGGTCTCTGCAGGATGACGGACGGAATGGATACAATTATGATCATTTCACATTACAGGGGAAATGGTCTGATGACTTTGTATGTTTTCTAAGCCACTCACAATCATATTGAGCGGTGCTAAGCCCAGTATGCAGCAACTGTGCCCTTGCAAAAATAGTTAAGTGGGAATTGTTTTGGTGGAACATTTGCTCACAGGGAGGTGAGCACAGTCACTGAAATGGATCATTTAGTGAAAAGAAAAGCAGGCCTCACAGCATGAGACAGATTCTCAGGAAAACCTGCAATTTTCAGTGTGTAGGTTGCTGCCCGGAGTTTGCTGTAGGGATGAGGATTTTGAAAATAACAAGACGTGGTATGGGGAAAGTGAGGAGAAAGCCACATGAAATGCACGGCAGGCCCCATACCCCAGATCTACTTTCAGAGAATCAGATGGATTTATATGCAAATTCGAACTAGATTTTAACTAAAGAAGAATAAGTGCAAAAAAGCAACCAAAACAAAAACTTTACCATTTTGGCAGAAAAGATAGTTCTAGTCTGCTCCGTTTAACTCTATTGCTAATATAACTGCTCAGCTATTCACTACTAAATAAGCAGACAATGAAAAGTTCTATGCAACTTTATTTTCTACTTACATATGCTGTAGGTACTGACTTCAGCTGGTACTTACAGTATGTTTGCAGATCTTAAAAGAATATCAGGGTCACATGCTTTTATTTTGTAGTAGGAGTCCGGCAGGGTGTTTGTGTGATGGCTGACTTGACAGCAGCGGACGGAGCTGCAGACCGTTTGAAATCCTCTCAGTGAGGCGGAGGGCAGAGGGTCCAGCCCTGCAGTCCAGCGCAAACATGGCGGTCTGTGGAGGAGACGTGAGGCGTTCATGGTCCGGATCCGGGTGTCAGCCCGACACCTCCGTGGTCCCCGCGTCCGAGGAGGAGAAGCCGCGGAAGAGGAGGAAAGCCTTCAGCCTGGCCAGGATCAAGTCCCGCAACAGCTCCGGCGGCAGGCAGCAGCAGCAGCAGCATCAGCCCGCCGCCAACAACAACAACATGCCGTTCATGATCCACTGTCAGATCGGAAAAGAAATCAAACACATCTGCAGCAACTGCCGGGGAGTGGAGCCGCTGGACGGTGAGCAGCCGCCGGTTACAGAGAGGAGAGGGTCAGGGTCTCTGCTGTGGTTAGAAAGGGTTGCTGGCATGTGTCGGACCGCTCCCTGCCTGCCGGGCAGCATCTGGGGCAAACATCAGCCCTGAGTGTCCCTGAGTGGAGCGCTTTTACCTCCCAGTGACCTTAAAGGAGCTTAATGCTGCTTAAAGCCCGTCAGTGTCACTACAGCTGCTCTCTCTGATGTACTGCAGGCAGTGTAGCACAGGATCTCATATTCAGGGTCTGTGTGTTACTTCCTTGTGTGCGTTTTGGTTCCTTGGGTCACTTCTGAAAGTAGATCCTGATCAGCTGCTGCACGTCTAGTTCAGGTTCTAGTTGGTTTAACTACTTGTCCAGAGATATAACGTCCACCTATCTGCAGTTTATTCCCTCAGTAGACTTCACTGATCTTCACTCTGCATTAATGTGTGTCTTTATGTGATTAATCCACTGTTTGTCTGGTCTATAAAATGTCCCGAGGCGACATCTTTCAATCTTGTTTTGCTCAACCAGCAGTCCACAGAAAGAGATTCACTTCCCAGTGATGTGTTCATAACTGAGAGGCTGGAACGCAGCATGTGGGGGCTGCTCTTTGCTTGAATGGTTCAAACCATCAATAGGTTATCAGTGCTGCTGCTTTCTCTCAATCCGGTTGATCAATTAATGGAACAGTGTCATCAGTCACAGCATCTCTGGACACTCGGGCTGAAGTAACATACTATAGATCAGTAGCAAGGATGCAACTAATGATTACCTTCATTGACGGTTGAGCTGCCTAGTGTCTTACCTGATTAATCAAAGTGAAATGAAAATGGTGAAAAGTGTCAGTCAGTAATTTCCAAAGCCCAAGATGACGTCCTCAGATGTCTCCATATTCAGAAACCAGAGGATATTTCTCAAAATAAGAGGCTGGATTCAGATATTTTTGGCAACTTTTCTTCAACAAACATTACTCAAACCAATTTAACTGATTATTAAAACGCTTGATTGGTTTGATGGATGGCAACTGATTGATTCATCGTTGCAACTCTAAATAATAATAGCTCATCGGGGAATTTGTGCAATGAATCAGTCAGTTGGTTTAATGAGATCTCTCTCCAGTATTACAGTTGATTTCAATATTGCAGGGCTCAAATATGTGGTCAGCTTAACTTGTCATCATGTTGTGTGTTCGTTATTTTAAGGTGGTCCAGGAGGGTCAACACAACCGCAAAAGCCACAACGGAAGTTAACCCACAACGGAAGTTAACCCACAACGGAAGTTCGCAGCGGTCGGAAGAACAGGCTTTGTTTCCGGGGGACAATATTTTCTGACGGACTATTTTTATGTATTCATTGAGCAGCAGCGTTTTACTCATAGACATCACGTCTCATTAAACTCTCCCTTAATCAAAACAGTCCGTCAGAAAATACTGTCCCCCGGAAACAAAGCTTGTTCTTCCGACCGCTTTGCACTTCCGTTGGGGCTTTTGCTGTCGCGTTGTAGCGTTTGCAGTTGACCCTTCTGGGCCACCGTATTATTTAGTTGCTAGAACGTCAGAAAATTGTGAAAAATATGTTTTTGTCAGAAAACCAGCAATCAGAATTTAAAAATATCCAGTATGTAAAGTGTCACATGTTTTCTCAGCAGCCATTATTTGCTAGTCAACCAGCTGATCAAGACATGGGCTCATAGTTTCAGCACCACCGTCACCATTCTGACAGTCAGTGCTAGAATTGAAGTGATTAACTGAAGGATCTGTCAAACTGTTTACGGGGTTGTTTTTGCCGCATTGATCAATACAGTCAGCTTGGATTGATGCTTAAAATCTATTGCCCAGTCAGCCCAAAACATATTTCTGCAGCATGGATTTATTCCAGGTCATTCCTAATAACAAGGCCAAAAATAATAACAAATCTGCAAACATGGATCAAGCAGGAGCTTTAGTCATCGGATGAAGTGAGCTTGTACTTCCGTCGCCTCTTGTTTGGCTCGTCTCGGTTGTTTCGGAGCTTGTTGTTGACTGAGTCAGTGTTTTGAGGCAGCAGTGAGATAACAGACCCGGGGTCAGACTGAAAGAATGTCGCCCTGCAGTGTGAGTCTGAACTCACTGCTGGGGGGTGGGGGGTCGGGCAGCACCGGGAGGGACGGGACACCTTCATTGTGTTTCCAGAGACAACAGATGAGCCGGGATTCCTCAAAATTGTCATCTAATTCATTGAAGGAAATGAAAAGGCAGTGCCTGGTCAGCTGGAGCTGCATAATTCAAGTGTTCAAGTGTTGGCGTAGTGATTTCACTGCAGGTCTGGAGTGAGTGTCGCTGGTGCTGGAGATGCTTCACATTTGGAGAAGGTTCCCGTTTATTTGTGCAGGGAAGGTTTCCGTGAGCTCTCTTGACATTCACACCAGGGTGCTACAGAGACCAACCACAGACTCGACCTGTCTGCTGAGCAGTAGGGAGGGAGGGAGGCTGGGCCTGGGCGGATGGATGCTGCTGTTGAAGGGCTGCTCAGTGTTGGCTGCTGAGCTGGTGCAGATTTGAACTGACATCCCTCTTGTAGCAAGGCCACCTCAAGGCTGACACCGTCTCCTGTCTGCAGCTGCTTACTGGTTTACAGTCAGTTTGCTTTTCCGTGCGACCGCTGACACCGACGGATTTTATTTTTGGCTCCACTCTTTTTTAGCAGCTGCTGAAATACAATAGAAATGTTATCACAGGTCAGGAGCTTCCTGATAAAAGAGAGGCTCAAACCAGGCCCCGTTTGTCTGGTTGTAGTTGTTTTTATTGCTCTTTTGCTTAGCTGGATGTCTCAGAATCTGCTTTACAGATGTTGAATAAAGCATAACAGTGTCTTTTTTCTTGATTCCAAAAATATGTTTTTATGCCCAAGCAGATTTTTGTAGATTAGCTTTTCCCGGGCCGCCGTATAGCTCACCGAGTTAACGCGTTACCACATGGACACAGGTCGCCAGCAGCGGTCGTGAGTTTGAGTCTGGCTCACGACCCTTTGCTGCATATCTCTCTTCTCTCTCCCCACTTTCACTCTATCACTAAAAACTTAAAAAAATCTCTTCCCCTAAAAAAGACTAACTTTTCCCTGAACTGTTTCTGATCATAGAGCCGCAATGTTTATTAGTCAGTCAGTTCTTTTCTCGATTATTTGATTAGTTGTTTGATCCGAAAAGTGACAGTAAATAGTGAAAAATGTCGATCAAAGCCCAAGATGACGTTCGAGGACGATGTCGTCCACCCAGACATGTTCAGTTTGCCTTCATAGAGGGTAGTAGTGGCCTAGTGGTTTGTGAATCGAACCTGCAACCGGTAGGTCGTCGGATCAAGCCTCTGGACAGGCAAGAGACTGAGGTGGGAAAGTCCCAGTCCTTGTCCCAGTCACCATCACTGTGGGCCCTTGAGCAAGGCCCCTAACCCCTAACTGCTCCCCAGGCGCTGCAACCCGGCAGCCCACTGCTCCTAGTTAAGGTTAACTATGAATAGGACGGGTCAGTGCACGGGGATCAATAAGGGTTAGATTGTTATTAGAGGAGTAACACAATTCCTCTTTGTGGAAACACAACTAATTGTTGCGGCTCTAATCCAGCAAATTACATCAAATGTTCAGACTCTACATGTTTTTAATATCAGTCTACATATTTTTAATATTCCGTACAGTTGCTTATTTATGTAGAAATTAGGACGACACATGAACCCATTAACTCTCAGTAGCTCATCAGTATTTGCAGTAACACTAAGAATTGTGCTCAGTAGTGTAGTGTGTGCATGTGGGTCTGCTGGTGTGTGTGTGTGTGTGTGTGTTTACATCCACCACCGCCTGCTGAAATGCTCCTTTTGTTTTTTTTTTCCACCCGTGGCTGCCGGCTCCAGCATCGTGCCCTCGTTCTGCCGGGGATGTTGTGCGTAATGGGAAAGGTGTCATTTCAAATGGAAAACTGGAGCGCGCTGCTGCATCGAGGGGCCTCCAGCTTGATTACTGTCAGACAGCTCCCCGTGGGGCGGAGCGAGCTACAGCTCAGAGGGAGGCAGTGAATGAAAAGCACGGAGGAGGGAAGACTCCCCGTTGGAGAAGCTCATATTCCAGTTCAGATGTTTTCGTGGACACCCTCAACACTCCTGTTTGCATTCTGTTTATGTTCTATTCAGGATCCACGTTTAACTCCCCTCTCTCTCTGCCAGACCCACCCTGAGGTTCTTCTCCCATTTTTTCCTCACTGATGTTTTTTTTTTTTTTACTTCTTTCCTCTTTGTTACATAAGGTCTCTGCTGGTGGAGCCACCTGACACATTAACTGTGATTAAGAGCGATCCAAATAAGCTTTACCTGACTTGATTATGCACAGCCCGCCGGCAGAGTACGTCCCCTGACATTTGAAGCAGACACCAGCGATCTCCTGCTTTCGTTAGCGGTGGATTAAGAAGCCCATTATCGCAGCAAATATGCAGCACGGCAGCTAAATATTTACTCAGTGCCTCACTTGAACTGGCCGTTTAAAAATGACCTCAGATGACATGTTATTCAGTAATACTGGTCAAGATCATACACATGGAGGTGCACTGTAGCAACAAGAACGATCTGCTTCATTCAAGATTGATTTCTCTGAGTAACTCTGTCAATGCGGGTGTGACAGGTGAGATTTATGAGTGTGGTGTATTGATCTCATCTGAAAATCAAGGGCTCATTGGAGGGTAGGATGTCCTTCAACAGGAGTCATGGACTATTACCCACTTAGGGTCACCACTATGATTATTAACAATCTTGATTATTGATTCAAGCCATTGCAGCTCCATACCTTTATCTTCTGCTGACAGAAGCTCCAGGTGAATTCCGTGTAATAACGTGTTTTAATTCTCCTCCTAAAGACAAAAGCGCCATCAAGCACTATCAGGTTTTGTCTGTTTGCCTTGCTTCATGCTTCTCCTCGTGTCTTCCAGCTGAGGAGGTAGAGAGGTTGGCGGCGATGCGCTCGGATTCCCTGGTACCAGGCACGCACACGCCTCCCATCCGACGGCGCAGCAAATTCGCCACCCTGGGACGCCTGTTCAAACCGTGGAAGTGGAGGAAGAAGAAGAGTGAGAAGTTCAAGCAGACCTCTGCAGGTGAGAACCAGAACACTTTGAACCTCCCACCTCCATTAGCGCTCAGTTCTGCTCCTCTTCCTCCTGGTTTTAAAGAGGACATGTCAGGGTTGTATGTTCTCTCCTGCATATCGTGCTGCACTGTTGGATGTTTGTAATAAACGAGGCCAAGTGTCCTAATAATAAAGGAAACATGTAAAAGAAATCATTGTGGGAAAGTAACAACAATGTAAATAACTAACGGTGCAGGCAGATAGGTTACTGCAGTTTTATGATAGAACAAGCAGCACATCCCACTAGCTCTGCCACCTTTGGTGTTTTTGAAGTGTGTGTTTAGCTCATTTCCACTTAACAGGAGCATATAGAGGATCACTTAAATATGTAGCTTGTGACTGACAGAATAAATCTGCTGTTATGTCACACAATGCGCAGGGTTTGAGCAAAATATTTACCCAACTGAGCCGTCGTGCTGTGATCTTTGTTGCTGTCAGAACTTCCACACTGCCTAGAGGATGAGATGGTCCTCACCAGCAACAGCTTCTGCAAAGCCAGCCAATCAGAAGGAAGTGAGCTGTGTAGAGAGGGAGCCTTAAAGATAGGGGGGGCACTAAAGACTGTTTTTCTCAACATCTGTCAGCTATTTTACAGTCTGGCTGATTAATGCAAACAAGAGTTTTTTACTGCAAAAAAGCAAAATTGTATCATTTCCTTGTGACAAACTGTTCATCACTGTATAATGCAGCACAGTGTGACATATAAATAAAGATGAATAACAATCCCAACATGATGAGCCTGACAAAGAGAGTTTATTATTGAAGTCAGCAGTGTAACTCCAAGTTTCAATCAAACCCCTTAACAAAGTATAAAAGTTCAGTGTGTATTTTAAAGTAAAACATGGACACAGTGGGTGTTTCTAAGCTTCTCTCCTTATTGTGTAGTTGTTCCTCTGCTTTGGTAATAACTTTGAAATCTCTGAGAATAAAGCCAGGTTCTCCACACAGCTGTCGTCTTTATCTCATGCGTTTGGTGAGCTGTAGTCTCGCTGGGCCACATGTCCGCCTCGATGTAACACTCCCTCTGTCTGTCTGTCTGACAGCATTTAGCTGCTGTGTTGAAATGCAGCGTGTTTGAGCACAGAGAGCAGGAGAGAAGCAAACAGATGTGAAGTGTCTCCACTCTAAATGTGGTCTCAGTGTTTTCTGTCCAGGTGCTTGTACATTCTGCTGTGGTATTCTACCCAAACTCTGCGAAGCATTCTGTGTTCATTTGAAGTACCGTAACTCTTGCGAGGCCTTGGGTGTTTGTGAGCCATTACACTGAACTGTATCATGCTGTGGCGCCGCCTTTATGGATTTACTGTACACTGACTGTAGCACTAAGTGCATCTGACCCATGACTGGAGCCAAAAGCAGCAGATGTCATGACGCAGCAATTGTGTAGTCATGCAAAAGAAAACCATTTATTATAGAATTATATTGAGGCAACAAATCACAGTAGCCCCACTTGAAGAGCCCAGAGCTGAGACTGCTTGTTTCAGACAGTGGATGAACCGAGAGGCTGCATGAAGGGTCAGTGTGGGATAAATACTTTTTTTAAAATGTGAATTATCCAAAGCGACTCGATTGGAGTCTCAGAATAACAATATGGAGCTGGAAATGAGCGTAATAGGTCCCCTTTAATCTGCCTCACTCACATGTGACAGCAGATGCATGTCTCCCTGTTGCACCTAGCAACGGCATCATTGATGAATGGGAGCCCTGCTCTGCTGAGCTGCAGAGCAGGGGGTGATATAGGGGCTGCAGCAAACATCTGCAATGAGTAATTATGGTCGTGTGAGGCTTGTAAAACAGAGAGAGGCTCAGGTCAGCTGCATCAACCTGACCATCATTACTGCCAAGCCTGGGCAGACTCCTGTTAGCATAAGGGAGAGTCTGGGTTACTTTAATCTGCACTTTGTAAAAGAAATACACCATAAATAGCGAAAGCACAAAGTTGATAAACTGTCTGCTTGCTTTAATTGTTGTCCTAAAGTCCTTTAAATGACTGCAGGTGGAAATAAAAGTGGTTTCTGATGGTGCTGCCAGGCCTGACACTAGCTGCGTCCAAAGCCAGTCACTTTTCACATAATGAATTCCATTTAATGATGAAGTGTTTCAGATGCAAACGAGCTATTTCACCCCCACCAAGGTCACTTTCCCCTGGCAGCTTCTAAATGTACCCTTTTCCCTGTTTGCACAAAGCATGATGGAGTTAGGGACTATTACCTAATGCACTGTGGATAATTTGAGCACAATAAAGTAAAATAATTCTTACCAGCAAGTCAATACTGCATACAGACACACTGTGGAATGAACTATACAGTGAGTGGAAGGAGTTTTTTTTTACATAGTGTGTGTGCAATGTAATAATACATGGAAATATACAACCTGGTTTGAAAGTGATATGATAGTGATAAAAAAAAGTCCCTGAGGATCTTCAGCAGTCAACACTTTTTATTTCAACCAAGACGAAAGGTGAACAATGTAGATCTCAGCTGCAGCTCAGGATCAATATTTAGCGAACTGATTGTCTGACTTCATGACAAGTGATTCTCACAAAGACAGACGTGCTTTTGTTCACAGATATGAAAGTTTTCTACTCTGATTAAGTCCATTTATTTCTATTGCACACTAAGAGATTTAGAGTTAGAGAAGATGAAAATAAAGTTTTATAAATAAAAGAAGAAGTTAATACTTAAAAAATAAGAGGTTATTCCCGGAAGACTAAAGAATGAAGACAGACAATCAGGTAGTGGTAATAGTAGTCGTCTATACGGCTCATTTACACAACTTAGGTTGATTTCACTGTTTCAAACGTTATGGCTAAAAGCTGTTAATTACGGTGTTGATCGGAGATGCAAACACAACAGCTGTGTGGAAGACTCAATAATTAATGTTCACTGCAGCAACAAATTAGCTTTAAATGGAGGCTGTCAGCCACTGTTGTCCCTGTAATAGTGAATTACCTCTTCATCCAGAGCAGTGGCCCTCCATCTGAGCAAATGTGAACGCTGCTGCATATGTCTGAGCTGCAATATTCTCCGGGTCCTAAGCTGTGAAACAGAAGAAGCAGTTTGATTTGGCTGTAGGAATGAACGCTGTTGTTGTTTTTCAGCTGGCTGAACAGTTTTACATCCTGTTCTCAGTGAGAGACACAAACACACAGCAGAGGGGTGAAGAGAGGTTTCCTACAGCCAAGCTGTTCTCCCAGCTGTCACAGCAGCTCCATGTTTCATTCTTTCTGTTTCCTACTGAAACCTTCCTCCTTTCTCTAAATCCCAGGAACACACAGTATACATTCTTTAGCACGCACATACACACAGGTGGCTGCATGTTGTGTGCACCATGTGTTTATTCTGGAGCTCTGCCATCATTCGGTCAAGGTGCATTCATCTATATGGATATACATGGTTTATTATGGTCTCATACAGAGACAGTAATTATGCCTTTTATTTAGAGCATGTATTTCTGGGTTTAAGTAGGGTTCAAATCAAGAAAAATAAGTAGGACTGAATAGAAGAAGTTTACCATCAAATCCATGTTGAAAAGTCTTAAAAGGCTCTGAACTGAGCTCCCTCACATAAAAAGCCTGAAGACATAAATGGCTTTTTACTTTCGCTGAAGAGGTTATGCTTTTGCTGGCGTTTATTTGTATGTTTATTTGTCTGTCTGTTAGCAACTTTACGCAAAAAAGTGACCAGATTTAGAAAAGGTAGATAATAGGAAGGCTGCACAGTGACTCGGTGGTTAGCAGCGTCGCCTCACAGCTAGAAGATCCCTGGTTCTCATCCCGGTTAGGACACCTGGGATCTTTCTGTGTGGAGTTTGCATGTTCTCCCTGTGCAGCGTGGGTTCTCACCGGGTACTCCAGCTTCCTCCCACAGTCCAAAAACATGCTGAGGTTAATTGATTATTGTAAATTGTCTGTAGGTGTGAATGTGAGTGTGCTTGTCTGTCTCTATATGTAGCCCTGTGATAGACTGGTGACCTGTCCAGGGTGTCCCCTGCCTTCGCCCTGAGTCAACTGGGATAGACTCCAGTCCCCCGTGACCCTACAGAGGATTAAGGGGTATATAGATGATGGATGGATAATGGGACAAGGAACAGATGATTAGATCTTGGTGGTGATCTGGATCACTGTCTGGATCCAGGAGCTTTTTGCAGGATTCTTTAGCATTGGGAGATAGGGCAGTGTGCATGCATATGTGCATGTAACTCCACAAAAGAAATGTCCAGGCTGCTTGGCAAAAAATACAGGATCAGTTCCTGCTAATTTCTACAACATGTCAACATTTGATCCAGATCCGGGCAAAATTCCGGATACTAGGATCCAGAACAGAAAAACCTAGAGAGCCTGTGGAATGGTCATCACTGTAAGGTAACAGATGAAGATCCAGACATGCAGCCAACACCAACATGTAGCTGAGACTCTGCTGAATCAGGAGGATGCCAACAGATCTGTTGTAGAATCAACAGCTATGGAGCTGGATCCAGAAGAAACCACCATTACCCAGAAAGAGATTCTGGTGAATAACTATTGAACTAATGATGATATCAATGTGAATCCAATGCTAAGGGTATGTTTTCTGTGTCAAGGAATCTAATAATGTAGATAAAACAATCCTGGGACGATTATTTCTGGGTGGAAATCCCAGTATGGGGTTACATGAGCCGCTTGGCGGAGGTCTGCGCTCTACCAGTGCTTTTCTAGATTAAAAAATGGTTTGTTCCATCTGTCAGTGTCATGCTGCTCATCAGTGCAGCTGGAGTGGCTTCTGGAAACAAGAAGCCACTCCAGCGCCTCGGGTCTGAACTCGTTTGCTTGAACGAGACACTCTGCCAAAGTGGTTTGCTGAGATCCATAAATCTGTTTTTTAAGCTTTATTAATGTAAAATATCAACTTATTACAACATGCTCAGGGAAATGTCTGTCAATTAGAAACAACAACACTCACCCTCTCTGCTATCAACCTTCAGCTATCACAGCCCAAATCCCAGTGAGCCGACTCTCTTCATCATCACTGCAGTCGCACATTAACAGATGATAACAATACCACAATATACATCACAATACTACTATTACTACCAACCTCACCTATTTATTCGGAGTTGGTCCATGACAGCCATGGACGGATTCAACAGGGCCTCACAGACACTGCTCTTAAACTCTTAATGTGCCCTTTAGTCCCACAATGCTCTGTGTTGTTTGCTTTAAGCCTCTTTACACACGGTATGTCATAAATGCAAAACTCATATTTACGGAAACTATTTAGTGATAAGGAAGCACATATAAGCAAATCCCATCAGTGTAACCCAGCTACTGTAGGTGCAGAGTATTCAAATGTTCAGTGCTATCAGCTCTCACACCAGATGAATTAAAACGACAAGTGAGTTTGATCATTCAGTCCTATAACTCACCACAGCTGAAATATATATTTTGTAACTGAATGATTTGAGATAGTAAATAATGATAATCATAGCAGTTTTAAGTGAGACAGCAGCCAGCGTCAGCACCAGAGTATTAGCCGTGTCTCAGGATCAGCTGCTAGTACAGTCTGTGTGCAGCTCAGATGTTCAGTCACCAGATTATTACTGGGCAACAATGATGGAGGCAGCAAACACAAACAAACAGCTGCTGCAGCTCGCACATTCCCCCAGCACTAATCCAGCGTTGTAACATTCTAACAGCACTGTTAGCGTCAGGCACACCAGATCTCTGTTTGCTGTTGCTGATCTGACGTCACATTCGTCGTGTCCCCTCAGTGTTGGAGAGGAAGATGTCCACGCGCCAGAGCAGAGAGGAGCTCATCAAGAAAGGACTCCTGAAGGAGGTCTATGAGAAAGGTGAGGGTGCGCACAACCCAGATGACAAAGTGCTGAGATGACAGGTTTATTCATCATTTTGTTTTGGCCATTTTCATTCTGTCCTTTTTATGAAGTACAAATATTTGAGCTTTTCTAGTGGCAGCTTCTCAGATGTGACACTTGGTCTCCAGTACGCTCTCTGTTGTCATTTCTGTAATATCTGCTGCTTTCAGTCTGTTATTAAGGCATAGGGATAACTCAGTGTCAGCACTACTGATCATGTCAGGTTATTGTTTTCAGTAATTCTGTGTATGTAAGGATAAATGAACGATTTTACCGCATTTTCATTTTGAGACAACAAATTATCCATTGACCTTCTGAACCCCCAGACCCACCATTCTGTGCTCAGTTGAGAGGCCATGACTGACTCAGCTGTGACCAACAGCCACCTGGGGATATTGTGGGACTTTTAGGTTGAACTGCAGGCTGTGTTTTCACAGAGCAGGGAGGAGACGAGGGTGGAAATAAATTAAACGGACTGATTCAGCATGGTGAAACATCTTTCTACAGCTGATGAGCAGAGTAGTGTGCAAAATGCTTAGTTTGTAGGAGTTGTGAAAGTGTTTAAATGTTTATTTGCTTAATATTTTTTAAGTAATTGATTATCAGAATTGTTTGCAATGCTTTTTCTGTTAAAGTGATTAGCTGACAATTAGTTTCAGAGCTGCTTTCAACTCACAACTGCTGCAGACTGCTTCTTAATCTACATTTTGGATCCTCATTTTTCTTTTCACCCCCCTTCTTCTTCTTTTCCTGCTTTGTCCTTCTCTGTAGATGGCTCAACTCCGGCTGCGCGGGAAGAGGTGAAGATGGAGAACGGTCGATCTCCAGTGCTCGGCTCCAGCCTGTCAGAGTGTGAAGGTACTGAGCTGATGGAAGGAGCGGCAGCAGCTGTAGGTAGGCAGCGAAGCCTCAGCACCGCTCTTGCTTCGTCACTTCTTTGACACGGTATGGCGTCTTGAGTCCCTCATTTTTATTCTACAGGATCTCTAGAGTTTCAAATGTCCAGTGATGGCACATGTCAACAAGACCACTCCCACAAGTCCAGCCAAGCTCCGCCCACAAAGAAGTCCATGGTATATCCAGCTGACGGCGCCGAGTCAGGCCTCTCCAGACCTCCAACACTACACAAACAACCTCCTGCTCTACCACCCAAACCTTTCAACAGGCTACCTAACCATATTACAGGTTTGTAGGCCTGCATCCACGCTCATAACTGTGTTTCTGTTTGCTTCCCTAACTCTGTCACATCCTCCCTGTCATGCAGACGCCGCCCCTGTGAAGTTGCCATGTATGTCGGTCAAGTTATCTCCTCCTCTACCTCCGAAGAAGCTCATGATCTCCGTGCCTGCAGGGAGCATGGAGCCCTCTTCGCTCGCCTTCCAGAAGTGCCCCGCTCCTCCCAGCCACGCTCCAATGGGCGGACACTCGCTGCAGTACGGGACACTTCCTGTTCCTCTCCACCCGCCCAGCCGGATCATAGAGGAGCTCAACAAGACCCTGGCCCTCACCATGCAGAGGTTTGAGAGGTGAGGATGCTTTGATACAGATCAGTACTGAGGACCCTGCTGATTATTTTCTTCATTGATCAATTATTTCTTTGTCTACAAAATGTCAGAAAACAAGTGATGAAGGTTTTACTAAGATTTTCCACATCCAGAGGTTACGTTGTCGGATGTCTTGTTCTGTCTGACCAACAGATCCAGATACATTGATTACTATCATGTCTCACATTTTAGAAGCTGGAACCATTAGATAGTTGTCTGTTCTGCTCAATTTATTTACTTTTGGTCAACTGATTGATAATCCAACTAATCACTGCGGCTCTAATATATAACATTTGCAAAGCAGCTGCCACTAGGGATTGGCCGATATGGTCTTTTTAGGGTCTATAACAATACCGGTTATTAGAAATCAAACAGACTAATAACCAATATTTGGATTAAACACACATCAGCATTAAAAATGAAAATCTTGGTGTGAAATTTTAGGATAATACAAACTCCAACGCAGAACTTTATTAAAAGAACTTTTCAACATTTATCCCTCAGGGTTGATAGGCTACAATTTGTCATGTGTAACCAATCAGATCGTGCTGTGGGTGGGACATAGCTTAAGACCACAGAATAAGTACAGGCAGACAGGGGCATTCGTTGCTTTGTTCTGTGTAGTGTGTCATTTTCAAAACAACCAGTTTTTACTTTCCCTGGCCTGATTTTCTCCATAATGGCTGTGGAGAGTTGCCTGGTCTGACCTGGTGAATATAAAAAGCATGCAGTCTGATAATGGTATAACCCCATACACAGCAAGCCATTGCTATTTTGAAATCCAGCAGGGTGACTTTTTTGAAGTGTTTTTTTGGGGAGTTTTTCCCATTTTTATTGATGGAGAGAGAGACAGGGTGAAAGGGGGTATAGAGGAGAGAGACATGCATCAGAGAGTCAGTGAGCTGGACTCGAACTCACGACCACTGCTGGCAACCTGTGCCCACATGGTAACGCCTTAACTCAGTGAGCTACATGGTGACCCTGACAGGGTGACTTTTAAAACGAAACAGCTAAAGACAGCGCTTTGAAGTCTGTTAAACAGTAATTGGCATTTTTTTTCACAGTTTATTACAATTAAGCTGTCAGCAGATCAGTTTGGGAAAAATTCTTGATTACAGCACTCAGTTGGTTTGTGTAAACAGGGGCTGCATGGTGGCTCGTTGGTTAGCACCGATGCCTCGCAGCTAGAAGATCCCTGGTTCGTTCCCTGGATAGGTTGGAGTGTGTGGAGTTTGCATGTTCTCCCTGTGCAGCGTGGGTTTTCTCCAGGTACTCCAGCTTCCTCCCACAGACATGCTGAGGTTAATTGATGATTCTAAATCATTCGTAGGTGTGAATGAGAGTGTGCTTGGTTGTCTGTCTCTATGTGTAGCTCTGTGATAGGCTGGCGTCCTGTCCAGGGTGTCCCCTGCCTTCGCTCGAGTTGGCTGGGATAGACTCCAGCCCCCCCGTTACCCTACAGAGGATTAAGTGGTGTGTAGATGATGGATGGATGGATATGAAACATGGAAAAACAGATAATCCTCATATTTGAAAAACTAGGAGCAGTAAATGTTTGTTTTATTTTGCTTTTTAAATGATGTTCAGTAATCAAACATGAAACTGTTGCTGGTTAAATTGCCTACATTCATTCCAGTTCAGTTCCAGGGTGCATTTTACTCCTGTGTTTGATTTTCTTCATCATCAGGTTGTGGTGTTTCTCAGACGTTATTCTGATTGTCCACCAGCCTATTTGTAGAAACTCCTCAGGTTTCTGCTGCAGTGCATGAAGGGAAGAATACTGTCGCTGACGAAATGTCACGCCTAGAAAACCGTAGGCGTGTGGTTTTCATCAGCCTCAGTCTCTTATGGAAGCATATTGGTTCCACCCCCTCTACTCCACAACTTCACACCTCCACATCCATCAGTATGATTGGTTGCATGTCTGAGGATTCATTTTCTGCCAGCCAGGCTCTCCCTTGGGCCGGAGGTCATGTTTATGGAAGAGCCTGCTCATGTGGTCTTTGAGTATTACCTTGTTGATTTGTACAAACCGCAGTTGTGTTTTTTGTCACACTTCTTTGACTGGATGGGATTTATCGTAAAGACACTTTGCGACACATGCATCTGATTCACTAAACTGAAGGATCTGACTGTACATGTACTCTTTCGTGCTCTTCCATTACGCTCCTCTCGTGTTGTTTTACCGTTTAAACCTACTTCACGGGACAGCGAGCATACATGTGACCTTTGCTCTTTCCCACCGACCTGCAGTTCCATGATGCACGCTGTTCCCACGGTGATGATCGAGTGCGACGACGACAAAGAGAACCTCCCCAACGAAGCCGACTACGAGGACCTGCCGGGTATGTACAAGGACGAGGAAGAGGAGGAGGAGGAGGAGGAAGATGAGGAGGAAGACGAAGACGAAGAGGATGAAGAGGAAGATGAGGAAGAAGACGAGGATGATACACTGTTTACAAGTGAGCGTCTCTCTTTCTTTCTTTCCCTCTGAGTTTCTGGAAGCATCTTGCTGCTGCTCATCCAATTACCTGAGGCCAATCAATACTGTAGCAGCAGTTGTTTTCCAGTGTCCTTTACCAGTTGCCTCTTGTTAATAATAATACATATTTATGATCAGGCATCTACATATGTCATTTCTATTTTGTGTATAAGCATGTGTGTGTGTCCATATGGCTGCACAAGCATCCACTGCACACATGGCTGTAAGTATTCAGACCTGCAGTTAGCAATCAGAGATATGAATTATTTATCACACCGGCATTATGCATATAGTGTTTTTAGTGTATATTGCAAAAGACCTCTTATATAATACATGCAAAAAGGAAAAAAAAAGTAATGTGCTGTGTGGGTCTCACCAGGGATTTGTCTTCTTATGTTTCCCAGTGCGAAATGTAACACAAAAACAAAAAAAAGGTCAAATTAAAGAGTCCTTATTATGTTCAGTTACAGGTTTACAGTTTTTTTGGGGAGCCACTAGAATATAAAGATAAAGATAAAGATAAAGATCAACTTTATTAATCCCGAAGGAAATTCTGTTGCCAGAGTGCAGTTGAAGCACAAACACAAAGAGAAGAACAGTGCCTTAATAAGAAAAATAAAATACAATAAAATAAAATAAAATAAAATAAAATAAAATATATACATATATACAGTAGTTTGAAAAGTGACAAGTGTGTTTATGGTATGGATTGCACATAGTGTTGAGTCATAAATGAGTCCAAGTCAGTGTTGCATAGATGTGTTCATTGTGTATCCCCCCTGCAGAAAGGGGAGGAATTATACAGTCTGATTGCCACAGGTAGGAAAGACCTCCTGTGGCGTTCTGTGGTGCACCTCGGTGGTCTCAGTCTACGGCTGAAGGTGCTCTGGCAGGACTTAAGTGTTTCATGCAGGGGGTGAGAGGTGTCATCCAGGATGCTGAGCAGCTTCCTCAGCATTCTCCTCTCTGACACCTCCACCACAGACTCTAGCTCCACCCCCAGGACAGAGCCAGCTCTCCTGATGAGCTTGTTAAGTCTGTTGGTGTCGGCTGCCTTCAGCCTGCTGCCCCAGCACACTACAGCGTAGAAGATGACGCTGGAGACCACCGAGTGATAAAACATCTGCAGCATGTTTCTGCAGATGTTGAAGGATCTGAGCCTCCTGAGGAAGTACAGTCGGCTCTGACCCTTCCTATAAACGGCATTTGTGTTCACAGTCCAGTCCAGTTTGCTGTCTATGTGGACACCCAGGTATTTGTAGTGGTCTACAATGTCGACCTCTGTTCCGTTGATGGAGACTGGGTTCAGACGGGTCCTCAGTCTCCTGAAGTCCACCACCAGCTCCTTTGTCTTAGAGACATTGAGCTGTAGGTGATTAAGTCCGCACCACTCCACAAACCTGTCCACCACACTCCTGTACTCAGTCTCCTGGTCTCTGCTGATGCAGCCCACAATGGCAGAGTTGTCTGAAAACTTCTGCAGGTGGCAGGACTGTGACCAGAACCTGAAGTCTGAGGTGTAGAGTGTGAACAGGAAGGGAGACAGGACCGTCCCCTGTGGCGCCCCCGTGCTGCTCACAATGGTGTCAGAAGTAGTGTCCCCAAGCCTCACATACTGTGGGCGGCCTGTGAGGTAGTTGTTGATCCAGGCCACCAGTGGAGCCTCCACCTTCATGTCCAGCAGCTTATCACTGAGCAGGGCAGGCCGGATGGTATTGAACGCACTGGAGAAGTCAAAAAACATGACTCTCACAGTGCTGCCTGCCTCCTCCAGGTGGGAGTAAGCTCTGTGCAGCATGAAGATGATGGCATCTTCCACTCCCCTATGGGGCTGATACGCAAACTGCAGGGGGTCCAGTAATGATCCGACGACTGTGCGGAGGTGCCTCAGGATGAGCCTCTCCAGTGACTTCATAACATGTGACGTCAGGGCCACAGGTCTGTAGTCACTAGGTGTGTTGGGATTCTTCTTCTTGGGCACAGGAACCAGGCATGAGGTTTTCCATCGCTCAGGAACAACCATCTGGCTCAGGCTCAAGTTGAAGATGTGCTGGAAAATCCCACACAGCTGAATAGCACATCCCTTCAGCACTCTGGGGCTGAGACCATCCGGGCCCGCAGCCTTTCCCGGTCGAAGGCGACTGAACTCTTTTCTCACATCCTCAGCCGTGATGGTGATGGTAGAGGAAGGAGAGAGCCCCGGTTGTGGTGGGGAGCAGGAGGGCTGAGGTGTCTGGGCAAGAGCAAGCAGAGATGTTGAGGAGAATGAGGGTGCAAGGGAGAGGGGGGAGGGGGGACAGGGGTGTGGGTGGGGAGAAGTTGGTGGGAGGATGGGGGTGGTGGTGATAGAGGTGTGAGGTGAGTGCACCGGGGAGGTGGAGCAATGAGAGGAGCCGGGGGATGGGTGGGCAGAGTCCATGTTGTCAAACCTGTTGAAGAACAGGTTTAGCTCATTGGCCTCATGAAGGTCTCCTTCCAACATCTGGTCCGCCTTCTTACCATGACCAGTGATGGTTCTCATCCCACTCCACACCTCCCTCATGTTATTTTGCTGGAGCTTGCTCTCCAGCTTCCTCTTATAATTCTATGTTTACATGCTTTAATGTTCAGAAATATTTCTCCCATGCTGCACCACCACCTCTGTCTAAAATGCTCCATTTTAACCGCTGTCCTGAAAAGCCCAGTCTGCTCTAATTGTTCAGCTAAAACAAACGACAAAAGACATGCTCTCCTTTCTGTTAAACTGACGGCAACTGAACGTGTCTGCTTCATGTCTAAATGAGCACCCTGCTCATTTCCCTAAAATTCAAGACGGCAATTTTACTGGCTCAGATCAACTAGCATTTCTGTGTGACTGTCTGAACTGTATGCTTTCATATTAAGGGATAAGAACACACAGAAACAATGTACTTCAAGTTATGTGAAGTGATTTGAGGAAGGATTTTAGTGCTTTTGAGCTACAATATAAGTCCCAAAAGCAGCGTCAGATTGCAGCAGAATCCATATAAGCATCTTCAAACATCACCTTATGTTTGCTCAAATCTCGCATATATAAAAATCTTGCACATGTGGTGGGTATGTCTGAGTGAAGTTGGCAACATTAACACAAAAGTGACCTACGTCTGTCACTTCAACAGATTCAAGCAGCAAATGTTATACACCGATCAGACATAACATTCTGACCACCTGCCTAATATTGTGTTGGTCCCCCTTATGTGCTCCAAAATGCTCTGAACCATTGGGCATGGACCAGAGGACCTCTCAGGGTGTCCTATGGGGTCTGGAACCAGGATGTTGGCACTGGATCCTTTGGGTACTCTGGCTTGTGCCGTGGGGCCTCTGTCAGTCAAACTTGTTCCACTGCATCCTGTTGATGCTTGATCAGAATGGGGTGTAGGAAGTTTGGAGGTCAAATCAACATGTTGGTCCATTGTCATGTTCCTCAACATGTTCCTGATTGGTTGATGTTGCTTCCATGTGGTGGGGTGCATTTTCCTGCAGTGACATTTGGGATTTCCATTTGCATGAGGGAGTGTGTTTGTTCTGGGACAATGTTTATTTGGGTGTCTAAGTCTCAGCAACATGGATGTTAAAATCCAAGGTTTTCCATCAGAACACCACATAGTACCAATATGATCAATGCTATTCACTTCACCTGTCAGTGGTCAGAATGATGTGGCTGATCGGTGTATAAACCAGGTCTGAAAAGGACTTTGGTTTGAGGATGTGGCCAAATTGGCCAGCAGGCAGGAATTATTCGAAGTATGTTACATGGTGACATATATCTGTAAGGAAAGAAAAGCCTCTATTTCATATGTAGCATTTCAGGCAGATAAGTAGCAGAGTTTCCTGTGGAAAAGAATAACTCCCTTTGGTGTGGACTTTGGTATGTTTGTAGGCCTTGTACATGCAAAAAATAGCTCTAACACTGAATGAAAGAGAAGAGTCAAAAATGTAGAATATGGGCTCTTTAAAGCTGCAGCAATTGACTTTTGTTGGCCACTAGCAACCAGAAGGACTCAGCAGCAAAAATACACGAGCTCCTTACAGTCATCTTGTAAACTAAGTACAACTGTGATGACACTGTACCTCCATCTCCCCTGTCTCACATTCGAAGGCACACTAGCCATGAAGGTTTTACGAAAAGACTCTCTGGCCATCAAGCTGAGTAACCGTCCATCAAAGAGGGAGCTGGAGGAGAAGAACATCCTGCCGCTGCAGTCGGACCAGGAGCGGCTCGAATCCCGACAACAAACGGCCACCAAACTGACCAGGTGAGCTACCAGATAAGCAGCACGCATGCCGACATGGCACCGAGCCCTCTAGAGTCACCACAGACGTCATCATACACGCAACCGCAGTACTCCTCATGCAGACCCAGTCATCTGCAAAGTGTTTGAGCCCATGTGAGCTGTGATAGATGTGACCTGGCTGCGACAGGGAGCAGATGATGGATGGTGAGTCATAATGCAGGGAGGAGGTAGAGCAGAGAGATTAAAGGTGAAGAACAGGACATGTACAAGTAGAGTACAGCATGTAGTATCAGGACTGAAGGAGGGAGCTGGATTTGAAGTGAAAGCCTCAGTCAGCATGTGCAGACACAAATGTGTTACCAAGCATAATCATACAAGGTGATTTCTAATCATTCCTGTTTCCTGCATACAAACTGATGTCTGTCACAAAACATCCCTTTTTTATCCAGTAGAACTTAATATGTTCTGTTACAGATACTAATGGGCTTTGCAGAGAACACGACACTCCAGCTTCAGTATATCAGAACACCTTGTTATGTAATATTACTCAGATATGCTTATACTGATAAGTGTTCCAATTTTACACACAACACACATCTTAACATTTGCTGACACTGCTACCATTTCGCTATCCAGCTCTGGAGAGAAATAACTCCAAAAGCATTCTCCTCCTCCTCTGGCTGATCCTTTCACCCTCTCCGTGGCCACAGCCTCCTGTTTTGGCATCCTGTTTCTTCCATCCTCCTCCGGTTCTCGCTCACTATCAGTCATCCTACCTTTGTGTTCTCTCTGAGCCAGTGCCTACAGACTCTGTAAATTCACAAAATACTACCTCATAAAACTGACAGGACATGCACAGTCAGCTTGTCTGCCCAGCCTGTCCACATGAGTAAAATCTCTTGCACAAAATGAGTCGAGTGCAATAAAGATGATCTGAAAGCGTGCACACACAAACGTGAAAATCATGTAAAAATAGGTTTCCTAAAATAGATGCATTCTCTTCTTTTCAGGCGACTGAGTCAAAGGCCGACAGCAGAGGAGCTGGAACAGAGGAACATACTGAAACGTAAGTCACTCTGCATAATATGAGAGGCAACAAACAAACTTGAAATATTAATTCTTGCCGTGTGTGATCGTGGCCTTTCTGCCGTTCCCTCCAGCTCGAAACGATCTGGAGGAGCAGGAGGAGAAGAGGGAGATCAAGAGACATTTATCGAGGAAGGTAAGACAGAGAGGATATGGACAGAAAGTCTTTGATCAGCATGCTCAGATGGGTAGTTCATAACCCAAACTAGAAATATGAACATGGTTGCCTTGGTGACTGAGCTGCCACCTATCAGATTTCAGCCTTTTAGAAGGATGATAGTATTATCAGTTGCATCATCCTGTTATTTTGTGTAATCATCTCCATCTCACTGACATCTCAGGACTGTCCCTGTTTTTTAGTAGTTGTACGTTGATAGATGACCTAATTAAAGCTAAAGTCACTATTCGAGTAGAGCAACAGCCACGTTTTTCTCTTTGCTATTATATTTTCATAATTACACTTCATACTCCAAATTCACCTTTTGACATGAATGTATTAATTAATGCATTTTTTTACAGAAGCTGAAAGATTCGATTTTAAAGCCGTTTCTTTTTATCTAATTAAAACAAATTAAACCATGAGCCAAGGAACAAGTGATTATTGTTTAGTAGTAATCAGCGTTAAAAGACAAGACAAGCTACTGTACTTCATTGGATAAAAGTCACATACAGCAGCTAAATATCACCAAGGCAATAATTGTATTATATATACATATATATATATATATATATATATATATATATTTATTTATTTTTTAAATTTAGGATCATTACACAACATACAGGCATCACAGGATACATTCTTTTACAGTCTGATTATTTTTTTATACAACATCAATACACATCATATTACAACAGAACATGGGGTGTTATATAAAATTACAAAGAACAAAACAAGGAAGATTTTTTTTTTATATTTTTAGTTGAGATTTTTTTCATTTTAATGACAGGTAGAGAGAGACACGCAGCAAAGGGTCGTGAGTCGGTTTTGAACTCACGACTACTGCTGGTGACTTGTGACTACATGCTAGCACCCGAACTCAGTGAGCTATACGGCAGCCCAGCAACAAGATGTTTATTAAGCTTTTCTTTTCTGCAGAAGCCCTAAGTGGTCATGGTTCAACTTAACTTTTTCGCTCTGTTTTCTTGAGAAAACAAGATCATTTTGTCCGCATTATGCAAAAAACTAAATCTGTTATGTCGTGATAACGATAAAATTATCCTGTTTTCTTGAGAAAACAAAATTGTTTTCTCATTATGAGTTAATTTTCCATTGAACCACTTACTGTTAAGGACAATAACTTGTATCCACAGACTTGCAAAAGTCCAAACAAACTCTCAAACAGGCTTAACTGACCTCATTAGCATTAGTGTGCAGCTGCAGTAGAGCTTGTCCAGGCCTGGCTTCAGTCGGTAGTTTGCAGCAGCAGCAGAGCACCTTCTGGTCTGGTGGGTTGGTTTCGCTTTTTACCTCACCATAAAATTAACTCGTTATAATGAGAAAACAAGATAATCTGTCGTTATCATGACATAACGGATTTTGTTATCATGTGATAACAACAAAATTATGTTGTTATGAGAAAACGGAGCAAAAAAATTAAGTTGAACCATGGCCATTTAGGGCTTCCGTACTTTTTTTTTTAACAAAGATCGGGCAATTCAGGGAAATATACATTTTCCATTTCTTCCAAATTTCCTCAAATTTAAATTCCTGGAGCCTCAAAGAGAAAGTAATTCTTTCCATTTTATAGATTTCATATATAATATCATACTGCTCCTTAACAGATGGGGTATCTTTGTGATTGCTTTTCCAGCTGCTGCACTCAGTATTCCAGACAGTTTCTTAGTTGTAATGTTTGTGGTTGTTGAAGTTAGGAGTCCAAAAAAAGTTTTTCCCAGTTGAAAGTTATTTTGTAATTCTGTTATATTTTGATGCAGATCTAAGTGCAGGGGTGGGATTTTTGTTGTCTTTAAAAAGTAAACCGTTACTAAATAAAGCATTTAGATGATTGTTTACTTTTGGCAGCATTGTGCAACTTTGTGTGGTTTCTAGCATTTCTAAAAAAAGGAGAAAAGGTAATCCTTCAGTGTGTGCCATTATGCCCATTTAACAACTTAATGCAACTCATTTAACCTCAAATACAGCACAGTACATTCTACCACAAATTTGACACTCCTGGTTTTAGCCTTGTTCCAAAGCTTTAGTGTTTGTCGCTTTAAATCCAAGTGAGCTGCAGCTGCCCGCATCTCTTTTAGGAAGATGGTTATAGGCACACCTTTGTCACAGTTCAGTGAGGAGCTCAGAGGAGGAGGAGCCAACCAGGGGCAGTGATTATCCTGTTGTGACATCACAGCAAACCTGAAAGACTTTTTAGAGACACTGTTTAATCTACGGAGAAGGGAAATAAATAAGGGAATGGTCTTTACTCTTATTTTGCAGGTCTCTAGATACATTAGAGACATGTAATTATTTTCAAAACTAATGACTGAACATATAATATGGCCCCTTTAAAACTGAATTATATATAAACTACACAGATAAAAACTTGTTTATTTTTTACACCAGACAAGAACTGAACTACCCGTTTCACTCACAAGTATGATACTCAAATCTTGTTTCTGCACAGATGTGTTCAACACACATGCTGCCAGAACTGAGTGAATTAAATTAATAAGTTCCTCTACCTTCCAGCTCAGCCAGAGGCCCACAGTAGAGGAGCTGAGGGAGGCCAAGATCCTCATCCGCTTCAGTGACTATGTGGAGGTGGCCGAGGCTCAGGACTACGACAGGAGAGCAGACAAGCCATGGACTCGGCTCACAGCTGCTGACAAGGTTCACTTAACACAAACCCACAACACAACAACAGAATGTTTAACTCTGGATTTAAGTGGTGTGTGTGTATGTACTCTGAATTCTGGCTTTCTTTGTGTGTCCTGCAGGCTGCCATTCGAAAGGAGCTGAATGAGTTTAAAAGCACAGAGATGGAGGTGCATGAGTCGAGCCGACATCTGACCAGGTGAACGTTAAACTCTTGCTAGGTGACCATGTGACACAAGAGACTATGGATACGCCACTGGCCCCACGAGGCTCTAATGCTCATTACAAAAACGTGAAGTTTGCCTTTGTGGTGCTGCCAGAAAAAGTATTCATGTTGGATTTGTCCTTTGCATGATGGGTAAAAATCTCAGATTGTATTTTTGGTTCAAGCTTCAAATCAGTTCAAGCTTCACTGTGTCAGCCTCAGCTGTATCTGTGCCGTGCTCCTGTTGGATAGTTAAGGCCATAATTAGGAGCATCCAAGTGTGAAAATTTCAAATTACCCTCCTCGTTGTAATTTCGAGTCAGGGAAATTTTGACAGCTACAGTATCTCTCACTCTGCAAGAAGAGCTAGAGAGGTGATAACACACTGGTGGGGAAGTGCTTCAGATTCAGCTCAGCCTAAAGGGCTACAAAACAATATTCAGCTCGGTAGCATTAACCCTGACATACAGAAGAGGCTCAGTGGAATTAGGTCATTAGTTTAAGCGGTATTCTGTTGTAAATAGACGAAAACATTTGTTCAATGAAATGTCATGTCATGGTATTCATCCTCTGGGTTCATGCATTTTCCTGTCCAGTCATTAATCAAATCCCCAGAAACTCATTTCTGTATCAAAGTGACATATTTGGAAGTTTTGCCCATAAAATAACTCTGTTGCCTCTTTTAGAATGTGCAGCTCTATGAAGTCAACACCTCTCTCTCCACCCACCCCTCACGTCAGCTGGAGCACACCAGCTCACTTTCAACTCTGCTCAAACACTGTAAAACTACACTGAGCTACACAATGGAAAGGTGGAGTAATTCAGCCATACACTTTCAAACTGGAAACCGATTTTGAAGAAGAATAGCGACACCGAGATGTCCAACTACATCCGTTTGTTTTTTTAAAGTATGCAAGGCAGAATGCTTTTCAGTCCATTCTGACCCACAATCCTCTGCACAGCACCTGTAGGAGTTGTGGTATGTAGATCTGCACAGTCTAAAGGAGGCAAAGGTGTGGAGTGACATGTAACCCTTTTAAGTGATTACCGACATGTAGAAAACTTTAAGACGTGAATTAGGGTTTTATCAATGTCGTTAAAAGAACTAAGGTATTTTATTCCGGAAAAAGTCCACTTTGCTAGAATTTCTTGAAACGTAATCACTCTTTTTCTGGTTTCTCCTTGTAGGTTTCACCGACCATAAATGGCTCAGTCAGACCTCGACCATGCTTTTATACTCCAAGAGAAGCCTCAAGTGTTCAGACTGCTACCTGCTGCCCTCGTACTGCTAACGCTGTCCGGCGTCAACCTTAAACTGACAGGTTGGTCTCAACACGTGATTTTGAGCCATTACAGGAAACTGGAGAAAAGAACTTTGAGATGGATTAAAGTCTTGACTGTCATCTCCTGTCAGTGGAGATTTTGCAGACTTCTTGATATTCAAAAGCTTTTAATTGTCATTTTTTTATGATGAAGAGGTGGCGATACGTTTACCTTGCAGCACTTCTGTTTTTGAACAAGGCTATTGGAGGTCAAACACAGAATCTGTGCCAATTTCAAGGATGGGAATGGTAGGAAGTGAAGACGGGGCTTTGTTTTCTCTTTGATTATGTTCTTGCCTTTTACCATGTTCTTACTCTACTTTCTCAACTGGACATCATGTTAACTTGAGGATGCACTTGTGTTGGCTCACAGATGACACCTTAGGCATTGTTTGTTATTTACCAGAGGAATGAAAACATGTACAACAATGTAAACTGTTGAAGGCAGCTGAATCTAAAGCCAAATTATCCTGTAATCCTAATCAAACTCCCAAAACACTCTACACAAAAAGTAACAGTACAAATTTCAATTTTCCAAAACAGTCCCATCAATCAACTGAGCAATAATTTCAGATTCTCTCCTTACTTGTCCATCTGTTTATGGGCTGCATTCAAGAGCGCCAACATTTTTTAGACTTCAAATTCCCCAGTTCAAACCAAAGCAACTTGACTTGCTGTGGAGGTCGTGACCTTGAATGCATCCCAGAGTGACTGCTGTTGAGAGTTCAGTAACTCACTGTGTCACTGTGCCTACAGTATTGTTTACAGGGAAATTAAAAGTTGCCAAAACCCCTTGTTTATTTGATACAGAATATTATCTGTAGACACAGTCAAATGTTACTGAGTTCTCTGCTGAATTACAAGAAAGTAGACTTTTTTTTTGTACTTCATTGTTTATTGTGGAGTCTTTTACGGTACAAAATATGGAAATGGTTCATACTGGGTCTATGATTTGGCAGTTTTGACCATATAATTGAGGAGAACTAGTTGCTCTGTTGTGTGTGTATTATGATTGTGTGTGTGTGAAAGTGTGTGTATGGTTGTGTACAAGAGTCAGTAATGTTACTGTCACTTGTACATTTAAAAATGTTTTGAGAGAAAAATATTCTCAGAATACTAAGAGGATGTACATAGAAAGTAAGAGGCTTTTCAAATGTTTTTGTAAAGCAGAAAAACTGCATGTGGGTATTAATTTATTGTGAGTCTTCTATGATGTATGCAGTTTCTTAAAGAAAGAAACTTATTAAAAATAATAAGTTTGTGCTTCCTTGTCTTTTTACAAACAGGTTTCATGTGAAATTCACACATATAATGCTTCACTGAACAGCTTATCATCCACTCTGTGCAGCCGCTGTTTACAGTGTCAACTCAAGTCTCTTTCCCAGTACAGTTTGAATGTTCTCAGGGGAAAGCTGGAAGTCGACTTGTCAATATGAAAAGTGGCCCCCAAGCCCTCTGGCTTATCAGAAGTAGCCTGTGATGAGTTTCCAGTTCAGTCATGCAGAGACGAAGCCCAATGGATGGTCAACGCCACAGTCTCTTAGTGGAGTCCTGGTGGATTCTGGGAAAGCATCTCACCTTTGGCTCCAGATTTTGTCCTAGTCTGGCTCGATGTGGCTATACAGCATGCATCGGGGTGCCGCAATACTTGTGCCATAAGTCAATGGCTTTAGTCACAATGGCATCTGTGTTTTCCTGCGGTATCTGGAAAAGACAGGTTCAGTACACAAAGGTTATACAGAGCACCTACAAGGGAAGAAACTATTTCTGTATGGTGGGCAAACAGAGTTGTAATGTTGTGTGTATGCATCAGTTTAACTTAAGACTTCCTTGGGTGGGTATGTCCTTTGATCCAAATATTTACTGTCAGAGTGGTCCATTTATGTCAGCGTATTTACTCTCTAGACTGAGCTTCATCCAGACGGTTTTGGCAGTGCACCACATGCCATCTTTCAGCTATATCATGAGCATACACTGCATTTTTTATTAATCTTGTACAATGTCTTAAATCACATTACACATTGTAATTGGTCTTTGTGCACGGCTAGAACCTGTGACTTCTTTCTTCACACTGTATGGGTCAATTAAACACACTTGGTTCTATCGAATGACAATTCCAACAACGTTTATGCAAACAGGGAGGCTGCGTCCTCAGAGTTATCAAATAGACAAAAAAAACATTATTTTGTGTAATTCTCAAGTTTAAATTGCCCTGCTGGCTTTAATAGTGAATTTAATGATAAATGTGTTTTTCGTCTTTAACCCTCTGAGCCCCCAAACCTGCTGAAAGGCACGTCAGCTTTAAAAAAGAATCAAAGTTGTAACATTTATCAGAGCCAGAAACTGAACACAGAATGAATTATTAGATTTCTAACTTCGAGACCACTCATCTGTGGCATAATGTTCCATCATGATATTTTATCAAATCTACCTTATTATACATGTCTCATTTATATATTATAATAAAATCTGCACCCTTTCACCCATTAAACCATTCATAATTCAGCTCTGACCAACAGTCAAGTGACGAAAATTCAGGGATTTGTCATATGGAAACAAATAAAAGGCAAATAGTAAACCATCTACAGCACGTAGAGCCACATTTTTTTCCTACTACTGGTAAGACCCGGGAGCAACTGAAAGAAAATGCTGAACATGCTCATTCTGGTTTTTGTTAAATAAGTATTAAAGAAAACCTTTTGTTTCTTCTTTTATGATTTATGACATAACTGTGTCACACTGCACAGAAGACATTTCAGAGTTCTCTCTACTTCTAGCCATGGTTGGACTGTTTCCATACAGAATTTCAGCACTTTAGTGAGTTACAGTGAGTAAATATTTAAAGTTAATAATAGAAACAGGTCAGAGTCGTACAATGGAGCATTACTGATACTTGTGTCATTTTTTTGCCAGCATTTTGGTGATAGCCAGAAAACATAGTCAGTGAGACACTACTGAATGTTTATATTTCAAAATAAAACATAAAAATCATTAATTAATGCATTTGCTTTGTTTTTTTCCTGATGTGTCGACAAAGTACCAAATTGTGACTTCAAAATCGAGTTACACAACCGTGGATTTTGTGTACTACAATACAGTTCCATCATTTACTTACGTTACACAAGAACTTGACCACACCCTCCGACCGGTTGATGCCCATCAACATGATCTTGTAGCTGAGCAGGATCTCCAGGGCCACAAACACCAAGATCTTACAGGAGCCACTGATCACCTTGTCCCACACCCTAAAGACAGTTCAACAATTAAACCAGTCTAAAGGATTTAGGGTCAGCTCTCTTGAGTATATAACAATCATGAAGACATTTTAGCTTTAAGAGGGCACCAAGGTTGAGTGCTTAGGTGATCTACATATTGCAGTAACGGGACATTCTAACATACAGGCAGCTTAGATTCTCTAAAAAGCCTCTTTCAGACATGCAATTCTTTTCATTTGGGTTCATGTCTGCAAAAGTCACAACAGCAATTGATCCATATGAGCGTCTCCAAAGCCAGACATTTGTGTAAATTTACATACATGGCATAAGAGCAGAAATTTCCTTTCTTATAATTCTAGATGATCTCAGACAGATCCCGATCAATCTTGTCTCTAAAAGCAGGTCACACTGTGTACTTTTCTTTACATCAGACAGGATGCAGTTCCAGTCCATCACCTGCAGTTAAGTCATTTGTTACATAGCGGCCTACCTCAGGTTGAGTCCTGAGCTTCGTCACAGTTGTCAGGATATTTTTATTATACTGGTTAAAGTCTGATCTGTTTACTTCAGTCAAAATATTTGTCATGTCAAGTTGTTTTTTTGCAAAAATTCTTCCATTTCACAGTATCACAGAACAAAGTAGTGGCATCATTGTGCTTGAAAGCTTCTAACAACATATATAACATGACCTAGTCATTAAGGTAACTACCAAATATGACAAGTGGCAGCCAAGCAACAATGAAAGCACATTTAAGTTCCTTTAAGAAAATTATCATTACACATGGATAGAATTTTCACTGTAAGGAAATCAAATAAACTTCACTATCAGTTATTTGGATAGCTTGTTAGCTCCTATTATTTTAAACTAC
Organism: Dascyllus trimaculatus; assembly: GCA_024666655.1. Taxonomy (NCBI): domain Eukaryota; kingdom Metazoa; phylum Chordata; class Actinopteri; family Pomacentridae; genus Dascyllus; species Dascyllus trimaculatus. Next base: position 3,055,800 of record CM045446.1, on the reverse strand, counting down.
TTCTTTGTTTATTATAGGATTACAAGTTATTTGATTTACTGTCTAATCTCACATGCATGACAAATATTGTGCAGGTACTGTGGTTCTCTTCGCCACTGTTGTGGGTATGTTTGAATGAAACTGACTTAACGTTAAAGTGATCTATTTCTGCATGAGAGAATGCCATCAGTTTAACAGATGAAGTCAGCAATGTTACATATCCCGTGTCTGAAAAAGGCTAACGTGAGAAGCTATCATGCATTTTTACAAAGGGATTTTTTTGAGGGAACCAACATAAGCACCATTGCTGTACACAGTAAGACAACTGCATGAGTTCAGCTGTTACATCGCTTGTTGAGGTGTGCCATTCATAGTAAACTGAACTTTGAATCATCAAAAAAGATGCCCTGCAGCCTTTTCAAGTCACCGAGGCACAATATGAAGATGTAGAAAAATACGCAAAGATCCTAATGATTTCTGACACACAGGCACCACAAACTGTAGAGCGCCAGTTTGTACTTGCTTTGATTCTGTTTAACATAAGCACAGAAATTTTTTACACCCTGCTAAACTGACAAGAGCGCTGTTCATACAGAGTCGAAAAATTCCATATGCTATGACTGATGGGCTGTTGCTACTTGAATAAATCAAATGCTACAGGGAAACGGACCCCTTGAGAAATTAACTTTTTTTCCAACAAATCAGAGTTCAGTTTATAAATTAATGGCTTAATTGTAAACAAGCCTGTAAAATGTGTTCGGCATGCATGAAAATGTCAGGCCTTCGGATGTTTGTTTCTCAGTAGCTTACTAAAAAGAGCTTTCTAAATAGCCATAACAGCAAAAACTGTTCAGCTACGAAAAATATTGTCAAGAAAATGTGTGAATCCTTGCCGTGGTGGCTTAGTCAAAGTATGGTGAAATGATGGGTATCTGGAGTGATCAGTGGACAGACCTCTGCAGGCTGGATTCAGGCAGGCAGCCAGCGAAGCAGCGTCTGAACCAGAGGCTGTAGGGTAGCTGAGCCAGGGCCCCTGTGTTCTTCAAATGGTTCAGAAGTCGAGGTTCCTCCTGACTCAGATAATGCTCCAGGCTCTTCGGCTACATGAGAAAAGAATAGTCCAAACAGGAGCAAACAACAAAGTGTAATTCACAGTGATGCACGTACAAAACCAACGTGGTCTAAATTCTTGGGTCATGAGAACTTTATCAGATTAATGCTGGCATCTCATAAACTATATTTACACTGTAATTCTTAAAGGCAAAAAGGTTCTGTTTGGAGTTTACATGTTCAAGCTGTGACTGCGTGTGCTTCCTCTCACAATCCAACTACATGCATGGTAGGTTAAACAGCGATTCTAAATTGGCTCTAGGTGTGAGTGTGAGCGTGTATGGTAGTCTGTCACTGTCTGTTAGCTGTATCAGGCGACCTGTGCCCACCTCTCACCCAACGTCAGCTATGATCAGCTCTAGCCCCCTGCAACCCTCCACAGGATGAAGTGGGTACAACACATGGATAGTTGATGTGATTTGTGTCTCTCTCATCACTGATAACATCATGCATGTTCAAACTTTTTGTAATTGCACAACTAAAACTGTAGATGCAACTTTTGCAATCAAGCCTAATGCATGTGTCACAACTCCTTAGATACAACAGAACAGCTGCCTTTATGCACAACCATTGCACACAGCTGTGGTTATTTATAGGGCCTGTATCACTATTATTTTACACATCTATAAATCTCAGTTATTAAAAGCCACAAAAATGATTGATCACAAATTAGAGTCAGGTCATAGTTACCAGTAACCAGCCATGGTTGTAATGTTTCCATAGAAGGGCAGGATTTTATACAGCAGTGAAAAATGAGAAAATCTGACAGGACCAAAAAATGCTCTAAAACTGCTTGGAGTTCAGAGGGTTAAATAACAACTAAACCAACTCCTGAAAATTTTACTTGGCAGTTGAAATCCTTCAGTTCTGCTTTACATATAGCAGAACCATTTTATTCTGTAAACAATTACATCACTGCCAATTTTAAAACTCAATCTAGCTTTGTAGTTGTTGCCCTGGTAAACACTTGCACCTTTGGGGGAAGTATAAATACAATATATCTTTGTCCCCCAAACAGCAACAAATGTTCAGTCAGTGAGCCATGTACAGAAGTTTTTAAACAACCATTTCAAACTACATTTTCACTACCCACAGGTTTATTTTCCTTACGTTAAATGTAATACTTACAAGGTGTGGTATTGAATCGCCAAACTTTGTGTGGAACTGATTGACGAAACACTTGATTAGCCAGTAGCAGTCGACAGGATCATCTACAATCTCTTCCATGGCTCGGCTGATGGAGAGGAAGTCTTCGTTCTCCTCATCCTGGAAAACAGCAATCACAAGTCAACATCATATAGCACAGACCCAAAGATAAAGAAACTAGAGAAACCACTGTAGATGCAGTCTAAAGGATAGTGAGATGGCATTCATCACAATACTAGTGGAACAGATTTGATAATTGTTAACTGACAATCAAGTCGTGTAAAGTTATATTAGATTTCATTTAGTACAATTCTACAATTAAATTCCGTCAAAATACATTGTAATTTGATTTTAAGAGCACCATCTGTCAAAGTTTTAGCAAATTTATTTGGCAATATAAAAAAGGAAGTACTTTTTGGGAGCATAAATCATTTTATTTTGAAGACCGACAACCAGACTTGTTAATCTTGCATTATTTTTATAAGGAAAAAAAATGTGCATTGTAAAATACATCCTTTGTTTCAAAGAAGATGTACAGTACAAGTCAAAAGTTGGGACACACCTTCTCGTTCAGATTCAGATAACTTTATTTATCCCAGAAGGGCAATTTTGTTTGCAGCCACCGCTTTGAAAAATAAAAAGTACCGCATACACAGTCATACAGCAACACAGCAACACAGATAATCTGTCAGTGCCAATAGCAGACAACAGCAACAACAGTTTATTTTAATTATTTTCTACATTGATTAACACCGACGTCAAAACTATGAAAGAACACATGTGAAATTATGTAGTAAACAGAAAGTGTTTAACCAGAATGTGTTTTATATTTTAGATTCTTTAAAGTAGACCCCTTTTTGCTTTGATGACAGCTTTGCACACTCTTGGTGTTCTCTCAACCAGCTTCATGAGGTCGTCTCCTGGAATGGTTTTCCAACAGTCTTGAATGACTTCCCAGAGGTGCTGAGCACTTGGTGACTGCTTTTCCTTCACTCTGCGGTCCAACTCATCCCAAACCATTTTAGTTGGGTTCAAGTTGGGTAATTGTGGAGGCCAGGTCATCTGACACAGCACTGCATCAGTTTCCTTCTTGATCACATAGCCTGGAGATGTGTTTGGGATCACTGCGTTGTTGAAAAACAAATCATGATCCCAGTAAAACCAGATGGGATGGCATGGTGCTGCAGAATGTTGTGGTAGCCATGCTGGTTAATTGTGCCTTGGATTTGGAATAAATCACCAACAGTGTCACCAGCAAAACTCCCCCACACCATCACACCTCCTCCTCCATGCTTCATGGTGGGAACCACACATGCAGAAACCATCCACTCACCTTCTCTTGTCTCAAAGACACATTGGTTGAAACCAAAAATCTCAAAATTGGACTCATCAGACCAAAGTACAGATTTCCACTGGTCTAATGTCCAGTCCTTGTGTTTCTTGGCCTAAACAATTCTCTTATTGTTTATCCTCAGTAATTGCTTCTTTGCAGCAGTTCCACCATGAAGTCCAGATTCATGCAGTCTCCTCTGAACGGTTGATGTGTAGATTTGTCTGCTGCTTGAACTCCGAAGAATTTATGTGGGCTCTAATCTGAGATGCTGTTAATTTGTGGTTTCTAAAGCTGGTAACTCTAATGAACTTATCCTCTGCAGCAGAGGTAACTCTTGGTCTTCCTTTCCTGGAGAGGTCCTCATGAGAGCCAGTTTCATCATATCGTTTCATGATTCATTCAGATTTCTTGAAATTTTCCAGATTGACTAACCTTCATTTCTTAAAGTAATGACAGACTGTCATTTCTCTTCACTGAGTTGAGTGGTTCTTGCCATGCTATGGATTACAACAGTAGTCAAATAGGGCTATCCACTGTGTACTAACCGTACCTTTGCACAACACAACTGATGGTCTCAAACACATTAAGAAGGCAAGTAATTGCACAAACTGACTCTTGACAAGGCTCACCTGTTAATTCAAAACCATTCAGGAGACGACCTCATGAAGCTGACAGAATGCCAAGAATGTGCAATGCTGTCATCAAAGAAAATGGGGGCTACTTTTAGAATCTAAAATATAAAACGTGTTCTGGCCTGTTTTTAACACTTTGTTTACTACATAATTCCACGTGTGTTCTTTCATACTTTTGATGTCTTCAGCATCCGTGAGGTTTCCATTAATTATAAATGCTTCAACAAGCCACCAGTTGAACAATGATTTATCGTGAGAGGTTATTCAATGATACAAAATCTGTAGGCCACTACCATTAGCTCCTTAAAACACATCAGACTCAGATTGTTACCATTACATAATCTGGAGGAACTAAAGCAAAATGCTCAACCATGCCTGTGAACAAATGTAAACTAGTAAATGTAATACAGCTGCAGGTCTGAATGAATGCAGCCACTAGACACAGATCAACACCCCCTCTGATTGCTTTATTGTCTGAAAGACTGATGCATCAAATTTTAAAAAAATGTTCATATGGGTGCTTTTAATACAATATACATATCACTTAAAAACCTCCATGTCTTAATATATTCCTGACACTCACTGTCCAATGGATCCCAGTGAAATCCATTATTTTTAATGTATTACCACATCTCATTCTGGGCTGCGACATTCTGCATTTAGGACCGTCACCTGAACATTTAAAGGACAACTGTCATATTAAATCTTCCGTGGCTGGCTCAGTTTGACCTTGAACTGCAATCAAGGTGCCAGCTGCTGCTACTTCACTGCCCTATACATCATCTAATGTTCCAGTCTGACGCATTATCCATTTCATCTCAAACAATATCACTTTATGTGCTTCATCTTACTGGGGGCGAGGTCTCGGAGCACCGTGGGAGGACCTGGCTCTCCAGCTGGAACATGCGCAGGTAGACGTGGGTGGAAGGTGTGGAGGAGTTGATGTACCTCATCACCTCCAGGGCCTCCAAGATATCCTGGTACTGCTCCTTCCTGTAGCCTCCAACCAGAGCATGAGAGTCACTGTGGGGAGGCAAGATGCCTGGAGGGGCAGCAGAATAGGAATCGGGAAACGTACACACTGGAGGATTTTCAATACATACACTATTAAAACTGATTCCTTTGAGTGAACATAGAGCGTTACCAATGTCCTGTTTAGGCCAGATTACATTATAAACCATGTTGGAAAGAAATCCACCGGGAGCAATTCCAAATGACGGAAAAAGCCATAAAATGTTCAGACTGAATATTCTACCATTAATAATGATAGCATAAGATGAAGAGGATGCTCTAGTCGTGCACATGGTCTACCTCAAAGCCTGCATATGTCTACACTGCGGCTCACAATTGTCTCATTTTAAACTGGCAATCACTGTAACAATATCTGAAAATCTGTTTTAAGGCATGCTGTTGGTTATGCCCATTTCACCTCCTCCTATCGACACAGTTACTGTTGGTTGGATCTGAAGTACCTCCAATGGCATGTGTGACTGGCTGCGTCTGTTCCTTACCCAATAGCACCTTCCACACATGGATCCTATACATGGAGGGGAGGGGAAACCTCTGACTGAAGGTGCTCAGCTTCTCTAGATCTGCAAGAAAAAAACTCATCTGGTATTTCAAATGAAGAGATGGTGTAAAAGAACCAAGAACCAAGCTCCGAACCTGGGGGGACAGAGCCTTCTCTATATCTGCCCCCACACTCTGGAACTCCCTGCCACAACACATCCATGATACCACAGACCTGACCGCCTTTAAATCACTCCTCAAGACCCACCTGTTCAGATCTGCTTTTAACATGAACTTATTTTTATGATGTGTTTTATGACTTGTTTTATTTCTACATTTTAATGTCATCTTACATTTCCAATGTTTGGAGATTTTATGTAAAGCGTCTTTGAGTGATGGAAAAGCGCTATACAAATAAAATGTGTTATTATTAAAAATGCAGTTGTGCCTCATGTTTCTACTTAAACATAGCTCATTAAATAACATTGATAGTATGAAATATAAGAACTTAGTTAAAGTTTCAGAACTCAGATTGTTATTCTGAGCAAAGAGGGGCTTTCTCTGCACCAAACAGTAGCTAGACCAAAGGTTTTTAAACAGTACCTGTGATTGCATGGTACCTTAAAGTAACTGATCCAGAAACTGCATCAGTTGTCTCCACAACACAATTATGCACACCAGACATAAGAACGCCAACAGAAGATCAATACATCAATCTTTCAATTGACTGATTAATCTATCGACAGATCATCTGTAGGGCTTTGGTCAGTTTCTACAAGTATACTGAAATAATTAATTGCAATATATAGTAGCAATGGCCTTTAATGGTCTCCCAAACATATATAAGTAGGATATATTTAAGCCATTTAAGTACTGGCTATAGTTGGTTACTGTTTGGCAATTATGGTAGCTATAATTACCAAACAGTATCCTTTATTATAAATGCTCTCTTTGCAATATATGTAATACACATGACTCTTATTGGCATATCACTGGTAATAGGTTAAATACTGTGACTGCTCTGCAAAGAACTCAGCATTATTACTACCAAGTTTGCTACTCAGGTTTTCCCTGCATGTTGGTGAATATGAACAGTTACCTACCCAGAGGATTATCCTTGAGCAGTATTTCCAGTGATTTCTTCTCCTCCACTCCTCTGAAGCCCACTTTCTCGTAATATGTCGAACGAAAGTTTCTCTGAGGGTCATCAGCCATTATTCCACCTGGATAATGGAGGCTACAATGAAGCATGACGCTTTATATGCGACACATTGCTTATAGTGTGATACAGGACACACACGTAGCTGGAGAAAAACATGTACACAAACTGTAGTTGTGACTAAAACGTAGCAACTGCGTAAATTAGTCAACAAGAAGTTGTCTAAAAGCAACGCCGTGGAGGTTGTCATTTAAATTAGTTACAGAAAAGACACTGGTAAGTATTGGGCGCTTACCTTGGTGTGTTTGACGACGTTTTCAGTTTGTAGAGTTTAAGCTACAGCGACTTGCTACATAACTTCAGCCAACATGCTAACGATAGCTTCAACGCAGAAACCAACAAGCTCAAAATACCAGGACTGTTTCTGCGCCAAGGTTCACATTATCTGTTAAACTGCTGCATAGCGTTTAGTTCGACGCCACACTAGCTGTACAACAGTTTAAATCTCCTCAATTACAGGGGCGACATGAGCTGACAGCTCGCGACATGCTAACTGTTATCATCAAAAAACCTCCGGGTGACACTGTCAAAATAAAATCTCTAGCAAACTGGTCAATTGCAGATGATGTTATAAATATAAAACTCCCTTATTTTGACGGCAATTTAGAATATCTTCGTTGCCCCACTCTTGGTCCTTTACAATTTACTTTATAGTCGAAGTTATAAATTTCGGAGGTGACGCTGTTGACGTGATCTCAATAGTAGCACACTGCATTTGTCCCCCAAAGAACAGGTGAAACAAGAAGGGACTTTTATTTTGAAAACCCGTGACAACGTCCTCTCATAGAAGGAACAAAATACGTGTTTTTTTCCTTCATTTCTTCAGCAGATCACACACAAACGGGCAAACCACGGTGAGTCGCTCCCATGAAGAACAATGTCGCTTTTCCTTTCAAATATGTGGAGAAATCCGACAACGTCACCTGAGGACTCTCACCCCAGGAGCTACTATGTTGATTTCTGACTGCCACCTTAGTCATATACAGGTCACACAAATCTGACAACTGAGAGAAGCCAGAGACGAGGTTCAAAATTAAATAATGCTCTTACGCTAAAGGAGGGGTGTCAAATCCTGGTTCTCGAGGGCCACTATCCTGCATGTTTCCCTCTTCCAGCACATCTCATTCAAATGATCAGCTCATCATCAAGCTCTGCAGAAGCCTGATAAGAATCCTAGTCATTTGAATCAGATGTGTCAGAAGAGGGAAACATCTAAAACATGCAGGATAGTGGCCCTCGAGGACCAGGATTTGACACCCCTGCACTAAAGCCTGTGAGGGAAAGGGGGGTCACTATGCCTAACCTCCACCACCAGCTATCAACCAACTCTACTAAAGGGGGATAACAAACAGGAAAAAATACCAGTTGGCCCAGTGTACAATACAGAATGAAGGCCGACACGGCAAAGCTAAGACAGCGCTTGTAGAATCAAAGGCAAAACAGCAGCCGATAAAAACCTGCAATATAACTAGAGAAGCACTTGGAGAGTGCAAACCTTGGTCAAGCAGCTCATTTCCAGAATCCTTGAAAAAAAATTTCCTGAATCCAGATGATAATCCAGAACATCACCAGAATCTAGTCATCTGTTCCTTGTCCCATTATTATCAGTTTCTAAAAATTTCATTAAAATCTGTTGATAACTTTTCAAGTTATTTTGCTAACAGACAAACAGACTTGCTGCCCAACATAAGCCACACCTTGGTATTACTGTTTTGATCATGCTAACTTGCAGGGGATCAGCAGCATCTGCATTACACCAAGGCAGACAAACTTGGTATCACAAAACCTCAGCCAAACAGACACCAATACGAGGCAAACAGGGGACTGTCAAACAAATGCACTTCATCAGAATGGATGTATGAATGAATACTCTTTAAAATAGTCCAAATCCTCGAAACAATCCTCACCACAACACCTACCTCAGAGTCACAAAGGAGGGAATGTGGCAGCCATCAAGCAGAGACACATGGCTGCCATGATGCCACAGGTGCTTTAAATACCCTCAATCAGGGGCTGGGCCATGGGAGGAGTCCACCTAAGTCTCTGGTGGTGTGTTCAGTAGCTATCAGGAAGCACTAAAGTTGCCTGCACACAAATGTCCCCACTACATTTATATACACTGGATGTCAATATAACATGTACACAAGAAGTATGATTCAGTGAACAAATTTAAATGTAATGAAATTCTAACATAACAGCTTTGTTATTATAAAAATAAATGTAAAATCTTGAGAAGGGGCGTCATCCCCTACGACCCTGGAGGAGTCTTACCTCATGAGTCATTTTGATCTATACAAACTTGTTACTTATGAATAATATTAACTTTATTTTCACATTTTATGTTGCTTAGACTTCAACTACAACATAAATGTTAAATTATTTTTGATTTTTAAATGCTTTAACTACTGGACACAAGTAATAACTTTACTATAAATAAAAAATATAAGGTCTAAAAGTCAAAGCACCGCTCCCCACTGATGCTTCATACTCCTGCTAGCTAGTACCACAGTAACCTAATATAGCATGACAGAATAGAATAGAATAGAATGTTTTTTTATTTATCCCCCATTGAGGGAAATTCACTTGTAAAAGCAGCATCCAAAAAATGAAATACAAGAAAAATAACATTGATAAGTAATTAAGTAATAAAATAATACTTATATCCAATTATGAATCTCATAATTTGAGATCAAACACATGTACAGATCAATCCTTCCGCACATTAAAGCACAATCAAAGGAGTAGTGTTAGTAATTCTGATTCAAATCATTAGCAGGTTACAGTCAGTACAAATATATGATCATATATGTGGTTATATGTTCATATTTCTTTTAATCACAACTTTGATTATCTGATATTGCTAATTCTACTAATTTGCTTCTACAACTTAAAGAGTTTATAGGGTTTAAATCACACTTTTAAATCAGTAAAGGGACAAAATGAAAATCCACCTTAGCAGCATCTAAACGAAAAATAGAATAGAAATAAATATAAAAATCCACTGCAAATTTGCCGTGCAAATAAGTAACAGAAGTTATTAGCGTAACATAAAATCAGCTGCTAAGTGTGTTAGGCTGATAATAATACATTTGTAGTGCTGGTTAGGTTTTATGTTACTGTAGTAGAAAGTGGTGTACATATTTAATCAGAAATCTAACTTTAGCAGGGATAGAGAAGACTGAAAATCTCATCTTTCTTTAAAAAGATAGCGCTATGTGACGACTTACGTTGTAAATATGTGTTATATAAATAAAATTGAATTAAAAATCGTACGTATGCTTTAATATATCACAGAAAAATTATTTAATATTTGTTGTTCAAATTAATGGATAACCCTTCACATGACTCTCGTGTTGACAGTAAAACAGTAAGCTTATGTACATTCTTATAATAAACCACAGAAAATAGTTTTGTACTGTGAAAATATCACGTTAGCATACTTCAAAACCACTTCTTTAGACTTTCTCAGACCAGTGAAATGATTTCACTGCTATAATTCAGTGTTCAGGAAGGGGAATTATGGGTCCCATTCAAACTCTCTGAATTTGCAGTAAGCTTTGAACAAGAGCAGAAATCCTGCTGACATTCGAGCAATTAAAATCCAGGGGTTTATACATTGATTCAAGTGAATTTACTAATGAGTGATGCGAATGGGTGCACAATTAAAGAGGTTACTTCCCCCAACAAAAGTACAAAAGGATGCGTATTGACTCTGCAGGGATTATATTTAATGACAAAAGTTGATCTAAATATTTCAGAGCAATATAGAATGCCTGAGAGCTTTATCTAGCGTTATATTTCAAACTGTCACCTGCTTTTTGTGTTTTCCTTTATACAGATAGAGAGATTTCTACTATAAATGGTGCAGAAAAATTTCCAGAATGCAGGATGTAGTCATCTTCTCAGCAGGTTTGTCCCTGCAGGAGTCTACTCGGTGGGGTGCGTGGGGTTTCAGCTAACTTGGTCTGGCTCCATTATATACTGTGGTAGCAGTCAGCCAGTCTCTCTCCTCTGGCTTCTACCTTGTTTAAGTTCTGATGTGTTTGCACTTAGGATAAGTTCCTTTAATTCTGTAATACAAATTTATGTTTAGTTAGAACTGGTGTATTTTCTCCCCTCCCCGGTTAGTGGTGTTTGTTGTTTGTTGACCAGGTTAAGGGAGACTCTAGGTCGTTTGGTTTGGGTGGCATTTTGGTTTTAATGAATGCTCGCTGACATTCAGCACTTTGGAGTTGTTATATTAGGTGTGTTTAAATGTAAACCTGTTTGGTGTCATGGAGAATGGGTCTTGATGCAGACACTGACCTAATGTATTGTTTTGAGTGATGTGGGGACAGGAAGTTGGCCCTGTGACACACAATTTATTGTCTACTGTCCCACTTGGTTTGTTCTGCCTCTTGTTGCTGCTTATACACAGTGTAATCTTTTCTCCAGCTGTACTCGTAAAGAGATTTCTTTGGTACTTTGGGTTCTTATATTTGAATTTGGACAGCTTAGAGGAAACTGTGGTATGAGTGGAGTTTCTGTGTCAAGGATTGGGGAGGTGTACTGGGCCTTATCTCTTGAGGAGCTTGGTGTGTGGGGTTGGGGATTCAGCTTACCTGGTCTTGCTCTACTATAACTTTGTGGGGTCAGTCAGCTCCCTTTCTCTTCTCTGATTGCAACTATATTTGGCTTATGATTTTTTTAGGTCAATTTCTTTGTATATTCTGTAAAATAAACATATTTATAGTTCCAAGTTATGCGCCCCAGTAAAATAGGAGGATGTTTATATTCTAGGGAAAGTGCTAAAACAAGTTACATATAATTTGAATGCAAATAACTAATTTATAGATCATACCCTACAGCTTTCCACAATGCAGCCATTAAACAAGCTGCAGCTTAGAAAGCCTACATACAAAGCAAGAATTCCCTTGATGAAACCTAATGCAAGTCAGTAAGTAGGATTTTTTAAGCTATTAAAACTAAATACCAGAACTGATATTTTTGTTTGTATTTAGCTTTCAGTCTCGAGTTATAACTTTTCCAAAATATTTCATTTGTTTACTTGCTCAAAAAGAGACAATACTGTCTGACCAAATCAAAGAAAAATTTTCAGATACTGCACTTTGCCTCTGTATGGCAGAATATTTGCCCAACACCTTTTTACATGCTGTTATTACCCTTTTATATCAAATATGCATCCCCTTCAAGTCAAGTTATGATCTACAACAACAGCTTCATACAAGCTGAGCAAGAACTATGATATTTTTAGATATATTTTACATGTAGCTACAAAAACTGTTTGGATTCTGCATGAGCACAAATTAGAGCAGTCACAAATACACATGAGCAGAAGACTCAGGTTTTATTTTGAGATAATGAAAAACTGTTACAAAACTGGAAGCACTAAACAGCAACAAACCGATGCTCATCAGGAAAAAAAACAGCTGTTAAGCTAATATATGCAACCCAACTTGGCATCCCTCCCTACAAAAAACAGGTAGGCAACATATCTTAAATGTCAGATATTTGTCGATGCAATACCATTATGTTATCAGTTGAAAGCATGAAGAAAGTACATTTTGTTGTTTTGTTTGTATGTGCATGCAAACAAATAATATGGTAATCATTTCTAAGCCCATTTAGGAATACCAACAGTTATATTAACATAAACTTTTTTTTCAATCCAACACCTTAACATGACAGCCATTAGTATTTTTGTCCATTTTCAAAAAAATATCTTGGTAGTGTTCATTATCATGATCATTTGAACCATAGCATTTTTAAGCACAGCAACACCAAAGCTTAAATCTAAAATTAGGCAAGAATTTAGAACATTACTCTGCACAAACAACACACATTTTCCACAAATCTTTTTTGAACACTGAAAATATTCTAACAAAATGTGATTTGTTTGCAAGTATGCATGTGCAGGACCTTTTCTTATTTGTTTATCTGTTTTTATTTACAGAAGGGGAAGGTGGTGACGCTAGTAAGGCCGTAGCGACTAGTTGATGAGGAGGTGGGGGAGCCTAGGTCCAAACTGGCCCTGCGGGAGCTTCGTCGTGAGCCACTCCTGGAACCTGTGGTAGATCCTGGGGCAGAGGCAACATTGTATGGACTGCTGATTCCTCTGGAAGACACAGAAGATGCCTGGAGTATTTTCACCCCAGTGCTTTCCTCCACCAGGCAGTTATCCAAGGCCTCTTTGTATGATATCTTAAGTTTGCTCTTAGGGCATGTTAGGATCTTTGAGTGGTGTCTCATATCTTGGAGTTTCTGGGCTGCTCTCCCATCTAGCCAGCCCTTTTTTATAGCATATTCTATGGTTCTTCTGCAACCTGCTTCTGGATCATAAAGCCCTCCTGTTACGACTTGAAATTCCATGAATCTCTGTCCTGCCTCATATGGCAGCCACATCTCCTTCAAAGCCAGAGCAACAGACATCTTCTTCCTTGTTTTTACATCCTCAAAGCCAATATAGGCTTTCTGGGCAGGCTTTAGCTTAGTGGCCATGTCATCATCTATTAGGCCAATGCGCAGGGCCTCCTGGATGCTAAGCCTATGGCCATTTGCAGGATTGACAATTCCTCCAGTGCAGGCTTGGGCCTCAAGCAGTCTCTGGGCAGTAATGGAATCCACTAAATCACGATTTAAAGCCTCTATGATAGATATCTTCTCCACAGTGTCTGTGTCAAAAATGGCACCCACTGGTTCCTGTTCACCCACTGTTTCATCAGGAGTTGCCAGAGTGACAGATACGCTGGATATACGCATGAGGGAGTCAGGTGAGTCTCGAGCACCACTGTTGATTGTGGAGCCTCGCTCTGTGATCGTGGTAGTTTTTGTTGTGGTCGTCTTGGCAAAGGTAGGTGATAATGGTCTTGACTTAACTGATGATGATGATGAATATGATGATGATGATGATGATGATTTCATCAGTGATGACGGAACAGAGGCTTCTGATGTTCGTAAAGTTGATGATGCCATTGAAGATGAACCCAAAGATGCTGGTGTTGAAGTTAATGTTGATGTTACTGAAGAAGTGCCTGAGGCAACTGATGGTCTCGAAGTTGCTGATGATGATGAAAGTGATGATGATGATAATGAGGATGATCCATGTCCAGTCTTACTGGTGATGATATCTGCAAATTGAGTAAGGGTGATGTTTCGTGAACGGTACTGCTGGAAAACTGATTCAGTGATTACTTGCTTTTTAAGCAGATCAGTAATGTCATATTCTCTTCCAGTTTTCCTGTCAATGATAACAAATTGTGTGGAGCCATCTGGAGCAGTTATCATGATCTCCTCCCACTCACACTCCTGCTTGCTCAGCTCAATGAAGGTTTCATAGTCAATGTACCCTTTGTCAAATGCTTCACGTACTGTCATCTCTTTATTAGTCTCTGGGTCCACAATTACCACTCTCCTTTTTCTGAGAGTATTTTTCTGTATTGATTCTTGCTTTGTCTTTTCATTGATAGGCAAAAGGATAAGGCCAGTCTTCTTGTCTGTTATACAGCGTTTCTTAAGCTCCAGATAGGTTAGGTTTTCTTTTGTGTTAGGGTCAAAGAAATGCTTTTTATCAGCTACGATCTTGTTGACTTTATCATCAAAATAGCCTCTCTTGTGGGCTAGGTTTATGTCAATACGATGGCCCTGTTTAGGATCAATGATACCTCCACTGGCAATTTGGGCCTCAAGCAGACGGAGCCCCTGACCTCTTTCCACAACACCTCTCTCTATTGCCTGAAAGAGGGAGACAGTACTGTCTGTACCAGGTAGTTTGTAACCAGTCACAGCCATTTCTGCTGCTAGAAGCTTGTCCTTGAACTCTGGTCCGAACAGTCCTCTATTGTAGGCATCACTAACAGTCAGACAGAGGTTGTTGACAGGATCAACTATAAAACCTGAGGCAGCCTGGGCCTCAAGCAGCTCTAGAGTGGTTCCATGTGGCAACAGTTCCTCTTTCATTGCTTCATAGATTGGCAGCACCTTATTACTGGCCTCATCCAAGACTCCTGCTATGGCAGTGGAACGTCCCAGGTAGGAGCTCAGGCGTTTTTCAATGTCTTGGTTTGTCAGTCTACCTTCTCTCAATTGGTCCACATCAGACTGTTTCAGCAGGTTTGCATCCACCAGATCTATGACTGACACCTGACCCCTAATCCCCTTAACAGTTAATGGCTTTTTAGGTTCAGGGAAAAGCAAAAGGCCTGTGCTTGGATCAACTTTACATTTTTTCTTCAGAGATATATATGTAGTTGGTTGTTGGGTGTCTGGGTCCAGATAACACTCCGGATACTGATTCAAGGCGTGGGATATGTTCTCATCTATGAGATCCCTTTCTTTAGCAATGTCTTTGGGTAGGAAAACACTAACCACAGGGTCCAAAATACCTCCTACAGACTCTTGAGCCTGAAGTACGCGTAGAGCTGTGTCCTTATCTATTAATCCTTTCTTCATGGCCTGGCCAGCTGAGAGAAGCTTGCCAGTATGTGGTTCTCTGTAGCCTATAGCAGCACCTTCAGCTACAAACAACTTGGACTCATCCTCCTTGTTCACCACTCCTCGGGCACATGCTTCTTTCACTGTCAGTTTCTGATTAGTTCTGGGGTCTATAATGTGGCCTGTGGCTGCCTGAGCATCCAGTAGCATGTCAGCACTGGCAGACGTCATGATTTTCTGTTTTTTTGCCTCAGTAAAGGACATCTTCTTTAAAGGTCCAGCTGCAATACCAGCAACTGACCCGGTCCCCTTTAGATAGACCTTTTTATCCAAAGACACCTCTGGGACGGTTTTGTCTCCCTTCACAAGCTGGTTAAATGTTGGCTTGTCCAGGACCCCACATTCAAACAACTGCTGTGCTGAGACTGGCTTACGAACACCATCAAACATCAGTTTTGTAGGGTCTTTTCTCTCAGTGATTGGCAGAAGCATGAGACCTGTGTGAGACTCTGTTTTGCACCTTTTCTTTAAAGCCCCATAACTGGCATTATGCTCTGTGTCTGGGTCAAGGTAACATTGAGGACCCTGGTTTAGTGCACGGCAGAGGTCTTCATCTAAAAGGTTGCGCTTTATAGCTGCGTCTTTAGGAAGGAACACACTCAAGTTGGGATCTAGAATTCCTCCAGCAGACTCCTGGGCCTGCAGCAGACGGATCCCAGTGTCCCTGTCAATCCGTCCCTTCTTCATTGCCTCAAACACTGAAAGAGGTTTTGCTGTATTTGGATCCTTGTAGCCTACAGCAGCACTTTCTGCTACCAAGAGTTTATCTCGATCCTTGTTGTCCACCACTCCTCTTGCACATGCTTCCTCTACTGTCAGTTTCTGATTGGATGTGGGATCAATGATGTAGCCTGTGGCAGCCTGAGCTTCCAATAGCAAATCAGCACTCTCTGTTGGCATGAGCAACTTTTTCTTGGCCTCTGATAAAGACATTTTTCCCATAGGTCCAGCAGCCACACCAGCAATTGGTCCTGTCCCCTTTAGAAAGGCCTTTTTATCCACTGACACCTCTGGGACAGTTTTCTCTCCCTTCATTAATTGGGTAAATGTTGGTTTGTCCAAGACCCCACAATCGAGCAGTTGCTGTGCTGTTACTGGCTTACGAACACCATCAAAGATCAATTTGGAAGGATCTAGCTGCTCAGTAACTGTTAAGAGTAGCAGACCTGTGTGGGGTTCTGTCTTACATTTTTTCTTCAAAGCCCCATAGCTGACATTACATTTAGTTTCTGGGTCAAGGTAACATTGAGGACTCTGGTTTAGAGAATTATGGAGGTTTTCATCCAAGAGATTGCGCTTGATAGCTATGTCTTTAGGTAAGAACACACTGAGATTGGGGTCTAGAATGCCTCCCGCTGACTCCTGGGCCTGCAGCAGGCGTATTGCAGTCTCCCTGTTAATCATTCCCTTCTTCATGGCCTCAAAAACTGAGAGAGGCTTGGCTGCACTAGGATCCTTATAGCCAACAGCAGCAGCCTCTGCTGCCAATAATTTGTCTCGGTCTCTCCTATCTACCACTCCTTTGGCACATGCTTCTTCTACTGTCAGCTTCTGACCAATTTTAGGGTCAATGATGTAACCTGTGGCAGCCTGGGCTTCCAGCAGCAAATCTGCTCCATCTTCTGGCAGGAGATTTTGTTTCTTGGCTTCTGACAATGACATTTTACCTTGACGTCCAGCCACAACTCCGGCAATGAGGCCAGTCCCGTTCAGAAAAGCCTTTTTATCCTGAGACACCTCTGGGACAGTTTTCTCCCCTTTTACTAACTGGTTAAATGTTGGCTTGTCAAGGACCCCACATTCAAACAACTGCTGTGCTGAGACTGGCTTGCGAACACCATCAAACATCAGCTTTGACGGGTCCTTTCTCTCAGTGATTGGCAGAAGCATGAGACCTGTGTGAGACTCTGTTTTGCATCTTTTCTTTAAAGCCCCATAACTGGCAATATGCTCTGTGTCTGGGTCAAGGTAACACTGAGGACCCTGGTTTAGTGCACGACAGAGGTCTTCATCTAAAAGATTGCGCTTTATAGCTGCGTCTTTAGGAAGGAACACACTCAGGTTGGGATCTAGAATTCCTCCAGCAGACTCCTGGGCCTGCAGCAGACGGATCCCTGTGTCCCTGTCAATCCGTCCCTTCTTCATTGCCTCAAACACTGAAAGAGGTTTTGCTGTATTTGGATCCTGGTATCCTACAGCAGCACTTTCTGCTGCCAAGAGTTTATCTCTATCCTTGTTGTCCACCACTCCTCTTGCACATGCTTCCTCTACTGTCAGTTTCTGATTGGATGTGGGATCAATGATGTGGCCTGTGGCAGCCTGAGCTTCCAATAGCAAATCAGCACTCTCTGTTGGCATGAGCAACTTTTTCTTGGCCTCTGATAAAGACATTTTTCCCATAGGTCCAGCAGCCACACCAGCAATTGGTCCTGTCCCCTTTAGAAAGGCCTTTTTATCCACTGACACCTCTGGGACAGTTTTCTCTCCCTTCATTAATTGGGTAACTGTTGGTTTGTCCAAGACCCCACAATCGAGCAGCTGCTGTGCTGTTACTGGCTTACGAACACCATCAAAGATCAATTTGGAAGGATCTAGCTGCTCAGTAACTGTTAAGAGTGGCAGACCTGTGTGGGGTTCTGTCTTACATTTTTTCTTCAAAGCCCCATAGCTGACATTACATTTAGTTTCTGGGTCAAGGTAACATTGAGGACTCTGGTTTAGAGAATTATGGAGGTTTTCATCCAAGAGGTTGCGCTTGATAGCTATGTCTTTAGGTAAGAACACACTGAGATTGGGGTCTAGAATGCCTCCCGCTGACTCCTGGGCCTGCAGCAGGCGTATTGCAGTCTCCCTGTTAATCACTCCCTTCTTCATGGCCTCAAAAACTGAGAGAGGCTTGGCTGCACTAGGATCCTTATAGCCAACAGCAGCAGCCTCTGCTGCCAATAATTTGTCTCGGTCTCTCCTATCTACCATTCCTTTGGCACATGCTTCTTCTACTGTCAGCTTCTGACCAGTTTTAGGGTCAATGATGTGACCTGTGGCAGCCTGGGCTTCCAGCAGCAAATCTGCTCCATCTTCTGGCAGGAAATTCTGTTTCTTGGCTTCTGACAATGACATTTTACCTTGACGTCCAGCCACAACTCCGGCAATGGGGCCAGTCCCCTTCAGAAAAGCCTTTTTATCCTGAGACACCTCTGGGACAGTTTTCTCCCCTTTTACTAACTGGTTAAATGTTGGCTTGTCAAGGACCCCACATTCAAACAACTGCTGTGCTGAGACTGGCTTGCGAACACCATCAAACATCAGCTTTGACGGGTCCTTTCTCTCAGTGATTGGCAGAAGCATGAGACCTGTGTGAGACTCTGTTTTGCACCTTTTCTTTAAAGTTCCATAACTGGCATCACGTTCTGTGTCTGGGTCAAGGTAACACTGAGGACCCTGGTTTAGTGCACGACAGAGGTCTTCATCTAAAAGGTTGCGCTTTATAGCTGCGTCTTTAGGAAGGAACACACTCAAGTTGGGATCCAGAATTCCTCCAGCAGACTCCTGGGCCTGCAGCAGACGGATCCCAGTGTCCCTGTCAATCCGTCCCTTCTTCATTGCCTCAAACACTGAAAGAGGTTTTGCTGTATTTGGATCCTTGTAGCCTACAGCAGCACTTTCTGCTGCCAAGAGTTTATCTCGATCCTTATTGTCCACCACTCCTCTTGCACATGCTTCCTCTACTGTCAGTTTCTGATTGGATGTGGGATCAATGATGTGGCCTGTGGCAGCCTGAGCTTCCAATAGCAAATCAGCACTCTCTGGTGGCATGAGCATCTTTTTCTTGGCCTCTGATAAAGACATTTTTCCTAAAGGCCCAGTTGCCACACCAGCAATTGGTCCTGTACCTTTTAGAAATACCTTTTTATCCGCTGACACTTCTGGAACACTTTTCTCCCCCTTCATTAGTTGGGTAAATGTTGGTTTGTCGAGGACCCCAGAGTCAAGCAGTTGTTGTGCTGTTACTGGCTTACGGATACCATCAAACATCAGTTTGGAGGGATCTAACCTCTCAGTGATTGGCAAAAGTAACAGACCTGTGTGAGGTTCTGTCTTACATTTTTTCTTTAAAGCCTCATAGCTGACATCATGCTCTGTTTCAGGGTCATGGTAACATTGAGGACTCTGGTTTAGAGCACGACTGAGGTTCTCATCTAAAAGATTGCGCTTGATAGCTGTATCCTTAGGTAGGAACACACTGACATTGGGGTCAAGAATGCCTCCCGCTGACTCCTGGGCCTGCAGCAGGCGTATTGCAGTCTCCCTGTTAATCATTCCCTTCTTCATGGCCTCAAACACTGAGAGAGGCTTGGCTGCACTAGGATCCTTATAGCCAACAGCAGCAGCCTCTGCTGCCAATAATTTGTCTTGATCTCTACTGTCCACCACCCCTTTAGCACATGCCTCTTTCACTGTCAGCTTTTCATCAGTTTTGGGGTCAATAATGTGACCTGTGGCAGCCTGGGCTTCCAGTAGTAAATCTGCTCCATCTTCTGGCAGGAGATTCTGTTTTTTGGCTTCTGACAATGACATTTTACCTTGACGTCCAGCCACAACTCCGGCAATGGGGCCAGTCCCTTTCAGATTGACCTTTTTATCCTGAGACACCTCTGGGACAGTTTTCTCCCCTTTCACTAGCTGGTTAAATGTTGGCTTGTCAAGGACCCCACATTCAAACAACTGCTGTGCTGAGACTGGCTTGCGAACACCATCAAACATCAGTTTTGACGGGTCCTTTCTCTCAGTGATTGGCAGAAGCATGAGACCTGTGTGAGACTCTGTTTTGCACCTTTTCTTTAAAGTTCCATAACTGGCATCACGTTCTGTGTCTGGGTCAAGGTAACATTGAGGACCCTGGTTAAGTGCACGACTGAGGTTCTCATCTAAAAGATTGCGCTTGATAGCTGTATCCTTAGGTAGGAAAACACTGAGATTGGGGTCAAGAATGCCTCCCACTGACTCCTGGGCCTGCAGCAGACGGATCCCAGTGTCCCTGTCAATCCATCCCTTCTTCATTGCCTCAAACACTGAAAGAGGTTTTGTTGTATTTGGATCCTTGTAGCCTACAGCAGCACTTTCTGCTGCCAAGAGTTTATCTCGATCCTTGTTGTCCACCACTCCTCTTGCACATGCTTCCTCTACTGTCAGTTTCTGATTGGATGTGGGATCAATGATGTGGCCTGTGGCAGCCTGAGCTTCCAATAGCAAATCAGCACTCTCTGGTGGCATGAGCATCTTTTTCTTGGCCTCTGATAAAGATGTTTTCCCTAAAGGGCCAGTTGCCACACCAGCAATGGGTCCTGTACCTTTCAGAAATACCTTTTTTATCCGCTGACACTTCTGGAACACTTTTCTCCCCCTTCATTAGTTGGGTAAATGTTGGTTTGTCAAGTATTCCACAATCAAGCAATTGTTGTGCTGTTACTGGCTTACGGATACCATCAAAGATCAGTTTGGAGGGATCCAGTTTCTCAGTGATCGGCAAAAGTAGCAGACCTGTATGAGGTTCTGTCTTACATTTTTTCTTTAAGGCTTCATAGCTGGCATCATGCTCTGTTTCAGGGTCATGGTAACATTGAGGACTCTGGTTTAGAGCACGACTGAGGCTCTCATCTAAAAGATTGCGCTTGATAGCTGTATCCTTAGGTAGGAACACACTGACATTGGGGTCAAGAATGCCTCCCACTGACTCCTGGGCCTGCAGTAGGCGTACTGCTGTCTCCCTGTCAATCATTCCCTTCTTCATGGCCTCAAACACTGAGAGAGGCTTGGCTGCACTAGGATCCTTATAGCCAACAGCAGCAGCCTCTGCTGCTAATAATTTGTCTTGATCTCTACTGTCCACCACCCCTTTAGCACATGCCTCTTTCACTGTCAGCTTTTCATCAGTTTTGGGGTCAATAATGTGACCTGTGGCAGCCTGGGCTTCCAGTAGTAAATCTGCTCCATCTTCTGGCAGGAGATTCTGTTTTTTGGCTTCTGACAATGACATTTTACCTTGACGTCCAGCCACAACTCCGGCAATGGGGCCAGTCCCTTTCAGATTGACCTTTTTATCCTGAGACACCTCTGGGACAGTTTTCTCCCCTTTCACTAGCTGGTTAAATGTTGGCTTGTCAAGGACCCCACATTCAAACAACTGCTGTGCTGAGACTGGCTTGCGAACACCATCAAACATCAGTTTTGACGGGTCCTTTCTCTCAGTGATTGGCAGAAGCATGAGACCTGTGTGAGACTCTGTTTTGCACCTTTTCTTTAAAGTTCCATAACTGGCATCACGTTCTGTGTCTGGGTCAAGGTAACACTGAGGACCCTGGTTAAGTGCACGACTGAGGTTCTCATCTAAAAGATTGCGCTTGATAGCTGTATCCTTAGGTAGGAAAACACTGAGATTAGGGTCTAGAATGCCTCCCACTGAGTCCTGGGCCTGCAGCAGGCGTACTGCAGTCTCCCTGTCAATCATTCCCTTCTTCATGGCCTCAAACACTGAAAGAGGTTTTGCTGTATTTGGATCCTTGTAGCCCACAGCAGCATTTTCTGCTGCCAAGAGTTTATCTCTATCCTTGTTGTCCACCACTCCTCTTGCACATGCTTCCTCTACTGTCAGTTTCTGATTGGATGTGGGATCAATGATGTGGCCTGTGGCAGCCTGAGCTTCCAATAGCAAATCAGCACTCTCTGGTGGCATGAGCATCTTTTTCTTGGCCTCTGATAAAGACATTTTTCCTAAAGGCCCAGTTGCCACACCAGCAATTGGTCCTGTACCTTTTAGAAATACCTTTTTATCCTCAGACACTTCTGGAACACTTTTCTCCCCCTTCATTAGTTGGGTAAATGTTGGTTTGTCGAGGACCCCACAATCATGCAGTTGTTGTGCTGTTACTGGCTTACGGACACCATCAAAGATCAGTTTGGAGGGATCTAGCCTCTCAGTGATTGGCAAAAGTAGCAGACCTGTGTGAGGTTCTGTCTTACATTTTTTCTTTAAGGCTTCATAGCTGGCATCATGCTCTGTTTCAGGGTCAAGGTAACATTGAGGACTCTGGTTTAGAGCACGACTAAGGTCCTCATCTAAAAGATTGCGCTTGATAGCTGTATCCTTAGGTAGGAACACACTGACATTGGGGTCTAGAATGCCTCCCACTGACTCCTGGGCCTGCAGCAGGCGTACTGCAGTCTCTCTGTCAATCATTCCCTTCTTCATGGCCTCAAACACTGAGAGAGGCTTGGCTGCACTAGGATCCTTATAGCCAACAGCAGCAGCCTCTGCTGCTAATAATTTGTCTTGATCTCTACTGTCCACCACCCCTTTAGCACATGCCTCTTTCACTGTCAGCTTTTCATCAGTTTTAGGGTCAATAATGTGACCTGTGGCAGCCTGGGCTTCCAGCAGCAAATCTGCTCCATCTTCTGGCAGGAGATTCTGTTTCTTGGCTTCTGACAATGACATTTTACCTTGACGTCCAGCCACAACTCCGGCAATGGGGCCAGTCCCTTTCAGATTGACCTTTTTATCCTGTGACACCTCTGGGACAGTTTTCTCCCCTTTCACTAGCTGGTTAAATGTTGGCTTGTCAAGGACCCCACATTCAAACAACTGCTGTGCTGAGACTGGCTTGCGAACACCATCAAACATAAGTTTTGACGGGTCTTTTCTCTCAGTGATTGGCAGAAGCATGAGACCTGTGTGAGACTCTGTTTTGCACCTTTTCTTTAAAGTTCCATAACTGGCATCACGTTCTGTGTCTGGGTCAAGGTAACACTGAGGACCCTGATTAAGTGCACGACAGAGGTCTTCATCTAAAAGGTTGCGCTTTATAGCGGTGTCTTTAGGGAGGAACACACTCAGGTTGGGATCCAGAATTCCTCCAGCAGACTCCTGGGCCTGCAGCAGACGGATCCCAGTGTCCCTGTCAATCCGTCCCTTCTTCATTGCCTCAAACACTGAAAGAGGTTTTGCTGTATTTGGATCCTGGTAGCCTACAGCAGCATTTTCTGCTGCCAAGAGTTTATCTCGATCCTTGTTGTCCACCACTCCTCTTGCACATGCTTCCTCTACTGTCAGTTTCTGATTGGATATGGGATCAATGATGTGGCCTGTGGCAGCCTGGGCATCCAATAGCAAATCAGCACTCTCTGGTGGCATGAGCATCTTTTTCTTGGCTTCTGAGAAAGACATTTTCCCTAATGGTCCAGAAGCCAAACCAGCAATTGATCCTGTCCCCTTCAGAAAGATCTTTTTATCCTCTGATACCTCTGGGACAGTTTTCTTACCTTTTATGAGTTGGGTAAATGTCGGTTTGTCCAGGACCCCACAATCATGCAGTTGTTGTGCTGTTACTGGCTTACGTACGCCATCAAAGATCAGCTTGGAAGGATCTAGCTTCTCAGTGATTGGCAAAAGTAGCAGACCTGTGTGGGGTTCTATCTTACATTTTTTCTTCAAAGCCCCATAGCTGGCATTATCATCCGTTTCAGGGTCAAGGTAACATTGAGGACTCTGATTTAGAGCATGACTGAGGTTCTCATCTAAAAGATTGCGCTGAATAGCTGTATCCTTAGGTAGGAATACACTGAGATTGGGGTCTAGAATGCCTCCCACTGACTCCTGGGCCTGCAGTAGGCGTACTGCAGTCTCCCTGTCAATCATTCCCTTCTTCATGGCCTCACAGACTGAGAGAGGCTTGGCTACATGAGGATCCTTATAGCCAATAGCAGCAGCCTCTGCTTCCAATAATTTGTCTTCATCTCTGATATCCACTACTCCCTTGGCGCAAGCCTCCTCTACAGTCAGCTTCTGATTGGTTCTTGGGTCAATGATGTGACCTGTGGCAGCTTGGGCTTCCAGTAGCATATCTGCACTTTCATCAGGCAGGAGCATTTGTTTCTTGGCTTGTGTGAAAGACATTTTGCCATGACTCCCAGCTACAACCCCAGCAATAGGTCCAGTGCCCTTCAGACTGACCTTTTTATCCTCAGACACCTCTGGGACAGTTTTCTTGCCCTTTTCTAGATCTTTAAATGTTGGCTTGTCAAGGACACCACAATCAAGCAGCTGGTTGGCTGTGACAGGTTTCCGAACACCATCAAATACAAGTTTTGACGGGTCCACTTTCTCAGGAATGGGAAGAAGCAAGAGGCCTGTGTCTGGATCTACCCTACATCTCCTCTTCATTGCGTTATAGGTTACACCCTTCTCGTTTTCTGGGTCCAGGTAGAGCTCAGGCCTCTTACTCAAAGCACGACATATGCTATCGTCAATTAGATCACGCTCAATGGCTGTGTCCTTGGGAAGGAACACACTGAGTATGGGATCCAGAATGCCTCCCACAGACTCCTGGGCTTGTAACAGACGAAGTGTTGTGGTCTTGTCTATCAGCCCGTTCTTCATGGCCTGAAATACTGAAAGAGGTTTGCTTGTGCCAGGTCCACTATATCCTACAGCTGCAGCTTCAGCTGCAAGCAACCTTTCTCTGTCCTCATCATCAACCACACCTTGATTACATGCCTCTTCAACTGTCAGCTTTTGATTAGTTCTAGGGTCAATAATGTGGCCTGTCGCAGCTTGTGCATCCAGCAGCAAGTCAACACTGTCTGTTGGGAGGAGATTGTCTTTCTTAGCTTCTGTGAAAGTCATTTTGCAAAGTGGTCTCATCATGGACCCTGGGTTTTTCGGACCTTCAATTACCACTCCTGCTATTGGGCCTGTCCCTTTAAGACTGACTTTTTTGTCAACAGATACTTCAGGAACAGTCTTATGTCCCTGCATAAGCTGGTTAAATGTTGGTTTGTCCAGAACACCACAGTCAAGCAACTGTGTTGCTGTTACTGGCTTGCGAACTCCATCAAAAATTGCAGTGGGAGTTTCCAAGGTTGGGGGCGCTCTAGTTGTCTTCAGCTCAGTCTCCTTGGTTTGTCTGACACTGACCTCTTTAATTTCTCTCAATCTACTTTTATTTGTATCGTCAAGCTCCTTCAGTTCCCTCATCATTCGCTCAATCTCACTTTTTAAAGATTTCTTTTCCCTCTCCAGAATCTCCTTGTCTGTGTCATATTGCCTAATCATTCCCTGTTTACTATCACATTGGTCCTTCCAGTAACTTAAGTCCCTCTTGACCCTCTCGTTCTCCTCCTGTAGACGTTGCTTATTGCGAAGCTCAGAATCTTGTGACAGTTTAAGGCGACTGATTTCCTCCTCTAGTCTTTCTATGTGATCTCTGTCCGTTTCAGACAGCTGCAATTTCCGCAACAGAGCATCTCTCTCCTTTACAATATCATTGTACTGGGACTGAAGGGATTGCATCATGGCTCTTGTCTGCAGAAAAATAAAGTGAAAAAGCAGAGAAAAAACAAAGAGAGAAACAATTAGTCAAATCAGAAACATACTGGTTCATTTACAGTGTCAAAGAAACACCACAACTTTTTATGCATATTACATTATAGTAAATCAATCATGCTAGAGGTCTTACAAGACTGGGAAGTAAAAGTATAGAGGTGCCATTTTTACAGCACTAAAATTTTGAAGGCAATTACTCAGTAGAAACAAATGTTTCAGCATGTCTAAAAGCTATTGTTTTCTATTGTGAAATCAACTTTCCCAATCTTGCAGACAAAAACTATCTGAACACTACATCGTTTATAGCAACTGCAACTACACAAACAAGCAAATTTAGTGTTTTAATAAGGATTTTGTTTAGATTATCACAGGTAAGTCTATATTCTGCACATTTGCAAAACAGCACTGATGTGTGAAACCAATAGATGGGTGACTATTTTGATTACGTGATTTCAAATTGCAAGAAGGGGTCCCTCAAGTAGTTTGAGAAATTTTAGATATTTTAAGTGTGGATTAGTGCTGTTTTATAAACTTGCAAAATCTATCCCAAAGACTATAAAGTAGGTACAGCACAATCAACAACAATCAAACTGTATGATACCAGAGGACCGGCAGGAGTGATGTCATTGACAGAGTTGATAATTCTGGGCAAAAGAAGTAAAGGCAAAAAAGCATGCAGACTGCACATTTTTGCACGCTGTGGACAGGGATACAATGGACTGGGGAGGCTGGAAGGCAGAGAGGCACAGATTACGTTTGCATGCAAGTAACTGACATGCGATCTTATTCAAAGACATACGCATGCATGTGTTCAGATCAGACTATCGAATGGGATACATCCACAGGGGATCAACAGTTGTTCCAGCATGCAAGCAAAGGTTTAGCTACACAGAGTGGACAGCGGTTGCTACTTGAATCTTCCAAGGTAGGACTGATTTGGAAAGATGAGAATAGTCCAGAAGTAAGTGTCAAACACCAGTGTACCTCGGTGGCCTGTGTTTGTATGTTCTCAGTCTCCAGCTTGAGCTTCTCTCTCTCAGAGGAGAGCTCTGAGACCAGGTTGTGATAGTCTTTATTGCTGCGCTCACTGGCCTGCAGCTGTAGCTCCAGTGCATTAATCTGTGAGGAGAGCTCATCATCCCTTCCTTGTTTGGATCTCAAGAGTTCCTCTTTATCATGACGTGCTGCCCTTAATTCCTCCTCCAGCTTCAGCCTCTCCTTTGTCTGGGTTTCTGTCATCTCCTTCAGGATTTCAAGCTCAACAGTGTGCTCATTCAGTGCCTTACTTTTCTCTTCTATTGTTCTGTAAAGACCCTCATTCCTAATGTTTGCTTCTTTGACTCGGACTTGCTCCTGGAGCAGCTGTTGCTGCAGGGCTTTCAGCTCGGTGCTCAGCCTTGTCACATGCTCTGCAGAGGTCTTGTTTTGTTTCAAGCTTCTTTGTAACTCTTCCTGTAACCTGAGGCGCTCTTCTTCACCTCTCTTTTCTGATATGCTAGCTTGCTCTTGGCTCTTACGTAGTGCAGTGATAATGCTGGTATATTCTGTCATGTTTGTAGTCGTCTTTTCCAGCTCTGCTTCAACCTGTCTTCTTCTGGCCTCTTCTTCTTGGTTAGCTTTCCTAATATTCTCCACCTGGCTCTCCAGCCCATCTCTCACAGCCTGCAGGTCCTTGATGCGTGAATTTACCCTGCTCATGTTTTGTTCCACTCTGCTTCGCTCTTTTTTCTCTCTCTCAAGCTCCAAACGCATCTTCTGAAGTTCCTCATCATACTCCCTCAGCTGAGTTGTAGCCACTGATGAGCTTGTCAGCTTTACCTGCAGCTGGGCCACAGTCTGTTCAAGTACACCATGCCCTTCTTCTATGGTTTTTCTCCTGCGGTTCTCCTCATCTAGACTGTGTGTGACATAAGCCAACTGGTCACTCTTCTCCTGCAGAGTCTTCATGAGCTCAGCCAGCTCTTCTCTGTACTCGCTGCTTTCCTCGTCCCTCTGACTCATCAGCAACTCCACCTGACTTTCTAGTTCTCTCCTCCTGCGCCCTTCCTCTATGATGACAGCTCGTTGACTCTGAGCTTCCTCCTCTGATCTCATCCTTTGCTCCTCAGCCTGGTTAATGGACATCCTAAGCCTTCTGAGCTCCTCCTCCAGACTCCTTCTCTCTGCCTCCATTCTGTCATACTGCATCTGGAGCTCAGCTGTATCCTTGTCCCTCTGGGTTGCCAGCCTCTGGATGTCTGTGCGACTGATGTGGATCTGGGATTCATAGCTGAGCTTTAAGTTATTGATCTCCATATTGCATTGGCTTCTTACCTTTGATATATCTGTCTGTAGCTCCTTCACCCTTGCTGTTTCAGCATCCAGCTGCCGCCGCAGGTTTTCAATCTCATGATCCTTATTTGCCACACTCTTTTCAACATCAATCTTGGACCAACTGACCGTCTCCAGCTCATTCTGCCTCTTCCTCAGCACCGATTCATATTCCTCCTTCTGCTGACTGTAGCGCTCCTCTGCTAGCTTCCTCTTCCTCTTTTCTTCATCCAGCAAGTATTTGAGACGTGTCACCTCATCACTGAGCTCTGTCAGCTGGCTTTGAGTACTGTCAAGGCTCTCCTTGGTGGCACTGCACTGGAGGGCTGTATTTCGCTTCACCTCCTCCACGGAGAGCAGCTGGTCCTGTGACTGAGACAGCTCCAGCTGGTAACGAGCAACCGTGTCTTCCAGGGATTTGTTTCTGGTGTTGCTGTCTTGGATATCCTCCCTAAGGAGGCGAAGTTCTTCTTCTAACAGGTCAATCCGGGTGTTGCGAATCTGGAATTAAGACAGAACAAAGATGAACGCAGAGAATCAAGTACATTTTGATGACTGATTTAAATGAGTTTATTTGGGCAGACTGCAGCTGGAAATAGGGATAATGAGTGGTCAACCAAAAGTGTAAAGCTGCAGACCCTCAAACAAAAGAATGGGGCCGCCGTATAGCTCACTGAGTTAGGGCGTTACCACATGGGTGCAGGTCGCCAGCAGTGGTCATGACTTCGAGTCCGACTCACGACCCTTTGCTGCATGTCTCTCTCCTCTATACCCCGTATCACTCTGTCTTTAAATAAAACTTAAACTACCCCCCCCCCCCCCCCCCCCCAAAAAAAAAAAAATTAAAAAAAAAAACAAAAGAATGAACTGCAAAAGGCTGATGTGTGCTCTAGAATTTGTTAGTATGAGCATTTACCATTGTTTCTTTACACAGTTAAGGTAATAATGTTTCTTAATTCAATTAAGTTAAGTGAATGTTACAATAACAACATTAGTGTAACTTCCCCTCTGACCAATGTTTCTGGGTGTGTTTTTGCTGCCGTCACATTTTTACTTACTGTGAACTCATTTTTCACTGAAACATATATTCCTGCAACTCTGTGGAAACTACAAAAAAAGAAGTACAAAGAACTCGGGAATGTATTTTGTGCAGTTTAATATAGTTATTTTACCATAAATCATTAAAAAAATAATACTGTAATTTCTTCGGTGATTCATTTTACAAAAAATGAAAAAACTGGAATGAACATGTACATTATCCCAAGGTGTTAGTAGTACTGGAAAAAAGAAACGGTGGCTCCACATGCTATGGATATTTTTCTGTTTACATTTTTACAACCTCACACTACTCTGCATATCAACTCTAGAAAATTATTTCACCATTCTAAATGCATCTTCCAACAACTGGCTGATAAGTTGCCCCTCTGTGTACTGTTTTTGAGCCATGCTGCATGTATTTTGTTGATCAAGCACATTTGATTTCCCTCTAAATCTCTCATGCCGTCTCCTTTCTTCTCTGTGTAAACACAAACTGCAGTTCACCAGAATTTTTTAATTTTTGTCATGTGATCATTGGTCAGAGCTTGGTTGGCCATGGCTTTTCGACCTCTAGATATGGTTGTGTTGTTTCCATAGAGGTGCAGGACTTCATGTTGCAGGACGGGAATAAAAAAATGCCCACAAACTACTTGGGGTTCAGAGGGTTAAAACTTACATTCAGAAAATACTTTTCTGGCCGCTAGGATAGCTCACTGAGTTGGGGCGTTGCCATGTGGGCGCAGGTCGCCAGCAGCGGTCGTGAGTTCGAGTCCGGCTCACGACCCTTTGCTGCATGTCTTTCTCTCTATACCCCTTTACACCCTGTCTCTCACCTATCATTTAAAAAATGGAAAAACTCCCCCAAAAAATAAAAAAAAATACTTGTCTCGGTTGACGTGCAGAGTAATGTAAAAATATACGGTAAAGCAGGTTGATCAACCATTTTCTTTCTGTATAGGTAACACCTGTGGGCACTTGCGAACATGTTGTAAGTAAGAAGTCAAACTTTCGTTTTTATGATTCATGGAGATAAAGCTTTGTAACACTGCACTAAAGACACTTTGGAGTTCTCCTTACTTCTGTACATTGTCGTGCTGTTTCCACAGAGCTGCAGGACTTAATATTGCAGGGAAAAATGAGTCCACAGTGAGTAAAAAGGTGGCAGCAGCAAAAAATGTCCAGAAACTGCACAGTTTATTCATAGTCCCTGGGTGGGGTGCTGATATAACAAAACTTAATACACATACAATGAGATACAGCACAAACAAATACATAGCGCGCACAAAAATTAAGCATAGGAGATCGGTACCTTGAGCTGCTCCATGTTTTTGAGCAGCTCGCCCAGGAATTTGTGGTAGTCACCAGACATGGTAAGCAATTCCATGTAACGAGTCTGCAGTTGTACAGCCTGAAACAAAGACGAATTTAGATATAATGTCTCATAACTACACTGTTTTTTTAACCTACAGATATAAAAGGGTATCAGTTACGAGTGGGTCACAACATGCCCAAAGTTACGATTCCAGTTTTTTTAATGAGACGGTTTTGGTTTCAGTACCTCTTGATTGAGATCCATCAAAGGGGACTTCAGCATTGTCCTCTTAATGGGGACGTTGAGCAAAGTTTCTAAACCAGATGTGTAAGAGGAGAGGTCCGTTTCATAGTCCTGTAAAGAAAACAGTCAGACAATTAATCTACTTTATGAATTTGAAGCCGATTATACAGCGCTGTGTATTGGACTTCTCGCCTTGATAGCGTTCACACAGGCCTCGTTGTCCTTCAGCACACTCTCTACTGTCTCCCTCCTCGCCTTGATTTCTGCGTTCAGAGCCTTGAGAAAGGAACCAAACAAAAGAAGTCAGACATCTAAACATTAAACAGGCACGGACATAGAACCAGGTCAGTGCAGTAAGCAAGCTCATGAACAGCAACAGCGTGTTGAACAGAAGACCTTCTGGTTGGCAATGTGGTCTTTAAGTGCTTGGACATTCTCGATCTTGGTGGCCTGTAGGGTGTTCTGTTTTTTCGACGTGACGTCAATCCAGTCAAGAAGGGAGGTGCTGGTCTGCTTGTAGTGCTGCAGCTGAGGCAGATACAGCTGCAGATCCTGCAATCTGAGCAAGAGAAAGCAAGAAAAAGAATACAAAAGAGAACACCATATCTCTCAGTGATTTCCCCTTAAAACTAGGCTTCAATCAAGTGCAGCCTCTTTAAAAGAGTTAAAAATTAAAAGGCATCTAATTTAGAATGATATAAAACAGAAAAAAGAAGCAAGTATTAACATTTGAAAAGCTGCAACAAGCAAATGTTTTGTCTTTTACTTGACAAACTGCTGTTGATTCATTTCCTGTCAACTGGATTGTCAGTTTTTTTGATTTAGAAGGATCTGTGATTAAGCAGTACTCGCAAACTGCTTTTCTCAAACAGGCTCCAGACTCACATGTAAAGTGACAGCCTCATAGTTCTTTGACACGGCGTGAATTATTAAATGCGCAACCACAAAGTAGACAAAATTAGGAATGTTGCCGGAGCTCAGATGCTAACATCAGGTCTTCAAGTTGGGGTTTGAGCCAATAATAGGGAAACTCTGATATAAAGTGGATATAAAGTGGGTATGAAAGAGAGGCGCACCTGGTGTCGATCTGTCCCTGGATCCGTCTCCAGCGGTCTGACAGCATGCCCACCTGCTCGGTGTATTTTGACAGCATCATGTCACACCTGTGGAAGGGATCTCCCACCTGGCTGTTCCAGTGGCTTGCCTTGGCCAACTCTTTCTCCATAGAGGCCAGGACATCTTTCTTCTGATCCAACTCTGCTTTGATATTCTACACATCAAAAACACACAGGAAACACCGGTCAAAAGTGATACATTATCTCCTGTATAATAAAATATACTATGCTGTATATTAAACATCAAAAGAATGGGACTTGCTGGGCTTCAAGTAACATTTTTTGCTCATTTTGCTCTGTGTCCTGTTTTTTCTCACAGTGTTTAGCGCTTTGTGACGACTTGTGTTGTAAATATGTGCTATATAAATAAAACTGAATTGAATTGAATTGAAATTTTTTTTTGCTAAATTCAACTTAATATGTGACCACTAAGCCGTGTGCTAATATGCCGGTTTGATACGCGATTCTTTGCCCCACAGCTGAAAATTATAGTAAAATTAAAACACTGAAAAACGTTGCTGATGTTTGTTTTTTTTCTTCAAAATGACTGCATAAACCATTTCAAAAATACCTTCAGGGCCAACATATATTCGTCCACTTCAGCAGGAGTCAGGGATGTGGTCTCTTTTTCGGTCAGTCTCGCTTCATGAACTTTTACGATGTCCTCAGCTCGTGCCACACTCTCCAGCATGTCCCTTAGAGCCCGGAGCCTGATAAGGACAAGAGGTGGTTTTTAAAAGATGAGAAGCGATACATTTACTATGCTGATAATACAGTCTTTCACTCATTTAAACTCATTTAAACTCCTGGAGAGACAACTTTGATCAAAGGCTTCAAAGCAGCAGTGGTCACTGCATCATCAAAACTGCAGTTTGCAAGGTAAATGGCTTTCCATGGATTGACTCTTTCAAGTCCAAGTCATGTTTTTGCAAGTAGTGTCTGGTCAAGTCCATAGTGTTCTTTAGGGTTTCCTGCAGGGGTCATTACTGGGTTCCCTCCTACTTTGGACATACAGAATATGTCTTTTCCAGTTTAGCACTGGTAATGTGCATTTTTATGCTGATCAGGGCATCTACTGCATTCTAAGTCAAACTCAAAGCTAACTACAACAACTATATTCATAATAGTAGAAGCTGATAATAGTTCTAAGTCGTTTAATTTACAGAATTGTTCCTCTATGGGCCTTGCTGATATTTAAGTACATTAGGGACTTTTATGATTAGTAAATATGTCATTTCCTCTTCTCAATGAGACTTCCTGAACAAACAAAGCTTGATAACAGCAGTCTGGTCGTGTCATGTACCTCTGGACGTAAGCTGAAGAGCTGCTTTCCAGACTGCCCAGTCTTTGGTTGATCACTCCAATCTCACTGCGGAGGAACTGGGCCTTATCTGAGTCAGTCATGCCTTCCAGCTCCCTCAGAATACGCTCCCTCAGACTTAAGTACTCGCTGCGCATCGTATCTACGTCACGCTGCACCGCCTGAAAGAAGCAAATGGAGTTATTATTGGTGGTGTTTGACATGAGATATGATCGTAATGTTATGTGCTTGTCAGTTCTACTTCAGAGTTTGCGTGTACCTCTAACTGAATGATTTTGACCCCACAGTCATGCGTGGCATCCTCTCCGACGCAGACGTGAAGGTGCTGACTCAGCGTGCTCTCAGCAGCCTCCAGCCTCAGCCTGAGCGAGTGCAGCTCTGACAGACTGTGAGATGATGAGGAGACAGAGGAGACGGAGGAGGAGGACACCTTCCTCCTCACCGGCTCCGTTCTGACCACTTTCACTACATCCTTCTTGACCACGTGCTCTTTATTCACTACCTCTTTCTTCACTTCGGCTTTCCTCTCAACCTTTTTTATCTCCACCCTCCGTCTTTCCTCTTCCAGCCTCCTGGCCTCATTTTCGGCGGCGGCTTTCCTCTCCGCCGCTTTTCTGATCTCCACTCTCTGTCTCTCTTCCTCAAGCCTCCGGGCCTCTTCTTCGATGGCAGCTTGTTGATGCTGCTGCTGCTGTATTATAATGAACTGATGCTGGCGTTGTTGTTCAGCTGCCTGCTGGACCTCTATTTGTTCTTGGTGTGCAACTGTGGACAAACAGAAGATGTGCCGTTGTAGAAAACAACTGGAAAAAAAACTGCTTTGCTCTCACACATTTATGCGATATAGTATTTTTCACAACAGGGCAAGTATTAGTATTTATGTTCATATAATTATATTAAGTTCAGAACATAGAGGCGGTTGCATAATCGTTTCTAAAATTCTAGCACAATTTTTAGGTTAGCTTTTGGAATTAGATTGAGTTTTTTAAGGCCTTTTAAACCATGTAATATATGGCATAAATTTTTTTTCAACTTTATCCCGACACACACACTACACGTTTTTGTTAAAAATATTATACATTTAAATATAGGGGCTGCACAGTGGCTCGGTGGTTAGCCTCACAGCTAGAAGATCCCCGGTTCGCGTCCCGGTTAGGACACTTGGGATCTTTCTGTGTGGAGTTTGCATGTTCTCCCTGTGCAGTGTGGGTTTTCTCCGGGTTCTCCAGCTTCCTCCCACAGTCCAAAAACATGCTGAGGTTAATTGATGATTCTAAATTGTCCATAGGTGTAAATGTGAATGTCTTTCATTGTCTATCTCTATGTGTAGCCGTGTGATAGACTGGTGACCTGTCCAGGGTGTCCCCTGCCTTTGCCTGAGTCGGCTGGGATAGACTCCAGCCCCCCGCGACCCTACAGAGGATTAAGCGGTGTATAGATAATGGATGGATGGATTTAAATATAGGCAGCAATGGTGATAGTGCTGAGTGTGATTTTCATTTAAATACATTTACACTGACCTAGCAAATATCACATTACAATGAAAGTGGTGTCTGTCTCTATTAATCTGACATAATAGTTGGACACGCGGCCTGAACATCTGTAATAAATAACACACAAACATGAAAAACTCAGTGTCATCAATGGAGTTATGAAACAAACTAAAACAAATGCCGCTCACATAAACAAAAACCTATTATTTTCTCAGAAACATCCTCCTCCTGTGCTTTGATGTCACAGCTTTCATCGAACTGTATCATTGATTAGGTAAGATAAGATAAAGCAACACTTTACTGATTCCCCATGAGAGGAATTCAGGTATATCATCCATCCATTATCTATACATTGCTTAATCCTCTGTAGGGTCGCGAAGGGCTGGAGTCTATCCCAGCCGACTCAGGCGAAGGCAGGGGACACCCTGGACAGGTCGCCAGTCTATCACAGGGCTACACATAATGACAGAGAACTAAGCACACTCACATCCGCACCCACGGACAATTTAGAATCACCAATTAATTAACCTCAGCATGTTTTTGGACTGTGGGAGGAAGCCGGAGTACCCGGTGGAAACCCACGCTGCACAGGGAGAACATGCAAACTCCACACAGAAAGAATTAACTGGGATGCAAACCAGGTATCTTCTGGCTGTGAGGCGACACTGCTAACAACCGAGCCACTGTGCAGCCCCCAGGTATGTCACATCACATATAAATATGTATTCATAATGTTCATAATTTAAATATTATTAATTATTATTGAATATTATTCATTATGAAAATAATACAAAATTAAATTATGCAAAATAAATGGAAAGTGTATGTTTAAGTGCATGTGTCTGCTATACTCTATAGCTTGATTTATAGCTGATGATTTCCACAAATACTGACTGTAAGCAGGCAGCTGCACCACCAGCTGCTCGTAGTGGGCCTGGGCTCCGGTAAACTGGTTCTCAATGCTCCTCTTGTCCTCATCAGCAAACATCTGGGAGCCGAGGCTGCTCCGCTTGAACTCCTCAAAGTGAGTCTCGAGGCTCTTGATAATTTGTCTGTACTCCTCGGGACGCATCTTGGCCAGCTGAAGACACACACAGACATGATGTTTGATTTAGAGCTGAACAACCAGAAACAACAATCCTGATCACAAGTGAAAGGTAAGCAAATGCACTTTATTTATACGCAATCGGACATTAATAAGATAGCTGTAGGACAGCTTCCATTTTGTTGGATAGGTTTTTTTTATTATTATTATTGTTTTTAATTTTAGTTTCACACAAGTAGCAAAGTGGAGAATTAATACGGTGAAAGTGATGGCTTAAGTTTGGGGCAGGAGGTAACCGAAAATATGCAGTAGAGATACGCAGCTCTCTGAATCTCAGCTGCTTTGTTGGCTCCTGGATGCGACGGAGGTCCTTTTCTCTGACCAACATGCCTATTAGGATCATTCTGTGTGGGTTTATCTCTATGAGCACCAGTCTTCTCCTCCTACTGCTCTGTAGATGAGTGTCTGGTGAATTTATCTGTAATGCTGGTTCTTTCAACTGCATCGACCTCTTAGCTGTGGTACACTGTTAGCAATCGATGTATGTATTGTGAACGCTATAAGCATACACCTACAGCAGAGTACACCATGAATGCTGCTGGCTTTGGTCTTTTGTTAAGACGCACTGTGTTGAATGCGTTAGCTATACATGGAAGGTAACTGAATAGAAGGCTAATGATTGGTCCTGTCCACTGCAGAAA
Source organism: Dascyllus trimaculatus (assembly GCA_024666655.1). Classification (NCBI taxonomy): domain Eukaryota; kingdom Metazoa; phylum Chordata; class Actinopteri; family Pomacentridae; genus Dascyllus; species Dascyllus trimaculatus. The sequence continues at coordinate 3,019,423 of CM045446.1, read as the reverse complement.
ACAGGACAGCAGCTGTAAATCTCGTTAATTACATACTTACTATCTCATTTGTTTTCCACCTGTTTAGTAACTTTATGCTACAATAAGCTAATTAACAGCTGACATTAACATCTTATCTATTCTGCAGATATTCTCATCTAACCCTTGGCGGTTTCTCAGAATTTATTTTAAAGAACTGCATCCTTCTCCACCACAGTGACTCCTTTATGGCTATATTATCTCTAGGTTTTATTTCTGGTCTTTCCGTGAAGGGCTCACATACTGCGTGTTGTTCTTTTTTGTTTTGTTTGTCTTGCATGATAAAAATAAAATTCCCACTAACATTAAAAGTATGTGGATAAACACATTCATCCGTGACAACAGAGAGATCTATTCCTCCTCACCATGGTGATGGTAAGAGAGTTGATGCGCCTGATGTCCAGCAGACAGTACTGCCAGGCGATGAGACTCTTAACGTTGATGTACAGCTGGTTCCAGATTGACAGGATGGCCTCATAGTACTGCTCGTTCCTTCAAGCAACACAAACACAAACTTAAACCTCTACTCACAGGAAAGACACAGACTTATAAAATCACCGCTGAGTGCCAAAACAAAGCGACTGGGTTTCTTACTTGCTGGCGAGGCTGATGCTGAGCGGATTGGGAGGTGGTACAATCAGGCACACAGAGGGCACCAGCATATCCAGTCCTCCAGGGCCAGTCACCTGCCACTTGCTGCGCTGACTGTTGTCCTTCAGGATGGCCTCGTTGTCCTTACAGATCACTTTCTGAGGAGCCCAATGAAAAGTCATCTTAGTCATGAGCACAAAACTTGAATTCAGTATCGCTACATTTCAGCTGATGACTTGTAAGAAAATAATAGATTCTCTATAGACTGATTCCTACTCTGGAATGTTTTGTTAAGATTTTCCCATTGTTACTACAACTACACTACTACAACTGGTACCTATAGTGATATTCTGTCCTCACGAGAAAAAAATATACAAACTTAAAACAGAATAATTTTTTTTTCCCTCTATTTCATTCCTTACTCTAAATAAAAATAAAAAAACTGAGCAAAGAACTTTTTCTTTGACAGTATATTAACTGTGCTGTGTAGTTTTATTGAGGAAAAAAGTTTTGAGTGCTCCCTCTACCACTGCCAGAACCATCATTTTGGGTGGCTGTGGCTCAGGTGGTAGAGCTGGCTGTACACTGATCGTAAGGTTGGCAGTTCGAGCCCGTCCACATGCCGAAGTGTCCTTGGGCAAGACACTGAACCCCAGGTTGCTTCCAATGGCAGGCAGGCACCTTGTATGGAAGTTCTGTCGCCATTGGTGTTTGAATGTGTGTGTGAATGGGTGAAACATTGTAAAGCGCTTTGAGTGCCACTAAGGTAGAAAGGTACTATGTAAGTGCGGATCATTCACCACCTAGGATTTGTCTGCAGCCCCCAAATCACTAAATCTGCCCTACTCTGAGCACTCAACAAACAGAATTTCTGAACAACAGTGTAGATGAGGCTCTGATCATTTCAGATAGAATGAATGAACTCATGGCTCAACCATCAGCTGGCTAATGGTTACTGTTAGCCTATCCCAGCTGACTCAGGGTGAAGGCAGGGGACACCCTGGACCACCATCACCAGTTAACCTCAGCATGTTTTTGGACTGTGGGAGGAAGCCAGAGCACCCGGTGATTAGCCACGCATGCACAGGGAGAACATGCTAACTCCACACAGTAAGGTCCCAGGCTAGATGTGAAGCAACAGTGCTAACCACCGAACCACTGTGCAACATTATTATTGAACGTACTGAGCATGTTGGGCTGTGTGTGAGAGACTGTGACATGATCATGAGAAAACTGACCTGGTCTTGTTTGAAGTCACACAGAGCCTTGACAATGATGTTGGTGTTGCTCCTCTCTTCAGGGTTTCTGGGTTTCAGTCTGACGATGCTCTTTGACTTGTTGACCAGGTGTTGTACCTGCCTCTTGTTTTCCATGATCTTCTCCTTTTCCCTCTGAAAATAAGGAAGATTTATAGATCAGGCATAAACATAATATTACTAAACTGCAACTGCTAAGTTATGAACAGCCACAGCTTCACTTTCTTTGAGTAATCAGTAAGATACATATAACTATTTTGTAGGATCATTGTCTCTTTGAGGTCTTTTGAGGTTCCTGCTTGTAGAAGACCTTGTGAGAACTTTCTTCTGGTGCCTGAGACGTAATATTTTCATGCCATGGCTACGAGCTTAGTCTGCATAGTAATATAATAAAAAATAAACATCTGTCGTCCAATCAACTTAGTTTTGCGGTACTAAACATCTAAAGTCAGATGATGCAGGGAGACTTCAGAGGTCACTGATGCTGCTCTGTTATTGTTGTGAGACGGCCTCATACCTCCAGGCCTCTGAGGAGCTCCAGCAGGTTCTCCAGAGAAGTGTTCTTGTCACAGGGGAACTTCTTACGAACCATCTCATGTTCCCTTTGCAGAGCGCTGTACGTGTCATTGGCTTCCTTGAAGAACTGTTAAAAGCACATACTTCTGCATAAGTCTTTGGAAAAATAGAACAGATCATGAAGTATTCATCACTGGATCACAGCAGGGAGAGGCACCTGGCTTGACATTACGACCACTTCTGTCCACAACAAAACAAGTTAATTGTATCCATATAGCATATTTCACACACAAAGGAAGCTCAAATTGCTTTACATAATGTGAATGACACACTGGATGCCAGTGAAGAGACCTGTGCCATGATGTGTTTACTGCTCCGTCTTTGGACTCAAGCAGCAGCCTTCTGAACAAGCTGCTCTGAGAGGAATCGAAGCTGCTGGAAATGAAACTGTGAATTTTTCATTGTCCTCACAATATGTTTCATGAAGAACATGCTGCTGTTTCAATATTTTGGGATGCTTGTGGTGATTTTGTTTCCTTTTATGCATACTGTTGTCATTATTTTCCTTCCAATATCAGTATTTTCGAGAGCAGTCGATCTTATGATTGAATCTGATTTACAACACAATCAGATGAGAGGGGTCAGGATCTGTCTGACTCAGATCAGCATGTGACAGTGACTGATTAATCACATCATATGTTCCCTTCACATCAATTAAAGCAGTACGCCACACTGTTGGAAAAAAACATAAAACCTTATGTGTTATTGGGGCTTGTCAATCTCAGACTGGGATTTAAAAGAAAAGTTCAGTGCTCAAACCCCTGACTCAAACAGAAAACCACAAGGGTGCCTCGGTTTGCAATTTAAACACAAATATGACATACAGTGGGGCAAAAAAGTATTTAGTCAGCCACCGATTGTGCAACTTCTCCAACTTAAAATGATGACAGAGGTCTGTAATTTTCATCATAGGTACACTTCAACTGTGAGAGACAGAATGTGAAAAAAAATCCAGGAAGTCACATTGTAGGATTTTTTAAGAATTTATTTATAAATTATGGTGGAAAATAAGTATTTGGTCACCTACAAACAAGCAAGATTTCAGGCTCTCACAGACCTGTAACTTCTTCTTTAAGAAGCTCTTCTGTCCTCAACTCATTATCTGTATTAATGGCACCTGTTTGAACTCGTTATTTGGATAAAAGACACCTGTCCACCGCCTCAAACAGTCAGACTCTAAACTCCACCATGGCCAAAACCAGAGAGCTGTCAAAGGACACCAGAAACAAAATTATAGACCTGCACCAAGCTGGGAAGACTGAATCTGCAATAGGTAAGCAGCTTGGTGTGAAGAAATCAATAGTGGGAGCAATTATTAGGAAATGGAAGACCTACAGGACCACTGATAATCTTCCTCGATCTGGGGCTCCACGCAAGATCTCACCCCGTGGGGTCAAAATGATCACAAGAACAGTGACCAAAAATCCCAGAGCCACACGGGGGGATCTAGTGAATGACCTGCAGAGAGCTGGGACCAAAGTAACAAAGGTTACCATCACTAATACACTACGCCGCCAGGAACTCAAATCCTGCAGTGCCAGACGTGTCCCCCTGCTTAAGCCTGTACATGTCCGGGCCCGTCTGAAGTTTGCTAGAGAGCATTTGGATGATCCAGAAGACGACTGGGAGAGAGTCATATGGTCAGATGAAACCAAAATAGAACTATTTGGTAAGAACTCCACTCTTCGTGTTTGGAGGAGAAAGAATGCTGAGTTGTATCCAAAGAACACTATACCTACTGTTAAGCATGGGGGTGGAAACATCATGCTGTGGGGCTGTTTTTCTGCAAAGGGGACAGGACGATTGATCCGTGTTAAGGAAAGAATGAATGGGGCCATGTACTGTCAGATTTTGAGTGAAAACCTCCTTCCATCAGCAAGGGCAATGAAGATGAAACGTGGCTGGGTCTTTCAGCACGACAATGATCCCAAACACACCGCCCGGGTAACGAAGGAGTGGCTTCGTAAGAAGCATTTGAAAGTCCTGGAGTGGCCTAGCCAGTCTCCAGATCTCAACCCCACAGAAAATCTTTGGAGGGAGTTGAAAGTCCGTGTCGCCCAGCGACGGCCCCAGAACATCACTGCACTAGAGGAGATCTGTATGGAGGAATGGGCCAAAATACCAGCTGCAGTGTGTGAAAACCTTGTGAAGACTTACAGAAAACGTTTGGTCTCTGTCATTGCCAACAAAGGGTATATAACAAAGTATTGAGATGAACTTTTGTTATTGACCAAATACTTATTTTCCACAATACTTTGCAAATAAATTCTTTAAAAATCAGACAATGTGAATTTCTAGATTTTTTTTTCTCATTTTATCTCTCATAGTTGAGGTATACTTATGATGAAAATTACAGGCCTCTCGCATCTTTTTAAGTGGGAGAACTTGCACAATTGGTGGCTGACTAAATACTTTTTTGCCCCACTGTATGCTTTTGAAGTGAAGCATCAACTGATGCGAGTTTAACTACTGTGTTCTCTGACTGCTCCTCTACAACATCGTCACCACCTGGAGAAACTCTGCATGATGAAACTCAACAGTGAGGAGTGTCACCATGTTGCAGAAACAATGAGGAGAGTCTGCCAGGAGGTCCTGAAGTGACTGTCACTACAACTGGCACTAATTGCTTTTTAGGCCTCTTCAGGGCAGTGCAATGAGCTGTAAGTACAACACTGATATAAAAGCAACTTATACAGGAGAAATGGTGAATGTTTCAGCAAACAGTGGCTTATTTAACACCCAGCAGACACAGAGCAAAGCTAGAGTTAATTTGAAGCTGCGTCTAGCATTCATTTCCCATTTCAGAATTCCAGACTCAAATTTTTCTTCTTCACATTAAATTTTTCAGACCATATTCGACATCTGAGTCCAAATACCTGATGTTTATCATATAACTAAATGCTTTTAAAATCCAGTTGTTGACATGTATGCTACACTCTGACTGTATATGCCATCATGCTGCCAAATCAAGTTTGTGTCTCCAGGTTCCTGCAGCTCACACAGTTCAACTGACACTAAACCCAGAGGAGTTCATGCACAGCACTGTCAGCTCTGCCTTTCAGCTGAAATATTTGATCTGCATTTCTCTTCTTTATTATTCATTGTTACTCCTTTCATTCTTTATTAAATTACAACGACAAAATCTGTTGCATCTCGACTGTTTTTGCTTGGCTCATCCAGATTTTCCACAACACATTTAAGCTGCAAGGCTAAAACAGTAAGCAACGACATCTCTGCCCAGAGAGGAGCACTGCTACCTATACTTCCATTGTTTTCCCTTAACATGTTGAATAAATAACATATTGTTGTTCCTGCCATAATTTTGAGTCTCTTTTAAATGAGAAACTGAGCTGAAAACAGTTAAATAACCTGATGGTCATGGTGTCTGTGCCATTTTATTCACTGTGTCCATTACAACCTTTCTGATAACTTCATCACTGCATACCTCATAAATGCTCAGATAGGCTTCATATTTGGTTATTTATGTTGCAATGTAAATATGCAATTCAAAGATTGCATCAGTAACATCAATTAATCACTAAACTCAAACTCCATACTTCTTCATATAATACTGAGTAGGAACCCTGGAGGTGGAACAGGAAGCACACAGTGGGTTTGTAGCACTTTTATCACTTCAACAGCAAACAGCATTTATGAGAGCTGTGACTCAAAACAGTAAAGTCATGGGCCTTAAAACCTAAGCTGAAAGATGCTAATAAGGTTAGTGGAAGGCCTTTATAGTTCTGTGTGTTTGTCACTACAAGTGACTGCTTTCAGATCACACACGGGTCATGGTGCTTATATACTGCATACTAACACAGCCTTACCTGGCTGTAAGCTCCATTCTCCTTCAGATGGACATCAATGCATTTTGTAATCTGAAGGAGCCAACTCCACTGAGTCTGCAAAGTGTCCTTGTAAGCCTGGAAAATACACAAACACAAAAAAACGAGAGATAAAGAAACTATTGAAGGTTCTACTGGGACTTCATCTCACACTTCCAGACGTGATGGGATCAGTTCGAACCTCTATCTTGTCAGAGGCCGGGTGGTTGTTCTTCAGGACGTTATCCACTTTGGTTTTCAGTTTATTGAGTTCCATCTCTTTATCCTCCAGGGCACTCATCAGTTTCTGTTACATAAGAAGAGGTTTAGTAATCACAGGGGAAACCGACAAACATCCGCATGCAGCTGAAGGAAAAACCTCTGTGGCTTTGCCCTAAGTGGATGACTGACTGCAGCTGCCAGAATCTAATCTAGTACAGATGATTGCTCCCTTATGAGATGCAGATTAACTTCATAAAAGACATCAGTGCCATTTAGGCTCACAGGATTGCCAAGAATGTTAATCGACTACAGTGAAGCTGTTAAAAACTGAAATTAAAACACGGATTTCTGCAAATGAGCCCAATTCTCCAGCAACGCCCAGTGATTCTGTGTTTTACTAACCGAGTAGCTCTCCTGCTTCTTGGGGATGTACTGGTCGATGTTCTTGTCTCCCCAGTCAAACACCAGCTCCTCTTCCTCCCTGTCGTTCACCCACATAATCTCTTTGGATATTTCCTGGATGAGATGCAGGAGGTCTCGCAGCTGCTGGGTCCGACCAAACGACATTTGCTAGCAAGGGAGAAGAGAGTAAGTTGAAATACAAGGCTGGCAATTTACCACTAAATACACAACACAGGCAGTGATGAGCCTTTAGTTTCTGTCACCTGCAGACTGTCCCATTCCTGTTCAAGAGCGTGAAGACTTCCTTTGTCTCCTTTCTTAGCCTAAAGGGAGGAGAATTCATCAGTTACTCACACTTCATTTGTAAAGCCCTGTTTGTATCGGTTAGTGCAACTCAAGGCGTTTGACAGACGACAAGCTGCCAAATGAGCAAAAATCAAACCTAGACAGTAAAACAATTTCAGAATTATGCATTACGAAATTTAAAAATAGCAAAAAGGGTAAATAAAGTTAATCAAAACTAATGGAAATATGACAGAAAAAATAAGCAAAACATCTTTTTGGAGCTACTGTGTCGTATCTTAGGTTGCAAGTCAGAGGGTCTCAACCTCTGCTGAGATACTTTTATGTGTTGAATGAATTATACAGAAAGCTGCACACTGCAACTTGACAGGATTGCTTCTGTAGGTTTGTAACATCTCAATCTGTGTTTTTCAGACTGTCACTGGTCACTGCAGTTCAGGGTAGAAATGCTCAGACATGGTGTTGACTGCTTATGTCTGTGTAGATGTCAGTCGTCCAGGTGATGGTAGTTCTATGTGCTTCAGTAAAAGGCAACAGCACTTCTCCTTTTGGTTCTTGAAGATATTTCACCTCTCATCAGTCTAAGTTTTTCAAAAGTTAGACTGCTTGTATAAAAAGCCGAACTCGAGATGGTTACCCACGCATTTATCTCTTCACGTCTGGACTACTGCAACAGTCTTTTTATTGGCTTAACCAAGTCAGCCTTAGACCACCTCCAGACAGTACAAAACGCCGCAGCCAGACTTTTAATGAGCACAAATAGGAGATCGCACATCACTCCAGTTTTAGCTTCTCTTCACTGGCTACCAGTAAATTTTAGAATTCATTTTAAAATTTTAGTCTTAACCTCTAGAGCCCTACACGGTCAAGCTCCACATCATATCTCTGACCTGCTGTTACCACATTTTTCTGCTCGTGCTCTGAGGTCAGCAAGTCAGAATTTGCTGTTGGTCCCACGTACTCATTTTAAAACTAGAGGTGATCGGGCTTTTCAGGCAGCGGCACCAAGACTATGGAACTCTTTGCCGCTGGCTTTACGCTGCATAAACTCTATTGACTCTTTTAAAAAGCAGTTAAAGACTTTTTATATAAAGAAGCTTTTAATTAACCTCTTTTACTAACTTGGTGTTTACATTTAAACACTTCGCTTTATTGCGAAGGACAGTGTTGTATTGTGGGGTTTTTTTGTATATCACTGTTTTATTTCTTTGTGTTACTGTAAAGCACTTTGGGATTTCTATCTGCAAAAGGTGCTATATAAATAAATTTTACTTACTTACTTACTTACTTATCTAAAAGGCTTCCTCAGTTCTACAGAGGAAGGGTCTGAGATCTCTTCCCATATAGTTTCACCACCATTCACACTTCACGGTACGTGAGCCTTGGGTTGCGTTCCAAATCACATGCTTTGACATGTATTGGGACACACGAAATCTTTATCAGCTGTATGTTAGTATGGATATCGGGACGCACCCATGGGTTCATACCAGGCCATGAGTCATTTGATTTGGAGGTGGGAAGAAATCCCTGGGACTCCCCACCAGTCAGTTAGAACTGGGAAGCCTTTTGGATGAAAGGCGAAAAAATAAAACAAAAAACCATAGAGTTCCTGTTGCCTTCTATAAAAGCACTTACTATCACTGACTGCCTATTCTGTTCATGATGTGTCTGCCAGTCTGTAAAAACACCACGTGGACATGTTAACAAGGTAAAAAACTTGATTTTCACCGGAGGGGTCTTTAAACACCAGGATGCTCTCAATCAGGCTTATAGTTCCAAAGCATTTTTAGAAACTCCAAAGCCTCTTAGTTTGCTGATAAGAAATAATCTGTGATTAGCTGTCTGACAGATAGAGTCATCACTGTGTATGAGGTTCAGTCTGTTGTTAGGGCAAACTACCAGGCATCTGAAACTACTGCCAGCTTCCACAGACTGATCAGGAGGTACAAGACATGTTACTGGGCCTGTGGGATTTAAAATGGGCTCTTTCGCTTTGTCAACACTGAGTACTAAAGAATGAGATTTATACCATTCTTCTACCTTGTACACCTCATCTACAAATGTTTATTGAATAATAATTTAAATAAATCATAACAAACCAAAGCACAAATCTGATTCTGTTTGCACCAATAATGATTCTAAACATTGTTTCATCAAACAGGAATAGCAACATGGCTGCTAGCCCGCTGCAGCCTGAACCCACCAGGTCGTCTCTGGCTCGCTCCACCTCGGGGCTCCTCTGGATGGAGGAGTGAAACTTCTGGTGGCTGATGAGCTGCTGCTCGATGGCTGCAGGATCGTCTCCCCAGGCAGCCGTTTCAATCAGACGCTGCAACACAGAAATGCTACGTAATCAGCAGGCAGAACCTCACAGCACAAGTGTAAAATGAACGCACCGTTGCTGCCGAGACCTTCTGAGGCAGGCAGTAAAGCCCCTTGAACAACTGCCCCACAACTATCAGCGCATACAGTGAGTGTGAAGTGCTTTCCGAACGCACTTGCATATGCATATACACATGTCACCAGTAGATGGTGGCAGAGAAACAAGTTAGGCTGGTAATTCTTTAGTGAATTTATGAACCACTCAGGTCAAACATCTCAGGAATGCACCAGGAAATGGTTTAGCATCAGGCAGAAAACAAAACCCTCTTTTAATTTCTATTACCATGACGAGCACTCAGTCACCCTTCAATCCAGTGTGTCTGCAACAACACACAGCAGAGGAATGCTTTTATCTCGAAACTCTGTTCAAACACTGTGATTTAGCAGTGATTGAAAGCTGCTCCCGACCACCTGGAACTGATGCATACAGACTCACACAGTGACACCTCCGCCCCTTTATTCTGCTTTCTTTTTTGCAGGGTGACACAACACCTAAAGATCTAGCTTTGTTGTGTGAGTAGATCTTTTTGAGGCATCAAGCTAACACTTTCACATCAGCCTTTTTACTACATCCATGTTTTCAATACTTGCAGTGTATCCAGTGTTTTAACAGCATATATCTTGGACTTTTTGATGCACAATGAAGATAGGACCATCCATTCATTCATCCATTATCTGTACACTGCCTAGTCCTCTGACACACAACCAAGCACACTCACATTCACACCAATGGGCAATTTAGAATCATCAATTAACCTCAGCATGTTTTTGGACTGTGGGAGGAAGCCGGAGAACCTGGTGAAAACCCACGCTGCACAGGGAGAAAATGCAAACTCCACACAGCTCGCTGTGAGGCGACGCTGCTAACCACCAAGGTGCAGCCCAAGATAGGACCAAATGAATCAAATAAAAATATTTTAAAATGTGATATCATATGGACAGATACTCTGAAGGGTGGTTTAATGGCTCACCAGGAAATCTGGTGACCAAGAAATTACAACATTGTTAAGATACTTGAAACTAAACCTAGTATGTCAAACACTTTGAATAAAGGAACAATATGTGACTGAAATGTTCTCAAAATGGACATCCACCACAGAAACCTACATCTTGCAGATCTTTCAAACAAAGGAATCACATCTAGGTTATTCATTCATTTAGATCAGTTAAACTGCCACGTGTTTTGGATTCTGATTTGCTGAGACAACTACAATGCCAATTTTAACAGACTGTCAAAGAATGCACTCAGGATCAAAATCAGTTTAAGGTCTTGAATTTCCATTTCTGGGTGCTATTTTTTGGCATTTCCACTTTATTTGCTAGCGATAAGTCGAGACAAACAGGAGAGCAGAGCTGCTGCGATCAGGGCTTAGTCTTCCTACATGGTGCAGACTCTACCCGGTGAGCTACTGTGGTCTATTGTAAGTTAGTAAATGTTCCTTCAGCCCTTTGTTGTCTGCAGTTCCACAGCCATCTAAAGCTCTGCCAAAACTAGGCAAATTAGCTGACATGTTAAAAAGATGTTTTACTGTGGAATTTCTGCAGGAGACAATGAAAAACAACCATAGTGAAATTTTAAGGTTGACCCTCTCATTGTGCTGCTGGATGTTTCCCTCAACATAAACGCTTAATCATTGATTCCACTATGATAGGATTGTTTTCTGTTGCTCAAAAATATAGTAGGAGGACTTCATTTTGATTCCTGGAGCGTAAATGCAGGTAGAGGAACTGAAAAGGTTTGCAATCCCTGGAGGAAAGTTCCTGAGGTGGAAACATAGCTACAGGTTCAGGTTAGGCATGTTGTGTGTGTGTGTGTGTGTGTGTGTGTAAATGCCTTGTGCTGTGCGATCCAGCCCATAGCATCATGGAAGCTCCTTCCAGGTTCCTCCCATCCTCCGGAGCTGCCCCTGGTGCTTCTCCTCCTCTGCATGGAGCTCGTCATGGCCATGTGGACCCCCTTCAGCTGGTCTTTACAGATCTCCACACTAGAGATTGAGAGGAATTAGAAATACAGTTTGTCAGGAGTTTTCCGTGTATGATTTTGCTCACAGATAAATTACACAAATAGGGAATCAGAAGAGGAAGAGCAACCCAGAGAGGTCAGCGGGAACCTTTATTACCTCCTGACTATGTTGTCATTGGGCTGTCCCATTTGTCGCAGGTCCATCGCACAGTATTTCAGCTTTTCAATGGCATCTTTGGCCATCCCCATGTAGTACTCTGTATCCCCACTGCCCTGCAAGAAATAAGCACAAAAATCAGAGAGGTGTACAAGGCTATTATCCAATAAACAAGACACAACATCCACATTTAGGTTTTGTGTGTATAAACCCAAACCAAGATATGACAGGTGCTTTTTGTACTTTCCTTCTTTAGTAAATGCTATAATTTCACTTTGTGTTGAGGTGGCAATGATGTCAAAACCCAGACAGAATCGTCTTGAGCAAAAACTATGAAAGAGGGTAGTTTTGTGATTTTGGAGGCGATGACATGGTTGTGACATTCAGTGGTTCACCAATGAAATTCAGCAAGTGAAACAGATGAGCGCTTCATGATACGAGTCAACAGACTAATAAATCACACACCCACAACATTCAAGCTGCACCCCTGGTGAACCTGACAGAAGAAATACTTCACATAACGTGCTCAACACGAAATGAGTGTGCGTTGAAAGTAAGTGTTTGCAGAGATCACCAGATCCAGCAGAGAGCTTCGTTATATGACTGGTTTCTATTACATGGTCCGGCACCGACGTTACAGGCATACTTATCCTGTTTCTCAGATTACAGCCACACAACATTTCTGTCATTTTTTCTCCATCTTTTTGCCAATAGAGGACAAGCTGCAACACTTATCTCTGGAAAACATCTTATTTAATGAGCTCTGACCCAGACCAGTTTTTATCTGCACTGCTGGGGAAAAAGAGCGAAGAAGTAGCAAGACAAGGTAAAACATGACTTACAGCCTGCAGGGAGTATTCGGCCTTCTTCAGGTACTCCTTGCACTGGCTCTGCAGGGCATCGGCTCTCTGGTTGATGGCACTGAAGGTCGAGCCACTGCAGGGGGCAGCAAAGTCAGCTCATCAGTACAAAGATCACTTCCATAATGGTCTTCAGCAGCAGTATTTGTATTGAAGAAGGCATATCCACCAACACATCACTGTTCAGACCAGTGGTTCCCAACTTTCGTGGCCCAAGAGCCACTTCTAACCCCCTGTAACCAGAGCTACAGCCGTTAACTGATTAGCTGTTCGCTATTAATCACCAACTCTCTTGATAACCAGTCATTTGTCTCAATTATTAACTGTTAATATTGCTATGATTTAATTATTGAAAGCTAAATTCTCAGATTCCAGCTTCTAAAATGTGAGTATTTTCTCTGTGACACAGAATAATTAGATGTACGTAGCTGCATCTTGCCCATCCACCCAATCAAAAACATTTTGTTCAATCAACAGCAAAATAGCACAAAGAACTACACACAAAGGATCACTTCTGACATTTGATTGGGTGAGCAGGATAAACCCCGCCTCCCAAGTCACCTGCTGCACAGACCGTCTGTCACAGCAGAGTTTCACTGCCCGTGAAAAATCTCACACTCGACTGCATAACTTGCTCAAACTCACATATGGATTGTGTCAGAGCAAGCTAGTGTTCTAGACATTAGTTTAACGTTTGCTAAGTTTCCATTTGTCTTTTTTTTTGTCAGAGATCACAGAAAAACAGTAACATCAGAAAAAAGGAGGAGATGCCAGCATTTAACCTCAAACCCAGAGCCGCTCGCCCATTAGGCAAATAGGTAAAGGCTAAGGGTGCCATGGCCTCCAGGGGGCACCACAAAATCAAGAACAAATTCAATATAATTACATTAAAACTAGTTATTACTGTTAACTCTTAAAATGGAAAAGCTCACACTGATTCAAATGTAAAGCAATGCCTAACTAATATCACTACAAAACAATGCTGTTTGATTGCTTTTGTAAGCGTATGTAAATCGCTGATGGAGGGGGGCAGCATAGAAAATCTCTCCTAGGGCCCCACATTGGGTAGGGCCGCCTCTGCACTAAGCAGAAACCTTTGGGATACCAATCAGCTTATCCAGCTTCGAGCTACCGATCATCGACTCTTATTATCTCTACCGGCCCACAGAGGAGACTGGAACTGGCCCTGATGTAACTGCACACTTCTTGGACATTTCCTTGCAAAGGGATGTGCAGTTACTGATAATAAAAGCCCACTGTCACAATAGATTGAGAACCGCCTAGATTTTTTTGAACAAAAAGCAATTAAATTAGATGTGAAAAATGGCAAGTCAACCAGGGTATAAACTGACTTCAGCTCAAACATGAATTTGCCTTTGTTTAATGAGTAAATTAGGTATTTTCTAACGGACAGGCAGGTCCTAAAACTCTTACATAAACTGATATTTTTTGAACACATATGGATGGCAGTATGCACAAGTGGGCTAACCCACATTGGTCGCAAAATGATTTATCACCTTTACACAAGTCTGCAAGTATCTGGCTTTCATATGCCCAACACACTCCTAACACACCATGCTAAACTATAATCATGCTGAGCCTTACAGATTTAATGGTAACACAAAGATCCATTTTACGCCATTTTTACAAAACAGCTAAATGTGGGTTAGCCCACCTGTGCATACTGCCATCCATATGCAAATGCAAACACTGTATTCTGAAATATTTGATGTGATATATTTATTTATGACGTCCTGTACATCCGGCACATGTGGAGCCATGCAGTTAATGCAGGACATAACAATCTGAACTTTACAGTAGTAGCGCTGAAAAGAGAAGGTGACACTGGTGTCGAGGTTTTCCAGATAAGTCAGTTAAAAACTAACATCCTCTAATGAACTCCATGAGCATGGCTTCTTCCCCTTATGATGTAGCAAGAGGATCACGAGGTTGTGCTGTAGCATGAACCAACACTAACATAGAAATTATCTCTGTTGGACCAACAATATATGATGGAGACGCTGTTTCTGAACAATGTCAAGCAAATCTTCGGCATGTTTGATCTGCAATTTACTTCTCAGCCAACATATGTCCTAATAACAGTATACCTAACAAAACATACTCATATCTGCCATTAACTAATACCAGCCCATGCACTGGCTCAGACATTCTATCTGTATAATTTTGTTAAGTGCTACGTAACAAAGCCCCACCAATATATCGGTCGGCACCACCGATATCGGCCTCTCACACATATCTTTGAATCAGCATATACATTACCCAGTGTGCACCAATATGAGAAGCTTTGTAACAGAAATAATGCAACAGGCGATGTTTAGGATCATTTAGAAAAGGTCTCATCTCACAGTTTGTCTAGGAAAGCAGCTCTGGCTCCATTTTTTTTTTTACAGCACTCTCAGCACCGTCAGCAGCACACAAGGCAGGACACATTTCACAGGTGAGCAGACGGAGGGTGTGCAGTGAAGTGGCACGCTAGTTTGTGTAATCCATTGCTGGGAAGTTAACAAACAACTCTAAAACACCACAAATGCATCAAAAATATCAGCAAATATATCAGGTTCAGAATCTTTACTCCCAACAAGCCATATCTGCCCCCAACAAACAGTATCAGGTAGACCCTCCAAAATAAAAGCAAGGCTTTTACTTTGAAAACCTCCTCAGCAACAGGTCTACTTTTTCTGTTTCTCTGTAACAGCAAACATCAGAAACGCCTTGATATGAAATGACTGGACCCCCCAAAACTACAGTGTTTGCTTCATTCTTTCCATCATCAACATATCTACTGGAATAACTCGGTCTTCATGTCAAACACCTTGGGATCATGTTACTCTGCACTCCTCTCTAAAGCACCACAGCGGTGTATTTCCTCAATGGTGTAGCAGGTCTGAGACTAACACTAGTGTTCAGTTCAGTGTGGGCCATAAATCACATTTCTCCTGAGCACAGAAGAAGCTGAATGATAATTTCAAAAGTTTGCAAAACCCAGTGGCTGTAAGTCATCACTGAGACAACCATCACTGAGCAGGTTTGTTCCATTATCAGTGTGCATGATCAGTTATGTAATTTAAGGGTCAGGTAATGGGGCCACTCCTTCAGCACACACATTATACATGCAGTTTTGAGTTCGTTGCAAACTACCTGCAGCTTTCCACCAATTTGTAAGGAGACTGGAGAGAATCATCTACTGAAGCATTCAGACATTAAACTCTTCTAAACAAACCCAGATCAGAGCAGGGAGAGCTGCAGAACAAAAGCACCCCCTTCTAAGTATGATCTCTGCAAATATGATCATGCATTTACTTGGTAATACTTGGTGTATCCAGGGTTTGCAGGTGAAACAGACACCAAGAGGCTGGATGAATATTTGATAGACTCATGCGTCCTCCCCGCAGCGAGCGCAACAAAATGCGCAACAGGTGGCGAAACTCTTGTAAAGTAAAACAGGACTCTTACCTCATTCTGGTCATCGTTCCTCCTCCCTCCATACCGGTGGCCATTTGGCCCATCATCGTCCCGCTCATCACTCCGCTCATGGTCCCGCTCCCCATGCCGCCCCCCATCGCAGTGGACCTCGAGTAAGTGTAGGTTTTGTATCCGTCCATGTAGGGATCGTATCCATTACCGCCGCCGCCGCCGCCGCCGTGCACCACTTCGCTCCGTGCGTAATGGTAGCTCCCCCCGCCAGCCAGGTCGCCCTTGGAGCCGACCCTCCGGCCCATGTTCAGGCCCTGCTGGGACCCGTACATGCTCATCCTGACCGGGACGCGGCAGCCTCAGCCGCTCTGCTCAGCTCTGTCTCCGTCCACCTGCCTCCCCGGTACCCTCTGGGGCAGACTGCAGCGGAGGCAAGGGGGGGTTTGTTTTTGGTGGCTGGTGACCACACCTCTCCTCCTCCACTCCACCTCTGTGCCAAAAAGTAGCGAACTGCGTGCCACTCCCATCCAGACTGTGCTGGAGGCAGAAATGACAGCTGCTGCACTTCTGTCTTTATGGGGACTGGTTCGACTTTAAGAAGAGTGAGGGCGTTTTTGGAAAGTTAGAAATACTTGGTCAAGTGATGATATGCCACAGCCTGAGAACTACTTTGGAAAGTGAGGACAACTTTGGAAAGTATGAATAAAAAAAGGACATTTTGGAAAAAAAACAAAAGCCCATTATGACATGGCAGGTGGAGGTAGAACACACTTTATTTGTCAGAATAGCTGAAATATGTGCACTGATCATCCTAGATATAAAAATGCATACATATAACATATAATCAACATAAAATACAATAAGATAACTACATAAAATACATTTGGCATTTAAATGATCGTTGAAATGTGCAGAATCTCTGTTATATCACGGTTATAAAGGCTTCAAGCTTGAAAGAACAGATGATGCATCCTGACCACGTGATGTGTGATTTGAAATTTCAAATAAAACATCCATTAAAGTGCATCTCATTGTTCCCCTCCTCCTCAGGGCTTTTTCAGGCCTTTACTTTCACACACCCTTCTTATCCACAGTTTTGTTTTTTTGCCTCCTCTTCTGCAATAAACTCTCTCACACACACTGACACTGCTTAAACACTTGCCTGAAGCCAATAGGTGGTGCTCACAGGAAAAACGAGTTTGACAGCTACTCCTGAGTGACAGTAGCACTGAATTAGATTTTCAGCCACGTATGCTCAAATTCATCCAGTTTGTCCAAAGGACGTCTTATTTCTTAATCAGTCCTACTTATTGGGTTTGCTTTTGTTATTTGTTATATAGGAGCAGATGCCAACCAATACAAGTGGATGCACAGCCAGCAGGGTGCAGATCACGTTGCGTTTTGATACGAGCACGCACACACTCATTGATTCTCCAGCCACAAATCCAATCACTTTGGTTTTGCATGTTTTGTTTCACACAGATTAAAGTCACTGAACAGCTGTGGAGTTTCCACAAGGATAAGTGCTCACAATGTTGATGTTTTCATCC
The DNA here is from genome assembly GCA_024666655.1 of Dascyllus trimaculatus. Taxonomy (NCBI): domain Eukaryota; kingdom Metazoa; phylum Chordata; class Actinopteri; family Pomacentridae; genus Dascyllus; species Dascyllus trimaculatus. Next base: position 3,001,884 of record CM045446.1, on the reverse strand, counting down.
GACATCTTCATAGTTTGATGTATAGTCTCTTACTATGTGCAGGCAGCGTGAGCCTGGCAGAAATTCTCAGGTATACAATAAAACTGTTGAGTTGACAACTATGAAGCCACAAAGTCATATGACACACACACACGCACACACACACACACACCAGTTTGACTCATAAGTTCAGTCCTGTTTGATTCTTCCATCTTGTATATATACTGAATAAACAAGAAACCATATCGGTGATTTGTTTGCTGCTTGGAGGATGTCATACTAGCAGTTTAAATGCATTTCAAATGCACCAAAGTATTTGATAGGATCATATGCTACCTGGCTGCTTGTGTTTTGAGGATAGACTGCACAGAAGAGATAGATGGATCAACCATGACATCACCCATTAGTTTGTGGACTAATGTTTGAAGCCTAGAGTTTGGAACTTGGCCGTCGCTCACTTGCTCTTTCGAAACCAGAAATAGTGTGGTGTGGATCTGATTGAGAAAATAACAGAACTACACACACCAATAGAAACCTGTCAATCACAAGGAAGCCACGCCCTTGAACATACTCTGCTTTATCACCCATTTTACTCTAACAACAGCCATAATTCACAGAATGAAAATCCTATTATACTGAATATATATATATATATATATATATATTGAGATTAGTGATTGAGACCATAAAGGGCTTTGGACTACTGATTGGAAGGTCAGGAGTTCAAGTGCCAGCACCACTAAGCTGCTACTGCTGGGTAACATAGCAAGGCCTTTAACCCCATCTGCTCCAGGGGTGCCTTAGTGTGGCTGACCCTAGGCTCTGTACCCAGCTATCTGAAATATGTGAAAAAAGAATTTACCCTAGAGGGCTCAATAAAGCATTAAATAAATAAATAGAACTCATTATAAAATATTCACTGAGGTAACATATCAAGTGAGAAGTACAGTCAATTTCTCAGAGACTTCTATACATTCACACTTATTTTCCCAACCAGAGGAGCTGCCCCCTGTGATTTTAGCCACACTAGCAGTCTCACTTGAGTGAGACTTCGATCCAAAAGGAAATATCTGAAGCACTGGATGGATCGCTGTTTGTCCAGTTAACCTGTGCAAATTTTCAACCTGCAAAACTCAAGACGTTTTCATTCACCTCAGCTGTGCTCTATGTTTAGCACTGATTAGCAATGTAAGTTGATAAACCTGCACTAAACATAAGCATGCTGGTATTGTTACTATGGCCGTGTTAGCATCCTGATGCATTTTGCATTTAGCAAAGTGCCTCTGCACCCAGGTAGAGCTTCACAGAAGGGTGAGCACGTCTGCTGAGTCTTAGTCTTATCACCTTTTTTTTTTTTAAATCTTTGATTTTAAAGTCACAGAGATTTTGATATTGAGGTCGCAGCCTGTTTTATCCTGGACATCAGCACAAATGGTTCATAGGAAAGAACAATTCACCAAAGAAGAAGAGACAGAAAGAGCAGACTTCATAAATGGAAGACCAACAACGAGGACATCCACTTGAGTCAAGACCGATCATGTCTCACACTTTACAAGCACGCAGAAGCAGCTCAGTCCGTCCTTGTGCCTTTGGCAAAATACAGTTCACGAGCATAAATACTGATAGCAGAGTAAACAGCAGTAAATAAGTGCAAATGTTTGAACTCAGACCCTGCAGTTTGAGGACAGTCTCCCTACACCCTCCTGACTCTGCAGCTACTGAGGAATGTAGCGAGTGTGTGTTTGTAAGTGTGTGGGATTGTGAGTATGCGTATAAAGAAAGTGCCAGAGACAGTGGAGGGAACAGCGGATTATGGTGTGTTTGCTGCGTTGATTTATTGCAAACAGTTGTTTTCCATTAGCTTGAGTCTAATTGCAGACTTGCAGTGGATGAGTGAGAGTAGAAGAATTTTGAGGGGACAACGATGAACGCTTTGTATGGCTCTCTGAGTGATTCAGAAAGGTAATAAACTTCTCAAACATTTTCTCAGAGAAAAAAAAAAACGGCCCACGTTACAGTCAGGTTATGCCCTTTGGCAAATTACATTTAGGAGTACACCTTTACCTGCACACTAACTCACTCAGCCTACCTCTTGCCAAGACAGCATTCCAGCCCTGGTCTTTCCTTTTTCTTTAAAGCTACACTGAGCACTAATTTGCAGCTCTGAAAAGCTCTGGTGTCACTCATAATGATAAACTATTGAACTTCAATCCTGAGTCTGCATGAGCATGTTTGTGACTAACAGTGCCTCGGGGACAATAATAAATTTAGATTAAACAAGAGCGAGAGTGTCATTTTCTCAAAAAAATAATAATTCCCATAATGTTCCACATTTACTGTGTGTGTGTGTGTGTGTGTGTGTGTTTGTGTCTGTGTGTGTGTGTGTGTGTGTGTGTGTGATCATTGTAGGGCGTGTATCTGAGGCGTATTCCCGGTGTTCCCACCCTCTCCCATCTATTTTCATTCCTGATTTCCAGAGGCAGGACAAAGCTTGCTCACTTTTAATGACTTGTAAGTTTGCCAGAATATCAGGGACAGTTGATCCAGAACTGAGACTCAATAAATGAAGTTGTTTAGATGTGAATAAGTTCCCAGACAAGAGCAGCTTCATTTATGCTCTGACTTCAACTCTAACTTTGGATTGTCTGGTATAATGCAGGTACGGTGGCCCTGAGGTACAAAACACAGCAACACACAGCGATCTCTTTGGGCAGCGTGAGAATGTGACACATAGCATGAAAGCAAGTGTCATGCCAGAAATGTTATACGCCAATCCAATAAACCGAGTCTGTGTCACGACAAGGTTCTGCGTGGGTTCAGTCTCCCTTTTAACACAGAGGCCGTGCTTTTACTGAAAAGTCACCTGATAAGAGGTCCTTCTGGTGCCAGACCTGGCTCTTTTAGGACTATCTTTAAAGGTCGAAAGGGACATTTTAATGTCATGAAATTCTGAAATCATGTTGAGATGTGATTCCCCTTATGAATGTCCTTAGTTAAAATATTACTTTATGATATTAATCCTCTCCTTTCAAAGTCAGAGTAAAGTTCACACAAGGACACTGCTGACAGCAGCACGCAACAAACAGAAAGTGATATGGAGCCCTTGGCAGAGAGATTTGGGTTCTGTCTAATCACAAACAAGAAATGTTCCTACCTTTTCTGTTGTGAGAAATGTTGTTTTTCCTGGTTTGCTGTTGTATTTTGTGTTTTCTAAAATATCATGTTTTCAGTTCAATTCAATTTTATTTGCTTATATATTTACAGCATATGTCATCTCATAGTGCTTAACATAGCATGGTACGAATTAACCCAGAAGAACAAAAGACATAAAGCCCAACAATCCAAAGCTGCTTTTGGATTCCCTATGAGCAAGCAGTCAACGATAGTAGGAAGGAACCAAATAACCCCCTAGGATAGGGAGGGGGGAAAAAAACCTCCAACAGAACCAGGAACAAGGAAGGCAGCCATCTGCCTCAACCGGTTGGGGTGGGAGAGGGGATAGCAGGACAGGTTGGGGGTGGGGATGGCAGGACAGCAGGTGGTGAGGCCAGAAACTACAGATCAGAGACACTGACCTCCAGATCCAGAGACATCCACGGAGAGACCAAGCACAGGACACAGGACCTCGGAGGAAACACATAGTAATATGTAAGGTGACATATAACAGTACAGAGAGGGGAGAGGAGAGGAGCCCAGTGCATCATGGGAATCCTCCAGCAGTCTAAACCTATAGCAGCATAACTAAGGGACAGCTCAGGTGATCCTGAAAAGCCCTAACTATAAGCTTTATCAAAGAGGAAAGTTTTAAGCCTAATCTTTAAGTAGAGATGGTGTCTGCCTCCTGAACCCAAACAGGAAGCTGATTCCACAACAGAGGAGCCTGACAACTGAAGGCTCTGCCTCCCATTCCACTTCTGGAAACTCTGGGAACCACAAGTAAACCTGCAGTCTCAGAGCCAAGGGCTCTGTTAGGATGATAAGGTACAATAAGGTCCTTAAGATATCATGGAGCTGGTCATTAACAGTTTAGATGTCAGAAGCAGGATTTTAACTTCTATCCTGGATTTTACAGAGAGCCAATGAAGAGAAGCTGATACACGAGAAATCTGATCTCTGTTACTGGTTCCTGTTTTGTAATTTGTTGTTGCATTTAGTGAAATGTCTGTTTTGTGAAATGTTGAAGGGTTTTGTGAAACGGTGCATTATTGTCAGTGGCTGTTGTGTTTTCTGAAATGTTTTGTTTTCTGTTTCGTTGTTGTGTTTTGTCTAATGCATTTTGCACCTCAGGGCCACCGTACTCAGGCGTCCTTGCCTTGCTTTCATTCAATCCAGAATGTTGCATTAAGACGAACAACTCAAAGAGACCATGGTATGCTGTTTTCTGTCTTAGTGGCACTCCAAAGTTAAATTTTATAAAAAGCCCTCCCTAATTTTGCTCCAGAGATTTTCAGTGACTGCATCAACATAAAGTATAGTTATTGCACAGTTCAGTCTCATTGCTTTTGACAGCCTTCTTTCCAGCAGCAGCAGGCAGCTCTTGTCACGCTCAGACAAACCCACTGGTCACTACCTGTCCATGCAGCATCAAATGGCAGACGAAGTTAGCTGATGAAGAAAGCAGTGCATCTAGCAGCTAAAGAGCCAGATGTTCTTTTACTCATACATATATCAGATGTACACAGTCACAAGTTCAAAATCAGGGTTCGTGACGCTCTTTGTTTGCCTGATGTGTAAATAAGCAGCTGTTTGCTCACATTTTAGACATATTAGCTTTATTACCTCCGCATGGAGGTTTGGTTTGTTTGTTTATTTGTTTGTTTGTTTGTGTGCAAAATAACTCGAAAAGTAATGGACTGATTTACATGAAATTTTCAGGAAATGTGTGAAATAGGACAAGAAACAAATGATAAAATTGTGGGACTGATCCGGATCACCGTCTGGATCCAGGAATTTTTTAAAAATATAAGTATAACCGGGTGGACAATTAAATGCGATTTACTCTAAAAGCCACCAGAGAGTGCTCTTGTTTTTGGGGTAACCCCCTCTGACCACATGACATTTTGAGGTCTCCATGCGACGGACAGCTACAATGGTAGAGTTCTCTTTCCTTTCTGAGTGGCATACACACGGTTGGGCCGGCATTCTTATCTCTGGTTGTCTAAGAAGCTGGGAGGCTGTTAGGAGCTGCTGCACTAGAGGCCGCGCCTGTTCATTAGGTCAGATGGGGTGAAGGCCGCATTGTTGGTAGGACATTTGAACTGTATGTAATTACATTTGTATCTGTAAAGTTCCATACAAAATATGTGAATTGGGAGATTGCGTTGGGGGTGGACTGAAGATCCTTGGCGGAGGTATGCGCCCTCTGAGTGCTTTTCTCGTTTGTCATTGTAGCAAACTTTCTTGACAGTGCTGAAATTTATAGGCGTAGAGTGAAAGCAACATCCACTCTTATTTGACCACTGATGGAGAAAAACAATTTTTTTTCTTTCTTTTAATCCTTTGACTGAAATAACAGGCTTCATCCACCCTCAGCAAGCATTAAATAGATGAAATGATGAACAGTCCTGGGACCAAAATGCAGCCAGGAGTCCTCCCTACGACCCAAATAATCTTCAACAACCTTCGATAATCAGTTGTGCCACTTTCTGGTGTCAGAAAGCTACAGGGCATTGTGGCTGATGAGTTTTTTGCATTATAGCTGCTAAAAACTATTAATGATCACACTGGTGAGAAGCAACTTTTTTTATCCTAATATGTGTTATTTTAATCTGATGCTTATTTGGGTAAGTGCTGGCATGTAGCTGATTTCTGCTGGCCTATTTGAGGTCAGTTAAGGAGAGCCTCAGTGTTTTAAACATTCTTGAAAAAATTAAAGGAGACATAAAATAACAAAATCTACTGGAGTAAACTTGTTCTCATCCTCCCTGAGCCGTTATTACTGTTCAGATTAATTATTAATACATGAAACGCCCTGAGATCACCTCCAATTTGACTTTGTTGTCACAGTTAAGGTGAAGAAAGCTCAGCATTTGCTCCACACCCATGAATACACTCACAATTGGCTGGTTCAAGGGTTCGACACACACAACTATCTCTTCATGTTAGCGCTGCTGCGCTGCCTCAGACTGCAGCGATGCATGTACAGACAGCTCACGACTTCTCACTTTGACACTCGGTAAGAGGAGGAGCATTTTAATTGTTTTGGTTCATTTTTTTTCTCTGTCTGAGGGCTGTCTCATCTTGTCAGGCCCTTGGCATCTTCAGCTCAGTTTGTCCTCTGCATGTGTGTTTGTGCCAAGGGAAAGTTTTTGGAGATTAAAAGAAAGGATTAAATGTGATGATGACTAATGATGATAATCGCCGGTGTTTAGGGTGGGTCTGCTTGGCTGGTATTGTTCAACAGTCAGAGATATTGGTGAAAATGAGGAACCTGAAAAAACTGTCTTTGTGACTGGACTTAATTGTTCAGTCATCTGCTTTACATTGAAATGATGTTGGTGCAAAGATTATAATGTCTGTAATCCAGATATTTAATAAACCTTTAGTTTCCCACCGAAGTTAACCAGGTTCGAACTCCTTTTGATCTGTACATCATCAGATCGGTGTACTCTTACAGTCACTGCAAGTGGATATTCCTGCTGAAAAGATGGCTTTGCTTCAAGGTTAAGGTTTAAGCTTTTAGTATTAAGGTGAAAGACCGCCTTGACTGTTGTAGTTCACATGCTTAAAGCCAAATAATGTCAAATATCTCTGAGGCTGCATTGTTGATGTAAGTACTCACATAAAGAACAAAGACTACGAGCAGAGCCAGTCATGCACTTATACATGGGTGCGGCCCTGCGGTGTCTTCTCTGCTTTACACCCTGAAGGCTAACGGCATGCCAAGCTAACATCTATGTCTGCACCTGTACATGCAGGTTGTGCAGAGATGACAAATGCAAATATGAAAGTAGATGAATAAATGTTAAAAATGATCATCATAAATTTAAAAAAAGTTAGTAATTCACTGGTCAAAAAATGGCAACATGTGAAGAACTGAAAATGAAGTTTGACACTCGACAGGAACCCTTGGAAAATATACTTGCATATGTCTACATGAGAAGATTGGTACCTCTCTCATTACTGTACTGTAACTATGAATCTGTGGGACTGTGGGAGGAAGCCGGAGTACCTGGTGAAAACCAACACTGCACAGGGAGAAATGCAAACTCCACACAGAAAGATCCCAGGCGTCCTAACCGGGACAGGAAGCTAAAAATGGAGTTAAACAGCCACTGTGGCTGTTAGGAGACAAGCCTTGTGCAGTGTTTGTTGAAATGTCTGTCTTGACATGTTGTTACCACAATTGCACAGAGTCATCAGGATGGTCTCAGTGGTGGTCTTTGGATTCTTCTTGGTCTCTAAAATTCTTCCAGTGCAGGGATCACTTTTGGCTTCCTACCAGCCCTTTGAGATGTTTCCCAGAATTAAAATCCTTGTACTTTTCTTAATGATGTTTTGCACTGTGGACACTGGTCCTCCAAAACAGCTGGATATGACTTTAAAGCCTTTCATCCTCTTGTGAGGGGTCACAATGTCTCTGTCTCGGTGATAGACTCTTATAGCAGCTCCCTGAGCTCTTTGGTGTTAGCTATGATGTTCAGTCGGCTGACTAGAGAACTACTGCATCAGCTGTTCTCATTTTATAGTGCAATGGTATGATGTAGAACATAGTAGAAATTGCAAGGAACATTTGGAATGATATAAAAGCTGCATTTGCAACAATTTTAAATGGTCTAAATAACTGTAGTGATGGCATTTTAGCTTAAAAAAATGTATAAAAATTCATCATAAATGTCCATCCATCCATTATATATCCTCTCTAGGTTCGTGGGGGGGCTGGAACCTATCCTAGCTGACTCGGGCAAAGGCAGGGGACACCCTGGACAGGTCGCCAGCCTATCACAGAGCTACATATAGAGACAGACAACCAAGCACACTCTCATTCAAACCTACAGACAATAGAATCATCAATTAACCTCAGCATGTTTTTGCTCTGTGGGAGGAAGCCAGAGAATCCAGTGAAAACCCACACATGTACAAGAAGAACATGCAAACTCCACACAGAAAGATCCCAGGCGTCCTAACAAGGACATGAACTGAGGATCTTCTAGCTGTGAGGCAACGCTGCTAACTCATCATAAATATGTCTATCAAAATGTCTTATCATATTTTGCCACTTGTTAATGGCATGCCAGCTGAAACAAGCTTATAGGTAAAAAGAAAAATTTGACAGGGTTATGAATAATTGTGGACTTAACTGTACAAGTAAAACATGATGTAACAGTTTGATTCTGGCTGCTGAATTTTGTTGCATGCCACCTCACCTTGCGCTCTCCCCAAGTTTCTTGTCTATCACTACTTTTCGCAAATCATAAAATAATCCTAAAAATAAATTTGTTGTAACCAAATCCAAAAATGAAATCTGCATTCGAAACCACAAACTAGTGATAGATGGGTCTGAGACAGAGGTGCACCAACTCTGCAGGTCTGACAGATGTACTTCATTCAGAGAACACCTTCATGCTAAAACTGTGAAGTAAACTCCTAATTTGGTTTAAGCCACCCAACAGTTCAGAGTAAAAGATAAAAAGACAAGCAGCCTTTGCAGCTGCAAAGACATACAGCACTTTCTCCTGGGATAAAATGAGAGACACTACTGAGCAGCTGAATGACAGAATCCTTTATCAGGGATAGATTTATGCATTTTCACTTATTGCCTGAGTCATTTGGATTTGTTTTGTATACACACACGCTATTTGCACACAGTTTGAATGTTCTGATGCTGACTTTGGGTGGAGCTGGGTACGTAGCAACCATAAACCAAAAGACACACGTGCGCACACACACACACACAGACACACACACGAACACACACACACACACACACACGGGGAGATTTATTCTAGAGATTTTGAAAGACGTAAATTTTTAATAAAGCACACTGACTTGAGTTCGAAAAGCAAGTTGGGAGAAAGGAAATGAAAGAATGAGCTCTTAATCTTGTGTTTGTACCTGTGCAGGAGTGTGTGTGTGTGTGTGTTTGTGTGTGTGAGAGAGAGAGATAGAGAGAGAGCAAGAGAGGGGGAGGCTTTTAAAAGAGCATAAGACAAAGACAAGACTCATTCATTGCCTGAGGGAGTTGGCATCAAAGGTGAAGGTGGTGACTGTGCAGAGAAACTGTGAGAAAGTGAGATGAGCTCTGTGCTCTGATTCAACATGGCTGTCCTACTGCCCAGCTCCCAACTTCTGTTCAGGTTTATATAATATTAGCGCTGAAATTGCACATAAACAGCTAATCTAAACGTACTGTTACCCTACAGAAGCTTTTACAAATATTAATGTGCGTCCACTGTGTGTCTTGTTGTCCGGGTTATGGTCGTAAAGGACAGGAGAGCAGGCAGGTTGCAGACTGCTGCAGCTCACTGATCCTGTAACAGTGGTGTACCTGTGCGGCAGACTGATATGGATATGCCTCCTGGGGGTATGGAAACACAACTGAGGAGAGGACCAGGGAAGAAGAGGTGAATGGGAGGGAGGGGCCACCAGAGAGCTGCCACATGACACCTGAACCAATCTGGGTCACTGGTCACATGGAGACAAATGATGCTGCTCCAGCTCCTTGAATACAGAGGAATTCTTTCACTCCAGGTCTGTCAGCGGAGCAGAGACGGTGTGTGATGCAGCTTTATTGAAAAGGATTAAAGGACTGTCACTGTTTCTGCACATTTGAGCAAATTTAGCACAAAACAAAAGTATGTTACCAAACCTGTTTTACAAAGACACAACATCCTGGTTCAGATTGTTTAGAGGGTTTACTTTACTGATTTCACAATTTGAAAACTATTGAATGTCCAACACAGTGAACATCATGTTCTCTTTTTTATTACTGTCACACTTGAATTTGGATGGGAATGTAACTGTGAGTGGACTGCAGCAACGCAACAATTAAATAACTTTGATGAGCACAAATGCCAACACGATGATTATTACAATGAATTAGTATGTTAAGGGGCCTGCAAGGCTGTGCACTGTTGCCTTACAGCAAAAAGAGCCTGCTGGTTGGTCTTTGTGTGCATATTTAAATGTTCTCCATGTGCCTGTGTGGGTTTTCTGCAGGTGCCATAGCTTCCTCCCACAGTCCAAAGACATGCATGGTGGTGTAACTGTTCCTGATCCTAAATTGGCTGTAGGTGTGAATGTGCATGGTTGTCTGTCTCTCTCTGTGTGTTGGCTCTGTGATTGGCTGCTGACCTGCTCAGGCTGCACTCTGCCTCTAGCTCAACGTCAGCTGGGATAGACTCCTGCCTCCATGACCCTCTACTGCAGGGGTGTCAAATCCTGATCCTCGAGGGCCACTATCCTGCATGTTTTAGATGCTTCTGCAGAAGCCTGATAACGATCCTGCTCCTTTGAATCAGGTGTGTCGGAAGAGGGAAACATCTATAACATGCAGGATAGTGGCCCTCGAGGACCAGAATTCGACACCCCTGCTCTACGGAATAAAGCAGGTATAGCTGACAGATGGATTTTATGTTAAGCAAGTGTCCAGGAGTCCAGGTTGAATTTTATATTGCATAAACCATGTTGCACTTTCCAAAAGCACATTTACAAAGTGCTTTGCATATATAAAAACTGAATATAAATACTCACAGGAGCATGTAAAATGCAACAACTGATGGGTGCGTACATAATAAACAAACTTGTAATACTCATACCACTTGGTTAACATGTTTATTTGCTATTTTTCAGGTTACATGAAAGACTGATGTCATTCTCATGTCTATGGGATTAGGTGTGTATCTAAGGAGTGATTAGCTTAGCTTAGCATAATAACCAGAGGCAGAGGGGAACAGGTATTCTATCTCTGTCAAGTGTAAAGATGACACCCACAAACACCTCCAGATCTCACTAAATGACATGTATCTTGTTGAAATGTAATAAAAACAAAATCAATGGACAGATCATGAGACGGTGGGCTCTTGAGCACAGTCACGTAAAGGACAACATAGTTGTGGTTTGTGACTCTTTGCAGTCATTTGGCATCCATTTGTGTTCATTTTGTGTCTCTTTATCAATTATTCCATGTCTTTCTGGTTATGTTGCACCATTTGTGAATGCTTTGCATTTTGCAGTGCTCCTTTTGCATCTCTTTGCACTCATTTTGTCTTTCTTTTCAGTTTGCTCTGTCTCGTTGTGGTCATTTTGCAGCTATTTCTTATTGGTTTACAACCTTTTGGAGTCATTTTGAGTCTCACTGTAATTGACTGACTGGTCCATATACTTTCCAACCAGAAATGTTAACAGTCACATCAAGCAGCCTAGCCGCCGGGCCTGCCACCTCCTCACCCCTTGGTCCCCTGTGCCTGTTAGGCCCATTTAGTGATCCTCTCCATGAAAACACCAACAGAGAGGCTCTAGATGTGCACTTCGCCCAGCCGTGTTTACAAAATACCATTTTACTTACATCAAACTTTACACATCAACCAGAAAGAGAAGACAACAACAGAGGTTGCATCACCCTCATAACTAAACTGACCAATTAGCCATAACTGAAGGCCTCTTGATGCAACTTTGTCTACTGCAACTGTCCTCCAGGTGGCACTAAGCACAGCCAACCCAATAACTGTAGCATGTAACAGTGTGTATCACTGATTTATACATTTCTGTTTGTGAAGAGATGAAACAAATGAGACGCAACATTTCAATTAATAAGCTTTACATGTGCTGGTAGGTATGTTTTTCAGAGTTTGGACAGAGCTGGGCTAACTGTTAGCCCCTACCTCTGGTCTTTGCTCAACCAGGCATCTCCAGTCTAATCCTGTACATGACATTCATATTCATCTTCTCATCTGACTGTCAGAGACAAAGCAAATAAGATTATTTTAGAGCTTATGTAAGATTTCTTTTAGGCAGCTGGATGTATAAATGCAGCAATAATAAATCATTGCAGTGCTTGTTTGGATAAATTTGCCAAATCATTGAAATTCAAGTAATTAAACCATTAAATTTAATTTACCTGATCTATTTCAGTTCCCTTCTCTATGTGGATGGTGTTACTTTCTGTTTAGGGCCCCATAAATGTCTGGTATGTTACAATATGGGTGTGGTTGGAGGACTGTAACACACACACACACACACTCCTCCTCAATGTTATGCCTTACTAAGTCTAGCAGGAGGAGGAGGAGGAGGAAGAGGAAGAAGGTGAGAGACGAGCACAAGCTGTCACCCTCCTGTCACCTCCGTCAACCTCACCCGCAGTATCAGCTCCATGTCATTCACACACACCAGAACTAAGCTGTCTGCTGTAGGGTAAACGCATACAAGCCCACAGCTCCTCACTCACACATGCACCAACACACACACACTGGTCTTGTCACATTATCCTCTACTGCCAGGCTTCACAGTGCCCAGAGAGATCTGTCACTCACTGGATCCTCAAGGTCACTCTGAGGCAGGCAGTGATGAGCTGCTGCAGCCGCATCAACACTCACAGCTGCATCCGTCTAAACACACCATCCGCTGAGCCTTTCCTTCATTGCACCGTTGATAACACAGGAATGTGAGCTGTAGCTTATTTCTGTATGGAGTGTTTTTTGTTGATTGTCTAATTATGAGCCAAACTGACGCAAGGACGCGTATTGTGATCGTCTGACGCCCCCTCGCGGCTGAGAGGCAGCATCCCATCAAAAACCCCGCTCATCCTCCTATTGTCTCCTCTAACCAGTAACTAACACCTCTGCCTATTTATATGACGGCTATGGAAAAAAAAATCATATGACGCAAAACTGCCTCCGAAGGATGTTCTGTGGGATACGCATCTGCACAAACCGACCTGCAAAAGATATTTTTGGAAAGAGCTCGAGCTTCATTCGATCCCTTCCTCATAAATCATGTGGAATCCGTGGAAAACATGAATGATGGAGTGATCCTAACAAGCTTTATATTCAGTGCAGAGGGCAGAGGCTGCACAAAGGGGATCATTGTTGCCTGCAGATGCCCGTCAGTGGTGCAGTCGCTCTTTGAAGGTTCTCCAATCGCAGCGCATAGCGCGACCGAGGGAGGGCGGGGTTTAGTCTCCCCCATCTCTGCTCCAAGCCCCGTTTTGGCACCGTGTCCCATTGACTAGACGGCGACAAACCGAGCGCAGCGCATTTCATGGCGTCTCTGAACTCGGCAGCCTCAAAGTGGCCCGGTGAGGTCTGAGAGCGCGGCTGTGGTGGACCTGAGGAGCTAAACCATGCGCACCTCCAGGAGGTCACGGTTTGGACAGGTATGAGACCTGTGGCGTTCTTGGATGAAGGAGCAGCAGATGTTTGAGAGGTTCTGGATGAAGCTCGGTGTCACTCTTTCATACAAGCACCGGGCCTGGCACACTGGAGCCCCACATGGATGGATGCCGCTGTAGGAGCTGTACTCATGGAATACAAAGCCCGTGCTGGTGAGCATGCCTGCCTGTCCGACCGCTCTGCGCTCAGGGAGCCTCTCCACAGCCTCGTCCTCCTGACACGGTCTCTTCACTCGGACATCCCCTGGTCGCTTCGAGTCCACTCGCCATGAGGGAGACAGCTCGGTAATTGCCTGCACGGACCGGAGACCCCCTTTTTGGGCTTTTGTTGGCTACACCCCGGATTTATCTGCGCTGTGGGCTTCCTTTGTGTCAAAGGGCTTAACGCAGAGTGCGCGGAGGGCAACAGAGCGGGGGCTCCGCTTCACCCGCTGTTGCACACAGCTGCTGTCTTTGTGGCCGGGCAGTGATGGCAGCCGGCCGGCCGGAGGCGCAGGACCACCCGCCGGAGAACGGCTTCACCCCGCTGGAGCACCCGGCGCCCCGGCTGCTGCCGCACATCGACGGCTCCGTGCTGCCGTCTCTGGGGGGCTTCGGGAAGCATCAGAAGCAGCTCGTGGTCCTGACCTGGATACCGGCATTGTTCATCGGCTTTAGCCAGTTTTCGGATTATTTCCTCTTGGCGCAACCCAATGGCACGTGCGTGCAACCCCTGGCCAACGACAGTAACTGGACCGTGTCGTCTCCGCCGGTCACCGCCACCAGCGGCGCGCCCGCGCTGCAACTCAAAGGCAACGGCACCGGGGAGGGACACGGGGACGGCGGCGCTCTGCTGTGCGCCTGTAAGGAGTGGAGGCTGGAGCTGCAGACGGGACTTAGTCAGAATGTGGTTACCAAGGTAACGAGTGAGCAGCAGATAGATCCACAGTGTTATCTCTGAGAGAGAGAAAAAAACAGTGTTCACCATCATCACCATCATCATCATCCTCACCGTCCCTTCAGCTCCAGTGCCAGGGTCACAGTAGCGCAGAGTCTGAGACACAAGTACAAACACAGCTGATTGACAAGTTGCCCACTGACCTCAATATGAGAGGACTGTGTGTGGAGTGTAGAGGAGCATGCAGCTGGTGGGGCAGGGTGGTATGTTTAAAGTCAATATAACAACAATTAGGACTGGTTTAGGACATTTCAGATATTGTAATAAGTTGCAGGGCTGAGTGTGGCAACACCTATAGGACCCCAGACATAGAGATGAACTCATCCTGCTTATACCATCTTTAACGACTTGATCACATTTATGTAAAGTGACTTAAAGCTGGGGGTTGGAGCTAAAAACTGTGACTTATTAAATCAAGCTCACTGCAGCAACTCTGAATTTTGACAATTATCATGACAAAGAGTTGCATGTACAGTGGATTAGTCATACCCAGGCTGTGGGCAAAGCTCAGCACCAGTGCAGAGAACGATCAAGCAGATACAATAAGACTACTGCATCCCTACTCTGAACTAGAGGGACTGTGTCACCTGCTGTAAGCTAATTAGTGGGTTTTTTTCCTAATATGCAAAACTAAAACACAGTATGTGTTTACATAATAAGAGCCTTCACATGCTTCCTAACCTAATTATGAGGCACAATCCTGAAGAGGCTGTTGGGTTGTCGTACACATGTAACCTTGACTGCCTTAGGTTTGTGCTTACAAAGCATAATTCTGAAATGTATGATTTCATTACCATACTGAGTACCAGGTAGTTGGACCAGGTACTGTTCTAGCAGAAAAACTCTACACTTTGCATACAAAGTGGAAGAAACAGGAGATCAGTATATGTTAATCCTTCTTGCACTTGTTTGAAATAAAACACTTTAGTCATCAAATCTTTGCTTGGAATCTGAATTAAGGCAGCAGAATTTTGTTAAATGATAAAACTATATGGTCACATCCTCACACTGACAGTCTATAACCAGCGATGTTGAGTTATCACCCAGCTCTGGCATGTGTGCATGAATAATATCTGTTTTCTCAAATAGCGTTGCTGCTAATAGCCCGTACAAAATAAACCTACACTGACTGCACATCACCAGTGGCCATTTCACAACCGAAATCACCAGGCATAACCAATAATTGTGTCCTTCTATTCCCTCCTCGCTGCCGTTTGTGCACAGTTGGAGGCTCAGCAGGGAGCTCTGTAAATTCCTGTTAAACACTAACACTATTTTCAAACACAGCTGAATCGGTCCGCTGGGCTCCCGCAGATACTTTCAGGGTTGTGCACAGACACAGAGCACACATCGTGCTTCCACATGTGTCCTTGGCTGAGCTTCAGATGCTGAGAGCTGCAGTGGTGTGTGCACTGACCCATGGGCTTAGAGGAGAGAGTGGGAAACTATTGATTTCTGTTATTATAGACACGCGCCCACATTCCCACACATGCTGCTGGTTCTCACTCTGTCTCACACACACACACACACATATACATGCTTGCATTTTCTCTCTTTTACTGTCAGGATGAACATATTGAATATTTCAAAAGCGGACCATAGAATGTTTGCACACTCATCAGACTTCATGAATTATCAACACAGTGAGTCAGAGAGTGAGCAGAGTTTGACAGAATTCTGATGAGAGAAGCCCACGTTTCTTTTTGTTTCTGTGCAGCTTTCATATTATAAGTGATTCGGGTCCTGATGTTTAATTCCCTTTTATCTTGTTGTGGGTGGATTTCTCTGAACAGTTGAGTAATGCTCCTCTCTCTCCTTATTTTCTGTCTGTTTCAGTGGAACCTGGTGTGCGACTCGGCCTGGAAGGTTCACATTGCCAAGTTCTCTCTGCTTGTGGGCTCCATATTTGGCTACCTAGTGATGGGTGTCATGGCTGACTGGTACGCTGCCTCCTCCGTTTCTGTTCCGTTAGTCTCAGAGGATGATTCCAGTTTTACAACTCAAATCTTAATTTTGTGCTTCAGCCAGGATTTTTACAGGTTATGAAAACATCATCCTCACAAAAATGAACTGCAGGGATCTTGGAATACAGCAGCATAGCGACAGTGACGTCCAATGTGGCAGGAAACATGGGCAGGCAGACAGGCTGAGAGCAAATCTCCAGGATAGCCAGACATATCAGGAAAAGTAAATGAAGAGAAAAGGCTGAAATAACGCCTACCCAAATGTCTTCCACACTTTGCAGACTTGCTTGCTGCTTCAACATTTAAACACCATCCATAATGTGGCCTGCACAGGATTATGACTCACATTTGGTGAGCTCACTTTTAGTTTTACCTTCAAATAAAGTGGTTTAGATAATCTTGAGTAAGAGTGCCTTCTTTGAAACCCTGAAAAATTAGATATTTTGTGTTCCTGTTCCCAGTTCTCTTCAGTTAACTTGGAGAACACAGTGTTGTCATAATCGACGCTGCTACATCAGTTCACTCAGATCCCAAAGAACACATTTTCTCACCACTAGCGGCATCTAATGGTACAACTAGCTGTGGGTTTCTAGGTTTTGATATATCTGTTTCTGATATTTGGGCCTTCACCTCAATTAGAGAAAGGACTTTTTACGCTGCTTAAAACCTAATTAGCAAGTAATTAATACAATTAATTAGCATTTGCTGATTAACACAGACTCAAAGACAGACTGAGGCCAATGCAAGGGCCATTAGTTTTGCAAGTGTTTGGTTCTAAACCAAAGTTTTGGATGAACTTAACCTCCGAGTGTTACGTTTAAAGGTAGGAACCAAATTCATTTACCCAGATATTTTTATTAAATAGATGTTTTATAATAGATATCTTAGATATTTCACTAGGTAAGCCACACTGGGCAATTCAATCGAAGGCAACTGGACTAGGGAAGACGTTTGGCCTCATCAGTTCATGCGTGTCCAGACTAGACTGGGCTAGTTTGACTCGTTGGTGGGAAACCCAGGTATTTAAACTCTGTGGAGGTGTTTGCAAAGACCAGTGGTGACTAACGGTTGTTAATGCTGGAAAGGTGTGACTAAGATGGTGCTCCATGATGTAACAACAGTCGTTGGAGTCGTTAGTGATGACGCCACTGGGATGGGAGGCGAAACGTCTTCACAGACATTCTACTGAGTCCAGTTGTCTTTGATTCAACTGCCCAGAATGACTGTGACCTGGATGAATGAGAATATTCACAGACATGGATAAGCCACAGTTACTGGTAGCACTTGATTATAAGTCAAGGAAGTCATTAGAATTCATCCTCATCCAATTAATGTGTACCAGATTTCATGGCAATCTGTCTGATGTGTGATTGTTGTTGACATGTCTCAGTCCACATCAACACTTCTTGTTAAGACCTTTAAGAAACTGTCCTCACTAAAACTGTCGCCAGTCAAAGGTGGATTATATTATGGAGTAACAATGGCGCTGTTTCTGGAAGGAGATCTGTGGATGGCATTATTGGCCATCTGGTCAGAAGATCTAGACTGAAATATCTCAGCAAATATCAGATGGCCAATAATTCCATCCACAGATCCCAGTCCAGAGACAGCGTCACTGTCTCCGTAGTACCATCCATACTGGCAACTGTTCTAGAAGAGGCAGTTTCTTAGTGGTTCCAAGGAGAAGTGTTCAAAGTGAAGTCTTGGGTAGTTACAGGGAGAGAAATATGTGGAATGAATTCTGTAGTGGAGACAGAAATATTTTAAAACCTGGACAGTTGAAACTCAAACTGTCTGCAGTGAGAAGAAGTCTTTTGTGTTTGGGCAAACCGACCCTTTCCGTTAAATTCATTGTGATCACGTCTGCAGTTTGCGAGCCACCTGAGCTGCATCGTGGGAAAATAGTCTCTGCATTGTGTTGGGGATCAGTACCCATGGAAACAATGTAAAGAAATATGCAGTCCTTAGCCCTGACCTGACCCACTGACCCACTGACGCCCCCCCCTACACCAGGAAGTCCTCTCAGCCTGGAGGAAACAATGCGTGCAATGATCTCTTTCACTCGACTACACATCCGAAGTTTCTCTCCCAAGTACTGTGACAGTTTTCTAAAACTCTATGCTGCTTCTTTTTCTTTCTGTCTTTCTCGAAGGTTTGGTCGACACCCGGTGTTGATCCTCTCGGTGCTTTTCATGCTGGTGTTCGGTCTGAGTGTTGCCTTCTCCGTAAATGTCACCATGTTCAGCACCTTGCGCTTCTTTGAGGGTTTCTGCTTGGCGGGCCTCGCTCTCTCCCTCTACGTGCTCAGTAAGTACAGGCTTTCTTCTCCTCTGTCTGCTTTTTTTTCCCTTTCTGCTTTCCTGCTCCTGGATTTCCTCATTATAAAACCCTGGGAGATAATAACATATTAAACGAAAGGATCACTTTTACATTCTCTTAAAAAAACTTTTGTACTATATGTTATCGCCAATTGTCTGAACCTTGGATATTATTATTCAGCTATTGCCTTAGCACCTTAGACTAGCACACTTAGTCATGTTTTCCCACGGGTAGGAGCAGAAATGTTTTCCTGAACAGTGCACTACCTGTACAGACTCAATCTGAATGCATAGTTCTGACAGTTAAGCATGGAGGTGGGAGTGTGATGATATGGAACTGCTAGAGTGCAAAAGGTGTTGGGGAGATGATATTTATAGATGCACGACTGTCAATAAACCAAAAGTCTGACTGACAGGATGACTCCCAGTCTGCAGACGTTTGGCAGCAGAGGAATATCCCAGCATGATGTTCAACCAAAGGGGTATTTTAAAGTAGAAGGTAGAGCAACACCACCTTTCTAGCAAAGAGCACCAGAAAAAAAGAGTGTCTCCAGAAATGTGGTAACATTAATGTCGAGGAAGATTGAGTCTGTCTTAAAAAACAAAGATGGACATACTAAGTATTCCTACTGTGGCGTCTTAATACATCCATCCATTATCTGTACACCGCTTAATCCATCTATGGGGTCGTGGGGGGACTGGAGTCTATCCCAGTCGACTTACGGCGAAGGCAGGGGACACCCTGGACAGGTCGCCAGCCTATCACAGGGCCACATATAGAGACAAACAAGCACACTCTCATTCACACCTACGGACAATTTAGAATCATCAGTTAACCTCAGCATGTTTTTTGGACTGTGGGAGGAAGCCGGAGTACCCAGTGAAAACCCACGCATGTACAGGGAGAACATGCAAACTCCACACAGAAAGATCCCAGGCGTCCTAACCGGGACGCGAACCAGGGATCTTCTAACTGTGAGGCGACGGTGCTAACCACCAACCACTGTGCAGCCCGGCCTTAATACAGTAAAAGTAAATTGTTGGTTCTTAATTTTACATGTGACCAAATACTCCTACTACTGTTCAAGTTGAAAGGTGATAAAATTTGCAATCATTTGACATGTAAGTGTTTCTATACAGGGGTGAACTCACCTCGGCTGTATACTGGATAAATATGAAGTGCTTTTATTCTTAAGGTTTGCGGCAAATTGGTCATAAGGCCTCAAAATTTCGTCTGGAAAATGCAAAAGTAGGCTTGTTTCCTTCCCTCCCCTTCTCAATATTATCTTCACAGGCTCTGTAGAAGAGCCAAGGTGGTGAAACTGACCCCAAACTGGCTGATAATGATTTCATTTTTCCAAAGAATGTCCTCGCCCTCATTGCATTCTTCTGCCCCCCCCTCTCTTTCTCACCCTCTGTAGGCCTCTTCTCTCTTTCAGGCCGCAGTGAGTAGTCATACATTATGCGTGAAGCGAGGGCAGACTTTGAGCTCGGGCAGCGGGGCGGGTTTTGTACTTCTCAGCAGGGGTGCCTGATAAGTCTCAGCCGAACTGCTTCTGAAAACAAACAAACAAAATGGATGCCCCTGAGCTGTCTGCTGAGACACTCCAGAGAGTTGGATTTGATCCGAGATGGAGACAAAACACAAGTAGTGTTGTGTTTTGAGGCCTTTAAATCGAAGTGACACAGCTGTGAATATAAGAGTGGGATGGGATTTCTTCTGAAACTGCTAGTGTAAGATGAAGACAGCACGAGTTAGACTTACAAAGGGTTATTGAGATCAGTGTTATTGATTACCACTTGCTTTAAACACAGAACGATTGCAGCTTTATACTGCATATAGCCAATTGTAATATATAGTGTTGCAGTAGAGATGTGCTTTTAATCTGTTTATACATTGTTTTACTTTTCTGTGACTAATACTGAGATTTAAACTGCAAATATTTTATCTTAATGTGATCTTCAGGTCTGTATTTGTGCATCTGTTTATTGTTGTTGTGCCTCTCTTTTCCATTTTTTCTCTTTCAAAAACAGTCCAAGATAGAAGTCATGTATGTTTGGTTTTCTGTGAAGGAACTGACCAAAGTTAAATTTTTAGAATATTTGACGTGAATCAATAATATCTACATGAAACTATAATCTGTATTGTTAAGAACAACAGAAAAATAATGTATTTTCTTAGCAAGAAAACTCTGGTAACCACCGAAGGCATGTTTGGGGGCCAAAGTATGTTACTGATTCTGTCACTACAGTTTTCTTATTCATGTGACACACACACACACACACACACACACACAAACGTTCTCGCTCACACACACTTGAGTCATTTTTCTCCTGTTCTTACAGTCTGCCTGCCCGAGAAATATTCCTGAAATGCGAGGCAGTTTTTCTATATTTTACTTGTTTGTGCGTTCGGAGTTGGCGGTTGGGTAATTAGCCGTTTGTGTGCTCCTGTGTGCGTTTGCCGAGAGAACAGATTGTCTGCGTGCACTTTGAAGTGCAGCAGAAAAGGTGTTTGTGTGAGGTGTAGATGCATACACAGAAGAACAGACTCCCTGCTACAGACTGCTTCCCTTTGAAGTGAACTCTTTCTGTGACAGACTATGACACACTGCTATCTGGGTAAAAAAAACATGCATCCACACAGTAAATCATGAAGATCCTGAAACACGCCCTCACAGACTGAATACATGCTGTATGAACACATGAGCTGCATGGCCATAAAACTCCATTTGCAATTTTTCATTATTACAAACAGACTGGACAGTCCATCCATCCATTATCTATACACCACTTAATCCTCTGTAGGGTTGCGGGGGGCTGGAGTCTGTCCCAGCCGACTCGGGCGAAGGCAGGGGACACCCTGGACAGGTGGCCAGCCTATCACAGGGCTACACATAGAGACAGACAACCAAGCACACTCTCATTTACACCTACGGACAATTTAGAATCACCAGTTAACCTCAGCATGTTTTTGGACTGTGGGAGGAAGCGGGAGTACCCAGTGAAAACCCACGCATGTACAGGGAGAACATGCAAACTCCACACAGAAAGATCCCAGGCGTCCTAACCGGGACGCGAACCGGGGATCTTCTAGCTGCTAACCACCGCGCCACCATGCAGCCCAGACTAGACAGTGAATAGGAAATTTCTCTTCTCTACCTTCTTTCTCCTTTTACTGTTTGCCAACAGAGGTACAGTAGCAGCCCTGCAGGACAGAAACAGTACAGTCAGTCTGCAGGTTGGCAGTGACTCATTGCTCTGTTGACTCTGTAATTCAGTTCATCAGCTCTCACATGAAAAGAAATGACCGTAAGGTTGAAGTGCTGTCCTTCCTCATCCATACTGAGTGAACACGGTACTGCTAGCTTTTTAAAAACACAGCCGCCAATATTTATGACAACATAACAGGTCAGTGATCCTGAACACAGTCAGACAAAGAGTCTACATCCACATCAGATGAGCACTGTAGCCAACAGTGACCGGAACACTGAGATGAATTTTAATGCAGCTGGGAATTCTGGTTTATTGAAACAAGGGTTGATTTTAGGAGCCCGTTTAAGCTTGTGATATGGGTGTATTCAGGATGGTGCAAGATCTGGGCTCAGATCTGGGGAGATGGCAACACAACTTGAGGGGTAAGGAATGTAAGCAGTCAGACAGAGAAGCTGTGATTCGGCCAGTATTCTATCCTATATTTGGATGACAATGAAGGACACTTTACTGTCCAAACAACCATCAGAGTTTACAGATCAATCTTCTGTGTGTTCTCTGCTTTTTTGTGCAGACACATCACTGAATCACTTTAGTGCACTCACTTTTAGTTTCACCCCCAAACTGGTCTACATGACCAGGATAAGTCAGACCACCTGACTGCTCATTTCATTATCACTATCACCATGTTCCTAGATCTCACCAACTCCCCCTGCAGCTACAATACTATCAGTTACCTGTGGAGAAAAAACTGCACAATAAGAGCAGAGTTGTAGCAAGCAGGAATTTCCCTGTGAAATGTTGCTGTCAAATTCTTCTGTTCAGTTCAGACCCACAGATATCAGCTGCTTCCCTGGCAGCGTTGTATCCCGGCCTGTACTGCAGCCTTCCTCACTACTTGCTTGTTCCAGAGTGGTTTTGCTTTCAGTTTGTCTTTTAGCAGGTGAAACTCTTGAACTGGTGGATTGAGGTCATGTGACTGAACCTCCGGGATCATAAGAAACTCTGTGGTTGCTTCATCTGCATGTTGAGTATCATTATCCTGCTCCACTTTGCCAAAATAAGGGCACTGTGTCTAGAAAGGGCCAGATGTTTACACCCATTGTGGATGCAAACACCCTCAAATTAAAGCTGAAAGGCAGCATTTTAATCCCAGAGTCTTGTTTCATTTCAAACCCAATGAGCTGTGCAGCACCGAAACAATGGAAAATGTCTCAGTATTCTACAGCAGCATTGTTAAAACAGATGCTGAAGCACAACGGAGGCACATAATTGCAAAGTCTGTTAGACTACTGAGCGGTAAATAGGTTGCATCAGGAAGGAGATTGCAGAGAAATGCAAAAATAAGCATGCGGGCCCATGCTGTATTATGGACTGTACAGTGTTTATGTGTATGTGCTGTGGTTGCACTGTATTATCATGTCTATCTCCCCACAGAAATACTCTCTCTGTCTACCTTATCTTCCCCTCCTGTCACCCTCTGCTGCTCTGAATGCAGCACTGAATTTCTGTTTCTAAATCTAGCAGCTCTCGAGCCCTTTGCATTTTCCATCAGTGTTTGCCTTGAATGTCCTCTACCCCATTCATCCCGCCCTCCTCCTCCTCGCCTCCCTCGCACTACCATTTTATTACTACCAGCTCTCACACCCTCATTCGCTCATTTTCTTGAGGCTCATTTAAAATCTCTCATCGTCTGGTTATCTCTCTGCGGCACACGCTGCATAATAAACTCCACTGGAGCTGCCAGAGGAAGCTTTAGTTTGCTCTGCTAATGTAAATGTGTTCTTGTGTGTGTTTGTTGTGTACACATGTGGTTGTTTCTACATGGGCTTATTAGTTTGTAATGTAGCCCCTACCTCTGGGCTGTCCTCTGGGAGCTGTTGGTATAGCGCTTCCTTCTCCTCTTGCTTTTTTCTTGTTTTTCTTTTACAGAATGTAATCCAGTATTACAAACATGGCTGCCCACTGTGCACCCGCTTCAATAAAATGTTATTTGTACATAGAAGCTTGGGAGAGAAGGTACATACAGTATCCAAGAGAAGAGAGTACACCAATGTGCAATATCACTTAAATTTCAAATGATTAAAAATTGTATCACCTTGTAGTAATTTCAGTATTGCTGAGTTGAACAGCAGATATTTGATGTAATGTAAAACTAAAAACTAACAGTTTAGATTTACTGTATTAAAAACAGAAGCATCACAGGAGGAGCTAAACATAACAAATGTCACCTTTCATTACTGAGATTTCAATCTTCTATATTTTCAAGAGTCTATATGTCCACCTTTATTTTTGATGACACACTCAATCCTCCTCATCACGGCAGACACTGAATGTCTGCAGAGATTTTCTACCATTTTTCAGAGGCAGTTTTTTTCAGGCTGCCCCCAAAGTGTTCTGTTGGATTCGAGTCAGGTGACATATTTGGTCAGGGCTTTGGCAGTGTTCTCTGGATCATTATCATGCTGGAATATTCCTCTTCTGCCAAGCTACTGCAGACTGGGAGTCGTCTTGTCAGCCAGTATTTTGGTATATCCACAGGCATCCGTGGTGCCATCTATAAATATCATGTCCTCAAACACCTTTTGCACTCATGCAGCCCTGCATCCTCACACTCCCATCTCCGTGCTTCACTGTCGGGTCTATGCATTCACTGTGGCAGTCCTGGCTAGGTTTATATCAAACATGCTGGACCTCATCTGAACTGAACAAATTTATCTGACCACAGAATGCGGTTCCAATATTCACCAGGCTTCTTTTCCTGATATGAGCTGTTCAAGAAACTCTGATTTCCATTGATTACGTCACAACCACTGCAGCTCTAATTAGTGGCACTATGGTGCGTTTTATAAACTAAGTGAAAATACAAGTGTATTCCATTTTGTTGCATTGAATCTCTACTTTAAGGCGTGTATTTTTATATTGTGAAGTATTTGTTTTATACTCAAATACTTGTCAACTCTAAAGTAATGCAGTGACTGAATTACTTGACACTGAGGTGATATTTCACAGGTGTGTATTCACTTCTGTTGTATAATGTACATAAAGACTTGAGAGACGAAGTATACAAAGATACACCTCTAGTCTACTGAAAATCTTTCTTGAGAGTAATAAATATTTACCTCAAGAGGGCTGGAAAAGTGTCTTGGATTTACATCAGTTGTAACTATTCCAGTAAAACCCAGTGTTAATGTTAAAAGACAACATATCCATCCATCCATCCATCCATCCATCCATCCATCCATCCATCCATCCATCCATCCATCCATCCATCCATCCATCCATCCATCCATCATCTACACCGCTTAATCCTCCAGGTCACCAGTCTATCACAGGGCTACACATAGAGATAGACAACCAAGCACACTCTCATTCACACCTATGGACAATTTAGAATCATCAGTTAACCTCAGCATGTTTTTGGACTGTGGGAGGAAGCCAGCCAAATCTCAACAGACATATCAAACCATTGTATTTCTTAGTTACGTATCTATAAGGTCAATATATTTCCATCAACCCCTCCTGCATAAAAATGGAGAAACAGAATGTTTTTAGAAGAACTGTAGATCTGGATTTAGATCATGCTTAGAGTGGCTTTACAAAATAATATTTCTACTCTACCGATGATCAGGGATTTGTATGTGAAAGCCCATAGTACATAACACACAGAGAGGGATCATCTGAGAAAACATGTCAAATTCTAAAACTCCTGATGGTTTAATTAATGACTCAGTTTTACGGAGTTCTTCAACTTGACGTTTGGATTTTCTTGCCGGCAAGTTTAGTTCAGTCTCACTGCTCTAACTGCATCAGTTCTATCCACGGCTGGCAGCTGTTTTCTGCAAAAGCTTACTACACTATCTGTCAACAAACTGGAGCATTTAGCAGCTAAAGAGACAGATATTTCCCCGAGGACAGAAACACAGCTCCAATCTACTGGATGTGTAAATGATACGCAACTGTTGGCAACCAAGCTTGCCCTATCAGCTTAAAGATGATGTGTTTTGCAGCCCAAGGTGCTCAAAAATCTATGTTTACCCATGTAAGTAATGAAAATGAAGGCTTGAAACTTGACTTAGACCTGACTTTTAAAAGGCTTGAAGCATTAGCAGTTTTAGAATTTGACAGATTTGTGATCATTTTCAAGGTGAAAGACTTTTTACTTGCAATTTGCTCACCAAGACTTAACACTCCAACTAGACTTGATTTGAGACTTATGACTTGTACTGACAAACCTCAGGTTTGACTTGAATGTGCCTGAAAGATTTTAGTGCAGTTCTGGTTTGCAACATACTGCAGCAGAAAAGTAGATTATTCTGCAGCAGTCATTTAAGAAGTTTATACAGACATTTTGGTTCATTTTTCCCATAAACTGGGTCAGCATTTGAATCCATTGTACACGGTGTGAATCCCAGTGGACTTGCTGGAGTGACTCTAGCACACTACAGAATTTTCAGTGCCCCTTTCAAGCCTACAGGGGATGAGTGTTTGGCACGCAAAAGATTTTCACTGAATGAGGTTTACATGGGCCCAAAACAACGAGACTGCAGTTGCTGTTACAGCAGTGAAACAAGGTTAATATCTTTGCCTCTTCCTCTCTGTCTCTGCTCCTCAGAGACTTGTCGGTAATGACAGAGACACTGAGTATATACAGTATGTAACTGGGTGTGTGTGTGTGTTATGAGCTGAAGGGGATGACTTATGCTGACTCAGTGGGGGAATAGCGCTGTCACGCTGTGCCCTTGTCAAACCTTCTAACCGTTTCCCATCCTTCTCTTTCTAAAGTCATCCCCTAAGGCTGCAACAGAAGCTTAATCACTATTGATTAATTCTGTTTAGTCTACAAAATACCAAAAATATGCTCATGACAAGTTTGCAGAGCCTGTGGGGATGTCTTCACATGGCTTTCTGGTCTGACCACCAGTCCAAATCTATTTGGTACAGTTTAAATTGTATGAAACAAAGAAAGCAGAAAATCTGCACATTTGAGCAGGATGGCTCAGAATGCCAGTCTGCGGGTCAGTCTAGCACCCCAAAACAACCAGTTCACTACAACATTAATCAGTCGCTCCAGGATTTCGCGGGCATTTTTCAAGATTGTTGAGGCCTAAAATGCCTGAATTTGCAGCAGCTTTTCTAAAAAATATGTAAGTTGTAAGTTGTGATGTTTTAAGCGTATTTGTTGCAATGAAATTGCGGGAGAAAAGGAAAATTGCTAAAAAGTTTCATTTTTTTTCTTCGTTTTGTATAATTCATTAAAAATCAAAGGTGACTTGTTACAGCAGGAATAAAACTGCACTTACCTTCATTGTTTCAGTGCTGGCCACAAATCTGGATGCAACAGCTTCATCACGGTGGTTTGTCTGGTCTGTGGTCCGCTGGTTTCACCCATTCTCCTAATATGTCTCGAGGTTTAAAAAAACTGTTTGTCAATCGATGATTTTCGTTTGTGTTCCACCTCAATATTCCACGGGGTGCAGAACAGTTTACCTCCGCTTTGGTGAAGAACATCAGGAAACTGTTTTGCAGGTCTTTAGCAGTAATTTTTGTTGGTAAGTGAGAGACATTACTGTTGCACATGTCTGCATATTCAAACCATAAACAAGGAAGTGAATTCGGTGACGTATGTGCATTACGTTTGCGCTGGGGACTGCTGTGATTGGTGGAACTCACGGGAGGCGGGACAAAATTGCAGAAAAGTTGTGGTGATTGGACAAAATTGCAAGGTCGTGCAGAATTCATGGAGATTGGTTGAATTTTCATTAATTGTTGCGATCGTAGCATGACGAAGTCCTGGAGGGACTGATTAAGTAAAGAAAAGCAAAAACCTTCACTCTGTAAAGTCTTTGGTACTGAATGTTGTCAGTTCATTTTTTAACTATATCCTACATTCTTTTAGACTCAATGTCATTTGACATTTTGTGAAATTCCAGGAGTCGTGGGTCACAGATGATGTACCAATGACTTTGGTGATCTTACAGCATTTCCAGGACCACAATAGTATGATTGACATCTGTAGGTTTAAGTGAAACAGCCAGTGGATTGACTGCCATAGAAAACTGCACATACGTTTATTTTGTTTCCCTCAAGCTAAATTGTAATGCTGTATACAGTAATAGGACTGCATTACCTTGCAGTAATTGCATTGCTTCACAGTGAACAGTAGGGTATTTGCTCTTGTGCAAAAATTAACAGAATGACGTGGAGGTGTACCAAATTTATGCCATTCTTCTGAAACAGTTTTTTTCTGTTGCTCTTTACTCAAGGGGTCTTGTAATTCTGCTTTTCTCTTGAAAATACCCCTAATGTGTTCTATGGGATTTAAGTCAGGCGGCGTACTTGTTCAGGTCATGGTTTCTACTTTTTTCTTCTTTAGAAATCCAAAGAAAACTCTTTTGTGATTTTGGCAGTGTGCTTTGGATGGTTTACACGCTGGAATATTCATCTTCTGTCAAGTTTCTGCAGACTGGGACTGGTTTTGTCAGCCTGTATTTTGGTATATCTACAGGCATTCAAGGTGACATCTATAAATGTCATCTCTATGATACTGTCTGCATTCATGCAGTCTCATATCATCGGCCTCCCTCCTCTGTGCTTCACTGTCAGGACTATGCATTCACTGTGGCAGTCCTGACAGTCTTAATGCCAATATGCCGGAACCCATCTGAACCAAACAAATGTATCTTGGTCTCATCTGGCCAATATTTATCAGACTTCATTTTATGTCCCTGGCACTGAGCTGTTTAGGAGAATGGCCACTGTGGCTCTGATTAATGGTACTATAACTTGTTCTATAGCTCCTGATTGTGGCTGTTCGTGTTTCCATTGGTTTTTGGTAGCACATCAGTCGCACTGTATCCTTTCCTATATACTTAAAATGGTGGGAAAAAGAACAGATTCACACAAACACAGTCCAACAACGGCAGAGCTGCCAAGCAATTGGGAGCCACTTGGCGTTGTCTTGCCTAAATAGACTTCAGCACGTGGAGGGCCAGAGAATCACATCGCCAACCTCACAATTAGTGGACAATCCGCTCTACCACCTGAGCCACGTCCACCGTTGGGCCAAAACTAAGTTCCAAGAGGAGCTGGTTCCAACAATTTGTAGCATTTTGACTAAATGCCATTTTACTGTAGGCATCACTATCTGACCAGTCCCTGCAGGACCTAAAATTCAATTCCATATTTAACAGGAAGCCAGTGCAGGTGCCTAAGAACTGGAGTAATGTGTTCCCTCTTCTTGTTGTTTGTCACTATTCTAGTGGCAGCATTTTGAATAAGTTGCAGATGCTTAATGGTTTTATTAGGGAGGCCAGTGAGGACACAGTAGACCACTTTACAGGTAATAAAAGCTTGGTATAAGAGGAAATACTCTACAGGTTAATTTAGAAATGAATCAGTTACTGAGAGGTGAGGCAATTTTGAATCTCTTGACATTTAAGTGATTTTTTAAAGAGGTGTATTCCCCTCTGTTGTGTGCTGTAGCTTTGCGACCCCTTACTTTGATTTATGACCAGCTACTTTCAAACATTCCCCATATCCTCAGCTGTACTTGTGTTTAGTGCTAATTAGCAAATCCTAGCACACCAAACAAGTTAGGTGCTGACATTAGCACTTAGCTAACAGAGCTCCTACCACGGCTGTGAAGTAAATGACTTAAACAAATAACAGATAATCAAAGTTGCTGGCAATTAGTTTCCTATAGATTGCTCTATTGATTCATTCGTTCAGCACCACCATTCTCCCCCTTTCCCAAATCTAAAGTGTCTCTCTCTTCCTGTCCCCAGCTGTACAGCTATACATCTCCCTTTCACACATGAACACAGACTGTGGTTCTCACTCTGAACCCATGCTGTTAGAAAGCCAATTGTCTCTCCACTCTGTTCTCATGCCCCAGGCAAGGTTAGTCAGGGAGCAGCAGACAACAGAAAATGTGTGTGCTGGTGCTGCTGTCAGCCATTTGTCATCAAAGATTAGTCTGACCATTAGATCAGCTGCTTTCTGTTGCCTTTGCTTTGTTTTAGTCCCCTTTTCTTCCATTATAGCTTTTGTTTTGCGAAGCCGCTGCAACTGTTCACTTGCAGATGTAAAGTCGGACGGAGAAGCTGCTTGGTGAAAGGAGGAGGAGGAGGAGGAGGAGCAAGGAGGAGGGGATGGGGGGGAAATGGGGGGTATAGGGCGGTGGGTAGAGGTGGGGGATGGTGGTTTTACAGAGGGAGAGAGAGCCACTTCAGCCCAGATGAGCGAGAGGGAAGAGAGGAGGGGCGGGAGAGGGGGGCGAGGGAAGATCAGACCACAGGGGGGGCAGTGAGATAATCAGCACAAGGAGAACCATTCTCCCACTCAGCTGGAACAAAAGGTCCTTGCCAGCATGTGTGTGTTTGTGTGTGTGTGTGTGTGTGTGTGTGTGTGTGTGTATTGATATCCCTATAGAGTCAGCGGGATGGGACGCCTCCCCTGAGAGTTGGGGAGTGTTTTTTTGTTTTGTGCAGTAGCTTTAGGGATGCGTTGCCTTTGCCATAGTGTACTTGATGTGTCTTGTCTGTATGTCCTATTGACTGCTGTGGATCCAGGTACCACTGGGTGAAAGCAGTGGGAAGTCACTAAGTACATGTTAACAAGTACTTTATACTGTGCTGCAGTTCAGAAGGCAGTATTGCATGCTTTCTTCAACTGTTTTAATCTGGCAGGTTTACATTGCAGATTAGCAAATGAAACTTAAAGTATTCCTACTAAATAGAAAGAATCTTTATCCAACTAGACATTTTATAAAATACATACAGTTACTGTACGTGTACAACCAGCTACACAATTTAAAACAATAATGTCATATATAGCCTACAAAAAATACCACTTAAAGCTGCATTCATTGTTTTTTGACCACTTGGGGGCAGCAGAACAAGCTGGAAACACACCACTGACATATGATGACATCACAGACATGATGTTTTCCAGGCTGAGAGATGCTAAAATGCTTAGCAGAGTGGAGGGAAACTGCAGAGTTGCTTAATAACTCTCTTTGTCTTTGTCACCATGATTGACCTCTTTCACATTAGGTGTAGTCATATGACAGTAAAATATTGATCTCTAGCATTTCAAAATGATAATAAGTGATCATTCATTTCACCTCTCAAAACTCACCGGAGTCTATCAAAGTCACATATTTAGAATTTGTTTCCATGAACATAATCCCTTCTTATAGGGAGACAATATAAGGGGCAGACTCTCTTTGAAATGAATCCCAAATAGAAATCTGTGGCAGACTTCTATAATGACAATGATGGCTTTTGAATGTTTCATGCCCTGACACTTCCCCTAAAAAGAGTTGTCTGCTCAATAATGTCCAAATCAAACCAATCATACTGTTGCACTGACACAAGCAGTGCTGTGAAGCATTGTAAAAATATAACCTGTGGAAACAAAATGCTTTTTAAACCTTATTTTCGAGCAAAATCACAAACTTTTAAGTGTTTTTTTAATCATACTGGTGATTCTGTACATGTACATTTTTAATGGCCACTGAAATTACAATTGTGGCTCTGTCTTGGTTCATTTAGATAGCCTGGTCTTGTTAGCCTGAAATAATAGCAGAAACACCTGAAACATCTAAACAGTGAGATTTGCCCATAAGGACCTTTAATTGTACTCACAAAGTTAGAAGCTGAGGTCTGGGAACGGGGCATAATTACTAAAAACACAGGGCGAGAGATTATTAGACGTGCGAAAATGAAGCTCACAGTAAAGTGTCACTTAAACATCAACTTCCTGGATCCACTTTGACTTGTTTCAGTTTGGTTTTTGGAGTTGTTTTTGGAGTTCTGCTTCCATTATTGGGCGCGGGACGGATCCACGTAGTCTTTCTGGCTGAAGAGAAAGAAGCAGACGGACAGGTTAGGGATTATGGGTCAGTGTAATTTCCTTCAGCTGTCTTGTTTCCTGCAGGGAAGGCTTTTGGAGACGTTAGCTCTAAACCTTTAAGTCTGGGGCAGAAGAGAACAGGGAGCTAGAGGGATCTCCAGTAATACCTTTAATTTTTCACTCTCAGCCTCCCTGTGTTGTTTTACAGCTAAATCATTTTCTTTCCTTTATCTGGAAATAGTAGTCATCTTTCTCTTTTTCTTCTTCCTGTCCTTCCCTCCTCCTTTCTCTTTGTGCTTTTCTCTCTCTCTCTTCCTCTCTAGTCTTTATTATCATTCCTCCTGTGATTCCACCAATGAATAGAGGGACTTTCTCGTATCCTTCTGAGGAAAAAGTAATTTGTATTCTGCCCTTACTCTTCCTACTTTCCTCTCTCTCCTCCTGCTCTCCTCCTCCCCTTCCCTCTCTCATCTTCTCCACAAGAACATGTAACAGTACAGGTTAGTGACTATCCCCCCCTCCTTCCACCCTCCTCCTCACCCACTGTAGTCACCTTCAGAAAGACCTTGCCATATGGGCCAGGCCATCTGGACTGTACCATGTTACAGGCAGTAAGGGAAGGGATGGGAGCCCAGTTGGAGGGAAATTAAGGGACGATAACAGCCAAACGCTCACAGAGCAGCTGAACCCTCTCAAAAGCCATGACGTGCAGTCCATCCTAAGTTCATAAAAGGGCCCAGTGTTAAACTGGTGCTCTCTCAGGGGAAGGATCAGTAATAGGAGTCCTCAATAATTCAGAGAGGAAATTCAATAGTGGCCTCACCATTAAACAAACACACACATCACACTCTTTCAGGCCATTAAGGATGCTGCTTAGTTTATGACGGTAATCACATTGTCAGACACATACAGACACACACACTTTATACATAATTTACTCGTCCCTCCTGGTGCACCAACGCAACGAGAATCTATATTTTCCGTGAGACTAAACCTTGCTCTTTCTCCTCCCTCCGCCTCTTTATTTTAGGGATCGAGCTTTGTTTGCCAGGCTGGCGTTTCTCCATGACCATGGTGGCCAGTTTTCTGATGGTGGGCGGGCAGCTACTGATGCCAGGGGTGGCCGCTCTGTGTCGCAATTGGCCAAACCGGGATGACTGGCAGGTCCTGCAGATCGTCATAATCAGCCCTTTCGTTCTGATGCTGCCCTATGTGTGGTGAGTCCCACCCTCCAAGGAAATCCACAGTGAGGGGGGCAGATTCTTCTCTTGCTGAGCCAGGCGATGGCTTGTACAGTACACACTGCACTACACAGTACTATGCACAGTCTGCTTCGACTAACAAACAATACTCCCTTTCTTTAGTTGTTTTCTTCTTTCCTCTCTGCTTCTTTCTTGCTCTTACAACATATTCTGCTCTCATCCTTTGTCTGTTTCTCCATGTCCTTCCTATCTCTCTCTTTCTGTCACTCTGCAGGATTTTTCCCGAATCGCTGCGCTGGTTGCTGGCCACCCAGCACTACAGGCGATCCAAAGCCATGATGCTGCGCATCGCCAGGAAGAACCAGGTTGACATGACAACAGAGCCCAGCGGAGTTCTTACAGGTGAGGGCGAATTCAGGAGGGACAGTAATCAAGACGAAAGCTGCCAAATCCATTTTGCTGCCACTGCTGCACTTGGTGTTGCTTTATTCACTTCATTATGCAATTTATTTTACATCATCATCAACAGTATGTTATGTTGCAGCTGCTCCTTGGTGTGTGATGAAATGAACACGCAACCTGTACAAGACACTGACATGCATGTAACATCTCAAAGAGGTCTTTTTCAAAGGTGCCCAAGTTTTCAAGCATCGCTTCCAGACCGTTCCTATGATGAAATGTGATTGCAATCCAAGACGTACACAGTCACTTTTAGGTCGTCCGACATTTTCAATAAAGTCTGACTAGACTCAGTCAGTAACAGTTATTTTCCACAATTAATTAAAACATCACTCTGTCAGTTACTTTTAGGATTTCTCATAGCATATTAAAAAGTCAGAATTCGTGAAAAATACCCATCGTGAGCACTGAAATCTCAAGTTGACGTCTTTAAACTGCCTGTTTTGTTCGACCAGCACCTCAAAACCAAACACGAAATTCACAATTATACTGCACAGTAAATTCTCACATTTGAGTACAAACTTGGCTCAAATGATATATCAGAATAGCTAGTGATTCATTATCTAGCAATTGAATGGTCCCCAAAGATCTAAGACTGGTGTTTTTCTTCTCTTACATCTCTCCTCTCCCTGCCACCCTCACTTCTTCCTCCCTTGTGCTGGCGTTTGATTCATTGCCTCTGCCTCTCCCAGTGGCCGGGCAGACAGGTAGATGATGAGAGTGGGAAGAGTGATGTCCTATATCTGTCTAAAGGCCCCACAGCACTTTAGCGTCTCTGTGCTAAAGTTCCCTTAGCAGCCGGCCTCTCATTACCTTCTGAAAGGAAAGGTCTCAAGGTGTGCGTTTCATGTTTCCTACCAGAGCTGGAGCAGGAGCTGCACAAGAAACCCCAGAGGACCTGCATTGTCAAGATGATGAGCACCAGGAACCTGTGGAAAAACATTGTGGTGCTGTGTGTCAACTCGTAAGTGTGTTGCGTTTGTGGCTGGGCTTGTACAGTTTCTTTGCTAATCAAAGCCAACATCCCTTGTGTTGAGAGCATGAATTACACATGAGCTCGTCCCCAGAGAGAAATGAAGACTTGTATGTGAGTGTCAGCCTGAGTCGCCCCGTGGCCGACGCATGTCAAAGGTACCGCATCCCTGGCCGCTTTCTTATTCTTTGTCTATGTGTTTCTATTGTGCAGTCTCACAGGTTATGGGATTCACCACTGCTTTGCCCGCAGTATGATGGATCCTGAGGCCCAGCCCACTGCTTTGTGCCACGCTGACTATTACACCATGGCTGGCATCGCCGTGGCAACATGCCTGGCACTTTGCCCCGCGGTGGGGCTGATGGGTCGGCGTGGAGGGCTGCTCACCTTCATGATCATAACAGCCCTGGCATCACTCCTACAGCTGGGTTTGCTTAACTGTAAGTAGTCACATGCAGATTGTTAATGAAGTCACTTCACCATGGCAACAGAGTCAGAACTTCCCCTCAAATCTTTTGGTGATCTAGGTGTTTGATAGGTCTTCGCATACATTTCATGGCTGCATAATAAAACAAAACCTCAGCGAACGACTGATAGAAAAAAACCTTGGTTATTCTCCGTTTGGATGTGCCTGCACCTTATACTGTATATCACGATGTGCACACACGTTCCACACACGCACTAGAAAACATGGCAGCACAAAGAAAGTCTTTTTTTTTTTAATCTTGCGTCTGGTTAAACAACATGGGACTGCTTAATGAGAATAGAACCAAGGAACCAAGGATGGGGATAAAATAATGTACATTTACCTTCTTGTGTATGTACAGTTGGTGCATTTGTGAAATAATTTAATGTAATATGAAGAAATTTAAGTCACGCAGACAATAGTCTGACTCACTGGATGTAGACTATGGGTATAAGTCACCTCATGCGGCTTTCTCCTCTCCGTTATCTGCATTTTACTATTTTCAAAATCCCCTTTGATATGGCAATCATCAACAGCAACCACCGAGCAATAACATACACTCTGAAAAAGACAATTCGGCTCGTCCAACAAGCCAGGCCTTCGCGGTCCCTTCAAAAAATCAGGCATTTTAATGACAGGGCTTGCCCCCCTGCATGCGACTGTTCCACCAAAACAATTCCTCCGACACTATACTGCAGGGGGCACCGTCACTGAATCCTGGGCTTAGCACTGCCTAAGAGATTTGTTTCAAAAGCCACACAAAAGTGACATTTATTATTAGCTGTTATCATAATGTTTATAATGTGCAGTATGTATCTTTTTTTTTACAATAGAAAATGTTTCAAGCATGAGGAACAACCAGTGAGTTTAGCAGTTATATCTCAGGTCAGTGGAGGGGCGTAGCTGTGGAAGTTAGTGTAAACTGTAACAAACTTAAATAACAGCAGCATATTAACCCATCACTACACAAATCATCCAGTTACCTACTGTACTATTAACCTTGATATATACACAGCTGCTGCACTTTTGCTCTGCATGTGCACTACTGCTCCTGTAGCGTAGGCACATGGACGCAAATTTGGGGACGTGGAAAGTATAACATAGGCCTTATGCCTCCTCATATCATTTATGCACTATGATTCCTGGTGATCAGCACAAGGACATTTCTTTAAAGATTTTTTTACTGAAAACACATGAGCCACTTTGCATGCACTCTGTAGGTTACACAGTCAGCATGTGTTAAACTAGCAAAACTTTTATTATTGTACATTTAGAGGGAGTATAATCAAGGCCTGACACTGGCTTCATGCTATCCCTTGGAAGTAAAACTATGTTACAAATATAGTCCGTAAGCTAATTAGCCGGGCATGCTAACATTAGCATCTTACATCAGGGCTTACAAACACACAGTTAATGCATTCTTTATACTTTGGTTTTTAGTTTTAAAAAGGAATAGCAAAGATAGAAATCTTCCGAACTCCTTGGATAGTTGATTTGATCCCATTATTATTAGCTGTGCTTCATGCACTTTGCTGAGCTGGCATGTTGAAAATACTTTAAAGCCAGTAGGCCTGCTGCTGTGCATATAATTGCTATTTGGGGAAAAGGTTTAGAAATGCTTGAAATCAGACACACCAGTTCAGAAAGTTTAGGAAAACGGTCTTGGATACACACTGCAAAACGTAAAGCTGATACTCTTGCACACCATGCATGCCATCCCTGAGTCATCAAACAGAGCAGACTGCAGTTCAGTCCTCAGTCTAATGGGAGCCTCCCCTCATCCTGCCTTTTTGACCTACATCTGCAGTATGCAGCCATTATTTCAGGCCTCAGTGGTAAACTGTTCCGAATTCTCCACAAGGCTTTTTTTATTCTGCTTGTTTTGAGTCAGCACTGTGCTGCTCTTTGTACTTACTAATGACATATTCCCTCTCTTCTGTTCTCCAATGCTCACTAATGGAATCCAGTGATTGGGAAGTACAGCCTTCGCCATGACACAGGTACATCTGCAGTTCAGTGACAATAATAAACTATTCTGCTGATCTGAGAACAAGGCTGCAATTATTGTTGTAATTTCAATGTCATCCTACCATATATACTCTGATTCATTCGCTTGGCATTAAGTACCGCTGTTTGTGCTGTATGCTGGGGGTCATTACTGTGCTGACCTTGTCTTGCTCTCTTCTGGACAGTTCTTCGAGACACTCTGAACAGGAAATTCTCTGTGGCCTTCTCCATCATTGGCATGTTCTCCTCTCATGCTGTCAGCATACTCAGCATCTTCTTTTGTGCAGAAATCACTCCTACTGTCATCAGGTGAGCCTGGCAAACTTTTCATTACACATAGAGAAAGAAGAAAAGCTCAGAAAAACTGGTGTGTTGTCCTCATCACACAGGATTCATGAGTGATGCTTAAGAAGGGTCCCACTTTAATGACAGAAGCAGAAAGACTAAATGTTTAAGGCCATCTGACCTTTATCGATTTTGTACCTACACAACTCAGGTGCCCTTTAGGTAGATAAAAACCCCATAAGTGATGACCTTTGAGGTAATTGGCATTACTCCCAGAAAGGCAATCTTGGGAATTTACAAAGCAACCAATCAGCATGCAGCACAGAACTTAAGTCTACACACCATGTGCATCCAAATGTACAAACGCTTGTGTGCCATTGATGTACAGTGTAGATTGATTGAAGAAAAAAAGGAGCTGCTCATGCCTACAAAAATTTAATCACTTCATTAAAAAGGTAAAACGGCTCCAAGCAAAATGTAACATTTGAGATGCACCAGTGTGATACACAGAATCCTTACTGGTACCAGTCATTGGTATCAGATCAGAGACTTGACAATAAAGCATTCTATTACCAACGCCGATGGAGTCAGCCGTAAGTAGGGCAGTGACGGCCCTCTGTCTGTCTGTCTGTCTGTCTGTCTGTACGTATGTATGTATGTATGTGGGTGGCTATCTCCGCACCATAACTTGAGGACAAATAGAGATAGGATAATCAAACTCAGTACAGATGTTGATCTTGACCTACCCTGGTCACCCACTAATTTTGTGTTCAAAAGGTCAAAGGTCAAGGTCGCAGGGCTACTTAGTGCAAAATCCCCTTATAATCTACTATATAAGCTTGCAATGATGAACTTTAGTATATCTAAGGGTAGGACTACCACATCGCACCTCTTGGCCTTGAACTTGATCTTTGACCTTGACTTACTGCCATCTGTCTGTCTGGCTGTGGGTGTGTGGGTGTGTATGTCCGCACCATAACTTGATAACAAATACAGATAAGACAATCAAACTCAGCACAGTTGTTGATCTTGACCTAACCTGGTCACCCATTAATTTTGGGGTCAAAAGGTCAAAGGTCAAGGTCACAGGGCTACCTGACATGTTTATGAAGGTCTGCATCTCACTTGAGTGCATTCTAGTTATTTTTTAAAAATAGTTTTTTCTTACTAGCTACTTTCATCCAGTCACAGCAGCTGCGGACTCAGTTTTCATCGTGAGACACCTCATGCCTCCTCACAGAAAAAAATCCAATGACAGGAAAGAGAATCCAAACTTGGCATTGGCAGAAATTGGTGCAGTCTTTGGAAAAACATGCTGGTTCTATTAAAAACACAGTGGAATTCCACATTACTCTTTAACTAATGTCTCTTAGACATAAATGTATGTTTTCTGTTAATACAAAATGGTGATGTGCATTTGTTTCTTGTATACTTACTGCAGAAACAGCACACTTTGACAAATACTATGTATTTAATGTGTGTATTTTTCAGTGTATGAATCCTAGGACACGGCACCTGTTTTAAAATTACTTATTGGCGCCATCTTGTGGTGAAATTTTGACTGACAGGAAGCATGATGGCCTCAAAGGGTTCAGTGTGCTTCTCATCTGACTCACCGGATATGGGTTGTGGGTATGAGCCTGCCATTGGCCACAGATTTCATGCAGGTTTCTCCTCCCCCTACTGCGGGTTGTTTTCAAAATCCCCTTCACTATGGGAAACAACAACAACCTGCGGGCTACAGCCTACCACACTGAAAATGTCGAGTCTTGCAGAGGATGTGTGGATCAGCCCTGCTAACTTTGTTCAGTTAATTAGGCATTCTAATCACAGTTCTTGCCTACCTGCATGCAAATGTTTCACCAGAATGACAATGAGGTGAAGTCACATCATTCTATGCTGCAGAAATATGGCCATGCAAGACTACTGTGCGTCAACCTTTTTCATATTAAGTGTGATCTATAATATTTACTCCTGTACTGAATGGCTACATTTGAAGTTTGTGGTAAAGGGCGAGGGTAGTTCTAACATCATATAAAGTTTACCTCATAGGATGCAGCCGCCCAGTCCCAACACTGTTTGAAGCACGTTGATGCTGTTTTTAGTTCAAGTTCCTTCAGGAAACTTTGGTAACAGATCAGCTGTGTCTGTCTCTGTGCAGGGGTGGAGGGCTGGGCCTGGTCCTGGCTAGTGCTGGCTTCGGCATGCTCACTGCACCCATCATGGAACTCCACAACCAGAAGGGCTACTTCCTGCATCACGTGATCTTCGCCTGCTGCACCCTGCTGTGCATCATCTGCCTGCTGCTGCTGCCTGAGCCGCGGGGTCAGCCGCTGCCGGAGAGCCTGGCCGACGGGGAGACCTTCACCCGGCAGACCCTGCTCCATCCAGGAGAGCAGCATCTCCTTCTCGCCAAGAGCGACAGGGACTACTCCCGCGTTCATGACACACCGTTACACCTCTCAGCCACTGGCGGTGCTACAGTGGCAGCAGCCACCGCTCTGGCAGCGGTACCTGCCTCATACGCCCTTGCAACTGGTGGGGAGGTGATAGGAAATCGTGCCATAGCCAATGGGGTGTGAGCACCAGAGCAATATTCTACTACTGTGCTATTAACTGCTCCAGCATTAACCTGACTGAATGGTCGCTGAACCTGTGAACAAAACCTTTAAGGGAAAAGAATTGTTCGGATGAACCAGATGAACTCTTGTTGTGGTGAGGTTTGAAATGATGATTCTAGTAAATCTGTGTAATTTGTAGTGACTATGATTCATTCAGGAGTTGCCAAAAACTATTGTACTGGACTACATTTATCTGAAGTCAGTGTGTGTTGAATAATATGAACGTCTTCAGTGGTGTTGGTGATTTTCTTGAGCTGCCGTCTGCTCTGTCAGGAGTGTTTTTCAGATTAAATGAGCAGACGCAGACAAGTGGAGAGGCAAAGTACAGTAGAATAACTTTCAATAATGTGTGCTCTGTGAGTTTTCTGTTTGTAGTTTTGACTTGTTGAAACAGGATTTCACTGCATCTTATAATTCTTTATAAGTTATTTTGCACTAAATGTCAGAGACACAATCAAGTGTTTGTGATTTTCAGCCAACACATTGGGAGACCCAGGGATTGGCTAAACCACTACCACTCTTTTGCATGAAAGGGCACAAATGGTTTTACATGTTTTTTCTTCATTTGTGGTCTCACTACTATAAGTCCAATGTGGCACTTTATCCTCCGAGGTGAGGTCAGTGTAGACACTGATTTTTAAATCAGCATTACTACTGTGGTGGGCGTATGATGGTTGTCAGACGTGACGAACAGCCGGAGACCTTGGCAGACTGTATGTGTAGCCTTTAGAGACGGTGCGTAATGCTAAAACAAATGAGAGCTGAACGGACATTAGAGTGACTTGTTGCACTAATCTATGTCTTATGATGCATCTCAGCATTTAAATGGCTTTATCATGATGGCTCTGTTCTTTTAACAAAACAGAGAAGATACAATGTAATTTTAAAAAAACAGTATTTATTTTGTCATGCTGCCAAGGGCAATTTTGTTGCTTGAAATACCTCCTTAATTAGCAGATCTTTCCACTCCAGCTGTCACTCCTTGTCCTCTGTACTGTGGTAATGTTGTAATCCTGCTCCTAGGAAGTGTAACTCTAGCCAGAAAGCACAATATTTTACAGTTTTTTGAAATAAACGTTTGTGAAGCTTAGAATAGAGCAGCATAGTCTGCATAGACCTGGCCTAGTTGTGATTAGTGTACATTTATACACTTTACTACGTAAGTATCCCGTAGGACTGCATAAAATGTGAGGTATATATACATGTGCCATGCATTCATAATGTAGGGAGCAAAACCTTACATTTATAGACTATGAAGCACATCAGATAGATGAACCATCTCATGAACCATTTTTGCGCAAATATGCCAGAACCCAAACATAAAACCCATCCAGACATCCTTCATTTTCTAGATCATATTTAGCACACAGTACGTATTTTGAACACCCTGTATGGTTTGCTAGTTTGTATGTTTTCAGCAGTTAAACATTCAGAGAGAAAAAATAATAGGAAAAAAAACCCTCAACCACTAATGCTGTTTTCTAAGTGTTATTTTTTTAATATGATGCATTTGTACAAAAAGCCATAGGCCTACATGTTTTGATAATAAACCACTTAATTTATTATGTCAATAAAAGAACACTTGATGTGACTGTTTGTCCTGGTTATTGTGTTGGAGCATGGTCGCTGTATTAGAAGCGTGGCTGAACAATTAATTGATTTCAAATTCAAATGGCAATTGCAAAAGCTGCAATATACGAAGTGTGGCTATTAAATTAGATTGGTAGGAATGCTGCAATTTGAGCAGATTGGAAGTTTCAGGGCTTGTTTATGCTCTCTCATTGATCAGTTAATA
Source organism: Dascyllus trimaculatus (assembly GCA_024666655.1). Classification (NCBI taxonomy): domain Eukaryota; kingdom Metazoa; phylum Chordata; class Actinopteri; family Pomacentridae; genus Dascyllus; species Dascyllus trimaculatus. The sequence goes on along the minus strand of CM045446.1, from coordinate 2,960,480 downwards.
GTAAGTGGTTCAACTGGTATGAGCCCAGTCTAGTTATTCAATAGCCACACTGCATATATTTTGCTTTTTCAAGCTTTTGATGGTTTGTTGTGGTACCGCTCCTCCACATGTTGTACACAGAAAACCAAAAGCTGGCCTCTGAAACATTTTACTGTAAATCAAACACCAATATCTGTCAGAAAAATCGCAATCACATATCTTCCCCAAATTGTTCGGCTCCAATTCCAAGTGCAATGAACAGAAGAAAGATCTGCACCTGACAGTTGTCCTCCTTCTGCAAGTCATAAAGGGTCAGGTGTGTTTAAAAGTGCTCGGGGTGAAGCTCCAGCTCCTTTTTGATCCTGTCCTCCACCAAAAGACTGAGATTGGAGTCTGTCATCGGAAGGCTGTAGCTCACAAATACCTGCTTTTTGGTCTTCTTTGCTGCAATACAGACAGAAACAGACACTTATTTCAATCTGCAGTTTAGACAATACAGAAAACGGTGTGTTAATGTATAAAATGAAACTAAAGTCATCAGTTCGTTGAGGAAACCCGAGATAATTGGCTGTTTTCTCACTAAGCTTAGGTTAAAAGACCACTTCATGTTTTCGTCCATTTACATATGGAAAGTTTTTTTTTTTAACAATTTAGGAAGCTTCCTGTCTTTTTAGCTTCACGTGGTTTGACTATCAAGTTATAGAGACTTGAATTGATTTACTTGAAATGCACCATTTATCACAATTAACATCTTTTTTATTCTATTTTTTTGTACAATGCAAACTTTTCAGTCAGTCTAACTTGCAGTTGCATTAACACACTCTGACAACAAAAGCAGGCATGTTTACTTTAAGGTGTCTTTTTTTTACTCTTTCACATGTTTACTTTCCTAATCTACTGAAATAGAAACTTGCCAGTGGCTGCCACAAAAATAGGAAAAACACACTCACAAACACGCAACACTGTTGGCAGTAAGGTGATTTTAAGCTACACCTACATAAATACTTCCATGAACACTGGTACGGCCCTTTAATATCCACATAAGTCTGTATGAGCTTTTTAATAACTTCTAGAACACACATCTTAAAGGAGACAGACACATAAACTTGTACCATACATTACCTAATCTCTGTGCCAGAGAATTTGGAGCTGTGTTGGATGGGTCCCCCAATACTAATGTAGACAAGGGCATTGAATCCTGGAGAAGACATAAAGTACAAAAGCTGTTAGATTTTCTTCCGAGCAAGCTGATCATTTGTCTGGCGTCCAGGATAATTTTTTATCTGTCTTACATATTGTTGTATAGCTGAGCAACAGAAGCATTTTTAATATTTTTAAAAGCTTCCAGAGTCTCCAACTTGAAGCTGTAGCTTAGTAATTTCTGGTTTCTGGTCTGTGATATACAGCATGAATCATGGACACGTTAAGACTCAGTTCTCCCTGTTATTTAGCCTGGCCTGGCCTCAGTGTTAGAATTTCTATGTCTGTAAATGCTTGAGGGTCCTCTATGATCCACCTGATGTGAAACTTGTCATCTCCTCACGTCTGCAAGAGCTTATGAAATCTCTCAGTGTGCATCTCAAAATTTGTGTCCATGTAGCAAGCTCACTACAAGGGCAGTGGTGTTTGGCATTAGTGTGCACACATGGAATATGCAGATACAAACTATTGTACATGTATGAAACAGAGCTCTCCCAGCTGGCTAGAAAAAAGTACAATAGTGGTACCTATGTGTATGTGTTGTCTGCAGCTTACTGTGTGCATGTCCTCAAAAGAGTAAAATGAAGGCTTAAAGGTCACAGTTTTGCCCCTTTTACAGCAAATTATTCAGTCTCACATGTCCCCTGTATGTGTCTTTCAGTTTTTCAGCTCAAATTATTGCAAAGATATTTCAGTTCACCATGACTGTAACCTCTGACTTTAAACGGGCTGTTTCAGTGTAGATTTAAATACAACTGAGCTGCTGCTGTCCCCGCCTCCTTAAGGAAGAAGACTTGCTCTGCATCTGTGGTCGACAGGTCAAAGCAAAACAGCTGACTGCATGGTACCAGGATTCTCTTTCACTTCCAACTTTATCTCTTAACAATCATTTTACAGGAAAGTATCACCAAATTCACATCACAGTTTGTCAGGCAATGTTAATATATAAATAGAAACTCAGTGTTTTAGAAGTGGCTCTGAAGTGACTGCTGGTTGACATGTTAATGGGCTGTGTTTCAGTCACTATTTCCTACTAGACACGTCAATCAGCTTTATTAAGACAGTATATGTGAGCATGGCGAGCAGGAGAGAAGCAAACTGATGTAAATAGTGGCTGAGTTTAGGTTTCACTGACAACCATAAAAACACAGTGATCCACTCAGTCCTTGTTTATCGTTTTCAAATCGGTCTTCAACTTTCCACCATCTCTGAATATCCCTCAGCACTGCAGTTTTCACACAGCTCTGACCTGTAGGCATATTATAAAAGCTAATGGCAACATCAGCCATTTAAGGTGCTAACATGAGGCCTTTCCTATTGCTGCGGGGACACTGCCATTAAAAATAAAGTTATCCGCTGTATCTTCAGTTCCTCAGTTGCTGGGACTGCATGAAGACTATTGTGTTCACTCCTGCAGCCAACAGCAGAACATTTGGTTCCTCTATTCCTGGCTGAGACATTGTAGAGTTAGCAGAAGCAGCTCTACAAAGTAAATCAGTCTGATGGATGCTGAGGCAGCAGCTCATTGTGTAGTTAGGAGGACCAGCGAAGTTCCAGGGGCACTGGTGCACATGCTGGGTGGTAGCTGTGGGTGCGCAGAATAGGCCGGTGTACTGCGCATGTGTGTAACGGAGTGCAATGCAACAACTTTGCCCGTGTAGTAAAATCAAAGCTTATCGCAACAGTTAAACAGAATAACAAACTACAGCCTCCACTTTAAACAATACATGTTTCTAAGACAGTAACAACAAAAACGGAGCATTACAACCTCCATTAAAGTTGGAACTCTTCTATAAATGATGATGAATCCTGATTCGCAGCAGGACTGTTGGACTACACAGCATCAGTTTACCTCCTTAAGTGTCTGTACACGAAGATGAAAGTGGGTTTAGAAGATGCTAATAAAGGAAATTAAAGTCAGGAAAGTGTTGTCTTTAGGTAATCTAGAAAATATTTCGTTATCACATCCGACTTTACTTACATATCTGCTGCTCATGGAGACCGCCAGGTTGGACAGAACCGGGGCAGAACCGACCCAGAGGAAAAACCCGCCGCTGAACTTCATCACGTGGAAGTGTACGACCTGCTCCAAAACCTTCTCCGTAAAATTGTGCACAGAAATAGCTTCAAACTCCGCTCCGTTCTGTGTGGTGGTCATTTTGTTCCAGCCGAAGGTAGCTGTGGACATGTGAAACTGGCTGTACACAATAACTTCCTGGTTACAGACAAACGGCAGACCAAAGCAGTCGAGCGTCAGTGCTCGTTGAGCGCAGAGCAACTGATGATCTGCAGCACAGACTGCTCTGTTAAACCCACTGCTGACTGGGGAAGCTGTGCATTTGATGTGACTTAATATGTGAAGTGGATTCAGTAACAGCACACCTCTTTTAAAAGCCTTCTGCTGCATAAGAAACTGCAACCGAGAGCTTTATAAGAACTATTTTACTAATGCAGTAAACAAATTTGAGGTTTCCATGGCTTGGAAGAAAAGAACTGGCAGGTTTTAATCTTGATCTTACTTGTTGGCGATGTCTCGGTTTCCATAAGGCATCAAATCTGTAGTTGTGTTAATGAACTGTTGATAGATTAGGCTCCAGGTCATCCAACTGAAAAAGGTTTTCACAGCCTTGTAGGTGGAATCTAGATGTTATTATTAGTGGTGTTTATCTCAAAGTAACACAGTAAATTTACTCAGGTACTGTACTAAAGTACAATACCTGTAGACCTACTGTACTTGGGCATTTCCATTTAATACTACTTTATACTTCTGCTCCTCTATTGTACCTTCTACTCCACTATATTTGTTTGACAGTTTTAGTTGGTATCACCCTACTGGCATCAGTTTCTAGCTTTTTGAATACAACACAAAGTTAAACATTAAACCAGTGGTTCTCAGCCTGTTGTGGCTTCTGGATAGTCGATTCACATTTCAAATGGCTATAAGTTAACAATTCCACTAAGAGGGATTTTTTTCCCCTTTTATTTAAAATATTAGAGAAGAAGTCCAGAAACTGAAAACAGATTTGTGGATCAGAACTGTGATGTTTCTTCTTTTTTCTCCATAGATCATGTTTGGAGCCCTCAGATTTATCTGCTGTCCCTTTGATTTATAACTGAATATAAAGTTAAGTAAGTATAAGTTCAAACTCCACCTGCAGCAGCTACAACAGTAACACGCTGCTGACACACTGATGCTTTACTGTTAATAATCGAGTGGCGTAAAAGGCCGAACCAGTACTTTTACTTTAATATTTTAACTGCATTTTAGTGCTAATCCTTATATTATTTTACTTAAGTAACATTTTTCATGCAGGACTTTAATTTGTAATGGAGTAGTTTTACATTGGTAGGAATATTTCTTCCACCACTATCTCCAAGCAGCAGTAAGCCATTCCTTAGCATTAATAAAGCCTCTAATTACAACTTTTAGACCTTTTATAAAGGTTGTCTTCTTATTTCTTCTAATTGAATATATGGAGTCGCATTACATAATAAGAATACACAAAGTTAACTATATTTTATTAAATGTAGACATCTGCTAATGAGATAATTGGTAACAAAGTAACCCTGCAAATCCTGGTTTTACTGTAACTTACATGACAACAGCTGTTTCTCATCTGCATATATTTTTTTATTTAATATGAAATTCAAATTTAATATTAGCACAGATGAAAATGCTGATACTTTATAAAAATGTGATCAAAAAAATAATATTCAAATTATTGAAAATACATATGTCAATATATATAAGTAACTAATATTAATGCTGGTTCTCCACAACAAGATGACCCATCAGTCATTTCACTCCTCAAGAAAGTCTTCCACCAGTTTGTTGAATTCATCAGCGTACCTCAGGTGCAGGTTGTGTTTTCCCTCTGGCATTGAATGCAATCTAGACATTGGGATTAAAAAATGTATTTTAACTTGCACTCCACACTGAACTTTAAAAATTGAAGGTATTGTGATAGTGTGGTGTGTTCTCACCGAGATCCTTTGATGTTCTCGAGGAGGTACTGAGGGTGATAGCTTGGCACCATGGGGTCCTTCTCTCCATGGACGATGAGCGTTGGACAGCTGATCAGGGGCAGAAGCTCCATGCAGATGCTCCCTAACCAGAAGACATTAAAGGAGACAGTGTGGCTTTTCAGCTTCCATTTATTAGAACAAACGAACATGAGTCTTTAATTTTCCTCCTAGATGTTCCTTGTGCATGAATATAATAGTGATGTCATAGCAGGGATTAGTTTGCCAAACTTGACATGTGTAATGAGTCTGCAGCAGCGTGGAGTAATCACCCTTTGGTCTGTGGATGAACTGTGCGATTCCGTCCACCCAGCCCTCCCATGTTTTAGCAAAGGCCTGCGCTCCGTACACCTCCTCCATGGGCTGCCTCATCCTTGCACTCCACTTCGAGACATCGCGGACCGCTGTGTGTTCGCACAGAAAACCACGCGCACAGAAACACACACATGGCACAGACATGACAGGTTGAATAATGCACAGCTTATAAAGAAGCCTGTTCACTACTGTGCTGACAGCCATCTGACACGATGAAAAGTGGAGCACCATTATAAAGCTTGAGATCTTGCTGAGAAACAAAGACATTGGATCCCCACACAACCATCTTGTTGATCAGGTCGGGGTTCCTGGCGGCTGCAATCACAGCGGAGATTCCTCCATCACTCCAGCCCAGCAGAGAGAACTTGCTAAAGCCCAGTGCCTGCCAAATAAAAGACAAACACCTGAAACTGTACTGGTCTATAAATGGAATTACTGCAGCTGCAAATCCTGTCTGTTCAGGTATTCAGTGAGGCAAGCGGATCAAATACTAGAGGGGCAACTTTAACATTCATTCTGTGCATAAATGGTAAACACCAACAAAACATATACACAGTTGAAAATTATCTTTCATGCTTCTGAATACAAAAAAGGGTCACAACCTAATTTTCCAAAATACCTTTCTGCAGTAGCTGTCTGTGCCCATATTACCCTGATTTTCCATCCCTCTATTTGCTGTGCAACAACTTGTCATGCATATAAACTCCACAGAACCATTGTTAAATAGTTTACACTGAAGGAGACTCTTGTCCCTTTGAATGTATAAGCTTCAGCTACTTAAATGTAGCACACTGGTTACACAATTGTCATTTCTTTTGTTTTACAGTGAACCTATGAAGTTGCAACTCTCATTCCTTTTTAATTTCCAGGTTTCCACACTCGCTGTCCACAACTGTGCCAAATTTCCAATGTGTTAAAGTGCTGAGGTAATGATGTGCCTATGGAGTAGTCAGTGTAATGAAAATAACAGCAGGTAAACAATATAAATGTCTAATTTTCAATATCTGTAGCTTATACACTGATCAGTCACAATATTCTGACCACTGACAGGTGAAGTGAATAACATGGATCATATTGCTACTATGTGGTGTTCTGATGGGAAACCTTGGATTCTAACATCCGCATTGATGAGACTTAGACACCCAAATAAACATTGTCCCACAACAAGAACACTCCCTCATGCAAATGGAAATCCCAACTGTCACTGGCCTACCCCCACAGGAAAATGCACCCCACCACATGGAAACAACATCAACATGTAGAGGAACATGACAATGGCCCAACATGTTGACTTGACCTCCAAACTTCCTACACCCCATTCTGATCAAGCATCAACAGGATGCAGTGGAACAAGTCGAATTGACAGAGGCCCCACTGCACAAGCAGAGTACCCAAAGGATCCAGTGCCAACACTGCCAGACCCCATAGAGGTCCTCTTGTCCATGTCCAATGGTTCAGAGCATTTTTGACCACATAAGGGGGACCAACACAGTATTAGGCAGGTGGTCATAATGTTAGGCCTGATCGGTGTAGGATGTCAATGACTGAAATCTACCTTTGTATAATACATACTTCAAATATGGTTAATGAGCAGTTCGTCTCACATGTAAACAAACTGAAGACAGCCAGTGAGGGGGCCCTGCAGAAAGCAGTTAAAACCCTTTGTATTCAGACACAGCAAACCATTAACTCCACAGGGGGGGAACTGGTAATGTAATATTTCCTAGCATGGATTACTAATTCAACCATACAGATTAACAAACCAAGTGGAATAATGTATGCA